>CM056995.1:177817248-179017248 GCA_029891345.1 Dryococelus australis | reverse complement strand
TGATAAATGTTATATCCTCGATGTGTGTTTGGCAACTTTCCCAGTGTTTCTGTTTCTTTGTGTACAGCAAGTGTCTGTATTTATCTGTAGTGTAAAGTCGTGTGAATGCTTGTGTGTAAGCTTGTCTTCAATTTGTTGCCATGTAATGCCCCATGGAGACATGTAGTACAAATTTTAAATGTTTGTTTTGCTGAGCCTATAAGATAACATTTGAGACGTATATGTTTCTATAACTCTGGCCAACTGTTGATATCACTGACTTTGTTAAGTGTCTCTAAGAATTCTCTTACGTTTTTATGTGTTTCGCCCACGAATGTAAGAATGTGGTGTGGTGCTTGTACGACAACGTGTACTGGCCGGATGGTGAGTACTGTTTGTGGTGTAGCTGATGTGTCTTTAAGTTGTGTAGAATTACTGGGTGGTTTCATGTGTGATCTTGTGAGTTGGCTTCGTGTAACGTGTAAACAAGGTTATCAACCATTAACTACTAGTAATACTGACTATAACTATTTTCCAACACCCTTAACTACCACACATTTGAGCTGGATGTTGGCATTTACTGGCAATTAAAACAGAAACCAAGTAGTTACCATTTAACCCACATGCATGAAATGTTTCTAGTAAGCTTACTACAAAGCAAAGCAGATAAAGAGTGCAAGGCAAGGCCCAGCGGCATGTACTGTCGCCCATGAATTAATGGTGTCCGAGCAAGGTCGGTTACACCACACATTTTGTGTTGTGGCAGCAGTTCCGCGTTTTTGCAGTCGGCTGGTATTGTCCGCTAGCACAGATAACTGTTTGCAAATGCAAGTTGTGGTAGGATTTCGCACATAAAGAATTTATTTGCCTGTTGTTATTCATATAAATATTTTCCTTCCAGTATAATATACAATGGAAATAGAAAATTTTCTTTGTAGATTTTCTTTACAAGATATTGCTGAAGGCTATTATAACGATTACAAAACTAACTTGGTCACTCTGCGAATAACGTGAATTCTTGGCTGCAAAGAGGTTGGATTAGAACTCTCGCCTCCCTCAGTATATCGGCGATCTGGGTTGAGGTTACTAGCATAAGGTCACTCTCCTTTCTATCACTGCCTTCCCTACAACCTAGTCGGCACAGGGGGTGGTAACTATAGAGGTAATAAAGAGCTAAAACGCCATTACAAAGTTATTTCCTTTTATTACACTTTATACCTTTTACTCAATAACCTCTAATACTTCCTTATTATCTGCAATCAAGTTACTACTACAATAAACATTTACTTTAAGCTTGACTATCCTGCATTTAATGATGCTACTGCCTTTATAATTACAATACTTTATGTTGGCTATTGACTTTAAAATTTCAACACTTTATGTGACTTCGTTGTCTAATGTCCTGATCTGAATCCGCCTTGCACCCAAATTGTTGAGGTTCTTACCACTTTAATCAAGGTACAGTGGTCGTCCGGGAATGCCTCTTTCTGGTATGACGTCGTGCTGACTAGCTCTGCAATATGGACCCTTGATGCCACTACGCGCTCGCCGTACTGTTCTGCAAATGTACACCCTTTGGCGCCGACCTCGTCGAGCTGCTGGACAGGCACCGTTTGCTTGGCTGGTGGGGGTGCGGGTGTGTCGGTGACGTGCCTCCCTGACCAGAGTGTAGACCCCCACCTCTACTCCCTACTGCTCGCCACGCCTCGCCACCTTGGAATGGGCTGTTCCTCCATCACTGGCTCTCGAATCAGGAGTCCCTCGTTCGTATCTCGCTGGGAGTGCGAGAACCTGTAACCATTGTGTAGCCCACATGGCCCTTTATTCAATTTTACCGTCACCGACATGTTAAGTTCGGTACCAAATGTAAGTTATTCCCTAGAGGAACGTGTAGCATTATAGACGAATAAATATCGTCACTCAGTAAAATGCGTGTTTAATTCTGTCTATGCCTCAGGGCGCATAAGGGCAAGGGATGATCATTTCCCGCCATTTCTCAAATGTGTATTCTATGTGTTAACTCAGGAGTATCCTGTACTTCAGTATTTCAATGTATTTAGTTTAGGTGGCGCGTGGTCCGCTCTGAGAGACCACGAAATTTTACATTTAACCTTTATTAATCATTCTTCAAGGAGCTAGGAAAGGAAAGCATTGGTCGTCGGCGACATGACCCAGAGCATCAGCAAGAGTCAGCTCTACAGCTCTGGCACCGCATCTGGCGATGCCTGGCGCCGGGAAAATCATAACCTATTAACCAATTTTCCCCTTAAATGCCCCGTTTTCATTTCTCCATGTCATGGAGACACCCAGCCTGGTGTCAAAATGGTGCCCAACTTAGATGCCATTACCTTTCCTCCAACTTTCGGCAACCTCTGAAATTTTCTCGCAAATTATTCGCGCACCTCAAATTTAAAATGCGTTCAACTCCATAAGTTTTCCCAGCTACTATCCCGATGCCAAAAACATTGGAACATCGGTAAAGCAACACAGAGTGGCTCAACAACTTCCGATACCAAACAGGTGCATAAAGGACATGTAGGATGCAACTATGTGGTGCTAGTCAGAAAGTGCGCCAAACAACAGGAGCAGCGGTCATTATGAACAAGGAACAAGACACGGAGGAGGAGAGCAGCCATATTTGGACGGCGTTGTGACGACAAATGGCCCATCTCCTACTCCACCCAGCTAAGTGGGATATTGATCGCAGCAGCGGGCAGACGAGGGCTGCTTTCTCCACCCTACATCGGCTGGTCGTCGCCTTCTCAGCATGCGCATGAGGGCTCAGCTGTAAGAGGCATGGCACACTTCCCCTCCAATGCTGCACATTTGCGACCCGCGTCTGCTGCACTACATCCACAAAGGTTTGTTTACAAACACAAATCATGGCTGGCCGGTCACCTACTAGTGCAACAGCACTATGGTGTCCACTGTGTTTACGTCCTATGCAGCTTGGTACTGGTATGAAACAAGAGAGAAACAACCAAATGTGTGATTACTCGTGCGAGTCTAGCCAAGCAATTAATCATGCTGCAGACAACCACGAATGAACAGTGAACCACAGTCATTAAAATTTGAGACTCACGAACCAAATTAACATTTTGGCCAACAAGTGCTACATTTTTCAGTTCTCAACCGACCTAGTTGATGCTCCAGTGTAACGTGCACAGGAAAGGGCACCACAATTTTTGCATGCACACGATGCCAGATACAGAAACATCGCGAGTGTCTCCAACCAACAGAAACAGCAACATTTTCAGGACTCACATACGAATGCAACATGTGCACAGAAGTGAAAACACAAAACCGGACAGTGCATAGTTGGAGCAATGTTTTCACCGAGTTACAACAGGTTGTGGTAATCTGCGGACGAGCAGGGTGCGAAGGTGCAGCGGGAGGAGTGATGTGTCAGTGTCACTGCTACGGGGTGAGGATTCACGCACAATGCAGGACTTTACGACAAAGCATCAACAAAAAGGGGAGGCAGTTCACATGCGGAGATTGTGTGGCCAGGGAATCCAAATGTACGATTCTTGTCTGAGCCACAGCGCCGATCAGCCAGTCGACACCATTCCTGCTTAACCTGTCTAATGTAACTTTCTCAGTCTCGCCCACCACAAATTCCCACAACCACTGTTATTCCAGCAACCCGAATTTCTCAACCCTACAATCTCCTTTCCCGTTAACGCATCATCAACAGCAGCACGACAACAACAACAGTATGTACAGAACGCGGCCTACAGCTGGCCCTGCTACAGTGCTCCTCCACCAGAGATCACAGCAAACATAACGCCGCAGTCCAGCAGAACAATGCCTAGGCCCACCCTAGCAAATTCCAGAACATGCCAACCTTTTCAGGAGAACCGGATGAAGATCCTACAGTCTTCTTGCAAGATTGTCAGTTGCGTTTACAGAGTTATGGTTTTCACTAGGATGAGTGGCATAGCTGAATTGGGAGGCAGCTTGAGAACAGTTCACGACAATGGTAGAAATCTGTGAACCGTTATGGCTTAATGTGGTCGGAATTTTTACAGGTGTACCAGTGTCGCTTTGGAGGGGCGTTCGGCTTCATACAAGCCCAGAGTAAGCAAGGAGCAAGTAACAGGAGCAGCAAGAAGGCGAGCTGCATGACAGCCTTCATAACCCACAAGTTTCACCTCATTCGCCGGTTCCACCCGAACATACCGGAGTGTGAACAGCTGGAAGTTACAGCAGAGACAGAAAAACCCTAGTTCCGTGCAGCCTTAGTACCACTGCTCAATAACAGGGTAGAAGAGCTTATGTGAGCCATGCTAATCCTGGAATGCAGTGCGCCACTACTGCGTCGCGAGCCCAGCATCGCAGGATGGCACCACGGGGAAAGTGAAAGTGGTGGAAATGGGAATGACGGGAGCACGCACACTCTCAAATAGGGACAGTTTGGATGCGCCCTGTACCACAGTCACATAGGATACCCTGGATGTAACCCCACAACAAGCACTTATAAACCAGGTGAGTGGGAGCAATGCCCAATTCATCCGAATTCTCGTCAGTGTCAATGGTAAAAAGGGTCTGGTCATGCGCTGATAGATACCGCTGCGTCTCGCAACTTCGTCCAACTGCAGTGTGTAAACAAACTTGATCTAACCTCCACAGGCCACATAATACAGTTAGCTATGGGAGAGGAGTGTCATGCAGTAATGGGTCAAGCAGACATAACTTTCAGAGTACGTGACATAGAAACGAAAATGCAGGCAATAATAACAGCCGAAATCACTGATGATTCTATTCTAGAACACGATCATGGAAACAGCAGCTAGGCGTATTCATTTTGGTGCTAAGGAGAGAAGAACTGTGTACAACATTGATTATAGGCTAGCACATACCACACTGGATGTGCAGTTAAAGGACTTTCAACATAATGTTCCACCAGAATATCAGGAAGCCTTCCAGCACTTATTAACTGAACATTGAGCAAACTTTGGTAAGCATGATGTCTTACGCAGAACAACATTTGCGGAGCACGATATTCCTTTGATGCAAGACGAGCCTATCTACTGTGGCCCATGCAATTACCTTCCACATCAGGCCAAAATAATACGTGAGCAGCTTCAGGAAATCTTAACAGACAGTGTGAGTGAGCCCACACGCAGCAAACGCCATAATGCTGGCACTACAGAAAGGTGGGTCATGGCGTTTTTGTATTGAATTTCGCTCAATCAGTCAGGTGGCACGTAGAATTCTGCCGCCATATATGTGTTAAGGACGCCTTGAGTACCTTAGTAAATGCCAACATTTTGTCATCTTTGGATTTACACAGTGGCTATTGGCAGATCCCCGTCCGGTGGGAGGATCGTGAGAAAACTGCCTTTACGACCCCGGATGGCTGGTGTTTCCAATTTTGTGTAATGCCCTTTCGTCTCAAGTGCGCACCTGCAACTTTCCAATCGATGATGACGAGAATACTAGACTGCCTGATCGGAGATTTCACGCTCGCATATCTCGACGACGTCTTAGAGAGCCGTGCCACCTCGGTCAGAAAAGTATAGAGTTCCTAGACCATATTGGGTAATTGTCCGTATTGCATATCGTAATGGGAAAACTATACAAACATTCAGCGTATATTATAAGGTATCCATCCTAATTGTTTACTTTGCAATCTAGTGCCGTATCGAATATCCAGCCAAGTTCGGTTCAGCGTATCCAAATTGGGCACCAATTGTTCCGTATCGTATGTCCAAGCAATTCTTTCGCAAAAATATTACAAGTTTCTCTCGCGAATAGCAAGATGATGTGCGTGGGACGTAAAATTACAGTTCAATGCGAGGCAAGTTATTCATTCCTCGCCAGACATAAACATGTTTCTCATCGAGCACGACATTCTAAAATCGATGATATGGTGTGAAAAATGCGGGAAGGCGAAGCGAAGTTGGTGGAAAACAGGGGCTTGTTTTACTGGTGCGGACGGTGAATGGAGGACAGTACTAAATCCAACTTTAAAGCGTCTACGAGGCAGGGCAGTTTCGTGGGGGAATCGAACTTGTCTCCGGGCTAAATAATCGAATTGTGTTTACTCTGGTGCCTGAACAAATGCTCTCGGCAGCAGACTATAGTAAACGAACTTTTGTGCTCGGGAAAGACGGTCGTCGCCTGATCGAGTTTCTACCGCCAAGTGTGCATAGACTGGGTGGTGATATACAGGAATGCATCGGCGGACCGGACAAAGTGGTCGAGATCGACAAGTCGAAATTGGGCAAACACAAGAACTGCGAAGGACGTAAAGTTCGCGGCCAGTGGGTTTTCGAGGGAGTGCAGCAAGGTGACCGCGTGAAATTCTTCCTCGTGCCGGTGGAAAAGAGGAACATTGCGACCTTGACCAAAATCTTTCGCGAGTGGATCGCTCCGGGCACGACGATAATTTCAGACTGCTTGCATGGTTACAGCAACTTGGACATTCACGACTACTGTCACATGCAGGTGAATCACAGGTAGGAATTTGTGTGCAGCGAAAAGAGCAGAATGGTAAACACTCGAAACATGCTAAAGATGAAGATGGGTGAGACGTTGAGGGTGCTCACTCAAAACATTAATCGAATTTGGTTTTCTGTGCGATACAGCATTCCCTGCTTTGGCCGATGTAAAAAATCTTGGTTGGACTACCTGGAGGAATACGTCTGGAAAAAGAATCATCGGTACAGAGAACGACTGCGCTCTTTGCTGATTCTCGCCACCGGCATGCACCATTGTAATCGGCACAGAGGAGATGGCGGCGAAGACTATCCTAATTTCGAAAGGTATATGTTTGTTATGGTTGTTTTAATTTACAGCACAAGAGAGATTGAGTTGCTGTTGCAGGTGCAGTTTAAAAAAGTTTGAATGAATTTACAGGGGCGAGTGAGACTGTGTAGCTGTTTGATTTATTTTACTGATGTGAGTGAGACTGAGTTGGGGTGTGTTTGTTTCAGTTTTAAATGAAAGTGTAATTAAGTTAGTGTTTGATTTAAATTAAAAAAATTTCAATAATGTTACTATTTGATTCAAGTTAAAATTAATGTTTAATTATGTTGCTTTTTGTTTCAGTTTTAAATTAGTTTTTAATTGAGTTGCTGGGTGTTTTAGTTTAAAAAAAGTGTGATCGACATGCTGTTTGTTTCAGTTTAAAAAGAAAGTGTGATTGATGTGCTTTTTGTTATTGATATGCTGTTTGATTTAATTTTACAAAAAGTTTAATTGACTTGTTGATTGCGAAAGATATAAAATTAATGTGTCATTGACATGCAGTTTCTTTTAGTTATTTTAAAAATGGGTAATTGTGATCTATAAAAATTTAAAAAAATATATACATTCATTCGCGATCCGGAAAAAGCCTTGAGCAGTGGATCCGCCCGGCGACGATGGATGCACTTACATCTGTTGATCCGCAGAACTTGGATCTGCCAGTTTCAATTATATAGGTAAATTAAAATAAAAAATTAATTACATTCATTCGCGATCCCGAAAAGGCATAGCACGGTCGTGTCTGTTATTAATGGTTCTGCCGGCGGCAGATGCAATTACATACGCTGTTGCTTTCGCGGACTTTGGACCTGCCAGTTTAGAGTGTTGATGTAATTTATATATATAAAGAGTGATTGCATATATACAAAAAAATAAAAATCTATGTGGTTAAATTTATAAAAAGTTGTATTTTTGACTGTATGCCGTTTTACCGCACCTTTAGTGATGGTGTACCTGCGAAAAACTTTGTATAAAAAATTGTTAAAATGATTTAAAAAATTGAATTTTTAACTGTACACTGTTTTACCGTACCCTTTTAGTAATGGTGTACATGTGAAAAATTGAGTATTAAATTGTTACATTTATTTTAAAAAATTGGATTTTTAATGAACACGATTTTGGTGTACCCTTTTAGGGATTCTGTACATACGAATATTGATAAAATTACTAAAAAAGGTTAATAATTATTAAGTATTTTCTTTAAAATAAATAAAAAATAATGCATCGCAAATCGCACGTATTAAAAAAGGATGAAAAAAAGGCGAAAAAATTAATTTTTCTTTACATACGGTAGGAAACTTTTAGCACTAGTTAACTTTGGTACCTAGATATGCCATGGGAAACAAATGGAGTATTTTACTCTATATTCCGTTTTCAGTTTGGATACGTTATGGGAAATAATTAGGTGTAGGTCGAAATTTGCTGCCGACTCTGCTGGATACGCAATTCGAAACAAGTGGTTAGTTGCGCCAATTTCCCCCTTCTTTCTTAGATACACAATGTCGTCCTTTTCGATCCTGCACATTTTGTCACCTGGATACGGAAGTGAAACGTTTGGTAAAAAACAGCTTTTCCAATTTGCTTTAGAACGCAGGGGGAAACTATGTATTTTATTAGGGCTTTTCCAGGTCGTGGTTTGATATGTAATTGGCAATTTTCTGTCTCGACTTTTTTTTCATTGGATACGCAATAGAGTGGTTTTTGAGTGATTTAGATATGCAATACAGAACAAAAACTGGTATTTTAGATTTCCCCCCCCCCCCCCCCAGATCCCTGGCGAACCTCTCGAGTTACAGCCAAATGGAAGAGGAAACAGATACGGAGTATGTGCAGGAAATGGATGAGACACTTTCGACTACAGAAAATGAGTCATCAACCTCTTCAGTCCCTGGCCCATCAACTTCTTCAGCCCTGGGACCATAACCTCTTCAGTCCCTGGACCATTAACTTATCTACACGAATCTATGTAATTATCATAGACATCTATTATAATGATTTTTTCCAATGTGATTTTAATTATATTTGAGAAAAATAATTTTTTGACAACGTTACTGTTCGAAGATTGCAAATGTACAGATCTACAGTAGTTTCCCACCATTCGAGACCTCAAACAACTTCCGACGTCCATCAACAGAGAGGCACAAAATGCAAATCAGCACCTAACACCACTCATGCGAAGCAAAACAAGCAACGAGCAAGTGTTCGAGACAAATACCAACAATGGACGTCCCCCAACATCTAAGAAAGAATCCCAAACCAACCAAGATGAACTGTGATATTTCTCGTCGTGAATTACAACGAGAAACAACCCAAAATACCCGTTATAACCTTAGAAAAACAAATCAACAGAAGTAACAGAAATATGGTCCTGATTGTATATTATGAATAACCTGTTCATGTGGTTTACTAACAAAAAAAATAAATCTATTTATTTATATTTTATGGTCTTACTTTATATATATATATAATATCATTTACATATTTCTTTAAGAGTTTACATCATATATAACCAACTATTCACATTCTTGTTAAGGACTTTGCCCTATGTTCAATTAAAACATTAGAAATGTCACTGAAAAAATATATACATAGATACATAACATATTGATGTGTGCCCCACCTCATTAACCTTAGCCAGTTCTACTCATCCGCCGCATACACCACCCACATGCACTGAGAAACAGCTACAGTGCAACAGTTACATCAAGTGTATAGTTCCTTAGTACCTCGACCGCATCAGTGGCATGTGTAAATGTGCGTTGTAAAGTAAAGTGTAGTATTTATCTGTAGTGATTTTTATTGTCTGCCACATGTAGAGTCAGTGTTTTCAGGGTTATTTAATATTCTGTTTGTTTACATCCAAATGCAAAACACCATGTACACCTTACCCGTGAAGTGAGGTTATGAACACATGTTGACACACCAGAATGCACTGTTCTACATGCTGTAATATTATTTCCAAGGGTGTTGTCTTGTTTTGATGTGTTATGTTTATTTTGTCTTGTAAATTAAATGATTACCTATTACTAATCACAGTTCTCAGCGCACGAAGTGCACGAGATGACACTTATTGACATACATATGTACTGTGAGTGGAAATACCACCTTTATATGATAGTCAGTGTTCAGTGTGTTTGAATTAATTTTAAGAGGGTTTTAGTTATTATTAGAGAGAGATGTATTACATGTATTGTGCGTAAAAGATGTTTCACATCTTCATTGGAGCCCAATTATCACTGTGCTATGACACATATTTATTTTAAATTCTAGTAATGTTATTTAATATGCAATTCGCACACAAACCTTTCAATTGTGAGTTGTGATATAACAATAATATTAAGCCAGTAGAGGCCAGTAATTTGTCAGTGCCCAGAGCAGTACAAATAACACACCAGAAGTTAAGGATTCCTTGACGTCCACTAGTTCCCCTACCCTTTTGCCCATTTGTCCAGCCAACCTCACTCTCGACAGCACCATATGCAGGCGTGCTTTGCGAATGATCACAGCAAAGTGTAAGTGCATTGCATGCAATGGGATGATGCAGAGCAGGGGCAAGTAGAATCCTCCATGGTGCATGGGCTCACTATCGCCCACCCTCGCACCATGGTGGGAAGTCAGTCAGCAAGGAGCAACAGAGAGGCAGGTTGCACATGGATGCATCCTGCTTTCCTATGCTATTTCGGCGTTCATCTCTTTTACACTAGCCATGTAACGTCAATAGTAGGTTAGTTTATCCTGAACCATTTTGTTTTAGCGGCCCGAGTTACTGCCCCTCGCCTCCCCGAGGTTTGCATTGCTAGGGGAGTATTTTAAATTTATTGCACACTAAATTCACTTGTAGTACCATGCTATCTTTCGCAGCATGACTTCGGCCCCGAAGTGAAAGGGGGCACGTTTGTAAACTGTTTCCTACAGGCACGTATAACTTACGTCGCTTTAAAAGGTTTTATGGAACAATTTTACCTTCACTATTTTGAAATTTTTAAAGTGTAATTTGATGTGCATCGTATGAAGTATAGCTTTTTGGGCGTGTGGTTGGCCCTAACATTCCACAGCATAGGGAGTTTCTTAAATGCAATGACTTCACATGTAATCTTGACAATAAAGTCCCCTACATCAAGAAGATTCAGCACGGTGGGAATGGTGTGCCCACGTAATCAGCCCATCGCACCCTGAGAGGACTTCATCTCGTACTATAACAGAACTTCATTTGATGCTGCCATGGCGATGTCTGGCGCCTACTGGGTCACTTCGTTCCAAAATTTCCACATAACCACCTTTCAGAAACATTTCCACCTTTGTGACCATCGAACCACCATCAAAATGGCGCCTTCCCTTGTTGCCATTATTCCCGCCTAAATCCCAAACATACCAAAATGTCAACAATTTTTTTCAAATTTATCAACATCAAAAATCCGACCTTTTAAGTATTCCTGTCTATCATTCCTTGTGTATCCACAATGAGACAATGCGGAAGGGACCAGCTACAGCATCGGGACGCCTCCTGGACACCTGTGGATACCGGCAAAAAATAAGAATGGGGTACGACAGAGAAAACATGGGAAGCACAAGAGCAGCCACCATTGCACAACACAATGCAGAAGGAAGAGAGGAAGGCAGCCATCTTGTGGCAGGCATGACATCAACCTCACCATCCTGGAATGCCAGCAGGTAAAAGGAACTGTGTACGCACCCACTGTCACCCCTCTGCTCGCAATGCACTGCACTGCTGGAGGAGAATAAGGCGGGAAGGGACGGTGGGAAGGAGAAACCAACGACTCTCCTCCCTCCAATGCCATCTGCTCGCCGCATCCAGGCGATCAGTTGTGCGCCCACTGTCCATTGATCCCTGCCCGTGCCATACAGGACAGCCGCGATCTCTTGTGCCAAAACATCCATGCAGCTTTTCTGCGCCCACGCAATGCAGAACTTCTGCATCTGCACGTCCACATCTGTTCTTCTGCGCTCGCGTGAGGTATGCAAACAAAACCAACCATAGCTGGCTGGATGGAAGATAGCGTGCTGCCGCTCATCTATCCGTACTCTCTGAGAGTGCTTCCACAAGACCTTATAGCAAAATGTTAAACGGTGCAGACTACTGCCACTGCAACCACTCTCTTAGCCAGACACTCAGCCACGCCACGATCAAGTACAACTGTGCATGACAACTGGTGACAACAGGTTCGTCAACTACACCACTCCCTACCACAACCACAGTCAAACTAGATACTTCAACCGCACCTAACTACAGCCTTCCGCGTTATTGCGACAACTTGTGCGATGGACAGGGAGTAATCGTTCTTCTTTGCCAAGATTGCCAAGCAAGAACGATAAGGATACATGAACAATAGGGAAGGGACAAGCATTTGCATACTAGCTCTCGGGTGTCTCGTGTGTCACACCCATGGTCACAACATAATGTCAACAACAGCACAAAACTTGGAAAACATTCGGATGTGTTTAGTGGTACAGGAAGATGGAGAAAATTTGTAAAATATGATGCAGTGTTACAATTTTCAAGCAGACTATACTACCACAAGCAAGCAATGGGAAGCAGTCAAGAATGCAGGGGAGGAAAGCACAGTATACTGAGCAACACAGCAAGGGGAGGAGATGCAACAACCACACGACAGCCGGATGCATGTGGTGAGCGAGCAGGCACAGCAACCGCTAGGTATGACGACCCTTCCGCAACCTATCTTAAATACCACACCTATGCTATTCTTACCCATTAACCTGTATTTTCTGCCACTACACACTTTATACCAGATATCAGTGTGACCATCCATTTTACCACCATTGCAAACACCCTACCTACATGCCTTCAATCACGCCATACCCAACCAGTCACAGACAGAGGGTGTTCATCAAAAGCAACCAGCGGCCAAAGAAGCCACATGCCGGAAGGAACTCTTAGGGCCCAACAACCACAACAACAACCCACCAAAACACATGTATGCAAAGACGCCAACCAAATTTCACATGTTGCCTACCTTCTCAGGAACATTGTCGGAAGACCCAATCGCCTTCCTGGAAGACTGTACTACCAGACTTACCAGATATGGGGTGAGCCATGAGTAATTGGCGAGACGCGTGGGTGTGTAGCTCCATGGATACACACAGTCCTGGTGGAGATTGCTTAACCACTACGGGCTTCAGTGGGAGGAATTCTGCAGAGCTTTCCATAGCCGATTCAGAGGAGAATTTGGTTCACTGCAGGCACAGAGCAGGCTTATGCTAAAGGAGCAACAGCCAAACAAACTGCTGTCCGCTTTCATAACCTGGAAAATACATCTCATCTGTTGTCATCCGAATTTGCCTGAAAAAGAAGTATTGGAAGTAATATCTGAAATGGCACGACCGGAGAATCGGGCAGCGTTGATACCATTGCTAAGTGGCACACTGGAAGATGTGATGCATGCCACAATTTTGCTGGAGCGGAGCCTTGAGCAACTGCATCAGGATGCCGGTGCCGTGCAATTGTGCCACGAGCAGTGTGAACCACCAAAACAAGTGCCAGTGCAAAACAACATGCCACCAAAACGTTTCGACCCACCTAAACAAAACACACAGAACTTTCAACCACGTAATCCGGTTAGGTTTCGCAACACGCAATGACGAGAAGTGCAAGGTGCAACAAGTGGTGCCAGAGGTCAAGTGCATGCATGGGATCCATCACAACCGCCTTAGTCACCGTGTTGTTACTGCCCAATGGAGCAATATCATTGGCACCGCATGTGCCCAAACAACCCACACCTTGACAGCATTTAAGAGGCAGCCAACAGGAAGCAGGGAAACGGTATGTAGGAGTGAAGGGACCCGATGTTCCTTCCACCCTAGTCCCGCAACAACAAATACCAGGTCAGACACCACAACAAGTTTATGTTCAGCAGGTTAGTAACAGCGACCAACAGTTCATCAGGATACATGTCAATTTTAATGGAGAGTGATATCATGCTTTAGTAGATACCGGCGCCACACATAATTTTGTAAAACCTAACTTTGTAAATTCATGGGAAGTCACGCCAGATAATTACATAATTAAATTGGCAACACAGGATTAAAGTAGAACCACTTTGGGACAAGCAGAAATCACTGTTAATGTAAGAGATATCAAAACCGTCACCACTGCAATTGTCACATCTGAAATATGTGAAGATGCAGTTTTAGGAGTTCCTTGGTTGGCAGAACAAAACACTGTCATTGAAATAGAGGCACACAGGATACATTTGGGTTCGAAGGAGTGGAGAAAAGTGCATAATGTAGATAAACAGTCAACAGAAAATTTGCCAACAATAACACTTAGCAGTATTGACAACAATGTTCCCGCAGAATATCAAGCAGCCTTTAAAAATTTATTAAATAAACGCATGGATGTATTTGCCACATATGACATGCTCAGACGTACAACAGTAGCAGAGCATGAAATTCCATTTTCCCTATGTGTACAAGTCCTCGCAGTTATTTGCCACCTCAAACTAAAATTTTTAAAGCTCAGATACAGGAGATGTTGAACAATGTTATCATTGAACCTACTAACAGCTGGTACAACTCAGCAATTACAATCATGCCAAAAAAAAGATGGCACGTGGTGCTTTTGCGTAGATTTCAGGCTGCTAAACCATCAGGCAAAATTCACTACCTCCTTTCATTGGTGTCAAGGATGCTCGTAGTTCACTTGGCCGAGCCAAAGTAATCTCATCACTCGATCTTAAGAGCAGATACTGGCAAATTCCCACAAAGCTGGAAGACTGGGAGAAAACCGCCTTTACCATGCCAGATGGGCGTCGTTTCCAATTTTGAGAACATGCCTTTTGGGCTTAAGTATGCGCCGGCCACTTTCCAATCTATGATGGTCCAGATCTTTGACGGGCTAATCGGCATGTATGACATGGCATACCTCGACGATGTCATTGTCTGGTCGGACACTTGGGATGAGCAATTACACCACCTCTCAGTAGTATTGGAACGAAGATGAATCAATGGCCTCACCTGCACGATGGAAAAATGTCACATTGGCAAGACGAGTACCGATTTTCTGAAGCATGTCATCGATGCTGAGGGAAATAGGCCGAAGCCAGAACAGTTAAAAATAATTGATGATTCTCCCACACTGCTCTGAACTTTATTGCCATACATCATTTGAAGTGAGAAACCATATAACATGGGTTTACTGATTTTAATAGCTTCACATGCGTGTTGAAAGGCATATATATATATATATATATATATATATATATATATATATATATATATATATATATATATATATATATATAGTATAGAGATTAATCTTGAAGAAATGTTTTGGTATCAGAAAGTGGTTATATTTTTCCTTGTCACACATGAGCGTTTCATCTCCAACATATCTCAAATAAAATAAAACTAGCTGATTATGTTCCGTATTGCATATCTAAATAGCTCAAAAACCATTGTATTATGTATCCAATGGTAAAAATGTCGTCAGAAAAACCATCAAATACGTATACAATCAAGACCCAGAAAAAGCCCAAATAAAATACAACGTTTCCTCCTGTGTAGCCAGCGTACCTTGAAAAAGCTCGTTTTTACCAAAAGTTCCTCTTTGCATATCTAGGTGACAAAACGTGCAGGACCGAAAAGGACGACGTTGTGTATCCAAGTGGGAATGGAGGAAATTGGTGCCACACCCCTCTTGTTTCGAACTGCGTATCCAGCCAAGTCGGGGGTAAATTTCGACCTACACCCAATTATTTCCTATCACGTATCCAAAGAATAATTTTTTATTTGTCCTTTTCCGCATACCTTTTCAAATACATGCAATTTGCGATGAATAATTTTTTTATTTATATTAAATAGAATAATACACAATTATTAACATTTTCAAAAATCATTTTAACCATTTATTGTATAAAGATTCACATGAACGGTATCACTTAAAAGGTACACCAAAATCATGTTCCTTTCAAAATTATTATTTTTTTTATAAATGCAACAATATATTATACAAATTTTCAAATGTACGAAATCACTAAAAGAGAACAGAAAATCGTGCATTAAGCAATATAGACTTCAATGTTTTCTATATAGACAATAACTTTTTTTCATAAACTACCTCAACACTCGAAACTGGCAGGTACAAATTCTGCGAAAGCAACAGCATAAAAAAATCGAATCCTCCGCCGGCCGAATCGGTATTGACAGATACGACCGCGCTATGCCTCTTCGGAATTGCGAATGAATGAAATTTTTTTTAAAATCAATTTTCATCGATAATTGAAACGGTTGATCCAAGTTTTGAGGTTTCAACAGATGAAAGTACCTCCGTCGTCGCTGGGCAGACCCATTATGACCTAGTTGACTAGTTTAGGCTTTTTTCTAGACCGTGAACGAATGTTTACACAAACATCATGCCATTCAAACTTTTTTTTTAAACCAAAACAAAGAGCATGTCATTAACTTTTTTAAAACCAAAACAAACAGGAAGTCATTCAAACTTTTTTTAACTGAAACAAATACGATATCAATCAAACATTATTTTTTTAAACTTAAACAAACAACAAATCCATCAAACATAAATGTTAATTTGAATCAAACAGCTTCTCAATTAAACATTAATTTAAATTTGAATCAAACAGCAACTTAATTAAAAATTAATTTTATGTTGAATCAAACAGCAACTAAATTAAAAATTAATTTTAAATATAATCCATCAGTAACTAAATTAAACATTAATTTCAAATATAATCAAACAGCATATCAATTGAACATTTAAATTTAAACTTGAAACAAAAAGCATGTAATTTTTCAGCTAGTGAGGGAAACTGAGAAGGCAGTGGTGTAGTATGCTGTCTGCAGCAGCTGTTTCGAAAAACTGAGGAGACTGTAGCATAGTGTGCCCTCTACAGGAACTTGTATATTGAAACTGAGAATACTGTGGCAAAGCGTGCATTCTGCCGCAGTTGGTGGATAGAAACTGAGGAGACTGTGGCGATTTGTGCTCTCTGCAGCAGCTAGTGCAGGAAACTGAGAGTGTGGTGTAGAGTGCTCTATGCAGCAGCTGGTGCGAAAAACTGAGGAGAATGTGGCATATTGTGCTCTATGAAGTAGGTGCGGTGAGAAGCTGAGGAATCTGTGGTGTAGTGTGCTGTCTGCAGCAGCTGGTGGGTACAAACTGAGGACACTGTAGCATAGTTTGCCCACTGCAGCAGCTCGTGCGAGAAACTGAGGAGACTGTGGCATAGTGTCGTCCCTGCAGCAGCTAGTGGGTGCTGCAAGGACGACACTATTTATCTGGCGCAATGTGCATTCTACAGCAGCTGGTGGGTTGAAACTAAGGAGAATGTGCTGTAGTGTGCTCTCTGCAGCAGATTGTTGGTAGACACTGAGGAGACTGTGGTGTAGTGTGCACCCTGCAGCTGGTGAGCAGAAACTGAGGTGTATGTGCCGTGGTATGCTCTCTGCAGCAGCTAGTGTGTATAATTAAAGGATACTGTGGTGTAATTTGCAATCTGCAGCAGCTGGTATGTAAAAACTAAAGAGACAGTGGCGTAGTTTCCTCTCTACAGCAGCTGGTGGGTTGAAAATGAGGAGACTGTGACGTATGGTGCGCTCTGCAGCAGCTGGTTGGTTGAAACAGAGGCGAAAGTGGTGTAGTGTGCTCTCTGCAGTAGCTGGGGTAGACACAGAGGAGAATGTTGCAGAGTCTGCTCTCTGCAGCAGCTGGTGGGTAGAAACTGAGGAGACTATAGCGTAGTTTGCTCTGTGCAACAGCTGGTGCGAGAAACTGAGACTGTGGTGTAGTGTTCAATCTTCAGCAACTTGTGGGTAGAAACTGAGGAGACTGTGGCGTATTGTGCTTTATGCAGCAGTTGTTGCGAGAAACTGAGGAGACTGCTGCGTAGTGTGTTTTCTGCAGCAGCTAGTGGGTAGAAACAGAGGATCTTCTCCCTAGGGTACTCAGTGCAGCAGCTGGTGTGTAGAAACTGAGGTCACAGTGCAATAGCGTGCTCTCTGCTGCAGTTGGTTGGTACAAACTGAGGAGATTGTGGCACAGTGAGGTCTGTGCAGCAGCTGTTTGGCACAAACTGAGGAGTCTGTAGCGCAGTGTACCCTCTGCAGAAACTTGTTTTTTGGAACTGTGATGACTGTGGCAAAGTATGCTTTCCGCCGCAGATGTTGGGTAGAAACTGCGGAGACTGTGGCATAGTGTGCTTTATGCAGCAGCTGTTTCGAGAAAGTGAGGAGAATGTGGCATTGTGTTATCTCTGGAGCAGCTGGTGCGAGAATCTGAGACTTTGGCGTAGTGTGCTCTATCCACCAGCTGGTGCAAGAAACTAAGAAGATTGTGGTGTAGTGTTCAATCTGCAGCAACTGGTGGGTAGAAACTGAGGAGACTGTGGCATATTGTGCACTCTGCAACAGTTGGTGGGTAGAAACTGAAGAGAATGGGGTGTATTGTGCTCTATGAAGCAGCCGTTTCAAGAAAGTAAGGAGACTGTGGTGTTGTGTAACCTCTGCATCAGCTGGTGCGTGAAACTGAGACTGTGGTGTAGTGTGCCCTATGCAGCAGATGGTGCGAGTAACCGAGGAGACTACGGTGTAGTGTGTTCTCTGCAGCAGCTTGTGGGTGCAAACTGAGGAGAATGTGGCATAGTGTGCGCTCTGATGCAGGTAGTGGATATAAACTGGGGAGACCTTGTCGTAGTGTGTCCCTGCAGAAGCTGGTGATTAGAAACTAAGCTGAATGTGCCATAGTGTGCTCTGCTCAGCAACTAGACGGTAGACACTGAGTAAAATGTGGTGTAGTGTTTTCTTTGCAGCAGCTGGTTGGTTAAGACCAAGGATGTGCTGTCATAGTGTGCTCTCTGAAATAGCTGGTTGGTAGAAACTGAGGAGGCCGTGGCATAGTATGCTCTCTGCAGCAGCTGGGGGTTTGAAACTGAGGAGTCTGTGGTGTAGTGTGCTCTCTGAAGCAGACAGTGGGTGGATGCAGAGGAAATTATGGCGGTGTGTATTCTCTGCAGCGGTATGTTGGTAGAAACTGAGGAGACTGTTATGTAGTGTGTTCTCTGTAACAGTTGGCGAGAGAAACTTTTGAGGGAGTGGAGTAGTCTGATCTCTGCAACAGCTAGTGCATAGAAATTGAGGAGACTGTGGTGTTGTGTGCTCTCTGCAGCAGCTGGAGGGTAGAAACTTAGCATACTGTGGCTTAGTGTGCTTTAAAAGTAACTGGTGGGAGAAACTGAGAAATCATTGGTGTAGTCTGCTGTCTGCATCTAATGGTGCGAGAAACTAAGGATGTGTTGGCGTAGTGTGTTTTCTGCAGCTGCTGGAGGGTAGAAACTGAGAAGAATGTGGCTTAGTGTGCTTCCATCGACAGCTGGTGAAAGAAATTAAGCCTAAGAATGTGTCGCACTCTCCAAGTCGTTCCTAGGACTGCCCAGCAACCTCCAACTCAAGTCTAGCACACTCCAAATCGATCCTAGGACTATGTAACACCTTCCAAGTCGTGCCTAGATCTGTCTTGCATCCTCCAAGTCGATCCTAGTACTTCCTAGCAATCTCCAATTCTAGCCTGAGACTGTGTAGCCCCCTCCAAGTCGAGCCTAGGACTACCTACCACCATCCGAGTCAAGACTAAGACTGTCTAGCACCTTCCCAAACGAATCTGGGAATACCGAGTAACCCCAAGTCGAGCCTAATACTCTCTAGCACCCTCCATGTCGATCCTAAGACTGCCCAGCAACCTCCAAGTTGATCCAAGGACTGTCTACAATCCACAAAATAGAGATTAAGGTCTTTAGAGCCCCCTCCAAGTAGATCCTAGGAATGCCTAGAAACATCCAAGCCAATATTAGAATTGCTTAGCAACCTCAAAGTCGTGCATAAGACAATCTAGCGCCCTCCAATTCAAGCCTAGGTCATCCCAGCATACTCCGAGTCGATCATTGATCTGCCGAGCAACCTCCAAGTCGATCATAGGACTGGCTAGCTAACCCCTAGTCAAGAATTAGAATGTCTAGTACTCTCCAAGTCGATCCTAGGACGGATAGCAACCTCCAAGTCGAGCCAAAGTCTGTCAAGCACCCTCCATGTTGAGCCTAGGACCACCAAGTAGTACCAAAGTCTTTCTAGCCCCCTCCGAGTAGATCCTAGGACTGCCTGGCACCCTGAAAATCGAAATCAAGAAATATCTAGAACAGACCAAGTCGAGATTACCACTGTCTAGCATCCTCCAAGCCGATCCTAGGACTGTGTAGCAACTTCCAAGCCTATCCAAGGACTGCCTAGCACCCTCCAAGTCGATCCTAGTACTTCCTAGCACCCCCCAAGTTGATCCAAGGACAGCAGATTACCATCAGAGTCGATCATAGGACTGCTAGCAACCTCCAAGCCGAACCCATGACAGTCCAAGTCGAGACTAGAACTGTCTACCACACTCCAAGACGAGGTAAAGACTGTCTAGAACACTCCAATTAAATCATAGGATTACCGAGCTACGCAAAATCGGGCCTAAGACTATCTAGGACCCTCCAAGACGATCCTAGGACTGCCTAGCAACCTCCAAGTCGAGCCTAGGGCTGTCTAGTACCCTCTATGTCGTTCCTAGGACTACCTAGTAACCCCAAGTCGATCCTAGGACTTCTTGGCACCTCCCAAGTAGATCCTAGGACAGCCGAGCCCAATCAAAGTCGATCATAGGACAGTGAGGCACCATCAAAGTCGAGACTAGGGCTGCCAAGCAGCCTCCATTTCGAGCCTAAAACTGTTCAGCGTGCCCATAGTCGATCCTATGGACTGCCAAAGAAACCTCTAGTCGAGGCTAAGACTACCTATCAACCTCCAAGTCGATCCTAGGACTGCCTAGTATCCTCCAAGTCGATCCTAGGACTTCCTAGTATTCTCCAAGTTGAACCTAGGACTTCCTAGTGTCCTCCAAGTCGATCAGAGGCCTGTCTAGCACCACCCAAGTCGAGCGTAGGACTGTCTTGGAACTTTCAAGTCAATCCTTAGTTTTTCCAGCTCTCTCCGAGTCGCACATTGGTCTGGCGAGCAACCTCCAAGTCGAGCCTAGGACTGACTAGCAAATTCCAAGTCAAGTCTAGAACCTCCTAGCACCCTACAAGTCTCTCCTAGGACGGTGTAGCACCTTCAAAGTCGTGCATAAGACTGCCTGTCACCTTCTAAATATATCACAGGACTGCCTAGCACCCGCAAATCGATCATAGGAGTGACTAGCAGCCACCAAGACGTCCCTAATACAGCCTAGCACCATGAAAAATCGATCCAAGAACTAGTTAGCTTCTCCCAAGTCGATCCTTGTACTTCCTAGCATCCTCCAAGTCTAACATAAGACTGTCTAGCATATTCTAAGTCGATCGTAAATCTGCCTAGCATCCTCCAAGCCGAGCCTATGACTGCCTACCACCCTCAAATTCGAGCCATAAATGGGCTAGTAACCAGCAAGTCGATCCTAGGAATGCCTAGCAACCTCCAAGTCGATCCTAGGACTGCCTGGTAACCTCCAAGTCGTGCATTTGACGGTCTAGCACCCTCCATGTCGAGTTGAGCACTGCATACTACCCTCCATGTTGATCCTTGGTAATCTCATCATCCTCGCAGCCGTTCATTGGTCTGCCGAGGAACCACCAAATCGAGCCTAGGGCTGCCAACACCCTCCAAGTCGAGCATAAGTCTGTCTAGTACCTTCTGAGTCGATCCTAGTACTGCCTCGCAATTTCCAAGTCGATCCTAGGACTTCCTTGCAACCACCAAGTCGAGCTGGAGACTGGCAAGCATCATCAGAATTAATTATAGGACTGCTTTGCAACCTCCAAGTCGAGCCTAGCACTACTTAGTAAACCACTAGTCAAGCCTAGGAATACCTTAGACCCCTCGAAATCGATCCGAGGATTATCTAGCAAGCTCCAATTCGATCCTAGGAATCCCTAGCACCCTTAAAGTCGTGCATAGGACAAACTAACACGCTCCAATTAAAGCATTGGTATTCTCATCACTCTTGCAGTCGATCATTGGTCTGATGAGCAACCTCCAAATCGAGCCTAGGACTGCCTATCACCCTCCAAGTCAATCCTAAGACCGTCTTGCACCCTCTAAGTCGAACCTAGTTCTGCCTAGCATTTTCCAAGTCGATCCTAGGACAGCCTAGCAACCACCAAGTCGAGCCAAAGACTTCTTAGCACCCTCCAAGTCTATTCTAGGACTGCTTTGCAACCTCCAAGTCGAGCCTAGTAGTACCTAGCACCTTCCAATTCAGGCTTAGGTCGGTCTAGCACCTCTCAAGTTGAGCCTAGGCCTGCCTAGCACCCTCCAAGTCTAACCCAAGGAAAACCTAGCAACCGCACCACCCCCAAGTCGAGATTTCCACTGTCTAGCATCCTCCAAGTCGATCCAAGGACTGCGTAAAAAATTCCAAGCATAGCCAAGGACAGACCAGCACCCTCCAAGTCGAACCTAGGATTTCCGAGCACCCTCTAAGTTGATCATAGGACAGCCAAGCACCATAAAAGTCGATCCTAGGGCAAGCTAAAACTGTATAGTATCCCCCAAAGTTGATCCTAGTACTTCCTAGCACCCCCCAAGTCGATCCCAGGACTGCCGAGTTCCATCAAAGGCGATACTACAACTGCCTAACAACCTCTATGTCGAGACTAGGACTGCATAGCACCCTCCAATTCGAGCCTAAACTCTCTACCGCCCTCGTCGAACCTAATATGTCTTAGCACTAACCAAGTCGGTCCTTGGATTGCCGAGCAACCTCCAAGCCGATCCTAGGACTGGTTAGCATCCTCCAAGTCGGGCCTAGGTCTGCCTTACACCCTCCAAGTCGAGCATAGGACTGTCTAGGAACCACCAAGTCGAGCCTAGGAATGCTCAGCTTTCTCCTAGTCGAGCCTAAGACTGTCTAGAACCCTCCAAGTCGGGCCTGGGTCTGTCTAGCACCACCAAAGTCGAGCGAAGGACTGTCTTGCACCCTACAAGTCAAGCCTTGCTCTTTCCAGCTCCCTCAGAGTCGAACATTGGTCTGGCAAGCAACCTCCAAGTCGACCATAGGAGAGTCAAGCCCACTCCAAGTCGAGCCTAGGACTACCCAGCAAACTCCAAGTCAAGTCTAGGACTGCCTAGCAACCTCTAAGTTAATCCTAGGACTGTGTATCACCTTCAAAGTCATACCCAAGACTGCCTGGCACTCTCTAAAAAGACCATAGGACTGCCTAGCAACCTCCAAGTCAAGTCTAGAGCAGCCTAGCACCCTCCAAGTCCATCATAGGATTGTTTAACAACCTCCAAGTCAAGCTAATTCTGTCTTGCACCCCCGAAGTCGATTCTAGGACTGCCTTGCACCCTCCAAGTCGAGCCTAGGAGTGTCTAGGAAGTTCCAGTTCGAGCTAAGACTGTCTAGCAGCCTCCAAGTAAAGCCTTGGACTGCCTTGCTCCCTCCAAGTCGAGCCTAGCACTAACTAGCACCCAACAAGTCGATCCTTGGACTGTATGGTACCCACAATGTCGAGGCAAGGAATGCCTAGTACCATCTATTTCGAGCATAAGAACATCTAGCGCCCTCCAAGACTATCCTAGGTCTCCCTAACAAACCCCTAGTCAAGGCTAAGAATGTCTCGCACCCTCCAAATCGATCTAAGGAATGCCTAGCAAACTCCAAGTAGATCCTTGGAATTCCTATCATATACCAAGTCCAGCCTTGGACTGCCGAGCATCATTAAAGTCGAGCTATGACTGTCTTGCACCCTCCAGGTCGATCCTATTACTGTCTAGCAACCTCCAAGTCAAGCCTAGTAATGCCTAGCACCTACCAAGTCGAGTCTAGGACTTCCTAGAACTAACCAAGTCACTCATTGTACAACCGAGCAATCTCCAAGACGATCCTATGACTGCTAACACCATCCTAGTCGATCCTATGACAGCGTAGCGCCTTCCAAGACGAGTCAAAGATTATATAGCAACCCCCAATTCGATTCTAGGACTGCCTTGCAACCTAATAGTCGATCCTCGGACTAACGAGCTAAGACTGTCTAGCACCCCCAAGTAGAGTCTAGGACTTCCTCACTCCCTCCAAGTTGATCCTATGACTACCTAGCACCCTCCAAGTCGAGCCTAGGACTGCCTAATACCCTCCATGCCGAGCATCGGAATGCCTAGCACCCTCCAAGTCGAGCTAAGACTGTCTAGCACCCTCTAAGTCGATCCAAGTCCTGCTTAACATTTTCTAAGTCGAACCTAGGACTGCCTAGCAACCACCAAGTCTAGCAAAAAACTGCCTAGAACCCTTCAAGTCGATCCTAGTACTGTCTAGATACCCCCAAGTCTAGACTAGGACTGCCTATCACCCACCAATTCGATCCTAGGAATGCCTACCGCACACCAAGTTGAGTCTAAGGACTGTCTAGCCCCCTCCATGTAGAACCTAGGACTACCTGGCATACTAAAAATTAATCCTAGGACTGATTTGCAACCTCCTAATCGAGACGAGGAATTCCTAGCATACACCAAGCCCAGCAATGGACACCCGAGCAAATTTAAAGTCGAGCCTAGGACAGTCTAGCGTTCTCCAAGTCGAGCCTAGGACTGTCTAGGAACATCCAAGTCGAGTTAAAACTGTCTAGCACCTTCCAAGTCAAGCCTAGGTCGGTGTAGCACCATCCAAGTCGAGCCTTGGACTGCCTAGCACCCCCCAAGTAAAGCAAAATACAGTCTATGAAATTCAAGTCATGCTTAGGTCTGCCTAGCACCAATAAAGTCGAGCCAAGGGCTGTGAAGCGCCCTCCAAGTCGAGCCTAGGTCTTTCCAGCACCCTCCGATCGAACATTTGTCTGCCGAGCTAACTGCAAGTATAGCCTCTGATTACCTAGCACCCTCCAAGTCAAGCCTCGGACTGCCTAGCATCCTACAAGTCGAGATAAGACTGTCAAGCACCCTCCAATTCGATCCTAGGACTGCTGATCTACTCTAAGTCGGGA
Organism: Dryococelus australis; assembly: GCA_029891345.1. Taxonomy (NCBI): domain Eukaryota; kingdom Metazoa; phylum Arthropoda; class Insecta; order Phasmatodea; family Phasmatidae; genus Dryococelus; species Dryococelus australis. The sequence goes on along the minus strand of CM056995.1, from coordinate 178,992,538 downwards.
ATAAGACAGTCTAGCTCCCACCAAGTCGAGCCTAGGACTGTCTAGCAACCTCCAAGTCGAGCTAAGAGAGTCTTCCACCCTCCATGACGAGCTTAGGTAGGTCTAGCAAAACCCAGGTCGAGCCTAGACTGCCTAGCAACCTCCAAGTCGAGCTACGGACTTCCTACCTCACTACAAGTGGAGCCAATGTCCTCTCATTAACCTCGCAGTCGATTATTGGTTTGCTGAGCAACTTCCAAATCGAGCCTAGGTTTTCTTACCATCCTCTAAGTAGAGCTTAGACTGTTCAGCACAATCAAAGACGATCCTATAATGCCTAGTATTTTCCAAGTCGATCCTAGGAAAGCCTATCAACCACCAAGACGATCCAAGGACTACCTTGTATCCTCCAAGTCGATCCTAGGAGTTCCTAGCATTAACCAAGTGGGTCCTTGGGTTGCCGAGCAACCTCCAAGTCGATCGTAGGACTGCCTAGCAACCTCAAATCGAGCCTGGGTCTTCCTAGCACCCTCCGAGTCAAACAATGATCTGCCGAGCAACCTCCAAGTAGAACCTATGACTACCTAGCAAACTCCAAATCAAGCTTCGGACTGCCTACCGTCCTCCAAGTCGAGCTAAGACTGTATAGCACCTTCATGTCGAGCTTAGGTCGGTCTAGCAAAACCCAGGTAGAGCCTAGACTGCCTAGTATCCTCCACATTGATCCTAAGACTTCCTAGCAACCTCCAAGCGGAGCTAAGGAATGTCTAGCATCCTCCAAGTCGATCATACGTCTTCCAAGCACCCTCAAAATCGATTCTAGGACTACCGAGCACCATCATTGTCGATCCTAGGACTGCCTTGCTACCTACAAGCCGAGACTAGGACTGCCTATAACACTCCCTGACGAGCCATAGACTTTATAGCACCCTCCAAGTCGATCCTAGTACTGTCTAGCAACCCCCAAGTCGAGCCTAGGACAGCCAAGCACCCACCAATTCGATCCAAGGACTGCCTATCACTCATCAAGTCGAGTCTAAGGTCTCTCTAGCCCTCTCCAAGTGGAACCTAGGACTGCCTGGCACATTCCAAATTGATCCAAGGATTGCTTTGTAACCTCCAAGTCGTGCCTAGCACTACCTAGCACCCAACAAGTCGTTCCTAGGACTGTCCAGCACAGACCAAGTCAAGCCGAGGACTGTCCAGCACCCACCAAGTCGAGCCTAGTAATGCCTGGCACCCTGTAATTCGAGCATAAGACCGTCTAGCGCTCTCTAAGTCGAACCTAGGACTACCTACCACCCACCTAGTTGAGCCTAATGACTCTCTAGCCCCTTGCAAGTAGATCCTAGGACTGCCTAGCACCCCCATGTCGATCCTAGGACTTACAGAGCACCATTCAAGTCGAGCCTAGGATTGTTTAGCAACCTCCAAGTCAAGCTAATTCTGTATAGCACACCCAAGGCGTCTCTAGGACTGCCTTGCACCCTCTAAGTCGATCCTAGGACTGTCTAGGAAGCTCCACTTCGAGCTAAGACTGTCTAGCACCTTCCGCATCGGACACTGGTCTGCAGAGCAACTTTCAAGTAGAGCCTATGACCACCAAGCATCCTGCAATTCGAGCCTCGGAATCCCTGACACCCTCCAAGTCGTGATAAGACTGTCTAGCAGCCCCAAGTTAAGACTTGGACTGCCTAGCTCTATCCAAGTCGAGTTTAGGACTGCCTAGCACCATCCAAGTCGAGCTTAAGACTGACTAGCAGCTTCCAAGTTGAGCCTAGGTCGGTCTAGTTCCACACAAGTCGATCCTAAGACTGCCTAACAACCTCCAAGTCAATCCTAGGACTGTCTACCACACACCAAGTCGAGCCTAAGTCTTCCCAGCACCAAGCACAGTCGATCACTGGTTACCTGAGTAACCCCCAAATCGAGCCTAGGACAGACTACCACCCTCCAAGTCGATATTAGATTGTCTAGCACCCTCTAAGTCGATCCTAGTACTTCCCAGTATTTTCAAAGTCGATTATAGGACTGCCTAGCAACCACCAACTTTAGCCAAAGACTGTCTAGCACCCTCCAATTCGACCATAGTACTGTCTAGCAACTCCCAAGTTGAGCCTAGGATTGACTAGCACCGACCAATTCGATCCTAGACTGCCTTCCACCCGCCAAGTCGAGTCTAAGATCTCTCTAGCACCCTCCAATTAGAACCTAGGACTGCCTGGCACCCTCAAAATATATCCTAGGACTGCCTTGGGACCTCCAAGTCGAGCCTAGCACTACCTAGCACCCAACAAGTCGATCCTTGGACTGTATGGCACCCACAATGCGAGCCAAGGAATGCCTAGCACCGTCTATTTCGAGCATAAGACTGCCTAGTGCCCTCCAAGACTATCCTAGGTCTCCCTAGCAAATCCCTAATCAAGGGTAAGAATGTCTATCACCCTCCAAATCGATCTAAGGAATGCCTAGCAAACTCCAAGTAGATTCTTGGAATTCCTAGCATACACCAAGTCCAGCCTTGGACCGCCGAGCATCTTTAAAGTCGAGCTAGGACTACCTTGCACCCTCCAGGTCGATCCTTGTACTGTCTAGCAACCTCCAAGTAGAGCCAAGTAATGCATAGCACCTTCCAGGTCGAGCCTAGGACTTCTAAGCACTAATCAAGTCGCTCATTGGAGAGCCGACGAACCTATGACTGCTAACCCCTTCCTAGTCGATCCTATGACTGCCTAGCGACTTCCAAGTCGAGTCAAAGATTGTCTAGCACCCCCCAATTCGATCCTAGGACTGCCTTGCACACTCTTAGTCGAGCCTCGGACTGTCTAGGAAACTCCAATTCGAGCTAAGCCTGTCTAGCACCCTCCAAGTCAGACCTAGGACTCTCTAACTCACTCCTAGTTGAGCCTAGGACTGCCAGCACTATCCAAGTCGAGCCTAGGACTGTCTAGCACATGCCAAATCGAGCCTAGGTCTTCCTAGCACCCTCCGAGTCGTACACTGGTCTGCCAAACAACTTCCAAGTAGAGCCTATGACTACCTAGCACCCTCCAAGTCAAGCCAAGGACTGCACCCTCCATGTCGAGCCTCGGATTGCCTAGCACCCTCCAAGTCGAGCATAGGACTTCCTTGCACCATTCAAGTCGAGCCTAGGACTGCGTAGTACCCTCCAAGTCAAGCCTAAGACTTTCTATCACCCTCAAGTCGTGCCTAGGTATGCCTAGCACCATCCTAGTCGAGACTCGGATTGCCTAGCACCCTCCAAGTCGAGCATTGGACTGCCTTGCACCATTCAAGTCGAGCCTAGGACTTCCTAGCACCCTCCAAGTCAAGTATAAGACTTTCTATCACCCTCAAGTCGTGCCTAGGTATGCCTAGCACCATCCTAGTCGATCCGAGGACTTACTAGCAGGCCCCAATTCGAGCCTATGTCTTCCCAGCACCCTCTACGTCGAACGTTGGTCTGCCGAGAAATCTCCAAGTAGAGCCTATGAATTCCTAGCAACCTTAAAGAGGAGCCTCGGACTGCCTAGCACCATCTAAGTCGTTCATAGTCCTGCTTAACATTTTCCAAGTCAAACCTAGGACTGCCTAGCAACCACCAAGTCTAGTCAAAAACTGTCTAGCACCCACCAAATCGATCCTAGTACTGTCTAGACACTCCCAAATCGATACTTGGACTCCCTAGCAAACCCCGAGTCAAGCCTAAGAATGTCTAACACCCTACAAATCGATCAAAGGAATTCATCGCAACCTCCAAGTCGATCCTAGGTATTCCTAGCTTACACCAAGTCCAGCCTTGGACACCCGAGCAAATTTAAAATCGAGTCTCGGACTGCCTTTCACACTCCAAGTCGAGCCTAGGACTGTCTAGGAACCTCCAAGTCGAGTTAAAACTGCCTAGCATCATCCAAGTTGAGTCTAGGACTGCCTGCAACCATCCAAGTCGAGCCTAAGACTGTCTTGCACCTTTCAAGTTGAGCCTAGGTCGGCGTAGCACCACCCAAGTTGAGCCTGGGACTGCTTAGCACCCTCTAAGTAAAGCCTAAGACAGTCTCGCAAACTCAAGTCATGCTTAGGTCTGCCTAACAACAACCAAGTCGAGCCTAGGACAGCATAGCGCCCTCCAAGTCGAGCCTATGACTGCCTAGAAACCTCCAAGTCGAGTCTAGAACAACCTAGCACCCCCAAGTCGATCCTAGGACTGCGGAACACCTTCCAATACGTGCCTAGGACTGCTTGGCACCCTCCAAATCGTTCATTAGTCTTACTAGCACCTTCCAAATCGAACCCAAGGACTTCCTAGCACCCTCCAAGTCGAGATTACCACAGTATAGCATCATCCAAGTCGATCTTAGGACTGCCTAACTAACTCCAAGCCGAGCTAAGGACTTCTTAGGACCCTCCAAGTCGATACTAGGACTTCCTAGAACCCCCCAATTCGCTCCTACGACTGCCGAGCACCATCAAAGTCGATCCTAGGACAGCCTAGCAAACTCCAAGTAGAGACTAGGAATGACTAGCACCCTCCATGTCAAGATGAAGGATGTCTAGCACCCTCAAAGTCGATCCTCGTACGATGTACCAACCCCCATGTCGAGCCTAGGACTGCTGAGCATCTCCCAAGACGATCCTAGTGTTTCCTAGCGTACACCAAGTCCAGCATAAGACTGCCTAGCATCTTCCAAGTCGATCGTAAAACTGCCTAGCATCCTCCAAGTCGAGACTATGACTGCATGCCACCCTCCAATTCGAGCCTTAAACGGGCTAGTACCCTCCAAGACGATCCTAGGAATACCGAACAACCCCAAGTCGGGCCTACGACTGTCTAGCAACCTCCAAGTCAATCCTAGGACTGCCTACCTCCCACCAAGACGAGACTAAGTTCTCCTCAGCCCCTTCCAAGTAGATCCGAGGACTGCCTAGCAACCTCCAAGTCGATCCTAGGACTGCCTGTCAATCTCCAAGTCGTGCCTAAGACTGTCTAACACCCTCCAAGTTGAGCCTAGAACTGCATACCACCCTCCAAGTCGAGCCTTGTTATTCTCATCACCCATGCAGTCGATCATTGGTCTGTTGAGCAACCTCTAAATCGAGCCTAGGACTGCCTACCACCCACCAAGTCGAGCCTAGGTCTTCCCAGCACCCTAGTAGTCGATGAATACCTAGCACCCTCCAAGAGGAGCCTCGGACTGCCTAGCACCCTCCAAGTGCAGCTAAGACTATATAGCACCCTCTAAGTCAACCCTAGTCCTGCTTAACATTTTCCAAGTCGAACATAGGACTACCTAGCAACCACCAAGTCTAGCCAAAAACTATCTAGCACACTCCAAGTCAATCCTAGTACTGTCTAGATACCCCCAAGTCGAGACTAGGTCTGCCTAGCACACACCAATTCGATCCTAGGAATGCCTACCGCCCACCAAGTCGACACTAAGGTCTCTCTAGCCCCCTCCAAGTAGAACCTAGGACTACCTGGCACCCTCCAAATTGATCTGAAGACTGCCTCGCATCTTCCAAGTCGATCCTAGGACTGGCTAGCAACCTCCAAGTCGTGCCTAAGTCTGTCTAGCCCAATTTCTATCCTAGGACAGCCTAGCATTCTCCAAATCGAGCATAGGGTCTTCCCAGCATCCTCCGAGTTGATCATTGGTCTGCCGAGCAACCTCCATGTCGATCCTAGGACAGCCCATCGGTCTCCAAGACGAGCCTAGGTCTTCACAGCACACTCGCAGTCGATCACTGGTTTCCTGAGCAACCCCCAAATCGAGCCTAGGACAGCCTACTATGCTCTAAGTCGAGCTTATACTGTCCAGCACCCTCTAAGCCGATCCTAGACTGGGAATCCCGATCTATGCCAAGTTGAGACTAAGACTGTCTAGCACCCTCTAAGTAGATCCTAGGACTGCCTAGCAACCTCCATATCAATTTTAGGACTGACTAACACTGACCAAGTCGAGCATAAGGTCTCTCAAGCCCCCTGCAAGTGGAACATAGGTCTGCAGAGCAACCTCAAAGTCGATCCTGGGACTGCCTAGCAACCTCCAAGTCGAGCCTAAGACTGTCTAGCACCCTCCATGTCGATCCTAGTACAGCCTAGTGCCCCACAAGTCGAGCCTATGTCTTCCCAGTACACTCCTAGTCGATCATTGGTCATCCGAGCAGCCTCCAAGTTGACCCAAGTGCCTACCACACTCCAAGTCGAGCTATGACTATCTAGTTCCCTCCAAATCAATACTAGAACTACCTAGCACCCACCAAGTCGATCCTAGAACTATCTAGTAACCTCCAAGTCAAGCTAAAACTGTTTAGCACCCCCCAAGTTGATCCTAGTACTTCCTAGTACACCCCAAGTCGATCCTAGTACTGCCAAGTACTTTCAAAGTTGATCCTAGGACTGCCTAGCAACATCTGTCGAGTCCAGGACTGCCTATCACCCTCCAATTCGAGCCTTAAACTTTCTAAGGCCCTCCAAGTCGATCCTAGGACTGCCAAGAAAACCCCTAGTCAAGCCTAAGACTGCCAAACACCATCCAAGTCGATCCTAGGACTGCCTAGTGTCCTCAGCGTCCATCCTAGGACTTCCCAGCACTAACGAAGTCGGTCTTTGGATTGCCGAGCAACCTCCAAGTCGATGCTAGGACTGCCTTGCAACCTCTCAGTTGAGCCTAAGACTACCTAGCACCGACCAAGTCGATCCTAGGACTGTCAAGAACACACCAAGTCGTGCCTAGGATTGCATAGAACTCTCCAAGTCAGGCCGAAAACTGTCTAGCACATTCCAAATCGATCCTAGGACTGTCTAGCAACCTCCAAGTCGAGTCTAGGACTTCCCAGCTCCCCCTCCGAGTCTATCATTGGTCTGCCGAGCAACCTCCACGTAGAGCATAAGACTACATAACACCCGCCAAGTCAGAGCCACGCAATGCCCAGCACCCTCCAAGTCGAGCTAAGACTGCCTAGCACCCTCCATGTCGAGCCTAGGACGACCTACCACCATCCAAGTCGAGCATTGGTATTCTCTTAATGCTCGCAGTTGATCATTGTCTGATGAGCAACCTCCAAATCAAGCCTAGGACTGCCTACCACCATCCAAGATGAGCCTAAGAATGTCTAGCACCTTCTAAGTCGATCCTAGTACTGCCTAGCATTTTCCAAGTAGATCCTAGAACTGCCTAGCATCCTCCAAGTCTTGCCTAGTAATGCCTAGCACCCTCCAAGTCTAACCCAAGGAATACCTAGCAACCCCCCCCCCCCCCAAGTCGAGATTGCCACTGTCAAGCATCCTCCAAGTCGATCCTAGGACTGCGTAACAACTTTCAAGCCGAGCCAAGGACAGACTAGCACCCTCCAAGTCGATCCTAGGATTTCCTAGCACCCCCAAAGTCGATCCTAGGACAGCCGAGCACCATCAAAGTCGATCCTAGGACTGCCTAGCAACCTCTACGTCACGACTAGGACTGCCTAGCACCCTCTAATTCGAGCCTAAAACTGTCTAGCGCCCTCCAAGTCCATCCTAGGACTACCTGTAACCTCCAAGTCGATCCTAGGATTTCCTTCCACTAACCAAGTCGGTCCTTGGATTGCCGAGCAACCTCCAAGTCGATCCTAGGACTGCCTAGCATACTTCAAGTCGAGCTTGGACAGCCTTGCACCTTCCAAGTCGAGCCTAAGATTGTCTAGAACCCTCCAAGTTCAGCCTAGGTCTCTCTAGCACCACCCAAGTCTAGCGTAGGACTGTATTGCACCCTTCAAGACGAGCCTTGGTCTTTCCATCTCCCTCCGATTCGAGCATTGAACTGGCGAGCAACCTCCAAGTCGAGCCTAGGACAGGCATGCCCCTTCCAATTCGTGCCTAGGATTGCCTATCTCCCTCCAAATCAAGCTTAGGACTGCCTAGCACCCTCCAAGTCAAGTCTAGGCTTGCCTAGCACCATCCAAGTCAAGCCTACAACTGCCTAGCACCCTCCAAGTCAAGTCAAAGTCTTCCCAGAACTCTCCTAGTCGATCATTGGTTTGCCGAGCACCCTGCAAGTCGAGCCTAGGACTGTCTAGGAACTTCAATGTCGAGCTAAGACTATCTAGAGACCTCCAATTCGAGCCTAGCGCTGCCTAGCTCCCTTCAAGTCGATAATATCAATGTGTAGCCAAACCAATTCAAGCCTAGGCGTGACGACCACCCTCCAAGTTGAGCCTAAGACTGTCTAGCACCCTCCAAGTCGAGCCTAGGTCTGTCTAGCAGCAACCAAGTCGAGCCTATGTCTGTCTGGTTCACTTCAAGTCGAGCATAAGACATTGCAGCACCCTCTGTGTCGATTATTGGTCTGCCAAGCACCCACCAAGTTGACCATAGCACTGAATAGCACCCTCCAAGTTGAACCTAGGTCTGTCTACCACCCTCCAAGTCGAGCCTATTACTTTCTAGCACCGTCCATATCGAGCCTAAGACTATCTAGCAACCGTCAAATCGAGCCTAGGTCTGCCTAGCACCACACAAGTCGAGCATGAGACTGTTTAGCACCCTCCATGTCGATCCTAGGACAAACTAGCAACCTCTAAGTCGAACCTAATACTGTCTTGCACCCTCCAAAACGTGTCTTGGACTCCCTCGCCCTCACCATATCGAGCCTAAGACTGTCTAGTACCCTCCAAGTCGAGCCTAGTACAGTCTAGTGCCATCCAATTCAAGCCTAGGTCTTCCCAGCACCCTTCAAGTCGATCAATATTCTGCAGAGCACCCTCCAAGTCGATCCTAGGACTGCAGAGCACACTCCAAGTCGATCCTAGGATAGCCTAGCTTCCTACAAGTCGATCCTAGGTCTGCCTATCACCATCCAAGTCGATCCTAGGACTGCCTAACACCCTCGAAGTATATCCTATGACAGCCTAACACCCTCCAAGCCGAGCCTAGGAATGTCTTGACCATCCAAGTTGAGCCTAGCACTTCCTAGCACTCTCCAAGTCGATCCTAGGACTGCCGAGCTCCCTGCAAGTCAAGCCTCGGACTGAGTAGCACCCTCCAAGTCAAGCCTTAGGCTGACTAGTACCTTCCATTTCTAGCCTAGATCTGTCCAGCACCGCCCAAGTCGAGTCTAGAACTGTCTAGCGCCCGCCAAGTTGAGCCTAGTTCTTCCCAGCACCCACCGAGTCGATCATTGCTCTGCCGAGCACCCCCAAAAGTCAAGCCTAGGACTACGTAACACACTCTAAGACGAGCCTCGCACTTCGTAGCACCCTCCAAGTCGAGATAAGATAGTCTTGTACACTCCAAATCTATCCAAGGACTGCTGAGCAACTCCAATCCGAGCCTAAGACAGTCTAGCACCCTCCAAGTCGATCCTACGACTGTATAGCAACCTCCAAGTCGATACCAGGACTGCCTAGCACCCTCCAAGTCAAACATAACACTGTCTAGTACCCTCCAAGTCAAGCGTAGTTTTGCCTTACACCATCCTAGACAAGCCTAGAACTGTCCAGCACCCGCCAAGTGAAGCTTAGGACTGCCTAATATTCCCTAAGTCGAGCCTAAATCTGTCAAGAATCCCCCAAGTCGATCCTAGGACTGCCTAGCACCACCAACGTCTAGCCTAGTACAGTCTAGAACCCTCCAAATCAAGCCTAGATCTGTCTATCACCATCCACACAGTGTGTAGGACTGTCTAGCACCCAACAATTTGAGCCTAGGTCTACCAAGGACCCTCCGAGTCAATCACTGGTCATCCAAGCTTCCGCCAAGTCGAGCCTAGGACTGCCTTGAACCCTGCAAGTCGAGGCTAGGACTGCCTAGCACACTTCATGTCGAGCCTCGAACAGTCTTGCACCATACAAGTCGAGTTAATTGTTACTAGCACCCAACAAATCTATTCAAGGACTGCCTAGCACCCACCAAGTCGATCCACGTACTGCCTAGCAACCTCCAAGTCGAGCCTAGTACTCTCTAGCACCACACAAGTCGAGCCTAGGATTGTCTAGCACCCTCCAAGTCGAGCCTAGATCTGTCTGGCACAATCGACGTCGAGACTAGGACTGCATAGCGCCCTGCAAGTCGAGCTAAGACTGTATAGCGCCCTCCAAGTATATCTTAGGACTAACTAGCAGCATCCAAGTTGATCTTAGGACTACCTAGCACCAACCAAGTCGATCCTAGGACTACCTAGCACCCACCAAGTCGATCCTAGGACTACCAAGCACGCACCAAGTAGATCCTAAGACTGCCCAGCAACCTCCAAGCCGAGACTAGGACTGTCTAGCACCACACATGTTGAGCCTAGTTCTGTCTAGCGCCATACAAGTCAACCCTATTTCTGTCCAGCACAACCGAAGTCGAGACTAGGACTGCATAGCACCCTCCAAGTCGAGCTAAGACTGTCTAGCACCCTACAAGTCGATCTTAGGACTACGTAGCACCCTCCAAGTCGATCTTAGGACTACCTAGTACCCACCAAGTCGATCCTAGGACTGCCTAGCACCCTCCAAGAATATCCAATGACTGCTTAACACACTCCAAGTCCAGCCTAGGACTGCCTAGCACTCTCCAAGTTTAGCTTACTACTCCCTAGCACACTCTAAGTCGAACCTAGGTTTGCCGAACAACCTGCAAGTCGAGCCTAGGACTGCCTAGCATCCCGCAAGTCGATCCTAGGACTGCCTAGCACCACCAAATTCTATGACTGTCTAGCACCCTCCAAGTCCAGGCCTAGGACATTCCAGCACCCTCCGAGTCGATCATTGGTCTGCCGAGCTCCCTCCAAATTGAGCATAGCACTGCCTAGTACCCTCCAAGTCGAGCATAGATCTGTCTAGCACCCTCCAAGTCGAGCCTATTACTTTCTAGCATCCACCAAGTCGAGCCTAAAACAATCTAGCACCCACCAAGTCGAGCCTATAACTGTCTGTCAACGTCTAAGTCGAACCTAGTTCATTCCAGCACCCTCGAGTCGGTCATTGGTATACAGAGCACACCCCAAGTCGATCCTAGGTCATACCAGCTCCCTCCGAGTCGATCATTGTTCTGCCGAGCACCCTCCAAGTCGAGCCTAGGTCTGTCTAGAATACTCCAAGTCGATCCTAGGACTGCCTAGCACCCTCTAAGTTGATCCTAGGTCTGCCTAGCACCCTCCAAGTCGATCCTAGGACTGCTTAGCACCATCCAAGTCGATACTAGGACTGCCTAGCATCCTCCAAGTATGTCCTATGACTATATAACACCCACCAATTCAAGCCTAGGTCTACCCAGCACCCTCCAAGTCGAAAAATATTCTATCGAATACCCTCCAAATTTATCCTAGGACAGCAGAGCACTCTCCAAGTCGAGCCTAGAACTGCCTAGCACCAACCCAGTCGAGCCTAGGACTGACAACCACACCTCCAAATCGAGCCTAAGACCGTCTAGTACCCTCCAAGTCGAGACTTGAACTGTCTAGGAACCTCCAATTACAGCTAAGACTATCTAGCACCCTCCAATTCGAGCCTAGGACTGCCTACCTCCCTCCAAGTCAAGCGTAGCACTGCCTAGCACCAACCAAGTCAAGCCTAGGACTGACAACCACCCTCCAAGTCGAATCTATGACTACCAAGCTCCCTCCAAGTCGAGCCTATGACTATCTAGCTCCTTCCAAGTCGAGCCGAGAATGGACTAGCACTACCCAAGTCGAGCCTTCAACTGCCTAGCACTCACCAAGTCAAGCCGAAAACTGTCTAGCACAATCAAGTAGTGCCCAGGTCTGGCTAGTACCATCCAAGTCGATCCTAGAACTGTCTAGCACCCGCCACATCGAGCCTAAGATTCTCTAGCATCCTCGAAGTTAATCCTAGCGCTGCCTAGCAACCTCCAATTCATTCCTAGGATTGCCTAGCTTCCTTCACGTCGAGCCTAAGAGAGTCTAGGAACCTCCATGTCGATCGCAAGACTTCTAGCACTCTCCTAGTCGAGGCTAGGTCTTAACAGGATCCTCCCTGTCGATCATTGTCAGCCGAGCAACCTCCAAATCGAGCCTAGGACTGCCTAACACTCTCCAAGTCAAGCCTAAAACTGTCAAGCACCCTCTAAGTTGATCCTAGGACTGCCTAGAAACCCCCAAGTCGAGCCTAAGTCTGTCTAGAACCTTCAAGTCGAGCTAAGACCCTTGTACCCTCCAAGTCGTTCCTAGGACTACCTAGCACCCACCATGTCAATCCAAGGCTGTCTACCAACCTCCAAAACGATCTAAGACCTTCTAGCACCCTCCAAGACGATACTAGGACTTCCTAGTACCTACCAAGATGATCCTATGACTGCCAAGTCCTATCAAAGTCGAAGTTAGGTCCTCCTAGCAACCTCTAAGTCGAGACTAGGACTGCATAGCACCTTCCAAGTCGAGCCTAAGACTGTCTAGAACCCTCCAAATCGATCCTAGGACTGCCAAGCATTACCAAAGTCTAGCCTAGTACTATTTAGAAACCTCCAAATCGAGCCTAGGACTGCCAAGCCCCAACAAAGACGAAGCAAGGTCTGCCTAGCAAACTCTAAGTCGAGCCTAGGACAGCGAAGCACCCTCTAAGTCGAGCCTCGCACTTCGTAGCACCCTCCAATTTGAGATAAGACTGTCTAGAACGCTCCAAGTCAAGCCAAGGACTGCCAAGCAACACCAATTCGAGCATAAGACTTTCTACCACCCTCTAAGTCGATCCTACGACTGCCTAGCACCCTCCAAGTATTACCTATGACTAACCAACGCCCTCCAATTCGAGCCTATGACAGAATAGCTCCCTCCAAATTGAGCCTAGATTTTCCTAACACCCTTCATGTCGAACCTAGGACTACCGAGCTCCCTGCAAGTCCAGCCTCAAACTGCCTAGCACCCTCCAAGTCGATCCTAGGATTGCCTAGCCACCTTCATGTCGAACCTTGACTGCCTAGCAGCCTTCAAGTCGATCCTAGGACTACCTAGCACCCACCAAGTCAATCCTAGGACTGCTTAGCAACCTCCAAGACGAGCCTAGGACTGTCTAGCACCACACAAGTCGAGCCTAGGACTATTTAGTACCCTCCAAGTCGAGCATAGGTTTCTCCAGCTCTCTCCGAGTCGATCATTGATCTGCCGAACACCCTCCAAGTCGAGCCTAGCACTGCCTAGCACCCTCCAAGTCGAACCTCGGACAGCCTAGCACCCTCCATGTCGAGCCTTGGAGTGTCTAGCACCATCCAAGTTGAGCTAAGACTGTCTAGCACCCTCCAAGTTGATCTTAGTACTACCTTGCACCCACCGAGACGATCCTAGGACTACCAAGCACCCACCATGTCGATCCTAGGACTGCCTAGCACACTCCATACCGAGCCTAAGATTGTCTATTTCCATAAAAATCGAGCCTTGTTCTGTCCACCACAACCGAAGTCGAGCCTAGGCTGAGAAGCACCCATCAAGTTGAGCCTAGGTCTTCCCAGCACCCTCCGAGTCGATCCTAGGACTAAAAAGCACCCTTCAAGTCGAGTTTAGGACTTCCTAGCACCCTCCAAGTCGAGCCTATTTTGCCTAGCACACTCCATCTCGATTCTAGAACTGCCTAGCACCCACCATGTCGAGCCTAGGACTGACTAGCGCCCTCATAATTCGATCCTACGACAGCCTAGCACCCTCCAAGACGATCCTAGAACTACCTTGCTCCATCCAAGTCGGTGTAGCACTGCCTAGCACCAACCAAGTCAAGCATAGGACTGACAAACACCCTCCAAGTCGAGCCTAGGACTGTCTAGCACCCTCCATGTCGAGCCAAGGACGGTCTAGCACCACCCAAAACGAGCCTACCACTGCCTAGTCCACTCCAAGGAGAGCAAAGACTGTTTAGCACCCTCGAAGTCGAGCCTAGGTCGGTGTACTACCACCCAGTTCGAGCCTAGACTGCCTAGCACACTCCAAGTCGAGGCTAGGACTGCATACCACCCTCCAAGTCGAGCCAAGGTCTTCTCATTACATTCGCAGTCGATCATTGGTCTGTTGAGCAACCTCCAACTCGAGCCTAGGACTACCTACCACCCTCCAAGTCGAGCCTAGGACTGCCTACCACCCTCCAACACGAGCCTAGAACTACCTACCACCCTCCAAGTTGAGCCTAAGTCAGTCTAACACCCTCCAAGTCAAACCTAGGTCTGCCTAGCAACCGCCAAGGCGATCCTAGGACAGTCTACCCCCTACCAATTCAAGCCTAAGATTCTCTACCATGCTCCAAGTAGATCCTAGGATTGCATAGCAACCTCCAATTCGAACCTAAGACTGTCTAGCACCCTGCATGTCGATCGCTGGACTGCCTAGCTCCCTTCAAGTCAAGCCTAGCTCTTAACAGCATCCCCCCAATCGATCAATGATCCGCCGAGACGCCTGTATGTCGATCCTATGACTGCCAAGCACCACTAAAGTCTATCCAAGGTCCGCCTAGCAACCTCTAAGTCGAAACTAGGACTGCATAGCACCCCCCAAGTCGAGCCTAGGTCTTCCCAGGACCCTCCGAGTCAATCACTGGTCTGCCAAGCACCTATCATATCGATCCTAGGACAGTCTACTACCCTCCAAGTCTAGCCTAGTACTGCCTACCATCCACCAAATCGAGCCTAGTACTGCCCACCATCCACCTAGTCGAGCCTAAGACCTTCTAGCACCCCCCAAGTCGATCCTAGGACTGCCTAGCAATATCCAAGTCGAACCTAGGAATTCCTAGCAAACTCCTAGTCGATCCTATGACTGCCCAGCAATCTCCAAGTCGATCCTCGGACTGGCTAGTGTGCCACCATCTCGTGCCTAGGACTGTCTAGCAACCTCTCAGTCGAGCCTAGGACAGCCTAGCACCACCCAAGTGGCGGCTGACACTGCCTAGCACCCTCCAATTCGACCGTAGGACTGACTAACTCCCTCCAAGTCTAGGCCAAAAAATTTCCAGTACCCTTTGAATCAAACTTAGGTCTGTCGGTTATGCACCACCCAAGTCAAGCCTAGGACTGCCTAGCACACTCCAAGGCAAGCCGAGGACTGCTTAGCACCCTCCATGTCAAGCCTTAGACTGTCTAGTACCTACCAGGTGAAGCCTAGGTTAGTCTAGTATCACCAAGGTCGAGCCTCGACAGCCTATCACCCTTCAAGTCGAGCCTAGGACTGCGTACCACCCTCCATGTCGAGCCTAGGACTGCCTACCACCCGCAAAGTCGAACCTATGACTATCTAGCACTCTCCAAGTCGACCCTAGTTCTGCCTGGCATTCTTCTAGCCTTCCCAGCACACACTTCGAGCAATCCCAGCGAACACTTCTAGCCATCCCAGCAGACACTTCTAGCCTTCCCAGCGATCACCTAATCCATCCCATCAGAAACTTCTAGCTATCCCAGCAGACCCATTTAGCCATTCCAGTGGATACTGCTAGCCATCCTCGCAGACACTTCTTGCCATCGCAGCGGAACCTTATATCCATCCCAGCAGACACTTCTAGCCTTCCCAGCGAACACCTCAACCATCCCCGCAGACACTTCTAACCATTCCAGCAGACACATTTAGCCATTCCAGCGGATACTTCTAGCCATTCTAGCAGACAATTCTAACCTTCCCAGCAGACACTTCTATCCATCCCAGCAGACAATTTTGCCCTTCTTTTGTTTTTATTTTTCAAGTTCGCCGACGACAGGAGTGCCGTGCAGCGTGGTTCTGGGGGACGTTCCCGTTAATTTCTATTTTAGGTGAAGCCCCGCAGTACTGCTTACTGGACTCGGGCGAGGGGGAGGTCTGGAATGGACCCCCCACCCGTGACCCCGAGCCAGGGCGTAAACAGGATGTCGTCATCCGGGACAGGCCCCCCTCCTGCTAGTATTATAAATTTGCAGGGGGACAGCCGCGCCCTGATTTTGGCGATGCGAGAGATCGCGTCGTCCACCGCCGCCACCAACCCCTTGACGGGCGGCGCGGAGGGAGGGGGGAACCCTTCCTTCGGCGTCGCTTCCTCGGGGACGGGGGCGTCGTTCCTCCCTCCCCCCACATTCCACTTCCTTCACGCCACCGCACCCTCTCTCCTTGCTACACCCGCACCCCGCGCACTTGCGCCCCCTTCATCAAAGGTTCGTCGTCGCTGCCGACGCATTCCTCCGCCGCCACGACGGCCAGCGTGGTTACTACGCTCGCCTGCTCCGCCACGACTACCGTCACCTCGTCGTTGCCCCGGAAGACCATCGCCGCCACAACATCCCGCAGTTCCGGTCGCGCCAGCCCGCGCGACCGTGTCACGCGCTGCGCCTCGCGTGACGCGTCGTTGGAATTCCCCGAACTCCCGATGCGTCACACGCACCAGTCCCAACCGGCCGAGGCCGGCCAACCGCTCTCATCATCCTCGCACCTTTCAACCTCCCTGCCCCACATGCCGCCTCTCGACTCTCCGCCTCCATCCCTCTATCCCACAGTCACCGTCACCTCACACCCCTCGACTAATATTTCTTCTTCTTCCCACAGGCTCGCCGGCCCCTCGACGCCTATGGACCAGGACGGTTTCGTCGTCCCCAAGAGGACGTCCAAGCGCTCCCGTGTCGTCCGCCCCACCGCCCAACTTCCGCTCGACAACAAGTTCTCCTCACTGGACTCCATCGTCGCGGACACGGATGACGCCACATCCGAACGCTCGCCATCACCTTCGCCACCGGACCGCCGCCGCAAGCCGGCCACTCTACGTGTCCCGGCCGCCACCGCCGCTACCGACGCCGCCCCCACCATCACCCCTCCGACACCGAAATCGTCTACGCCTCGTATGCCGCCCATCGCCTGCCTCGTGGCTATCGGGAAACAGCCGTTTCTCAACGCCAAGCAGCTTCAATCCCTTCTCACCGGCCCCCTCTCCATTACCACCGTACGCGATCGCACGTCGTTCTACACCACGAACGCGCGCGATCACGAGTTTCTTTTCAATCACCTTTCATCTCTCGGCTTCTCGCCCTACACGTCGCGTCGTCCTGATGAACGACAGGACCGCGTCGTTCTGAAGCGACTCCCCCTCACCACATCACCCGAGGAAGTCCAGGCGGAATTGACCGCCCTCAAGCTCTTCAGACACCGCCGCCACCGCATCATTCCTAATCACTACGACACGGGTAGGAGAAGCCTCCCTCTTTTACCCGCTTCGCTCCATCGGCTGCTGGGTCGTCTCCATAGAGCCATATCGCGGCTCATCACGAACCCCACAGTGCTACAGATGCCAAGGCCTTGGACACTCGTCACTGCGCTGCGCCCGCCGTCTCGCCTGCTTCCGCTGCGCCGGGGAACACTGGTCCCGGGACTGCGCCTCCAAGGACGCCGCCCCCAAGTGCTGCCTCTGCGACGGCCCTCACAAGGCCACCGATCCCGCCTGTCCCAACCACGTCCGCTACGCCCTTCGTCATCCTCGCCAAACACCCGCCGCCACCATCCCACCCCTTCTCCCGCCTCCAGACCTCACGTCCTTGCGTGAATTCCCCGCCGCCCCCAAGGTCAACCCTTGGCACGCCCGCGCGCAAGCACGCGCCCAACCCCCCGCCCTCGCCTACCTCTTCATCGGCACGAGTCCCGTTACCGTTACCTCGCCCGTCCGCTGACCACGTCCCGTTACCTGCTCCCCTCGCCAACCCGTCCACGGCTCCCGGTCAACCCCGCGCGCCTGCTCCATCATGCGTTCCCGACGCGCCCGTTTCCTCCCTTACAGACTCCCTGCACGACATCATTGCATTCATCCGCCAATTCCTCCCGCTAATACGCTCCACCATCACCGCCCTTTCCCGTGACCGCTCCCCAACCGAAAAACTGGACATTCTCCTGAACGTGTTCCTCCAGTTTTTCGATGGACCCCCCTCCCCCCCTTAAGTTCCTACTCTGGAATACGTGCTCTCTCCTTCCCAAACTCTCCGACCTTCATTCCCTTCTCCGCGATCACCGCCCCGACGTCGTGTTCCTCACCGAAACCTGGCTCACCCCCGCCCTTCCGCTCCACGTTCCGGGGTACGCCGTCCACCGCTGTGACCGCGCCGGTCACGGGGGTGGGGTGGCCCTCCTCCTTAAATCCGCCATCGCCCATCACCGCCGTATCGTTCCTACCTCGCCCGCGGCTGAGACGGTCGCCGTGCGTCTGCACGGCCGCCCCTATCCGATCACCCTCGTCGCCCTCTACCTCCCGCCTAATTTTCCTTTCCCGACCGACGCCGACGAAGCCCTCGGCAGGATCGATGTACACGTCGTTCTTGCCGGCGACTTCAACGCTTCCCACCCGTCCTGGGGGTGCCCTTCCACGAACCGCCGGGGCACCTCGTTACGTCAGCTACTCCGCCGCTCCAAACTCCAGCTCACCGCCCCCCCCCCCACCTATCATCCCTCCCACCGCAACCGACGCCCTTCCACCCTCGATTTCACCATTTCAACGCACCGTCCCATCGTCTCCGACGTCCGCTCCTTAGCCGCCGGCCCATCCGATCACTCTCCAGTCCTCGGCCTCATCCACTACCGTCCTCACGCCCGGCCCATTTTCCCTCGCTTCAACTTCCGTTCCGCCAACTTGTACGCCTACCAAACCTCCCTTCACGATTCCCTCGACCTCGCCGCCCCCTTTTCAACCCCCGACGACATCGATCGCAACACCTCCCTCCTTTCCGACGCCATCACCGCCGCCGCCAACGCCCACATTCCCCTCCTCCGCCCGGCCTCCGGCCCCCCTCCTCACCCGGAGCGCATCCGCAACGCACTGTCCCTGCGGAACCGCTTCCGCGGCCGCTGGCAGGCATCCCGCCTCCCGCAGGATAGGAGCTCATACCTCCTCCTGCGGGGCTGGTGCCGCCGGCTGGTCCGGAAGTGGAAAGCCGATCAGGAGACTTTGCGCTTGCAATCGCTCACTCACTCAGACGGTTCCCACTGGACCCACCTCCGCCGCCTGAAATCCGCCCCCACAACCTTCCCGCCTCTCGCCACTCCCCCTACCCACGCCGAGACGGCCGCGGAGAAATCCGAGGCCATCTCGGCGTTCCTTCACACCACCTTCGCCTCCGTCCCGCTTCCCGCGCTTTCCTCCGACTCTTCCGAGGACGAGGAACACCCCTACACCCTCTCCGATCACGTCACCCTTCCCCTCCTGCCCGCACGACCGCCTTTCCGTCTCGTGACCCCGCGGGAAATCTTCCTCATCCTTTCCCGCCTTCGCCTTTCCGCCGCCCCCGGCCCGGACTCCATCCCGGCTCCCCTCCACCGCGCCCTCCCGCGCACCGCCACAGTCTTCCTTACCCGCCTCGTCAACGCCATCCTCCTCCAGTGTCATTACCCCACCCCCTGGAAATCCGCGATCGTTGTCCCGATACCAAAACCCGGCAAACCCCCCGAACTCCCCTCACCCTACCGGCCCATTTCTCTCCTCTCCATCCTCTCCAAGGTGGCCGAAAAAGTCATCTACAACCTCCTCCTCCTCGCCGTCTCCGCCGCCGCCATCCTCCCCAACCACCAGTTCGGCTTCCGCCCCCTCCACTCCACCTCCCACGCCATTGCCCGGGTGGGACGCGTCGCGGTGACAGGATTCTCCCGGCGCCAACACACGGGCATGGTGCTCCTCGACCTGGCGAAAGCCTTCGATTCCGTCCCGCACCAACAACTCATTTCCCGCCTCTCCTCCATGGCCATCCCGCCTCACCTCACCCGTCTACTCTGCTCGTACCTGGGGGATCGCTCCTACCGGGTGCGGGTGGAGGGCTCCCTCTCCGCACCCCGCCGCATTCCCGCCGGCGTCCCGCAAGGTTCCATCCTCAGCCCCCTCCTCTTCTCCCTCCACATAGCCGAGCTGAAAGTCCCTCCCGGAACCCATGTGATCCAGTACGCGGACGACACCTGCCTCCTCTCCTCCTCCGTCCACGAGCACATGCTCAGCGATCGCCTCAGCCGCGGCCTCACCTCCATCCAAACCCAGCTCCACGCCCGCGGCATCGCGCTCAACCCTTCCAAATCCGAAGCCGTTCTCTTTTCCCGCCTCCACCCCGCCGAGGATCACCCGCCCCGCCTATCCGCCTCCGTCATCCCTGGAAACCCCAGGCCCGCTACCTCGGCGTCATTTTCGATTCCCGCTTCAACTTCATCTCCCACCTCGACTCCGTCACCACCAAAGCCCGCACCGCCATGATCCACCTCGCCCCCGTCCTCCGCCCTTCCGCAGGAACCCCGTCTTCCATCCGCACCACCGTCTTCCGCACCTTCGTCATCCCCATCCTCACCTACGCCTCTCCCGCCTGGTCCCACGTCACCACCCACGCGCTCCGCCCGCCCACCCACATCTTCTTCCGATCCCTTCGCCTCATCCACCGCCTCCCCCTTCCCGTCACCCGAGACCAGGTCCTCGCCACCGCCCGCGTCCCGCACTTCCACACCATCCTCGCCACCCTCACCGACCGTTTCCGGCGTTCCTGCACCCGCCACCTCACCAACCCCCTCATCCGTCAACTTTCCAACCCGCTACCGCCTACCCCGTATCCTCGTCGTCCGCTCCTCTCAACGCAGCACTTGGTTCCCGCCGCCGAGGACGAAGAGGACGCCGAGGACCATGGACCACCGCCGGACACCTGACGAAGGCCAAGGCCAAGGCTGACTTAGCGCTGCCCCCATCACCCCCGTCACTTTCTTCGCCCCACTTGACGTCCCATCAACTTTTCTCCCCCAATTAACTGACATACATTTCTGCCCCGAATTCAAAACGAAATAATCTCCCCCTCATGCGTGCCCAGTCTCCAAGGTAAGCACGCTCCCCAATAACTTGGTAAGATTTTTTCCTCCCCAGCAGCCCCGCCCTTACACTTCTCGCCACCTCATCCTCATTCAAGCCCATATGTACCTCTCGGTCGGAGGGGCTTTTCCCCACACGAACACTCCAGGGCTCACAACAACAACACATTACACTAAAAAAAAAAAAAAAAAAAAAAAAAAAAAAAAAAGCACAACACACCCACCCGGCGACCCGCGCCGCGCTCGAGACCCGGACCTTGTGCTCCACCCCTCCACCCCAGACTGAGAACTGTTCGTTTCTAGTGTTTGCGACAGTGCACCATCGAATGGTAGGCCAGTTGATAGTCGTGCGAAAACTCTTTGTTTCCCTTACGGGATGTTTCGGGCTTAGCGACACGCATTTGCTGCCCTGTGCTAATCTATGTGAAATTTACAGCGTAGGAAGCTTCAATAATGGTTTCCTTTGAATCCTGCCAGCGCATTGTTGGGCTGGAATTGTGGATCATGCAGAGTTTGGTGAGAGGGAACCACTAGAAAGGTAAATTAAATGTAAGGTGTCGAGTGAAGAACTAGACATGTTGTGTTCTTGTGAGACTCTTAAAAACATCAATATATAAAACGATAATTGCCAGGAGTCGTAGCATACAACATATATGGACGCATACGCGATGAACTGCAGACTTCAGCAAGAGAATATGACTAAACATGGCAAAAACTTTATTTGTGCTGCAGAGCTGGAGCGTGCGAGGAGTTCGCATTGTGCCCACCAAGGTGCAGCAGCCCACTGCGGATGATGCTGCCATCTATTGCTGTAGTGTGAACGGTTTGTGCTCTGACTAACTTGTATTTTCTCCCAGGAGAATTAGTTAATTATTTTCTTATATATGTGTTGCATAATGTAATTGACGGCTGCAGCCTACAACTCTGCTGCCTAGCCAAGATCCCAGCTCAACACACCCACCTCGCGCAGGAGCCACCCCGCCGAGCCGCAGCTCCGCGCCAAAACAGCCCGCTCATCAGCCCATCCTCGCGAGCCCAGATGGAGCACAGCAGCTAGGGCATCACCCTTGTGGACTGGGCAGGAACCCGCCCCCCATTGAGTCTGCCGCCGTTTAGGGCGCCTGAAGCCTAGGCTTTGCCCTTCCTGGGCATCCCCCACCCCCCCTTCACGACATCATGAGATATAAACCGACCACTAGTCGTGGCAGCCTTCCAGACACAGGAGACCTGCGTCGCATTCGAGACCTGGACCTTGTGCTCCACCCCTCTACTACAGACCTGCTCATGATAAATCTTAGGAGAAGCATTCCCAATCATCTGTCGGCCAGCCCGGAGCTGGGCATAGCTGCGCGCCCGGCCATAGTGACGTGCGTACGCTTAATCCACTCAATTGGATCACGACAGGCAGGTATCGGATGTCTCGGGAAATTTCGAAGAAACTGGAATCGGAAATTGAAAGTGTAATCGAATGCCACGAGGACTCCACGAACCGTGTGCTTCATAATACAGACGTACATGGCATCCACCACGTATCCTGGACATACATGAACATTGTAAATGAAACGCTAGAATTTCCCCCGCACCTCCTGTCAAACGCGCCTAAGAAATTCGAGGAGAAGCAAACACAAACATCACCTCAGATGGAACTTTTACTCGAAAAGTCCTCAAAGGAGGCTAATACTTACAAAATTGCAATCGGTTATCAACCTGGCACATTTATTTTGACCAGATTACAGGGGAAAGAACCTGATTCCGAAACAAATACAATTCCGAACACCACAGTGAAATGGCGGTAAAACCGGCATCAGGACAAATTTAATATCAGTGTTAATATAGGGTCTCTGTAGAACACAGCGCAGACTCCAAAGGTAAAATAATTATTTATTAAGGGCGATATTCTAAACAACACCCAAGAAATGGAGACTGAAAAGTGTTCATTTCTAGTGTTGCGACAGTGCGCCATCGAATAGTACGTCAGTTGATAGCATTCGTATCGGGTACAACGTGGGGGGGAACTGTTGGATCCTAACATATTCAGAGATCGCGATGAAGGAGATTAGCGCGTTTCACTATTTTCTTTCAATAGGCGAGAACTCTTAGTTTCCCGGACGTACACGAACACTGCAAATGAAATTTTAGAATTTTCCCCGCCCCTCCTAGCCCCTGCGCCTATGAAATTCGAGGAGACGCAAACACAAACATCACCTCAGATGGAACTTTTACTCGAAAAGTCCTCAAAGGAGGCCAATACTTACCAAATTGCAATTGGAAATCGACCTGGCACATTTACTTCGACCAGATTACAGAGGAAAGAACCTGATTCCGAAACAAATAAAATTCCCAACACCGCAGTGAAATGGCGGGAAAACAGGCATCAGGACAAAATCAATATCAGTAGAAAAACGCTAGACTATTTTATTCGAAAGAAGCAGAGTTACGATGAAACCCGATTGGACCAATTCCTCGACAGTGACAAGAGGGAATTGTTACTCCATTTGAAAAATGTCGACCAGACGTCCGATAGATACAATACATTTTTGAAAAAAGTCAACGAGTTGTACACTTTAAATTTTATATCAAAGTAACTTTCGTTTTACAAACAGCTCGAAATTTACGAAAGTGTTCGTTGTTCGTAGCGAATGAAGATTGTGGTAACTTTTAAACATTTTAACATATTTCCATATTCTTTTGTAAATGAGGAAAAGGATATTCTTTACACCATGTTGCGCTAAAAAAAAAAAATTTACTAAAAAAAAAAAAAACAAATGGGTATATAAAGAGACGAGAGCGCCTATTTGTTTCACATTAAATGTTTTCCTTTTGTAAGAGAATAACAATGTTGGGGCATATAGAACTGGGAGATCTGTACGATTTGGTATCTCTAGAGAAAAAAAACTCACAAGTATTCGGTGCAAAATGATCCATGCAAAACCTTTAACACTGCTTACACATGTGTTTCAAACACCTTTCCCAAATTTCAGTCAAAGAAAATGGCCTCTTACATCGTGAATTCGCCCAAGTTTTCCATCAGGCCATATGCTGGTTTCCTAACCTGTGATGATCCGGTAGCCACCATCGAGGAAAAATGAAGGAAAAAAATCAGTTGAGAAGATATTGA
Organism: Dryococelus australis; assembly: GCA_029891345.1. Lineage (NCBI taxonomy): Eukaryota > Metazoa > Arthropoda > Insecta > Phasmatodea > Phasmatidae > Dryococelus > Dryococelus australis. The sequence continues at coordinate 178,968,721 of CM056995.1, read as the reverse complement.
TTTGGGAGTTCAACTACATATAAATATCGAAATTACTACAAATCGAACGAACAAAAACTACCCGATGCAATAGACGATACATTTACACAATTTTTAGATTTCGACCGTGATGTTAGACAAGCCAATGGCTGGACACCTTATGCATCAGAGCTCAGAGTACAACATGTTGATTTCGCTCTTTGTGGAACCATCGACATGCTTTTCAAGTCCAAGCAGGGTGGTTTGGTGATGGTCGATTGGAAACATTCGGCAAAGAGTTTCGAAGAGTCTCGCGGCGATTATGGACTGGGACCTCTATGTAACGTATTACCATCATAACTAAACAAGTACTCGTTGCACCAAAACATTTATCGTTATATATTCAACAAGGGCGGAAAATCACCGAGATGTATCTACTGCAAATGCACGCAAACCTGTCGAATTGCAAGTTACTCACGGTAGTTGATTTTGACGAAAATGTGATTGAGAAATGTTTAATTCACACAATCGATAATCAATAAAAATTGTTTGGTTTTTACTTCTCGTCATCTTGGAATTTGTTATATTCTTCTTCATTCACTGTTCTTGTATTAGAAATTTATTTGTTTAAATGATCCAAGTTTGGACTGAAGAAAATTCGGTCGTTTGTCAGGATGCTGTTCCGACACAGTTAGTAGACGATTTCGAGATGCAAAGTCAACACTATCGATTCGTTTACATTTTCGAGTACTTTTAGCACCTCTTCATACAAAATGTGTTGACTTGCGTAATTTTCCTTCAGTATCTGTACGAGTAGAGATTGATTGACGATCGTGAACCAGAATTGCTCGTCTTTAAAGTTTTCCAATCTCGCCATATCATGTATGGCCATGACATTTCGAAAAGTTCGATGGATTTTATAAAAAGTCTTAGTTTTTTCTCGAACTAATGAATAAAAAAAATTGCGATGTATCTAATGTGTATGCAAACATCAAGTTTCATTAAAAAAATGTATTAATAAAAAAATATTTTTTACAAGTATTTTTTTATTTATATATTTTGTATATGTATCTAACCCATGAGTTTGAGTTCTGTGCTCTTTTCATAAGATATATTTTCACATTCGTTACACTCGACAAGTTCAAATACTTCACGTTGGGAAAACAAATGTTCGAAATTATAAGCTTTCATAATGCCTAATATAAGAGCGAAAATCATGTCTGGCGAAATCATCGGTGAAAGTGTTCTTTTTTATAACGACCAGATCCGTATTCACACCTTTGATGTTGATTTAGCGATTCACAACATCCTTAAAACTTTCGATTTAGGCCTAACGGTTATAAAGAATAATTTCCTCTTAAATTTAAACAAAGCCGATATTGATAATGTGCGATATTTGTTTAAGAATATTTTACCAGTGTTGGATCTATCAGTCAACTATTACGACTACACTTTGGCTGGTACTCGTCGAACGAAATTAGTGAAGCGAACGCCCGATATCGACTAATACGAACAGCATCTTCAATTCATAGGCAATAAGAATTTCGCATTCGACTTTCACAACAATGCCAACAATGTGCGTGAAGTAAAACGTCAAAAGATTCCACCACAAAATGAAAGAACCCCGATATGAACCAGGTTCAGACATCCCCCGTGTATTTAAATGAACTATTGGCAATCGACACACATCCCGTTTTCGACATGGAGATGATGTTTCAATCAGATGTTTCAAACAACTATTCATCCGAGAATCTCGTACAAGAACAGCAATTACCAGAGCAAAACCAAAATTTCGTACCTAATAATTACATACCCAACAAACTAGAGTTACCAAAGCAAGAACAACAAACTATTAATTACATACTTGACGAGCAACAACAACAACAATTACTAAAGCAAAACCAACTTACCCCAAAGTACATACCTAACAAACAAAATATTTTAGAAAAAGTACAAGAGTGGTACACTAGAAAACCAGGCCGCCCACATGATAAAACTCCGACAAGAGTCGATGAGTGGATGCTTTTGGTTGAAACACCAAATATTTCCGAAAAAGCAATGATTGGATTGTATAATGGTGGTTGTGATCTACGAGCTTTCATCTAACAGGCACTAAATTAGAAAACTTCCAAAAGTAGTGGCGGTGCAGAATACATCAATCTAACATAACAACTTCCAACATTGGATTTTAAACTTGACGAGATCAAACATAAATACAACATAAGTTACTAACGCCTGTATGTATTAAGATTATTTGATAAACTGACAGATGAAATCGTCGGGGAAAACGTTTTACTTTCCAAAAACCAAATCCAAGTTTTCAGTTTCGATCCCCTGGTAGCAATTCGAAACGTCATTAAATCATTCGATATGGGTTTGGCAGTGTTGCAAAATGTCTTGGTGTTTAATTTTTACCTAACCGATATCCATGAGGTTCAAGATTTATTTAAAGTGAAAGTTCCGATGATTGACAATTACCATTTTGAAAATACAGGCACGTGCAAGAAGTGGGCATCAGTCGCAAATTCGTGCACAAACGATCCCATGGGCATAATAACAAATAGAGTAATTTTGATACCGTAAATCATCTTTCATCAGCGGGCTAAGAAAATTTTACGTTTGATTTTCCAAATAGAAAAGTGCACCAGCCGACCAAATGAATAAAAGTCACGGATTCGATCGGTGCGAATACACCACAACATTTTTTTTTTTTTTAATCGCAGCCGGTAGAACAGTCCAGTTTTAATTCAACGCATATTCCGCATTTGCAAGATGTCTCCTCAATCGATCTAGACACGATACAAGTAAAACCTCAAATATTTCAATCGACTTTAACAAGAGCGGTGAAAGATATCCCCAATTACAACAACAACAAGAATTAACTACATCCCCAACTCTGACATTTTCGATTCAAAAAATTTCACCCGATCACAACCTATCAGATTTTTTTAACCTTCCAGTCTTTTAAAAACTCTTTTGTGTGTTGTACTCAACAAACACCACTCGGTGATTTAATGTTCAATGCATTACGACCGTACGATCTAATTCCTTCGAATGAAGATGTGATGGCTAGGGGGAAGCGGTAACGGAAACGATCCAACTCGGATAAATGAGGTAAACGCACCGGTCGAATTCGACCAGACGACTCAAATTCAAATAAACGTTCTTCCCGAGGGGAATTTAACCCTAGTTACACAAGTCGCTACACTACCCAGTGAATTGCAATTTGCCACGAGGAAAGAAAACGATTCATCGCCATCGTCGAACCAAACGGCCCCATTGTCTGACGAATTGATCATCAATTTGGTAATGGAATGGGGCAAAAAAAATAGTAAAACCATTAACCTAAAAGAATCACTTTATAGTATTCACTTTTGCAAAAAAATTATGGAACGAACATACGACAACAATCAAGTAAAAGCGGCCCTTCCTCTCGCTGGAATACATTTTCTTCAATTGGCTGCTGAAAAAGAAAACTATCAGTTAAGTGTGCGACAATTTAGGAATCACGATCGAATCTTATCAAAAAGCCTATCCATACCTTACATAATTTACCCTTCTGGGAAAAAAACGTGTGAAGGTTAATAATTTCGTAAAAGTGGATAGCTGTAAATAATTTTTTTTTCCGGTACTCTCTCATCGCCTCGAGCCAACTGGAAACAAATTAAAAAGACTTTGAAAATTGAAGGTACAATTTGAAAACTTGTAGCGTAAAATCAATTAAATAGCCACCTTCCACCTTCTCGGCCAAATTTGCAACATCTTTATATTTTCCCGTTTTTTTTGTTCCGATTTTTTTTTTTTTTTTTTTTTTTTTTTTTTAAACCCCTTGTATAAAGTCGAAGAAAATTTCTTCTTCCGTAAAATCCATCAAGAAAACACCCGCGAAAAATGTCGCCAAGTACAACTTTGATTCTACAGTGTATTTCCTATATTCTAACTTTAGCGTAGGTTTAACGGGAATTATACTTTCTTCAAAAGGAACTTCACCGAAATCAAATTCTACTTTTTTTTTTTTTGGTGCATCAACATTCTTACACTTCAACTTACTATTTCGCCTTTTTTAAGAAAGATTTTTTAATTTTCGATGGCCAGTTCTAGTTGTTTATTCCTATCGCGTTGTGTGGATAAAATCAATTTGTTTGTATCTGGCACTATTTTAAACCTTAACTGCAGTGATCGGTATCTGGGAAAATGATAGAGAACAGGAAGGACATCGAGGGTGGGATTTTCACAACTGCCTGTGTATACATTGGAAACTTTATCGACACAGGGAAAAGTCAGGCGACTCTATCGCATTCGCAATACAAATATTTAAATATTTGATCACATCCTTTAAAATGTTCGACTTCACCATTTCGGCAATAAAAGACATTGATCTTATACGGGTACATTATATAACCATTTTCGTTCTGCGAACATTCGGGTTGTAGACAGTTGATTCGGCTTTTAGAAAGCCCTTGATAACATTTAATGATTTCGGGTAATCCGTAATTACAAACTACTTAGGCATTGTTAGCGTAAGGTAATCTGATTTTGTTCAATTTGTCGACACAAACATTGCCGATATACCGTTCCATCCTAATCGCATCATTGTTCGTAAGGCATGTGGTGCCATCAAAAATGATATTCTTTGGGCATACTTCCAAAATCCATTTGCGATCGTGCCCGCATCTCATACAGATATCGAGTTTTTTGTTTTTTGTTTTTGTTTGTGGATTCAGAACCATCTATGTTCATGAATTTGCAACACTGTACGTGTTATGTAATCGACTTGGTTCGGATTACGACACTCAATGTACATCAACTGCAGGCCTTCTGAAATGCTCAGTTTCGGGAAGATCGACACATACTTTCTTCCAAAATCCATTTGCGATCGTGCCCGCATCTCATACAGATATCGAGTTTTTTTTTTGTTTTTGTTTGTGGATTCAGAACCATCTATGTTCATGAATTTGCAATACTGTACGTGTTATGTAATCGACTTGGTTCGGATTACGACACTCAATGTACATCAACTGCAGGCCTTCGGAAATGCTCAGTTTCGGGAAGATCGACACATACTTTCTTCCAGAATCTATTTGCGATCGTGCCCTCATCTCATACAGATATCGAATTTTTGTTTGTGGATTCAGAACCATCTATGTTCATGAAGTTGCAATACTGTACGTGTTATGTAATCGACATGGTTTGGATTACGACACTCAATGTACATCAACTGCAGGCCTTCGGAAATGCTCAGTTTCGGGAAGATCGACACATACTTTAGGGGATTTAAATCACTGCGTAGCTGGATTTTATAATCCGTCCTGATTTTGACGAGTTTCGGTGAAAGTGTTTGCGTGTGACTACATTTGAACCATTTTCGTTTCTCGAAATTCCATCTCTGTTCGTGAGGTGTAATTTCAGATTCGCCGATAAAATTCCCTCGATTTTCGAGCTTTCTGGATTCTCTGTGCCTGTCGAAAAAACTCCATACTCACAATACGTATTCGTTTTACACAAATTGGCAGATTTAAGTTTTTCATTTTTGGCTGGGTTCAACCTAAACAAATCTTTACCCGATATCATGGGATCATATTTTGGAGTTTTCGCATGTAGTAAAAACAATTACACCAACGATATTACAAGCGATAATACAGCTTGAATGATAATACAGCTTCATGTTCCTAGTGAGCTATAGCCTGTTATCATTAGAGCTAGAGAATTGGTCTCACCTTGGAGCACTGTAGTTAAAGAAGTATTTAAATTTTTTGATGGTGAGAATATTAATAACCATTTACAATGCTTGTTTCTCCAACAAAATCAACAGCCAGGAGATACTTTGTTGGCATATTTAGGCAAAATAGAATGTCTGGTAGAGATCTTAGGTTTGCCATGTAGGGAATCTGAGTTTGTAGAGAGCATTATCAATCATGTGCTGCCCCAGTATCTGCCTTATGTATTACCAGCTGATAGTACGAAAACCTTGAGCTTGCTGAGACAGTTGTTTCACCGTGTAGATGTGCGCATGCAGGTGAAAGATTGTGAAGGAGGTGCAATTAGTAGTACTCATGTTCAGGATAAAAGTTTCCCCAAGGCCACAAAAAATATTGTTTGTTTTAAATGTGGTAAACCTGATCACAAAGCGTACCAATGTAAAGTGCGTATGGTCCCGGCAGATAATTCTCAGACTAAAACAGTGGAAAAGAGTAGTTCTCCTGTGACGTGTTTTGGGTGCAGTAAGCCCGGCCATTTAAAGCCCAACGTCCTAATTGAGATCAACCTAAGACTTTGCATATCCAAACTGAGAGTGGTAACAAAATGACTAGGGTAGGGAATAATTTCCATAATAATGCGAGTACAAAAGAAAGTAACTGCCCTAAGCCAAAGAAAAAATTAAGAAAATTCCAAACCAAGGAAAGATTAACTTACCAAATGTCTTAGTGAAGGAAGTTCAGTTGAAGAACCCACCCTAATTAATAGTGGTTGTTCAGTGCCTTTGATCGATCAGGCTTTTTGTAATAAGTTGTTTAGGTAACACCCAATAGGCATTATGACTGTTGAATGTAGCGAGAAAACTATTTTTAGTCTAGCAAATGGAGGTTTGATGCAATTATGTGCTCGTTTGACAATAAGTATTCACATAGGTCATTTATCATGGAAGAGAGAATTATTTGTTTTGCCACACCTAAGCCACAATATAATTTTGGGCGTAGATTTCCTCCACAGCACTTGTGCCTATTTACATTTGCATGAAGGCACACTGAGTTTTCCTTTTTGTAAAGAAGGAGTAAAGGTGATGAGGCAGGAGGAATGTAAGCAGGTAAATGCCATTGATAATGATTTTGTGCAAGATATGCGAGAGAAGTTCCCATCTGTAATAACAGACAAACTGGGAGTATGTAATCAATATGTGCATGATTTGGTACTGACTGACAACACCCTGGTTAGGTGCCATCCCTATAGTGTAGGTCCAGCTAAGAGACAAGCTTTTAAAAAAATGCTAGACCCTTGCTTAATGAGGATGTTATTAGGCTCTCTACTAATAGTTATGCGAGCCTGGCATTTTTAGTAAACAAAAAAGAAACTGGTAAATTTTGGTTAGTGATAGGCTACCCACATATCAATTAAAAAATTGAACTAGATCCTGACCCTTTACGTAAAGTAGACCATGTTTTTCAGTTATTAGGGGAGAGTATTTATTTTACAGTGTTAGATCTGAATTTTGTTGCACCAAAATGCACGAAAATTTCTTGCATTTGTTACTCCTTGGGGAGTTTTTGAATGGACCAGAGTCCCTTTTGGTGTTTCGTTTGGGGCCCAGGCAATTCCTCATGCTTGAGAGACTATCTTGTTGCCATATACAGCTGAATTTGTTTTCAACTATCTGGATGATATTGTCATCTACAGTAAGACTAAGGAGTTGCACCAGCAACATGTCACATTAGTCTTACAGAAGCTTTTGGAAGCGGGATTGACCATGAATCCAGAGAAAATCAGTTGATGTAGACGGCATGTGAGGCTGTTGGGATTTATTCTGAGTGAAGGGAAATTGCTGTTAGACTCTGATCGTATTAGCTGTGTGCTTTCCTTTCCTCGTCCAAAGAACTTACATAGTGTAAATCTTTTTTTGAACATGATAGGCTACTATGTCATATTAATTCCATCTCTTGCCGAATTAGCCGAACCCCTTAATATTTTGAAACCTAAGGGCCAAGAATTTTTGTGGGGAGATGAGCAAGAGGCGGCTTTGGTGAAAATAAAAACTTGTTTGACCTCTCCACCAGTGTTAAAATTGGCTGGTTTTGACCATAAGTTTGCACTGTATGTAGATGAAATTTCCCTGGCATTAGGCGCCATTTTGTCACAAGAGTTTGAGGATGGTGTTTTTCCCATTGCTTATACTAGTCGGCTATTAACATTCGCCGAAAGAAAGTACTCGGCCTATGAAAAGGAAGCTCTTACTTGTGTATTTGGGGTTGAGAAATTTTCCGATTATCTGGAGCGTACTCATTTTTATCTGTGTATAGGCAACCAAGCCTTAACGTGGCTTTGGAATTCCATGAAACGTTTGGGTAAATTAGGCCGTTGGATCGAACGCCTTAGTAATTTTTCATTTGATATAGTTCATTCAAAGGGAAAAGATAATTGTGTAGCAGACAGTTTGTCTAGAATGTTTGACCCTGGCGAGTTTGTGTGTGATGAGGAAATTCAGGAGCAGGTAAATATTCTGAAGCAAGTTCTGGCGGCTTATTTGAACATTAAGGTTTGGCAGCAAAAGGATGATGAATGGGCGGAGTTGTGGCATAAAATCCCACTAGGTGAACTCACTGGTTTTATTGTGAAGAAAGGGATTATTGGCAAAGCTTCACGTAAGGGCGTTTTCAAGACCCATGTACCCAAGGCAGTGAGGCCAATGGTGTTTCATTATTTCCATAACTCTTATTTGGGCGCTCATCAGGGGCAGGAACACACTTTGCAGCGTATTGAACATTTTTTTTTGGCCACAAATACAATCAAAAATTGGAGTTTGGGTGAAAACTTTGTGCCAGCCGGTAAAGGCCCCTAATAGTAGAGCCCAAGGACAGTTTAGTAGTTCACCGCCTAGTTTTGTTTGGGAAAGAGTCTATATGGATGTGTTTGGCCCTATCCATAGATCTAAGAAGGGTTTCATTTATTTATTGGTTCTGGTTGATGGATTTTCAAAGTTTGTTTTGTTATTCCCCATGGGAGACCAGAACGCCACTTCTATTTGTAAGATCTTGCAGGAACAAGAGTTTTGTTATTTTGGTTCACCCGCCCACGTTGTTATTGATAATGTGAGAAACGATTTACACCGATATCACATCTAGCTTTATCTTGGAGAGTTTGTTTGGTCCATACAACCCCTTATCAACCTCAATCTAATATGGCAGAGCGGTATAATTGTACCATCAAGGCTGCACTTGTTGCCTTTCATCATGATGTTCACACAGATAGGGATAAAGACATTCATGTCATCATTTTGGCCTTGAATTCTCGTGTTAATGTTGATACAGGGTTGACGCCACAAGAAGTGTTCCTTGGTCGGAGATTATTGCATCCTCTTCTTAATACCTGGGGTTTACATTTTGATGTAGGTGTAGGAGAGCGAAATGAATTCTGGGAGGATGATACCAAGTATCTCAAGGAATACTATCGCCATATACGTAGGGTGCAGGACGAGCAATATGATCCTGTTTTTTACAAGGTTGGTGATTTAGTTCTTGTAAAGACTCATCATTTTTCTAGAAAGGTTGATTCCTTCTCAGCAAAATTAGGCCTTAAGTACGATGGCCCATTTTACATTTTTAGTTTTCTTACCCGTGTCAGTGTTGTTGCAGGACCCAGAAATGGAAAAGTTTTTAATAAGCCATGTCTCTAACAAATATGAATATTTTTCATCAGCCATTGGAAGATTGACCAGCCCCTGCACCCTGAAGAGGAGCACTGTCACCACTAAGGAAGGGTTCATACTGTATGGTTAATGTATTTTGGAAGAAAGGTACTACAATTATTGTTGTTAAAATTGTCTTTTTGTAAGAAGTTCGCTAAATATATGTATTAATTTTAATTACCCCCAAATTGAGTAACGCTACAAGCAGTAGTTGTTTGTATGGATTAGTAGCCAAAGGATATCCACCTCATATTTTTTACGGTAAAGAAACACACGGGGGCGTTATTAGATGTTTTGGTAGGTTAGTTTAGGCGGACATCTCCTCCTTAGTCCTTTTCCTGTTTTCTGTATACCTTTCCACCCTACCAGAGCAACTGTGGTTCACCAGCAGAAGATATGGGAGAGAACCTGGCCACTCCTTCATAGCCATCGGCTGTTTTCTACTGTGGGTCTCATCTATCAGCTTCTCCGGGTTTGGAGAAGAAACCCCTGCAGCTCTCTTCCAGTGTGTGGGAGGATTGAAGCCCTGCTTCAAGTATGACATGCATGTCAATTAGCAAACTCAAGCAAAATTATGTGAGTACTCCTGTCCTGCCAAGAACTGTCCTGCGTGAACCATTTATTTTTTTGTCCCACCAGCTGGTGAAATATGTGATGCCAACAATTTTCTGGAGTATGATTAAATACTGCTATTATGAGGTTGAAGTGTTTACAGATTACTATTATGATGTTAATGAACTTAGTTAGCAAGCCTATTTCGTTATCACAACAGGAAGTTCAGCGGGACATCATCCAATATGGCTGCTGCCAGTCCGGCCGTCTGGCGGCAGGCGCCAGTGCACCAGACTCCCCTTTACTATTCTACTCAGAAACATTCAATAATTGTTCAAATATTAAAAAATCCACAACAATTAATTAAAATAATCTATATTTATTACACCAAAATATTAGAGGTTTAATAAGCAAAAGTGGTGAGCTTTTCGTGTGCTTGGACAAATTATCCACAGAATACAACCTGGATATACAAATATTATGTATATTTGTATATTCCTATCCCATGTCAGATAGGAATTGATATAATTTTTATTGATAGTAACATGGTTGCAGAGTGCCACTGTCTCCCAATAATAAATGCTTATCAGATCATGATGCACTAATATTAGTTATGTCTTCCATAAAAAAAGCCCTCCAAAAGCATTTCTATAATAAAATATGGAACTTTTAGCTGGAAATTTTCATACTATTCAAATTGAGCTCAGCAGGGAGCAATGGTCAACATTGTATACTTGTAATAAAGCAAATAAAAAACAAAACTCTTTTCTTAACCAAGTTCTCCATTGTTTTGAAAAACATTTCCCATCTAGGCTGACCCACAGCAATGCAACTCCAAAGAAAAATTTATGGTCACCAAAGGAATAAAAATTTCCTGCCAAAACAAAAGAAAACTGTACAAGGCAGCCAGAACCAGCAGCAACCCTGACACAATGAATCACTACAGTAAATATTGAAAAATTTTGAGTAAGGTCATAAAATCTGCAAAAAAAAAAAAAAAAGGTTTTTTTCTGTAAGCTCATTCAGAACTCTCAAAACAAAATAAAAACTACATGGAATATTGTAAAAAAAACACAACGTGAAGAATAACAGAGCAATGTCCCATTGCAAACCTAAAAGTTAACGACTGCATATTCTCAAACCCTAAATTAGTCGCAGATACATTTAATTCATACTACTTAAATTTCATAGAAAACATGATTGACAAAAATATTAAACCAGATATAAACCATATTCCTACACTACAGGGTACAGAATAACCTGCTATATCTTTTACAAACACAACTCCAAATAAAGTGGAGAAAACAATCAATTATTTGCAACCAAAATTGTCAAATCGCTATGATGGCATTAGCTGTAGGCTATTAAAACAATGTACTTTTGAATTCAGTGTTCCATTAAGCCAAATTTATAGTTCTATCTTCAATATAGGCTTGTTTCCAGACAGACTCAAATGGGCTATGATAACACCATTGTTCAAGAAAGGTGACAAGAGCAAAGTAAACAGTTATAGACCTATCTCACTTCCTACCTTCTTTTAAAAAGTAATTTACAGGATATTGCTGCAACATTTTGAGAATGACAAAATTATCAAATTTCCAGTTTGGTTGTAGGAAAAATACCTCAACAAATTATGCAATTTTCAAACAAATTGCATTCTTAATGCACGTGATAAAAATATACCATTTAATGGAATATTTTGCGACCTCACTAAAGCATTTGGCTGTGTAAATCACAACGTACTTATAGAAAAATTAAAGTTTAATGGAGTCTCAGACACGCTCAATAAACTAATAAGCTCATATCTTTCAAACCAACAACAATTGCGGATCAAAGGAAAACCTACTTCATTCTACTCTGAACCAGGAAAAATTAAGTATGGTGTGCCACAAGGATTAATATTGGGCCTCCTACTCTTCCTGGTATATATAAATGACCTCACATGTGCCTTAACCCCAGACACTACTCCAATTTCATTTGCAGATGATACTAGCATTTCATAGTCTCTGGAGACTCAATAAATGATCTTATGCAAAAAACAGACACCACATTTACAGAGATAAATTAATGATTTACTCCAAACAAATTAAATCTCAACCAAGATAAAACATATCTTATTAATTTTCTCACAAAATACACAAAAAACACTAATTCATATGTTAGCAGTAACAGAGACAAAATTAACGAAACAGCAGTTTCTTGGCTTAAGAGTAGACAATTTACCAAACTGAAAATCTCACATTGGTATATTTTACCCAGACTAAGTTCAGCCTGTTTCGTTCTGCGAAGTGTTACATAGGTCTTGAAAAAAAAAAAAAAAATACAACCAAAAAGGTTATATTGTGCATATTTTCATTCCATCATTAGTTATGGTATAATTTTTTGGGGTCCCTCCACTGATAATAACACAACACCTTCAATTGCTTCTTTACCCAAATCTCTTAAAAAATATTAGATGAAATAATTTTTATCGAATGTGCATTTATAGCATAGATGAATATCTAAAGTACAAATACTAAGAAATTGCTGTATAACATTTCATTTTACACATTTCTCGTTGCAGTTTTTCTCGGTCCCTTGTTCTCGTCTGTTTCAGCAAAACAATGACTCCCCACAGCAAGATTACTCACATTTTGTAGAAAGATATGATGTGCGTACGTGATACTGACATATTATAGCAATGCCTGTGTTTACTATGTCCAGTGTATAAACTTTGTATACAATTATTTGACTTGTCCACTATATTTACACAGCTATGTATTGAAATAAGATCTTATTGGTGCAATAAGACAAACAAATAAACAAACAAGAGTGCATCATGTATTATCAGTGGCAATGAATTATTGATTTACACGCCTTCCATAATACTCATTTATTACAATCATAGATTAGGTACGTGATAGGACATTCTGTAGATGTAAAAAAGTACAAGTAGTTTAATACAAATAATCTTTTGGAGGTAAGAATATAATATTATGTCTTAACAAAACACATGTAATAAATTTAAATGCAAGGCTTTGTTTGCAAAAGAATATCTTAAACACAAGCCCTTACTGTAAAACTACACTTTCCACGCTCTTAGTGTTTGTGGCGATGTTGCTGTCTTCTTTTGAAGCCAAAGGAGGAAGGGAGGTGGTAGCCTACTTATCCTGTGTTCTTGAAGCATCCTACGAAGCAGTCGTGATTTTCCAAAACATATCAACATAAGGCACTAAAATTCTGAAATATGCGTTTTTACTTCATGGTTATTATATTAACACGCATACATGACATTGTAATAGTACATCTTCCTGGGTGACAACATTATTGTAACAAATATTTTATTATGTATGGGTCTTCCTCTACAAACGCTACATAATTTCATGCACAGTGACAGCACGTCAGTTAGGACGCCCCCTCATATCTAACAAGTTGTTTCTAAAATAATAAGTGTGGAGGCACTAGTCAGGTGGGTTGCATATGTCAAACCATTGCAGAGATGCAAGAACATGTGAGTAGGCAGGACGCAGAAATTTGCTCAATATTTCCTACCTCCCATTTCCTGCTTGGCTGTCATGTTTATCCCTTGACTTCCGTCCCCCAGTAGACAGCATGTTTCAACAATTTTTTGTCTGTACAATCTCCTCTTTGTTCGAGAATATAGTAAACAACCTAGTAATTTTTATAATTCTGGGAGACACATTCGTCTAAACAAGTATTAATACATAACTCCACTCATCGTTAAGTGTGTATACCTTACTATCTATCGCCCTTAACCTGCAGCACACAGGGATCCACGAAGTCATAATCACGTAACAATACAAATTCTACTGAAATCTCGTGAAATCAATATTGTGGCGTGAATACGAGTTTGTAGTTCTGTAGTTATGTTTGTGTAACAGTGTAAGTACAATTGCTAGTTATGTCTGTGTTGCAGTGTAAGGGCAGTTACTAGTTATGTCTGTGTTGCAGTGTAAGGACAGTGGCTAGTTATGTCTGTGTTACAGTGTAAGGAGAGTAGCTAGTTATGTCTGTATTGCAGTGTACGGACAGTGGCTAGTTGGGTACAGGAGCAGGTGCATACAGAGTTTTACTTTCTACAAATATAAGCAAAAATGCATGCAGTACGTAGCAGGGGGTGGGGGTGTGGAGAAGATTCTCTTTCATGCCATTCATGCAGTAACTATTTCTTCCGACAGAGTTACGTTAACAAACATACAATTAACCTAAATAACACCATCAATTTTAATGCGAAACAAAACTAATAGTTGGCATAAATTCTCTTGTGATGACAATCAAATTAAGCAAGCAGATTAAAAACAATTTTTGAGTTTGAAAAAAGATAAATGTTTGAATGGTACAAATCTTATTAAATGTGTAATTGCAAGTTACATTCTGCTATTTTTACACACCGGTGCATGAAAAACGTCTATAACACAAAGGTGTTGAAGATAATTTGTTTCGTCTAGTTTCACTCAGTTATAACTTAGATACAAAATATCAGGGTAACGCGGTTCAAGCAATACCGCTTTCAAACTACAAAAAACTAGCAATGAAAATTATATTTAATATAAGGAAAAGGGAGAAACTAGTAAACAAATTTTTATTAGTATCTAATAACATTGTACCTTAATTTTTGTGTGTGCGTGTGTGTGTGTGTGTGTGTGTGTGTATATATATATATATATCAGAACAGTGATAACAAAAATTCAGAACAAGTGCAAAATTATGATATAATCTCAACGCCAGAGCTAAAGAGAGTAATCACAATCAGACATATTTGTTAACTGTGTACCATCAGAAAAGTAAACCATGCTTAACAGAATTTTGTAATAAATTACCAGCTGATAATGAAACTGCTATACGAGTGATAAAGTAAAACCTTAAAACTACATCTGAGAAAAGTTTAAATTGTGATGCTATTTCGATGGGTAAATATCATATATAATGATGTTTAATCTTAATGTATTTAACTATTTTCAATATTTCATTCTTTCAATTGTCCTTTGAAAACGTAAAAGTTTCCTTAGTATTTTACAAATATTCAATATTCTGGAACAGACTTGGTTCAGGTTGTTGATCGAGAAAATTGCACAAAATAAATAATTAACAAAAATAAGTTAGTGACTCTCAACTTTTGATATGCAGAAATTGGCAGCGTAATTATAAGTTTCCTTGGAAACCCTGGCAGTTCCATGGTGAAACTCTGACAGGTACATGCTGTGACCCTGGCCGGCCCATGCTAGGCACTGCAAACCTTACAGGATCAATGCTTGGCTACGCAACCAGAGCAGGTCCATGGTAGCCAATGCAACCCTGGAAGGAACATGCCAAGTCTCAGCAACCCTGGTAGGGCCATGATAGGCTTTGCAACCCTGGCAGGTTCATGCTAAACTCTGCAGTGCTGACAGATCCATACGAGTCTCTGAAACCCTGGCAGGTCCATTTTAGATCTGCAAAGCTGACAGGTCCATGCTAGGCTCTGAAACCCTGACAGCTACATGCTAGGCTATGCAAAACTGGAAGGAACAAGCCAAGGCTCTACAACCCTGCAGGTTCATACTAGGCTCTGCAACACTGACAGATTCATGCTAGGC
The DNA here is from genome assembly GCA_029891345.1 of Dryococelus australis. Lineage (NCBI taxonomy): Eukaryota > Metazoa > Arthropoda > Insecta > Phasmatodea > Phasmatidae > Dryococelus > Dryococelus australis. Next base: position 178,953,238 of record CM056995.1, on the reverse strand, counting down.
TATGCGACCCTGGAATGAACATGCCAAGGCTCTGTAACTCTGGGAGGCCCTTGTTCGGCTCTGAAACCCTGGCAGGTCCATTTTAGATCTGCACAGCTAACAGGTCCATGCTAGGCTCTGAAACTCTGACAGGTACATGCTAGCCTTGTCAACCCTGACAGGTCCATGCCAGGCACTGAAATGCTGACAGGGCCATGCTAGGCTCTGAATCCGTGGGAGATCCATGCTAGGCTCTGCAACCCTGGCCAGTCCATGCTAGTTTCTGCATTGCTGATAGGCCCATGCTAGATTCTAAAACCCTGGCAGGTCCATTCTAGTTTCGACAATGCTGACAGGCCCATACTAGTCTATGCAACCCTGGAAAGAACATTCCAATTCTTGGCATCCCTGGCAGGTCCATGCTATGCTTAGCAACCCTGACAGGTCCATCCTAGGCTCTGCAACACAGACAGGACCATGCTAAGCTATACAACCCTGGCAGGCACTTGCTAGGTAAGTAAACCTGGCAGGTCCATGCTAGACTATTAAAACCTGGAAGGCCCATGCCAAGACTCTGCAAACCTGGCTGATCAAAGCTATGCTCTGCAATGCTGACAGATCCATGCTAGGCTCTGAAACCCTGGCATGTCTATGCTAGACTCTGAATCCCTGGCATGTCCATGCTAAGCTTTGAAACCTTTCACATGTCCATGTTAGGATCTGCAATGCTGACAGGTCCAGGCTAGGCTATGAAACCCTGGCAGGTCCATGCTAAGCTTTGAAACCTTTCACGTGTCCATGTTAGGATCTGCAATACTGACAGGTCCAGGCTAGGCTATGAAACCCTGGCAGGTCTATGCTAGGCTCTGCAATGCTGACAGGTTCATGCTAGGCTCTACAACCCTGGCAGGTCCAACCTAGGCTCTGCAACCCTGACAGGTCCAACCTAGGTTCTGCTACCCTGACAGTTCCATGTTAGGCTCTATGACCCTGACAGATCCATGCTAGGCTGTGCAACTGTAACAGGTCTACGCTAGGCTCTTCAACCCTGACAGGTCCATTCTAGGCTATGCAGCCCTGGCAGGTCCATGTTAGGCCCTGCAACCTTGGCAGGCCAGTAGTATATGGATATTTTGACGGCAATCCTATATTACCCTTTTTTGACTCTAATGTCCTCGAATTTTACCCGAAAATAGAGCATTTTCTAACCAAAATCAAGCAATTTCAAGCCAAAATCAAGTCCTATCCAGTACGCCTCGACCCAAAAGAAACCCTCAAAATAGCTCAAAAACACCCAAAAACCATCATAAACATAAAAAACAAACAAAATCAAGCCCTTTCCAAGGAGCTAAGACCCAAAAAAAACAACCCTTAAAAATATACCAAAACTACCCTAAATCTGCCAAAATCACCATACTTCAAACCGGCTTCCTACCCACACAAATATTGAACAGAATATTTAAACCCAAAATCAAACATTTTTTAATGAAATCAAGAAAATGTACCCCATTTTTCAGAAATGGGCATTCAGAATTTTTTAAGTATTTAGCCCGAAATCAAGGCAAAATAAAGCAAATTTCTTGCTTTTCAAGCAACTTTCTTACATTTTCTAGAAAGCCCTATTTTGCAAGCAAGTAATCTAAAATCAAGTAAATTTAAGCTCAATATGCAAGCAAAATAAAGCAAATCAAATGAAAAATATTAAAAAGAATCAAATTAATAGAATTTATATATTGAACTCTATATCATGCTTAGATTTTCCATCATTCGTTTCCTTTTTACCTTTATATGACATAAAAACTTGTTTCTCGTTTATTAATTTTAAAGCATTTTTATCAAATATACATATCGATCAGGTAATGTAATTTTATATTTACAATCTAGCATACAATTAATATTTTTACCAAACTTAGATACATAAATGTGAAATTCTGAAGCAGCATACCATTTATTAATGCCTAGGTTTTGTAGTTTAGTCAATTTAAACGAATTGTTCAGCTTGTTGCGCAGATAATCCATCTTTGTTTATTTATAAAGACAGAAATAATCTTTATAAAAAAAAAGAATTGAATTTAAAAATAATTATCTTTTTTTCCATATATTTTCTTACAAATTAAAAATATAATCTATGTCCTCTTACGAAATGGAAAATAACAAAATTATTAGAAAGTGCAAGGAATTATTAAAGACAGAAAGTTTTCACTTGCATAAACACACAAAAGATAAACATAAACACCTGTAAAAAATATGCCACCGAATAGGCTAGAAGTCGTTATGAATTAAATAGAGATAAGATAGTAAGTCATTATGTTTTAAATAAAGAGAAAGTACTACGCGATTGTGGAAAATATGTTTGTAATTTAACTCTCAAAAGACACAAAAATAGTAAAGCATACAAAACAACATTAAAAATTCTACACAAAATTCAAAATAGTGATTATACAACGAAAACATGTAAAGAATGTAATGAGGATATACCTAAGAAATTATTTCCTCCTAATAAAAATACTAAGGATAAATATGCATCAAAATGTAAAAATTGTTATGGTGAATATATGAAGAACTTTATGAGGGAATATAATAAAAACCAAGAAGTCATCCAGTTAAAAAAAATTATCATTATTAATATTTTAAGCAAATGATTGCTTAATTATATTACTTATATTTCTAATTTATTTTATATTTTTCATTTTCTTATTAAATTTGTTTTCTTAAATTAATCAATTATCTAACCATTTGCTGGAATTTTTCTATTATTTATATTTCTAATTTATTGTATATTTTCATTTCCATATTAAATTTGTATTCTTACAAATTTTCATTTTAATATAAAATTTTAACTCTTATAAATAATCTTGTTATAAAATTGTTTTTCTTATAAATAAGAAATATGGCTATGAATTATTCAGTAGCAGAACTGCAGGAAAGGAGAGTGGGCGAGTTGAGAATTATAGGTAGAGAATTATAAATAAAAATTTATACAAATTACATAAAGATGATTTTATTACAAGTATTATTCAAACAAGGGAATATAGAATTAAAAATCCTATCAAGAACCTAAATGATTTAACAGGTGCGGAATTTAGAACTGAAGCTAAAAGAATTAACACAAAAAATGTATATAATTTAAGGAAAGATAATTTAATTACAACTCTTATACAATTTATTAGAAATGAACAAAGAAAGAATAATTTTACAAAATTACCAATTTTAGGACACAGAATTATAACAAAAAAAAAAGCATTAAACATATATTCCTTTTTCTAATCAGATATTTGTACCACCAAGATATAACAAGACTTTGCACCTTTCAATTCCCGAAGTAAAAAAAGAAAATAAAAGTTTAGGGCAACTTTTTCCTCAAATAAAAATTTTTTAATGAACGCGCAGAAAGAAACAATCATTTGAAATTCGCGAAATTAGTTGTCATTTTTATGATGCTTGCAACATTTGGCAAACAAACTACGATATTCATATAAAAAATTTAGAAGCAACTTCAATAGAAAAATGAATGCTGTTCGTGCAACAATGAAAAAAGCAAGAAAATTATATATTTATAAACAAGTTGATCAAATGAGAATATACTCAAATAATCAGAATTTTCATCACACTACTTTGGCAGCAAGAAACAACTATTTAAATGCCTAAAATTTACTTAATCAAACTGGGGAACATACATCCAACGAAAATGTATATGTAAAGGAAACAACAGTCGATATATATATATATATATATATATATATATATATATATATATATATATATATATATATATATATATATATATATATATATATATATATACACACACACGCACACACACGCACACACATGCACGCACACACACACATACATATAAAGGAGTAATAAAAGTAAAACGTTAATTTAACAAAAAATTGCGAAGTAACCCTGTCAGGGAATTATATTTCAACTCCAGTTGCTGGCTAAGTGCGCATGCTCCTCACGCAAAATGGTCCCGCCCTTTGGCCTGCCACCTTGTCTTCTCTTCCCCTCTTCCCACGGCTTGCAGGCCTGACAGTCGTAACCAATGACAATTGCTCCTCGCCCACTGGCCCAGCCAGACCTATCTTTGGGACTCGTCTCGTCTGCCTTGTTAACACACCCTGCCATCTTGCCTTCTCCTCCTCTCTTCCCTTACTCGCGTGGATTGAAGAGGTCTTACAGTCGTATGCAGTGACAATTGCTGCACGCCCACTGGCCCAACTAGCCCTATCATTGGACTCGCCTCGTCTGCCTTGCTAATGCAACCTGCCACCTTGCCTCGCCCACCGGCCCAGCCGGTCTGGCTGGGCCGGTGGGCGAGGTATTCATTGCGTATGCTTCTCCAATGCAACCTGCCTCATTGGCTACTCAACTCTTCCCCTCCACCCAAGAGCTTGCCAGGCCAAACAGTTGTACACCGTGACACTTTCTCCTCGCCCACCGGCCCATCCAGACATAGCTTCGGGACTCGTCGCATCTGCCTCGCCAATGCAACCTGTCTACTTGCCTTCTCCTCCCTCTTACCTCTCCTCGCACGGCTTGCAGAAATGACAGTCATACACAGTGATAAATGCTCCTTGCCCACCGTCCAAGCCAAACCTATCATCGGGACTCGTCTCATCTGCCCCCCAACGCAATATGCCTCTTTGCCTTCTCCTCCCATCTTCCCTCCTTCTAGGATTGCCAGGCCTGACAGGCGTACGCCATGACACTTGCTCCTCGCCCACCGGCCCAGCCAGACCTACCTTCAGGACTATGATGCATGACGTGTCATAGTCAACACTTGGGGCAGTGAAGTAACCTCTCTTGCCCACAGGATGTCATCTGTCACCATCAATACTTGGGGCAGTGATGTACCTCTATCGCCAACAGGACATCACATGTCATAGTCACCGCTTGGGTTTGTGACGTAACTTCTTGTCCACAGGACATCACGTGTCATAGTCACCACGTGGGACTGTGACGTATCTCTCTTGCCTCAGGATGTTAAGTGCCAAAGTCAACACTTAGGGCAGTGACGTACCACTCTTGGCCACAGGACATCACATGACACAGTCAACGCTTCGGGCAGTGACGCACCGCTCTTTCCCACATGATGGTACCTGTCATTCAGCACTTGGGGCAGTGACGTACCTCTCTTACCCACAGGAAGTCATGTGTCATAGTCATAATTCGGGGCTATGACATACCTCTCTTGCCCACAGGACGTCACGTCTCATAGTCAACACTTGGGGCTGTGTGGTACCTCTCGTGCCCACAGGACATCACATGTCATAGTCAACACTCGGGGTTGTGATGCACCTCTATGCCCACAGGACATCACGTGTCATAGTCAACACTTGGCGCTGTGACATACCTCTCTTACCCACGAGACGTCACGTAGTCAGCACTTCAAACATGCAAAAAATTTTTTTTGTGTAAACTTCTGTCTAATTTAGCAGATACGTTATGTATTTCTACTGCTGTTAAAACCTATTTTTCGATATTTTAAAATTTTTAACCTGGCCATTTTCATTTTATAGTTTGTTAATTGTTTAGGTTAAGGATGCATATTGCAGAAATGATACTACACTATTGGAGGCACTGCAAATTGTGTAATTTCTGTTGTAAGACTGTAACAAAGATGATTTTTCTGCCAGTCAAAATGTTATCTACATAACACAGATGGACTTAATCAGCCTCCAGACAGTCAGCTAACACTTTTGAGCTGCTGAGATACTGATAAGGAACACCTCTTGTCCACCTACTGCTGATGCAGATCGTATGTTGACAACTGTGTAACAAATCTGCTGTGCACACACCAACTTCAACACTGGGGACTTAACAAGTACAGCTTTGAGAAAAATACTATGCTGAATTTTAGAAATATAAATATTTATTAAATTATGATGGTCACATTTCTGTTATTACATGTTTAACAAACTGTGGAGCCGTACATGTTTGGAACACTACCATAAAAATGACCTCAAATCATGACAGTTATACAATTTTTAAAAGGTATAATATAACACAATTAAGTGCTTTATTTACAAATGTTGTCCAAAACAAAGAAACACACAATCAAACTGTACAATCCCACTACAAGTATTTTCCTTCACAATATACAAACATTTCCCTTACTTTCATGCAATACTTACGACCTATACATTCCCCAATTTTAACACATCTTTGTACACATATGATTATCTTACCCAGCTTATTTGACGACAAAGTAAACAAAAAATCTGCCTTTCAGATGTGTATTTCGAGCAGGACAATCTTAGCGTAATATCCTAGTACAAGCAACAATGCGTCCGTGTGTTCATACAAATGCTACAAGTCATTACAACCACAGCATGTTCCACACTTTTTCAATTACTGCAATAAGCGATTAGTTGAAACTACGTGGTGACCAGTTCTGGCTGGCAAGTATCGCAAGTCTGCTCGACTACGTAGCTCTTACTGCGACAGAAGCCTGTGCCTATCTGCACTCCACTGCAGTGCATGACAGGATGGTGCATATCAGGTGGACACCTGGTGTGGTGAAATTTCATAGCAGTTGTCACATGCTCTGGTCCAATCAACACAGGAGAGCTGCAAGTTCCTCTTAGCACGACTATGGTTTGTACAATGTAATATAGGTATATATCTATATACACATACACACACAGAGGGTGATTCACAGCACCTGTAAACACCGGTATCACCCCCTTTTCTAGGAAACAACACGACACCGGGGGGGAGGGGGTGCAAAAAAAAAGTGTATTAACTATACCTTACACGAAGCATCGATTGGTAGTAATTCCATTCCGCCAGACGTGCCAGAGGAAGGGGTACATTGAAGGAGGAGAGCTTCAAAATGGTTTGTGACGTGCGTAGTTTATGCAAAATGAAACTGAATGAAAAATATTTTTATTCTTACAATCAAATAAAAATCAACGAAACTTAATTTTTTCTGACGTGCAGTCCTAGATTACATACAATAAAAAGGACGTCAAATATACTGTACATACCGGTAGGGTTGTTAGAAAACTACTGTGAACTGGGAACACTCATTCGCCTACATCTCTTCATAAGTGTTGGAAATCTCGACCTTCTTGGATCAGACACGACTCTGCCCACCTTCTTATGTCCACGGTTGCTCGGCGGACCTCAGCACAGCTGAGAGATCCACATGCTGCTCTGATTCTGTCTTTCATGACTTACCTTGTTGTTGGATGCATGCAGTCGACAATGTCTAATTCTCCCCCACAAAAAGATGCTATTTGTGGACAAGTCTGGAGAATGTGGTGGCCAAGCTACAGGACCCATTGGGCCGATCCAACGTCTGGGCAATAACATGTCAGCAACTAACCGAGCTCTAGTGAAAAGTGAGCAAGGCAGCCATCCTATTGAAGCCGTAGTGTTAACTCAGGGCGAGGACATCTTCGATCAGCTGGTACAAACAATTCTCAAGGAAGTCTGCACACGCTACACTATGGAAGTGCCCTTCAAAATACTTTGGTCCGATGACACACCCGAGAAGGCCACACCACACATGCTAATTAGCCACTTGACGGAGCCAATGTGGGTTGACTGCAGACCAATATAGGGTATTATGTACGTTAACATCACCATTACTTTTGAATGAATGTGGGAAAGTCATTAGTCCCAAGTTCTTGGTGCAGCTTTATACGGTACAGATGTAAATGGTTATCAGCGAGGATTCTTTACATTATATTTTGACACAATGAGTCGTGGGCAATACTCCCTGTGGAATCACGAGGATTAACTTGCATAGCAGTAAGTACATCAACATCCCTCTTGCCTTTCACAGGTTGTCTGATGCGACGTTTGTTGTGTGTTGGTTGCACTAGCCCGGTTGTGCGCAGACAACATCCAAGATTCTGAAAGATATTGTACGAGTGATAGACGCGCTGTGGTTATCTCTCTGCGTACAAACGGGCAGCAGCTCTGCATTTCCGACGACATTCTCCTAGTATCATCAGAATGTCAAATACTTCTTCTTTTGTAAATAGAATTCTTTCAGAAAGAAACACCACAGACAGACAATGTCTCACATTGGTTGCAATGAATGTCTGATGGAACGACCCTTTGTTTGCCAGTTAACTCACATGCAAAGCCTGCAGTTCCTGTAAGTGGTAGATGGCTTCTCTGCTTGCTGTGTAGTGCTGCATTATTCCCCGCTTTTGCTCGGAAACAGTCTAAACCCTACATCCTTTTGATTGTGCGTATAATAGGTATACACGCCAGAAAAAGTTTTGTTGATATCCTTTTGATTGTAGTACAAAAAACCAGTTTGTGATCAGTCGTTATTGTGCATAAACTATGCATAGTGATAAGAATTTTTCGCGGTCATGAATTTTTCGCGAATTCGTGCGAAATTGGTAGCAAAATGAGTTTTTTTTCTTTCAATTTTTTTTTACTAAATTACTAAACACAAATTAAATAACTTTTTATAGCCGTGAAAATTGGAACTTTTCATTTATTTACTACCGAGATCAATGTTACAGTAACATATTTTGTCTATATATTCACTCATCACTGCAAATAAACTGTTCTATAACTACAAAACATAAAAAAAAAATTTCTAACGCTAATGTAAACAATGATTAAAACCAAAGATTACTAGAGATGAAGCAAGTGCACGCTAAAATCTGCCATCAGTAGTGTTACTAGAAAATAAATGGCAGCGTTAGTGGCGAGTTGTTGCTAGAATAATGGAGTGTACGCTTTCACTTCGTACATCTGTGAACTCATGATGTCTTCTAGTGCTGTTGTCACATCTTTGGTTCACGTGATAGAAAAAATACGTTAAAGTGTTTACAAACAATGTAGCCAATGTAGCTTTTTTTAAGATGTTTTTGAAAATTTATATTTATTGGTTTTATAAATGCGTATGTTGAATAGCAAAGTTATTATTTAAAGTGTTTGTTTTTTTTTCCCTTTCGTTTTTGTGGTTGAGATTGTAGGTGTTTTTTTAAGATGCCAAATAATAAACTCAATGCCAGAGATAGAGCATTTCAGTACCAGAAGAATGGGTTTTATTACACCGATAGCCATACGGTAATGTGCAAATTTTGCAGTTGCCAAGTTGCATGGGAACGTAAAGATTCGGATGACAAGCATCTAAAATCAGCCAAGCATGTGGCTGCTCAAAAAAAACGAGTGCCGCAAGTCAAAACCTCAGACTTCAGTCGCTTCGTGCTTCAGCAGCGTTGAAAGAAAAAAGAAAACCACAGAATGCCTCGGAAAACGAGTGACTGAAACATTGTTGAAATTAAACATACCTCTGTACAAACTAGAAAATGACCACATGAAAGCATTTATTCACAAGTTCATTGAAGGTTAGTTTTATATCCTAACACTTTCCTAATTTTCTGGTTTAGCCTAATAATAATGTACAGAATTGCTTCCTAATTTATCAACAGTTTTTTTGTTTTGTAATTCAACAGTGTTCGTAAAATAACATTAAAAATTATACATATTTGTTTTTAAACTTTGATATTAAAGTATTTGATTTGCATACCAAATTGGCCTCTTAAGGAATACTGTTACAGTTTTAAATTAAGTCATTGCAGAAAAGGTTCACTTTTTCCGAGGGGGGGGGGGGGGGGGGCAGATTTAAGAACATATTTAATATTATTTTAATGAATAATGTTGCTGAAAATAATGTGCCATGTTTTAAATCAGAAATTTGCAGTAATGCTGCTTACACAGGATTTAGGCCTGATATTTAATTGCAGGTGCTGTTGACATTCCATGTGTCAAAGTCTCGAAACAAAAGCATTTTCCAACAGTAAAACAAGAGCGGGAAAATGCTCTAAGGGAGAAAGTGAAAGGAAAACAAGTGGCAGTATTTTGTGATGAAACGACTGACTCTAGAAGTGGCTGCATTTTTGTTGTTCTTTTCAAGATTATTGAGAGCACTGACAAGATTGACTTTTTCGTTGATGTCCATGCTCTGGAAACTGCAAACACAAAGAATTGTTCTAGGGCTATTTTGGATACCTTGAAGAAGTACGATGTTGATTTTGATAGTGTCTTAGTTATAGTTTCAGACTCTGCTAAATACATGGTAAAATGTTTTGACACTTTGAAAAACATCATGGCTGATCATGTACTAGTTGTACAGCGTTGGGCACATAAGCATAATTTAGTCATAAATGAGCTTTGAAAACATTTGCCTGAACTTCAGAAAATAATAGCTAAAGTCAAATCGGCATTCTTGAACACACGCAAAAGGAAATGCTTATTTCGACAGTTTCTTGATGAAAGATATGCAGACCAAGACATTCCTCTTTTTCCCATGCCAGTGCTTGCAAGATGGTCTTCCTGATATGAATCTGTCTGCTACCTCGCTGAACACTTGAATGTTGCTGTTGAATTTTTGACAAGCAGTGAAATTTCCTATCTCCACAATGCAGGTTTTGAATTCTTCACAAGTGCATCGGTAGAAGAAATTAGTGTGTGAAGATTCAAGCAGTTTTTGTTCAAGAAACTTGTAAGGATGCAACTGAACTGATAAAAAAGTTGGAAGGTTCGTCTTACCCATGAGTCAATTACTCACTGGTGAACTTCGTAAAGTAGAGCAGGTTCTTCAGCTTGCTACAATGGGAAGTCTTCCACAAGGAACCCAGGCCTGTCTGAATGCTTGCGAGAAAACTGTTGCTAAAGCAAAAATCACATCAGCCTTGAAGAATGCTGCTTCGCATTCTCACACAAAACTTCTTTCACTGAAGGCAAGTGATCCAGCTCATCATTTATACGAGCACTTAAATTATTTCAATCCTTCAGAAATTGTGCTAACAAGCATAACTCCCAATCTGAGCAAAATATTGCAGAAAATATTTTTGTTTTCAAAGCTGAGTGAAAGTGTCATACTTAGGGGATACAAAGAACTTCAATTTTTGGTGAAGAAAAAGTTGGGTGAATGTGAAAGTGTTGACATTGTTTCGCTTCTTATGGCTGTATCAGTCAATCATTCTGACTGCTCATTCTGCTTTACAGTCTATATGGTTGCTATGTGCCAATGTAGGCTGCGAGAGGTTTTTCTCGAATTACAATAACATTCTCAGCGACAAACGTCATCGCTTGAAGCAGGAAAATCTAGAATTGCTTAGTGAAATTTATTTTGAGAGCTAGACCTGAAGGCCTTCATAAGAACTACATTGTAAAAGTTATTTGCTAATGATGCTTTATATTAATTTTCTACATAAAACATTTGATACGTTTGGCTGTTCAATGTATATAAACATTGTTTTCCTGATAATATATTTCCTTGCATTCTAATATTTCAATAATAAATTTGGTTGTTCAGAATCATTTAAAAAGACCACAAAAAATTTTCACCTGGTATTTTGAAAACACAGATTTTTACTTCATGAAACCACCAATTTTTTAATTTCAAACCACCACTTTTAGCCATTTGAAAACACCAAAAAATTCCTATCCCTAACTATGCACATCACAAACCACATGATCAGATAATTTATTTTATGCATGCGCACACACACACACACACAGAGGTGTGTGTGAGTGTGTGCATGCACGTGCGCACACGGAAGGCCTCTCTCCTCTCCTCAACCTGCGACATGGTTCAGCATCCAGAAGCCTCAAGAAGACTTCACTCTATCTGAAGACTGCGAAGGCTGCACCATTCCCTGCAGTTTGGAAAAGGCTCGTCCACCACTGTACCAGCTGACCATGAGGAGAGCAACACCTCCAGAGGTAATCCCACTCCTGCATCCTGCACCTTTACCCCAGTCAACTTCTGTGACTCCGCAGTAGCAGGTCGTCGCGCCTTAGTTTACCTCCTGGATTAATTTCCTACAAATCAGATTACACTATAAAGTCGAGTTTATTTTGTCATAGATTATTTTTGGCATATTTTTTAAATTAATTTTTTCAGGCTTATCTTCGCCTGTTTGAGTGTGTATATATTTTCATACATGCTTAGCTAGTTAGTTATTTTCTTGTAATTGTTTAGTTGGGACTTTCAATTTTCATAATTACCGTAGTAAAAATTACGGGAAAATAATTTGTCTTTTTACCATCATTTTACGTTAGTTCCTGTGTCATTATAATTCTAGTTACCAGTGTGTAAATAAAGCTTGTATCAGGTACTGTAATTAATTCTGACTGGAGACTAGCTGTGTAGTGCACCGAACTCTACAGGAGAGACAGTTTGCAGAAAGCCTTAGTCTATGCAAGATATGCCAAAGCTCCTGGATTTCCGGTGTATCCGCGTCTACTTTCAGTGACGTCCAAATACCTGACTGCCCTACTACACGTCAGGGCCTTGGATGTGTCTGCATAAGCCACGTCCCCAGGACTGCACATTCGTGGAAAGTTCACTGGACTGAACCAATGCATAGTAAGAAGGGTGCAGTCCAGCGTCGTCATAGGTGTAGGAAACGCCATGCTTTAGAAAGGGCTCTCAAAGCCGACACCTCTAATGGGAACACAAGTATGGTCGAACCCCAGTCTTCGGCAACTGAAGTAATACCTCGGCCAATATCCCCTTTTATTCCAACTGATAATTGGACACCTCTATACAAATATTTTGGCGCATGTTGGCCAAAATACGATCCAGAGGGATATCAGCTTGCTCAGCCGGAACCTTCAACCCCAGTAGCCATCGTTACCGCCTCCAAGGTAGACCCTCCAGAAGACAAACCTAACACGTGCCTGATTAAGCTAGCTTCGGGAAAACGGTCCGCGTTTGACTCCCGCCAAAAGTAGTTCTCAAACCACGTGCGGTATCGTCCCACACGAATAGTGTTCCAGCACGTCAACTCACTCTGCCCATACGAGTAGCCCCAATTTCCCCAGCCAGGCCATCCACCTCCACGAACGCTTAAATTGCATCGCCATCTCATACATCCTGGGACAACTGGCGTCCTGCCTATTGGCAACCATAGTAGTGAGGAAGATAGAACTCCCTGGGCGGGGAAATTATCTCATTCCATCTCACTCTGGGGCTTGAATCTCCTCATTTCAGACTGAATCCTTCCATCGAGTGGCCACCCATGGAATTTAAACCTCCAAACCCCTCGGGCCAATAAAACTAGTCAATCATGCCACAGTAGGCTTACCTAACGATATCGAGAGGGCAGTCAGCACCCTAACCACCTACCCACCAAGGTAGGGCATGGGTCATTCTTAACATTTAATGACAGTCCGTTGTGAGTTTTTTTTTGTGTTTCTGTATCTATTTTCCTGACTCCTAATGGAAAACTTATGGGCAACTACACAGTTAATAATAGTTGAAATAAAATACTTATTGCAAAAGAAAAGCAGAGTTACAGCTCCCAGCAGGGCCCAGAGCTGGTGAAAATAAAATTTTAAATATACAGTAAAACAATACAGAGCACACAAGGAAAGAATAATGTAATAATTTCAATAACAGGAAATACTGAAATACCCATATTTATATTCACACACATGTAACAGCACTTTGGTTCCAAATAGCTTGCAAACAAAAAATTTCCCATACCTCACAAGTAATTTTATGCAAGTTTAATGCACATATTGCATGATAAAACTTACGTCAGGAATCTAAAAAAGAGTTTTAAAAGCACAGATCACATTATTTAGTTTACAATATTTACATTTACATTTTAATTTTATGCTTTGAATAATTTATTTTCAAGTTTGTCATGGCTGCACATATGAAAAGCAATCATGATTTAAAAAAAGTGCCGATTCAAAAGCATTAACTCTATGCTCTGCACTAGTACTTTATTTACTCCATGGGCCGCAAACACTTGCTGGCAATCATAGAAATTTTAATTACAGTTGTTCCGATAACATGTTTTCCAATAGCGATACCCCGATACCAATGACTTTCACACTGAATTTTAGAAAAAGTATTACTGTTAAATAATACATTAAAAATATTTCTCTAAAACTCTTTTAAATAACAAAAATAATGTCTTAAAACACTGTATATAATTTATTGTAATCCGACACAAAATGCAAGCTGACCTAAAACTTTGAAACCCTCTGAAAATGCAAATAATAAACTCCAAATGGAAGTCAAATTTTAAATGTCCCATGTGCACTATCAGCTAAAAGCGCACTGAGAAGTTATCAATAGGGCAGCATCATGTCTGTTGGTGAATAAGGGGAGGGGGGAAGATGACCTCTTCACGTCGCTACTTGTTGGCGACACCTTGCCCATGTGGCAAATGTCTGAATTTTAAACTAATTAATCATATTTTACTGCAAAGAAAACTTATAATTTTGAGAAACACGTGACGTGATTATAATTGATTTCTTTGCTGTCTTTAATAATTAATCATTCAAAACCACGTCCTCTGATTTTCCGTCATGAGTTACACTGCACTCGGCTCGGTGCTTACCTACCCATTAATAGACTGCAAAAGGTGTCGAATAGGCACTTACATATTATCAGTTTATTCAAAGACGCATGTCTATTGAAATAAATTAATATAAATCCTCCAATTTCCCGGCAAGCAGTTACTGAACATGAACATTTATAATACAAGTCACTCGATGTTCAAACAATTTTTTTGCTGGCAAGTGGTAGAGTACCACATTTACTCCTGTATAGCACGCATTCATGTATAGCGCGCACCCTGATTTTTGTAACAAGCTCCAAGGAAAATTATAAAATAAAATTGCACCACACATTTGTGGCTCCGTGTTGGTAAGAATGGAATAAATGATTCTTTTTTACATTAATGTGTGGTGATTGTGATATGTTTGGAAAATACTTTAATTAAATAACTTTGCTACAAAATGCCAAAATAAAAAAAAGATCTGGAAACCTTGTGCTCCCACTGCACAGGTTGTGCTTGGACGCCAGCATTATAGAGTGCACTGATCTGATGTAAAGATTTTGAACTGCTGCTCCACCTGCAATTGCCTTGGCTTCCTTTCCCCTTCCGTTTTCCCGCCAACTTCTTAGCTACCCCTACCCCTTCTGCACATGCACGAGCAATAGTGATGTGAGTGGTTGGCATATTTTTTGACTGGACGAGGCTTGTGTTCAAGCAAAGCTCATCCACTTCTACTCAGGTCAGCTCAGTTCAGCAAGAATACCTCTCTGGTATTTCTGCTCATCGGTCTACTATGGACTCTGTTCAAAAGCCTAAACCTTGCTAGTATTTGAGCGAGCTGAAATGTCTGCTGCAGTGCACGATGAGTCGCACGATGAGGTGGGTTCGTGACATGTAGCGAATTGATGGCAAATCGAGTTAGGGTTTTGTGAGCACTATTTTACTTGCATACTAAATTCTGTTTGCCATTTCCTTGGTATTTTTTCAAAATTAAGTTTGTAGTATGTAGTGCCCATAGTTACTTTGCTTTAAAATGGTCCACTTGTTGAAATAATGTGAATTCCTAGCTGCTTGTCGCCTGAAAACTTCATAGCATTGAATTGGGACCGCATCGACTGGCGCTATGTTGAGAACTTAAAATAATGAATAACCCATCTGCAAGTGCCTTTACACAAAGAATCGTCAGTGCTAGAACTGCTTTAACAAATTAAATTTTTTTTTTTTAATGTTGTGTGTACGTATTGTTTTTAGTTCAGATGGGCTTTGGAAAGGCTATGGTGCCCCATCTGACGCAACTTTTTAAAAAAATGTTCACGTTTGGCTGTTTGAGATAAGTATTTATATTTAAATATATTTTAATTATATCAATTTTACTGTGATAATTTACTCAATTTTGAAGGCTTGAAATCATTCAAATACTCACTTATCTTGTCTCTTGTATCTTTCGAATTGAGTATGCATGTGCTTGGTCTAAATTTTTGTCAGTTTGCAAGAATGTGTAATATTACTGTTTTATGGGAGTGCCCTGCATGGATGGCCATTTGGTGTTTTTAATATTAATAAAACCTAGTAAAATCTGTGATCTGAGTAAATGGAAACCTGAATAAACACAACTTGAAACTGAATCCGTTTGTGCTCTTGTGTTTCACTACTGCTAAACATTTCCAGCTTGGTTTTTTTTTCCTTTCTCCTTTTATCAGTGACGCACTTTATTTGCTCTGCTACCGGCTGGTGGTGAGTGGAAGGCAAGCAGAGGGCTATGATGAGTGGGGGGGGGGGGGGGGGTTTAAATTTTGTTCGACAACTTCCGCTCTCAGAGGCTTGAGGCTTGTGAGGGGAGGAAGTAAGGTGCATGGCTGAGAGAGACAAAAAGGTGAGAGAGAGGACGATAGGTCACCTTGCTCGTTGCTATAAGTAACCACTTTTCTTCTCTGAGGCGTGTAGGGGAAGTAGCAAACCAGACTCACTCACATTAGACAGTGCGCCGCACAGCAGTTATAAACAGTGGTGCTCGGGACGTATTTCACATCCAGTTACTAGATGTTCACATAAACGTCGCTTTCCTACAGGAATGCGAGCGGGAATTCAAAGAACACAGCATTCCAGGGTAACAGTGGGTAGCCAAAACCCACCGTCAGTTACTTGGCAAAGCCAAGGAATGGTGGGCCAAGTATGGTGAGTTCATCACGGAGTGGGAACTGAGGGATCGCCTCACTTCACGGTTTACTAGGGAGGAGGTGATGGCCCAGCTCCTTTCGAACTTCCATACTTGAGTCCAGGATTCGGAGGAGGAAGCAGAGATTTACATTCATTGAAAAGCTCAAATGCATCGGCGGATATACCCCACTGAAAATAAGGAGAGTTGCGCACCCAACATCGTGCATACCCTGCTCCCCTCTTTTCACAATCTGTTACTAACCCCAAAGCCAACAACAGTGGATGAGCTTGTCGAATGACTGCGGGAGATGGAGAAAAACAAGAGAGAGCAAGCGCTCTTAGACCAGTCCTCTTCCCAAGTGAAAAGCTGTGGCGGCCCGACCCCTCCTCTCCCCAGCTCTCTGCCCCCCTGCTTACACTGTCCGGGGAGGCATCTCGGCACGCCACAGGAGGGAAGGAACACACGGCCGCCTGAGGCACAGTGGCGCGTTAACAATAAGGTCCCTGCCCGGGCAGCAAATGCCAACCCTGGGGTGCGCATGTGGCCGCCACCTCAGGTGAGACCAAGCTCCTCCACGTCACAAAAATAAACCATTCACGTGAAGTTAGTGCACCACATGACACACCGCATATCTTAGTGGAGATAAATGGATGCACTTGTCTAGCCTCGCTGGATTCGGCCGCCACGGAAAATTTCCTCAGAAGTGATTCGTTGACAGCAAACCAGTGCGCTAATATCCAACAACAACCTCTTACGGTATGAATGATGTAGCCGAGCAAGACCTTAATGGTCGATGGCAAAAGAAGTGTTCCCCTGCAGATCCATCACACCATCCAGTCAACAGAATGCACAAAATACTAGGATATTGATGAAGACATTATTCTGGGACAACCTTGGCTGACCGAACATCATCGTGTGATGGATCACCGCAGGAAAGTAGTACACCTAGGGACTAGCAATGTTAAGACAATCCCTTGGGAGCAGGATCCATTAGCAGTTGTCATGCCCTTGCTGAACCCCAAACATGTATCATACAGAGTTAACACTGATAGGCTCATTTCAGAAGACCTAGCTGAACATGCTGACATGTTCTAAGACAGATTATTTAAGGATAGCAGTGGCAAGCTCTTAGGCAACTCGGGGACAGTTCCACCTGTCCTGTGCCGATCAATGAGGCAAGAGTCCTTCCCATAGGATAAACCTCGGATAGGGGAAAGCTATCTTGGAGGTTATCCGTGTCCCCTTAACCTGTACCCGATTCAGACATAGAACATGAAGTTACCCCAAGGGTGACGCGAGAGAATAGGTCCCATGGCCTAGGGGGTTCGAGTCCATCCTGAAACCTGAGCAGAACTCACTCCTCAATCCCCAGCCAGAACATATGTTCTACCAGTTTATGGAGGCAGTTTGTCCGCGAGGACCCTCCCCTCCACACATAGCTCCTACTTACCTGGATCTGAGAGCAGAAGAGGCACAAGGACTAGAGCAGTAACTTCGGAGGTTTTGTGGCAGGGCTCACTGACCACAACCTCAACGACCAAGTGTGATTGCCAAGGTTGACGAGCCTCAGCAAGCCATCCAGGCAGACGTAGAGTGCAAGCCCTCGCCTGTCATACCTGTTTCGTCGGTCGTTGCCAACCATAAGGGTCTGGCCGACGGAGAAACATCATCATTGGATTTATTATACAGCTGGTTTAATGTATATCTGCCAGCCTGATAAATAAATTGATGAAAAGCACAAGTTCCTTTAGACATATGAGTGGTCGTGATGTAGGGAAGTCGGGAGAGGAAACGGAAAGCGCAGCCACTGACATTTGTTATCTACATATTTTAAAGAAAACAAACGCAGAGTTAGCAGTTGCTGGCCGGTATTAATTTTAAAGTGGATATTTTTTTTTTTCCGGAGTCAGTTTGTTTTTCCTTAGTGCAATGATAAACTGTACATGATAAACTAAGGTTTAGATTGCTTTCTCTTATACTTAATCAATTTAACGACATTATGTTTACGCTGTACATTTGATATTTGGCAAAAGAATTCCTCATAATCCAATTTTTATGAAAACATACATGTGCAATCAATATCATAGCTTACGTGCAGTGCACGCATCACAGTATCCAGAGCTGTTATCCACATGCGCTCTTGAGAAGGAAATGTATTTTACCCAAGGTAAGGGTGTGGTGGATGACGTTTCTGCTAGGGCGATGAGATGAGGAAGATGTGTCCAGGAATGCGCGTGAGCGAGCACTTTGTCACAGCACGCCGGTCATGCATGAAATATAAAAGTAAGCGATCTATGAGCCATACCTGCTCTACAACATAGATTGCTACAATGCTTCTGCATTCATTGTTTTTCTTGCACGACCATGTTACAGTAGTATAAGAAGGAATGTATATAGTAGATGGAAGAAAAATACATTTATAATTTCGAGTTCAAAATAAAAAGTAATGAATTATGCAGTATAAATTTGAAAAAAAATTTGCCACAACAAAATATGTCAATCCTGAAAGTGTCATATGGTGATTAACTAAGGAGAAACTAGACAAGGTGCTGAAAAATAAACATGCCCGTCCTCATGCAGTGTTCTAATTCGTTTGGAGTTTTGTTTCTCATAATTTATAATTAATCTTTCGTAACGTTTAGTCGGAAGAACACGACATTGAACTTCAAATACATAAATAAATGATTCCTAAAAGTTGTTAGAGGGTCATTAAGAGTTTAAAATTATCAAAATAAACCAATATGACGATGCATGGCGGACTGCGGCTGTTGTCTCGTCACAAGGCCAAAGTGATTTTGATCAATGTTGGCTAGAAACACCTGAGGCATAGGATAGGAGATCTGCCAGTGTGTATCACTGGATGGGTTGGTTGTGAGAACAGTGCCAGGGTGTATCACTGGACAGGTTGGTTGTCAGAACAGGACAAAGTCAGGCTCTGGAAGCACTACTATTTGTTTTGGTAGGACCACTTGTTCCTGTAAACCTGGGCGATATTTGGCTGGCAGTTGCAGCTGTGCCGGCTGAGGCTTGATAGGTTGCATGCTTGGGGCTGCCCCCTGAGCTGGGTGAGCTGATCAGCCTTGTCGTGCGGGATTCGGCACTCAACATGGTAGGCAGTTTGCGTGGCGAAACCCAGAGGTGTCTTGACCACTGAGGTAGGCCTGAACTGCTGGGTGAAGTCCCTCTGCGATCTTAGTAAGCGGCTCAAATGTGGCGGTTTCTTAGGTTGGTGCAGCTGGAATGGTCAGTCTGTGGAGTGCTGCGGCCTACTCTTGTGAACTGAAACTCGAACCCGCCAAGAAGGTTGTTAAGCCCCAGTGGATACTTAGAAGCAGCCTTTGCCCATTTCACTCTCTTACGAATACCACCACTATATGTTAAAAGGCATGAAGACAGAGAATACTACAATCAGGCCTCGCTGAAGTAGGGCAGTTGTGTAGAGTGAGCAGTAGTGTGTGTACTACGGGCGCCTGCCAATGCCGTACCTCACTCTCAAACTCCGGCACCTGGGGTGCGGGATTAGTCGAGCTGTGTAGCACTGGCGACAGTCCCAACATGGGGGTGAGGTTCTGATAGAGTTGGTATCCCCAGACCCAGAGAAGTACTCCTCTCTTCACCACTAGTACGTGATGAGAGAAGTAAAGCTCAGACTGGCAGTCCAATCCCTAAGGAAGCAGTATCCTAGTGATGTGGCTCTACCATTCACTACACGAGTGCAGTGAATGGGTAGCCTTCCAAGATTGTATTGTGGTTGGTGCGAGGTGTCTTTATGGAAAGAATAAAAACCCGGTCACCTGCTGTCTCTCGTACAGGCCTGGTGTTTACAAGGAAAGATATTAGGACTACGAAAGTGAGAGAGTTAAACTTGTATTTCTTTTGACGGAAATAAACAGTGATGGTGAATCCAATACCTCCTATCCACGTGAGATTAGCAGAAGTAGAATACCCTTCGGTTAAGACAGGTGAAGGTTACTTGCTCCTAGACTAACAGGGTGGGGACTAAAGTAGCTACAAAAATAACTCATACTTTCCCTAGTGCTACGACTGTTGTCCTGAAGTGACCGGTACACATCTCAGTGTTATGATTACGTACGGCGATGGCCTTCTGTGAGGAGCAGAGGCCCCCGGAGGGTGCAGTGAAAAGTAGAGGAGAGATTAAGTTTTCGGCTCCACTAGTGTGCGAGAAAGACCAAGGTAGGAGCTGATGGTTCCCCGGCACCAGGTAGTGTGGTGAAGGAACAGGTCGTGAGCCTTGCTGCGGTCCTATATTTATGCTGCTCGGTGGCATGCCCCTCGCTTGCCTAGCATAGGGGTAGTCTTAGAGAGGGAGTAAGCAGCTGTGAAGTGCGTGACATAGATCCTCGGTGTGACGTCAGTGGCCGGCGCTGGATCCAGGCTCATGTCTCGGCGCTCGTACTAGTAGTGGCATCTGGTGGCACGCTGCTGTACTCGGTGAACCTCAATGCATGGCTTCTGTGGCTTGGCGAATAATTATATCTAGCGTGGAGCCTCCGTCCTTTGCCTTGGATAGATAAAACGATTCCTGACGTCGCGGTGGTGGAAAATCAAAATCCGTTGCATGAGCTCCCAGTTCAGTTGCACCGGCGAGTCAAAGTCAGTTAAATAATATTTAGAAAGATGTAACGCGTCAATGACATTAAGTTATTACTTAAGAATACATTGTGTCATGAGAAAATACATATTTCAAGAAAATTTTAGCAAAATGCTTTGAGAAATTATTATTGTGATTACGATATACATTTGTTTATTCCAATAACGTCTTGACACACCACGAGCTAAGTCATTCTCTCATCTAGCCTCGCCACAGCTGCAGCCCCCTCTTAAGAAGAGCCGTTACACCATACACGCTACAGGATGCTTTCAAGCCAAGGTGGCTTGCCCAGCTGTTTCTGCCTGCTATGCTGCAACCGGCTATGCGTCATGTCACCACTCTCTATCCCTCCAGCGCCTGGCATGTGACAGGAAGTAGTCGCTGTTCTCTTTTACCCTTTTTTCTCCTTCACACCTCTCTCTTTCCACACCCCGTAACCACTGTGCTGGCCCTGTGAGCAGAGTATGAATAGGACCCCCCTGCAGTCCTTAGTTCGAGGCTCTTCACAGCGAACATAAGTAAAACCTGCGCTCACCAACACACAAGTGGCCCACACCATCACTCTACAGTACATCTCAGTACAACACAAACTACATATACACACTGACCACTCACACAACATCTTGCGAAGTACTATGTGCCCAGTCTAATGCCGTATACATAAATCAGGCTCTGGTTCGGTAGAAGGCGATTGTGGTGTCACATTGCATAATACTTCAAGACACTGGGGCTTTCCCTCAAGCCTTCAAGAGATACACCACCCAGGAGCTGAAGAAGGCATTTCAAGATGAATGAGCCTCAAGTTCTCGCGTAACTTGGGTCGGGAGGGGTGTGATGGGGGGGGGGGGGGGGGGGGCTGTACTACGTATGGTCCAAGCACCTGCACCCAAGGCAGGCTGTCCACCTTGGTAGTCTCCACTACCATCTCCTTTCTCTTCCCTTATGTTTCAGGTGTCGACTGGCAGCACGGGAGGGGGAATGTTCAATTGCACATTCCACCCTCCACCATGGGGGCTAGTATATCTCCCATCCCTTGGTTACATAAATATTCCAGTATGACCAACAAAAAGAAAGACAGCCCTCTCCACCAACATTTCTCTTCTAGTGGTTCAAACACATTTTCAATAAAGTTTATCCTATCCCATCCTCTGTTCTAGTAAAAATCATTTTCTACTTAATAAATTGCATGCAACTTAGCAATTTTTTTCTGGTGAGGGTTTTTACAGTGCTTATGCCAGTTTTCCCCCCTCCCTCTGTAGATCAACTAGGTTAGGATGGGAGGTAAACATGGCTCAAATTGCGGCCATGTTTTCCTATCCCAGTAAAGCCACCAGCATGTGCCCTTGTAATTAGAATGTTCCCTTCATGTCTAGAAATATTGGTTTTAGCCCTTACATGCACTTCCCCTACCTTGGACCTCCGACTATCCCTTTAGATTATGGTAGGTTAGGGAAAAAAAAATGTATGAGGCTGCCTCATGCCAGTCCTCTTGCTTTGTGTTACTCTGTCCGAGAGCACACCAATGGCTGTCTCAGTAGCATGCCATTACTCTTCCCAAGAGCCAACAGACATCAAGCCTCACCTTCGCAGGACGCTATGCTGCACCAACTTCAAGTCATCACTGCATTTCGCAGTCCTGTCGAGAGTTCTACCACCTTGCAGCCCGTCAACATGCCGAAGCCACTGTGCTTCCAGCAACCTTGTAGAGCATCTTCAGCTGACTTGTTTGAGTTGTCTCTTCCAGCACTCTGTATCTCCCACACCTTCTTCCCGCCATCCCCAATTTTTCATCACCACACCTAGTAAGACTCTTCTAGGGATAGTCACAAGCCAATCCTCAATCCTTTTCTCTCATATCGGTAACTATCTTGAAGTGCAGCTTAGGAAGCCGCCTCCCCAGGCCTCAGTAGAGCAGTTGTCTCTTTTGGACTATCGCCCTTTTGGCACATACCTGGGTCCACTAGCGATAGCGCTGTTTCACTCCCCACGTCACCTGTTTGGACACGTTAGGCCAACCGCTAAGGAGACCCACACTTCGTTACACCTGGCTCCGCTAGTGACGTTTCACTTGCCAGGGAGCCCTGAGAGTTGATGCCCCTAGCCCTGCTGCTGTAACACCCAGTTTGATACTTGGGCCTACTAGTGACGTTCCGCTTGCCAAGCCATCGAGCTGAAGTCAACCTTGCCTCACCTCCGTACCTTCCTCTCCACCAGGCTGTGCCTACCCCTTACTGGCCACCTACTATCTATCAGGTCTACCACACCACCCTTATACCTCACCTAAGGGCTGGGTGGGACAAGATTGCCAAATTGGGGCTAGCTCAGGCTTGGATACTGAAGAGTAGCGATTCAGTTGATAACCAGGTTTACACCTGGAAGAAAGAGGAAGCCGCAAGTCTGAGAGGGCCTATGTCTAGCTCATCAAGCTCCCACCTGAACCATATCTGGCACGTACCATGTGCAGTATCTCCGCTGCTGCCAACACCGCCGAAGAAGATGCCTACCATCATCCGGCCAGCCAACATTACTAAGGAAGTCGGGCCCCTTAACGTTACACTCACCTATACCTCGACTAGGGTACCTACTTGCTCACCATCCAAAGAACAGTGTTCGATCATAGAAGTGGCAGAGCCTAGCAATGTAAACACCAGGAAAATCCCAGTGCAAGTGGCGACCACTGCTATACTGTCATCAAGGGAGGGAAGTGCCTTGTAGCCACCCTATAACTGCCTCTCCTACTAAGGGTGAGCAACAAGGCCACTGTCTATATTGTATTTAAAAGTTTCACTGCAAAACTAATATGAGAGCGGTTTGTTAATTTGTAATTTGTCAGCTTTGAAGCAGACAAAACCCAAATTAGAAAAATATGCCATAGATTTTGTAGGCAAAGTAGTTCACATGACTTTTTGTTAGCAAAAATTGCCAATTGGAAGAGGGCATCTTTCTCCCCTCTTTCTTTACGACTGCCGTAACCTTGACCTTCTCAACCAGCCTTGCTCGTTCTGCCATAGCACTCCTTGTGTTTAGTTTCTGCCCTTTTATGTCTTACTTCATCCCAAACGATGAGCGAATTCACCTTCTCCATCCCTTATGACAAACACACTCAGCCCTTGATAGAAAAAGTTCATTCTTTGCCTGGAATATATGGCACTTGAGTAGTAATTGCTTTGAAGCTGGTCCCCCCTTCACAACCCATAGCCCATAGATATAGTGTCACTCCTGGAATAGCGCAAGAAGCTATAATGCGGTCCTGAGTTATGTCTTCCAACAACCACATTATATCCGGCTTGAACTGAATAATCTTGTTTGGAAGATGTCTGCCTATTGAATTAAAATATTTCATTAATACATTGTTCGAGTTTCCCTCAAGAAGCTACTAGAAACGGAGTTTGCACTTGTTAAAGTGACTTGGCACCTGAAGTTGACATCTTTTTTGGGACAAGGGAAGTTCGTATATGCCTTCTGGGATTTACACAATTCGGAATAAGTCAGTAAATTAAAATAAATTAATATTTCCTTTCAAAATCATATTATTTTTTTGCGATTAGAAACAATTAAAGCTAACTCAACATGAAAAAAGCTATTTTAATGCAATTTTTTTGCAGTTTTGGGGGGTTAAAATAGGTCAGAAGTGATTATTCGAGGTCATTCTCAGGCACAGAGAGGCCTCACAAAATCGGGGTTCTACTGTATTTCATTAAACATACAAATTAACATTAAATTCCCTCCTTCACTCCGAGGGCAACCAAGACAACTTCATATTAAAAAGGTTTTTTATACAAGGTTTCACTGAAATATAAATTTATAAAGCCAACCAAATGTGTTTTTGCTGTTGCATACATGAAGTGTACATTATTAAAATAATTTCTGCCACTCCAACAAAACTTATAATAGAGAAAGGACAGTAAAATGACAAAAGGATAAGGTATAGAATTGGCATCTGTAAGGGTAAAGGAATAAACTATCATTATTTGAATATCTTCCACAAATACATGGCCTTGAATTGTGCATTATGTGGCACATTTATTTATGCTCATTTTTCACACCTCTCTCTTTATGTGACTTGGTTCTTAAGGCATCACATCACATCCCCCTGCTCATAAACTCCCGGCCACTATTTACTGTTACATTGAACCACACTTCACCATACCTTCACCTTCCCTCAAACATGTCAACATTTGTCGTGTTGGTACTGCCACTACATCGCACACGCATCTACCACTTCTCACACAACACTAATCCTAGTGACAAACTTCCCCCAGCACTAGACATTGCTTCAAGTCCATTGCTCCATCATACACATTTTACAGTGGATTTCTCCTGGGCCAACCAGCATGCTCACACACACACACACGCGCACAGACACAGCGACAACAATGCACGCAGCTTGGACATGTTTGAAAAATGCTATCTCCGTAACAGTCTACATAACACGACCAGCAACAACGAACACAACCATGCCATTATTCCAGATACCATACACTAAACAAACATGTATGCAGTTGAGCATGTGAGATAACCCAGCAAAGCTACTAAGTATCAACAACCTCAAGCTGGTAAAATAACATGACACAATGTTAAGCATTTGGTAACTTATCAGTCTGAATCAGTTCAAACACATGAGCTATATTCACAGTGGCTCAGTCTCTCTAAGTTCAGCATATAAAACGTGACAGCTAAAATGCCAGCTGCCATTCATAGTGTGTGCATTGATAGTACAAATGCAATGCTGCAATATCATGTGAACATCATTCAAATATACGTATTTCACATTCTTCTCTCACCTCAATACAAATTCATTATTACAGAATAATAGCAACATGGATACACAGTTGCCCATCACATCTCTGGATACCTACCCTCTTCTGACACATTACTACCAGCATGTAAATTTTTTAAATTATACTTACAAAAAGTTTATTTTAGTTACAAATGTTTAATTTCATTTATAGCAGTACACAAGTGGCGTTGAACATACCCTTCCATCGTTTAGGACATTCTCTGTTGCACAATCTGTTTGAACTGCTGTCTACAACTGCGAGAGAGACTATTTGTTGTGAGATGTGACACATTACTGCACATTTACAATGCGCACTCTACTTTACAACTTTTCCCCATCTTTGAGCAGGCCGTTCAGAATGGGACAGGTCTTAAACCCTACAATAGTACTGAAGAGGCAGAACATGTGCTGCCTATAGGGTACATTGGTGCAGTCAAGAGTTATGACAAACACGTGATCTGGGCTTGTACTGTTCACCCAGACTTCCCCAAAAAACGTCATGCCAGCACTCCGCTGCCACAAGATTGTCTGTTGAACCGAGCTGCCAGTTCCCTCCAGCAATGGTTACGCTAGTGTCATAGTGCACCACTGGAGGGCAACACATATTTCACCAGTGCATATGGTCGAGATAAGGAATGATAGGGCAGCTCCAGCATCCTGGAATTCTCAACCCCTGTGGTAGAGTCTATCACTCCCTTCGCCCCTCACCAAAAAGTGCCCTGGAGATATAATTATAAAAGGGTTATCATGGTCAACGCTCTTTAGTCTCTGCTTCTCCACCACCTTCTTCAGAACGGTGGTAGCCATCGGGGTGCGCGAACACTGGTACCGCTGGAGACTTCGCTGCCTCCCTTGGGGCCAGGATCTCTACAGTAAATAGACTCTCTGACCAGAAGCTCACCGCCTCTTTAGCATACGCTGAAGACACCACCAACAACCGCCATTGCAGATCTCTGGGAGACTCAACCACCAGCAGAGGTTCCTGAAAGCGTTGCTACTAACTGCCCCTGATGGCCGCTAAGGTTACTTCTGGACCTCCTTCACCACCACACAGTGTCACTACCCTTCTGGTACACATTCACCCCTCAAGTTCCCTCAGAACACCCATGGTAGTTAACACCTCTTCAATTACTAGTCATTTACATTTGCCATCTGGTTAATTACGTTAGGTCATTGTAAGTCATATTACGTTATGAGGCACACCATGTTCTTATTATTCCTGTAATAAACACACATGAATTTCAGTCTATGTTTTTCTATAATCTGATTTCTTGGAAGTATTGGTAATCCTATGTAACATAACCAACAAGGGTCAAGCCCGCATTACACGAGCATATAGTTAATTACCCGTACACTAAGAGGCCACTCGAGTTCTGCCACATGGTTAGTCCTTCGACTGAGCCCAAAAACCTTAGGTACACATCCATCACGTGAACTGACTGGACTAAATAGATTGATACTCCACCACCGCTTCTTTTGGGGCCAGAACGGAACTGGATTTGCCTAGACTGATCGACCCCCTGTGGATATCTAGACCAGAATACCTAGCTAAATACCCACCCCTTAAGAGGCTGCTCGAGTTCTATGAAGTTGGTAGTCCATCAAAGGAGCCAGAATTCAAGAGAAACACATCCACTAGGTGAACTGAGCAGGTTAAGTAGTTCCATACTCCACCACCGCTTTTTTTGGGGCCTGAAAGGATTTGGAATTAACAGCCTGATCAACCCTCTGCGGAGCCTTCACCCAGGTATTCAGACAGGAAGCAGCTTTAACAATATCTGCGTTCTGCCCACCACCTCCTTCAGAGCTGGATGAAAGGAACAACCTTGGGTGGCATTCGCTGCAAGTCTGGATATTCAGCTGAACACAATAGAGTAGGAGTCACCGGCTTAATCTCTGCGAAGCACTTTTTATAGTTCCTTATGACATACTCCCGAAAAAAAGACCCCTTAACACCATCCACAGCTCTCCACCGATTCACAATACTCCACAGCATAGTAGCCTGCCAGACCCCTCCACCTACAGAGGAGGGGTTTGCTTCCTCCCAATCACCTCAAGGTAAAGTGCAAGGTGCAGGGTTGTAAGAAGAGTTGTGCCCTCAGTTGTGGATTTTATTCCCACCAGACATCCATGTTCCTCGTCATACTGGTACTGCGGTATAAAACCTCTACTACAACTACTTTGAAAACCAACAGTATTAAAACCTATATTTCCAAACTAGTATTTATAATTAATTTCCCCAAACATAGGTTTGAACCCAACAGCAAAAATCCCAACATGAGAACCATGCACCAGCAAGTCATGCGTCAGTTGGGAGGGATCCACTATAGTTTAGTCACAAAACACTTTCTCATGACCAAACATTTATATCCCCTTGTGAATTTCAGTGACTAACATAATTTCACAGATAATTTTAACCTGGTCAATATAAAATGCAATACAGGGACTGTCACGTGCCAGTGGGCAGTGTGCGCGTTGCCTGTGCGCCACACACTCCAGGTACCAGCCACACTGAGAAACTGAGTGCCAGCACACTCGTAAGTATAAACTTCTGCATAACACAGCAGCAACTGGTAATACAGGACCACCACATTTACACTTTCCTCACTTGCATCTACTGACATATCCCCTCATACAATTCCACAATTCCGACATTTATTTCTGGTCCCTTGCAATGTGTGTCAAAGTAGTTTCACTAAATCTTAAGAATTCTTTAAATAAAAAACAAAGCCATCCTGCAATTTCTGAATTAGATCTATGGGTAGTGTACAATTAATTAAAAGTGCTATCCTGGCAAACTGACAGCCACCTTGCACAACATCACATTCTTCACATTTCTGAACATAAGCTGCACTGCACCAAGCTACAAGTGGGTGCTCCATTTGCAGATGGACGTGACAAGAGGTGCAGCCGATCAATAAAACACGTTCACATTGCTCCTTTTCGATGTTGCAACTAGTCCGACAGTGACCAGAAAAAATTAGCACACACCACACTGGTGTAAATGCCTACCTTTACTCAAAACAATACTCATTCCATGACATCAAAAATCTTACTGACATAGCAAAAATGTTAGAACCATGCTTCTGAGAGATAGCCAACTACACAAATGTTTTTGGAGACAAATAACTGGCCAAAATTGGTGAGAAAAGGACAACTGAAAAGTAACACAGCGATACATGACGCAGATCAGCAGAAGCAATACATATGAGTGTACTGAATATAGTAAATGAAATGTTAATGTCACTGGAGAAGACAAAATAGCTTTTGTGCAGTTACTGAACACATAAAACAAGGTATTTAGGGTACATAGTATGTCCAATGGTATAAATGAAAGTCTGCTCTATGCGGGCAGGTTGGTAAAGATCCGTCGAGGAAGCAGTCTATGAGCGAGTCTAGGGACGTGCAAGAACATCAGTCGAGCGTGTCGGTCTCCATGTGGGTGTGTTGCTTGGAGGTGGACGGCTGTAGCTGGGCAAGCTCCGGCTGTGCGTCCTCCGCTGCACTGCTGAAGAACGACTGCAGGATGTTTTCTGTAACAGCCCATACCACAATTACCACCATCTGCACCAACTACGTCAACATGTGACGATGCTCAACAGTAAATATTGCCGGCATTTTAAATAAAAGCCAAACACTGCTCAACATGTTCCCACATTAAAACTATCTCAATATTTCCAGCATTTTCTCATTCATATTATTAGTATTATTATTATGAGAGACACGTCAGTTTGTACTGCAATCTCCCCGAAGTGTGATTGTACTATTGGCCGAGACCTCCCAAGGTCACGTTTTATGGCTGACCAAGGGAAGATGCTGGCAGTGTTAGCAGAGCAGCGTGCGCTGCACAGAAAGCTCAGAAGTAGAATGGCTCTCTTCAGAGCAGAGCAGCTCCAGCAGCTCGTTCCACTACTTGTGATGGAGCTTTCTGCCACCATCAAAGTCCTAGCGACCTACCAGAAGCTCTTCAACAATGCTGCAGCAGCCTTACTACTTCTGGTAGTGGTCCTCATCTGTCCCATCTGGACAACGGTTAGAGTGAGTTACGGTCAGTTATTTTCATAGCTAGCTAGCTAGCTAGTTAAGGACCAGGTCTCCTTCACCTGGATACATGTAGTCTAACTTCCGTTCAGCACTAGTTAGGAGGTAGTACGGACCACTGATGGAATAAATACTTGTTTCTCTCACAACCTCAGAGTTAAATTTTCTAAGGTGACTGTTCAAGCCTCAGTAGACGATGACTCGCCAGAGCAAAGCAGGAGACTGCCCACTTGAATCACCATTTACCAAACTAGTATAGGACTGCTGGCTCCGTACACAGTTGTCAGCCACCCGTACTATACCCCTGGTCTGCAGTAAGGTAAAGCCCAAACCACTAGTAGCTCAATCCAGACCACAAGTCCAGTTGATCCGCTCTCTCCCCCGTGCAGAACTGTTGCCAGAGAGTGTGACATACTGGGTCTGGAGATCTGCCCTCACTTGGACCCACACCCACTGTAGTTGTCTGGCACCCAGATGACACCCAACGCTCTACAACCACAACCGATGCTAACAGGAGCTGCAACCCAGTTCCAGCTGCACTCTGCAGGGAACAAGCTCAAGCCGCCCGCCAGCTGGCGAGGCCTCAACTGCCAGTTCCCTTGGCGAGACCTCAACTGCCAGTTCCCTCCCACGCTTTATTCCAGCCTCTCACCAAGACTGCCGGCCAACCTCACTCAGTGGTGACTGACATTCGCCAGAGACTGGAAGTATAGCTGGGAATCACCAACTCCTAGTTGCAGTGCAAACGGCCCAGCAACCATCTATGGGCCCTATTCAGTTCCAGCTCTAGTTACAAGCTGCCACACCAGCCGCAGACCAAGGAGCTACCCCAGGCCCCAGCAAGAGCACGTAAACCAGTGGCAGTTTACCAGCCCCTCTGCAGGACAGGCCACGCACCCGAATTTGTGTACCACTCGAGGCCCTACCAGCTGACAGTAAGGTCAAAGTCAGCTCGGACGTGCTTCTGACCGGCACACCCAACCTTTGACTGACAATGTCGACTGTTTT
The DNA here is from genome assembly GCA_029891345.1 of Dryococelus australis. Classification (NCBI taxonomy): domain Eukaryota; kingdom Metazoa; phylum Arthropoda; class Insecta; order Phasmatodea; family Phasmatidae; genus Dryococelus; species Dryococelus australis. The sequence goes on along the minus strand of CM056995.1, from coordinate 178,922,372 downwards.
CAGACAAAGACCATTGTACGTTAAATTTTTATGTGTGAGTTTAACTTAACTGACGCATGACATCTATTTCAACAATGGAGATAGACAAATTCCGCTCCATCCTTAGTTCCGTTTAGCTAGGAGACAGAACTTTGCATTTTTATTTCTCCGATGTAAAGTGAGATTGTGCTGTTTGCCTTGCAGATTGTTTTATTCACCGGCCCACCCTAACCATGCTTAAAGGCAACGAGTTATTTTACACCCCGCTAGATAGCATTAGAAGTAGGATACTCTTTATCTTTTGTTTCCTATCCCATACAGCCGGCCTGTGACATCACATAGGCAAGTTATGCATTTGCTACCATCCGCACAACATTCCCTTCCCTTATTGGTGGCAGCCAATCAGCATCGAGCAGCAGCCAGAATTAGTATAAAAGGAGAGACTGCCAGTGCCTCTAGAATAATCTTCATTTCCAGCGCTCGCCGCTCAGGAATTGACCTAATTGACAGCAGTCTTCATTTCTAGCACTAGTCGCTCATACCAGATCAGATTGACACCAGTCTACAGTTGTCTAGCACGCGTTGCTCAGACACTGTCATCTACGCCCCATCTGCATCACTTAAGCTATGCTTGTGATAGGGTTAGGCTACGTTAGTTAGACTCTCTCCCAGCTACGTAACTCACAAACTCATTCACCCTGCAGTATACGCACGTATCTGTAGCGGACCTATCCTTGCAGTCCTCAGGAATCATCCCGTCACGTCCTTAATTAGGATACCAAGCTACGAGTCATTTCCTACAGTACATTGTTGCACACGATGCCTACACGTAACAATGCAAGAGTTGATTGCTTGTACATTCAGCATCACATCCAGCATTCCCCGGTTTTTACACCGGTCACCTCCAATGGTCCAATTAACTGTGTATTATAGCTCTCCGGCTGATATTCACGCCGTTGACTAGAAGCTAGGGTGCATTCACCACGTTTTCTTCCTTTATTGGAATAAAACGTGGGTCGGCTTTTACCTTGAGTTCTTTCCTGTAGAGATACACCTTTCTGTAGTTACCCTCACGTAAAAATACTGCAGGTGATCCCGGGAAACTTACTCGAACGAGCCAAACCACTAAATTTTTCCTACACGCACTAGCCTAGGCTGCACTTCCCGTCAATCCCCCGATATTGAAGGAAAGGAAGGTTGTATACCCCTACTAGAGCATGCGCTAACACAGGTGGCTAATATAGTCACCTACTGGCTGTCAATTGTCCAGTTTATTTCATGCACATCCAGTGTTATTGGTGGCACATTTGCCAATGTTTACAATGTTTTTATGTACAGTGGTTAGACACGTCTTAAAAAGAAAACTGTTAACTTGACAGAAAAAAGTGGATACGATTCAGGTGCAGGAGAAAGAAAAATTTAATGTCCGTGATATTGCCACAAAGTTTGACATGGGAAAAACTTGGATAGTAGACAGTGTGAAAAACAAAGATCACATCCTGAAGTCCTGCACTTTGAAAAAGAGCAGCACCAACAAACATGCCTTCCCGAGAAACTCTCATGTTGGTCGACGTCTGAGTCTTTCCTCCTCACACGATTGGGAATTAGGCGTTGTCCACTTGACAAGGTTATTGCTGGGAATGGTACTGTTGGCTTTGAGCAAGTTAATTATTGCTCACTGGGCACGAGGATGAGCATTACTGAGCCGGCCAGCCTGATTTGAACCAGTGTGTGTAGAATGACGATTCTTCTAGATGGCAAACCACCTTGTCTGAGGATGAGAGGTTGCTACAGTAGCTCCTAGTCTAGATTGCAGCTTCCACTGGTTAAGCTGGCTGATGTACCCCTCTGTTGCGCTGCTTCTTCTGGCTTCCAGGAAGAATACACATGGTTGGCACTCTGTCCGTTGTCTACAAGGACTAGTCCCTGTTTGACAGTCTTATCCTACCCAGTTTTGTGGCGAGACACAAGGGTTACATAGGGTAGAGGAAGATAGTGGATGTTCCGTAGAGGTGGGCACGGCCTAAAGGTAAGGTGTAGTTGGTAGGCCTGGCTACTGGCTTCCAGCAACTTACTTGGAGGACGGGAAGTCACTGGCAGACCGAGAGAGCCACTGCTCCATTGACAGAGATCCTTGCCTGTTCCTGTAAAAATGTTTGAGGTTCACTTTGACACAGCACAATATAGCATGAAGTAGGTTGTGAAAGAATAGTAGCTGTGAGTGATAATCCAGCCAATATTTATTTATTACCAAAACAGTATACACACATAACCAGCCTGTACCCTAATTGCAGCCTGAAGGACCGATCCTGAAGCGACACCTGGTCTTGGAGGCGTGGGAGGCGAGGGTGTACGGTACTTGGAATTGTGGCTGAACGTGAGTCGCTAGCAGTGTAGCTGTGAAACGTGAATGACTTCTATAAGCTGACGTGAAGCGCTGCTATCTGGTATAGAGCTGTGATAGCTGATAGACGAAAGTGATGTCGGACCACATCCAGGCAGTGTGACGTTCTACAAAAACTGTGAAGATCAGATAGTGGTTCAAGTCAGTACGTGGCTGGGCAGAGTGATAGAGCTGCAAAGTTGGTGGCTCGTTTCCCCTCCCCAGCCAAAGACTGAAAGTGAAAGAGGAGCCATGACTTTAAATGGGTTGCATACCAGCAGGAGGCATCACCTGGCCAGAACTAACCCTGACTAAGGGCGGCCTATGGCGTGTACGGTTTAACATCTCTTCTTTGGTTGGGGTTGCGGCTGTGGCGAGGCTAAAATAGTTAACACCATCGGCCAGGGCACGTCAAGCTGGTTGATAAGTTTTGTAAGAGAGACAGTATCTCTAATAAAAACATTTGTGGCAAAGCTGGTGCTATAACAAAATGTTGCAGAATGGAAAGTGGATTCTGTGAAGGGAATCTTGAAAAATATATTTTCAATTGAAGGGGTAAGTAGATGAAGGAGGTATGTTACATTAAAAAAAAAGTTATTGTCGTGGCTGAAGGAGGTGTGTGTTGGTCTGTTTATTGACACTGACAGCAGCTCTGTAGAAGCCTTAGTAACAGCAATACTAGTGTCATAAAGGAGATATGTGACCACTAAAAGATAAATATCCAATGGATGAAGAAGGTATGAAACATCTGATAGCACATACCTCCTTCATGCACTAATACAGAAATCAGTGTGTAGCATACCTCCTTCATGCATGAACATAGCGAATCAGTCGTGTAACATACCTCCTCTATGCATTCAACGGCTGTTTAAAATCAGTAGTGTTGACAATCCTATTATGGTGTATAAATGCTTACAAAGCATGAAATAATCAAGATATACTGTTATGAACAATAGTGGAAAAAGTCTTCTAAGGGAAAGTTAATGGTAAACTTAGCTTTAAAATCAGTATGTGTTGCCGAAAATGGTAGTATTGAAGAAAATGCTACTACAGACACTGTCAAAGATGATTCTAACCTAAAAACGGAGGTGCAAAAAGTGTCAACATGTGATTCGTCTATAGAAGAAAACCATTTTTCCAGTTTTTTTTTTTGCATAAAAATACCAAAATGAAATAAAACACTGAAGCACAGCAGTGGCTCTTTTTAAGCTTCCTTTTTGTTTTTCTGTTTTTTGGTCCAGAAACTGTTGTAGCAAGGGCCCTTCTACTATATTGGAGCATTATGTACATAATGGTGTAGAGGCAATAATCCCAATATCAGTGCTAGAAATGCCAATGCATACAAGACCTTCAAACAAAAACACTCATGGAATGTACAGAAAATTACGTAACAAGTTAAAGTAGTAATTTCAACGCTCATAATAGGGTTACGTTATGTTATTTTAGTAAACAGAATTTGTCTTTTTTTTTGTTACAGATATTGGAGAGGAAACAGACTCTGATGAAAATGTTAGTAATCTATTTGGTGACCGCTGTAGCGATGAAGATGTACCAGATGACACTGATTCAGAAGATGTCCCTGTGGAAGAGAAAACTAATCATGAAACCACGAAAAGAAAGGCAAAATCTAAGGTAATGGAAGCGGAGAGTGCTATTAAAGTGATGGATGTTAATAGTGTTGAGGAAGGGGTAGAAGAGCTACATGGAATGGAATTGATGGAAGATGACAAGATAATGGAAAATCATATGAATCATGAAAGTAGTGTAATTCAAACTGAAGATGGGCACAGATTGCCTACAGTTAATGCTGAAAAGAAAAAAATTTCACCATAAATAAAAGTAACTAGAAAAATGCAAAGAAAACCAGATGAATGGAAGAAACATATATCAGCAATTTGCAGAGCAAGGGGAGAGGCCTACACAAATTACAAAGATGAGGTCAAACCTTCAAAGATTGTGATCTTAGGTAGTTTATGTCCTAATCATTGCAGCCTACCATGTTCTATGACATGTACAATTGAACAAAGAGAAGTATTATTATCATCTTTTCACAAACTTGTAATGATAAAAATACCCCCAACTTTATAAAAGTATGAAAATAAGACCTGTAAAAAGGAAAAGAAGTGGAGCTGCAAAACACAAGACAGCCTCGTACCAACACAGTATAACATGCAGTGGTAAAGAAACGGTTGTGTGTAAACAAGCGCTTGTTGCACTATACAACATTGGTATGAAAAAAGTTGACTTAATCCAAAAGTCAATAAAGTCAGGTTTACCAGCTCCTCTACCAGATACAAGTGGGAGGCATAACACCAGACCCAACAAAACACCTAAAAATGTTGCAGATTACATTATCCAACATATATCTAGTTTACCTGCTGAAGAGTCTCACTATTCAAGAAATTGCAATATTCATAAAAAATATATCTCACATCTCCTTTCAGTTGCTCTCACGCATAAACTATGTATTGAGAAATGCAATGCTGAAGAAGTTAATGATCAATTCAAAGTTAAAATATGCACTTACTGCCATATATACCAAAAGTGACACTAGAAAAACGTGCAACTCTGGTGCTGCAAGTGAGCAGCTTTTGAGGCTCAGAAAGCAGACAGGGAAATCGCCAGAAATTCAACAAGTACTGTTTTTATGACAATGGATCTCCAGAAAACAATGCCTTTGCCTCGACTAAGTACATCTATAGCTTTTTATCTACATCAGATGTGGTTCTATAATTTGGGTCTCCACATTATAGCTAAAGATGTAGACAAAACTGTTTTCTGCACGTGGACGGAAGAGCAAGCAAGTAGGGGTAGTAATGAGATTTTCAAAAGTCTTCTAAGAATCACTGAAGTTGATGTTTGACTTAAAGAAAAATACCACTTAATCCTGTGGACAGATTCATGCTCAGGGCAAAACAAAAACTTATTAATGATTTATCATTACCAGTACATTCTACAGAAAGGTGTTTTTAAAACAACTGACCACAAGTTTCCGAGGTTGGCCAATCTTACTAAGATCCAGACCGGGATTTTGGCATGATAGAGAAACAATTAAGAAAATGCCAAACAACCTGTACAACTGAAGAATACAGTAAAATCATTGCCTCTTCCAGCAACAAAAATATAAATCATTGCCTCTTCAAAGAGTGCTTTGACTACTACACTACCTTGCAGGAGATCAACATTCTTAGAGATCCAAAAAGCAAATCCTCTCTTCCCAAAGATATCAACATCCCAAGACTCTGCAAGAAAACTGGCTCCTTATTCCAGGAAAAATTGAAAACCTTAAAGAACAACTATGCTTCATTCCACAAGAACACAGGTGATTCTATGAACGTGTTTTATCATGTGAATAAACAGAATGCTTGACTGTATTTGAATCCGACATTAGTAAAAGTACCCGACATACAAAAAAATTGTGTATTGTATAATGCAACAATCAGTGTGTGGGTAATTAAAAATAATTTCTGAGAATCCAAATTGTTGCTACAGTTTCATGTTTGAAACCTCACAGTCTTTGTGTTCGTTTGTGGTTAAATTAGTGGTTCTTTTGCTTTTTTGTTTCGTTATTGTTGTACTTTAAATACTATTTTATTCAAAGTAAATTTCCTTATTGTAACTTATGTGGAGTTATTGAAAACGGCCAATAGTGTATTTGGTGTGAGGGTACAACACCTATGAACAGATGACAGCTTGGAACTTTTGAGTTAAGTTCTCATTTTCGCACTGATGATGTAAAAGTGATTAAAGGTACCATATAAAATACTTTATTTTGCATCTAAACATTGATGTATTTTCAATTGCATGCTCACTAGCCTTTTATTTAAAACAAAAGTTGAAAATTAAATTAATTGTGGAAGGAGGTATGCACAATAAATTGTTTCTAAAATGTTACAGGCATATATTTAAACATTGTTTCATCCTTCATGAATATTTTACAACTCGCACGAGAAATACAGTGTCTAAAGAATTTTGGCAAAAAGGTTAGCAAAAAAGCTCCACAGTGAAAACTTAAAGGTCAAATATCTCAAAACTTACTGTGGTTACATACCTCCTTCATCTACTTACCCCTTCAATTGTGAAAAAGACAGGCTACTTTTTTTTAAATATATGACAAAATTGTAAGCAAAAAAACCTAGAAATGTGAAACTTCCAAAAGAGCAACTGACTGTTATGCAGTATTGCTACAAGTCTACTGTAGATAGTACGATTTACTTGAAATCGCTTTGGAATTATAGATGATAACGAATTTAATACAGCTTTTTCAGTTATAAAACATTTCTCCCTTGCAAATGTGATTTCTAAAGTATACTCGCAATAATGAGTGTTGAAATAAGATTCTTTGTAGTACGAAAAACTGAAAATATTAGTATAATTTCTCAATCCAGCTCTAATTTAAATGTACAATATGGATACACTCTCATAGGTCTTAAGCCAGCTCACGTATTGAACACCATTTAATTGTACAATATACAGACACTCTCCTAGGTTGTGAGCCAACTCACATTTTGAACACCATTTAATTGTACAATATGGAGACACTCCCCTAGGTCTTGAGCCAGTTCAAGTTTTGAACACCATTTAATTGTACAATATGGTGACACTGTCCAAGGTCTCAATCCAACTGACATCTTGAACACCACTTAATTGTACAATATGGAGACACACTCCTAGGTCATGAGCCAGCTCAAATCTTGAACAGCATTTCATTGTACAATATGGAAACACTTCCCTACGTTTCAATCCAGGTCACATTTTGAACACCATTTAATTGGACAATATGGAGACATTCCCCTAGGTCTTGAGACAGCTAACGACTTGAACATTAATAAATTTTACATTACGGAGACACACCTAAGTCTCAATACAGCTCACATCTTGGACACAATTTAATAGGTCAATATGGAGACACTCTCCTAGGACCTGGGCCCGCTCACATCTTGAACATCATTTAAATGTACAATACGGTGACACTTTCCAAGGTCTCAATCCCTAATGAGATCATGAACACCATTTAATTGTACAAAATTAAGACACACTCCTAGGTCTTGAGCATTATCACACCTTCAACAGCATTTAATTGTATAATATAGAGATAATCTCCTACGTTTCAATCCAGGTCATATCTTATAACACCATTTAATTGTATAGTATGGAGACACTCCCCTAGGTCTTGACACAGGTCAGGTCTTGAACATCATTTAATTATACAATATGGAGACACTACCCTAGGTCTTGACCCAGCTCTCAACATGAACACCATTTAATTGTACAATACGGAGATACTATCTTTGTTCGCAATCCAGGTCACATTTTAAACAGCATTAAATTGCACAATATGCAGACACTCTCCACAGGTCTCAATATAGCTCACTTCTTGAACACCATTTATTGGTACAATATGGAGACATTCTCCGAGGTCTTGAGAAAGCTCACGTATTGAATATTATTTAATTGTACTATACGGAGACACTATCCTATGACTCAATCCAGCTCACATCTTGAACACCATTACATTGTACAATATAGAGACAATCTCCCAGGACTTGAGCCAGCTCACATATTGAACACCATTTATTTCTACAATACAGAGACACTCTCCTAGGTATCAATCCAGCTCTCATCTTGAACACCATTTAATTATACAATATGGAACCACTCTCCAAGGTTTTGAGGCAGCTCACGTCTTGAACACCATTTAAATGTACAATACGGAGACACACTTCTAGGTTGTGAGCCAGCTCGCATTTTGAACACCATTTAATTGTACAATATGGAGACACTACCCTAGATCTTGAGCCAGCTCACATCTTGATCATCATTAAATTGTACAAAATGGAGAAACAATCCAAGGTCTTTGGCCAGTTAACGTCTTGAACATAAATAAATTGTACATTACGGAGACACTCTCCAAGGTCTCAATCCAAATAACATATTGAACACAACTTACTTTTACAATATAGAGACAAACTCGTAGGTCTTCAGCCAGCTCACATCTTGAACAGCATTTAATTGTACAACATGGAGATGCTTTCATACTTTTCAATCCATATCACATCTTGAAAACCAATTAATTGTACGATATAGAGACACTCTCCTTGTTTCCAATCCAGCTCACGTCTTTAACACCAATCAATTGTACTATACGGTGACACACTACAAGGTCTCATGCCTTGAATACCATTAAATTGTACAATAAGAAGACACTCGCCTAGGTCGTGAGCCAGCTCACACCTTGAACACCATTAAATTGTACACTATAAAAAACTCTCCTAGGTCTTGAGCCATCTCACATCATGAAAACAATTAAAATTATACAATACGGAGACACTCTCCTAGGTCTCTATCCAGCTCACATCTTCAACACAAATTATTTAACAATATAGAGACACACTCCTAGGTCTCAATCCAGCTCTCATCATAAACACCGTATAATTGTACAATATGGAGACACTCTCCTAGGTCTTGAGCCAGCTCACATCTTGAATACCATTTAATTGTAAAATACGTTGATACTCTACTAGGTTGTAGGCTAGCTCATATCTTGAACATCTTTTAATTGTACAATATGGAGACACTCTACTAGGTCTTGAGGCAGCTCACGGTTTGAACGCCATTTAATTGTTCAATATGGAGACACTCTCTTAGGTATCAATCAAGCTTACATATTGAACACCATTTAATTGTACAATTTGGAGATGCACAACTAAGTTATGAGTAGCATACATCTTAAACACCATTTAATTGTACAATACGGAGACTCTCTCCTAGGTCTCAGTCCACCTCACATCTTGTACACCATTTAAAAGTACACTATGGACACACTTTCCTAAGTTTCAATCCAATTAATATCTTGAACACCATTCAATTCTACAATACAGAGACACTCTCCTAGGTTGCACGACAGCTCACATATGTGAAACCATTTATTTGTACAATATCGAGACACAGTCACGGTTTGTGTGCCAGCTCGCATCTTGATTACCATTTAATTGTCCAATATATTGACACTTTCCTAGGCTGTGAGCCAGTTCACATATTGAATACCATTTAATTGATAAATATAGAGACACTCTCCCTGATCTATAGCCAGCTCACATCTTGAACACCAGTTAATTGTACTAAACTGAGACACACTAAAGTTTGCGAGCCAGCTCATGTGTTGTACACCACTTAATTGTACAATACGGAGTCACTCTCCTAGGTCGTGAGCTAACTCACGCCTTGAACATCATTTATTTGTACAATATGGAGACACTCTTCTAGGTCTTGATAAGGCTCATTTATTGAACACCATTTAATTGTACAATATGGAGGTACTCTCCTAGGTCCTAAACCAGCTCACAAATTGAACATCATTTAATTGTACAATATGGACACAATGTCCTAAGTTGTGAGCAGGCTCATGTATTGAAAACCATTTAATTGTACAATACAGACACACTCCCCTACGTTGTCAGCCAGCTTACATTTTGAACACAATTTAATTATACAATTTGGCCACACTCTCAAAGAACACAATCCAGCTCACGTTTTGGACACCATTTAACTGTACAATACAGACACACCCTCCTAGATTTAGGGCCAGCTCACCTCTTTAACACCATTTATTTGTACAATATTTAGACACTCTCCTAGGTCTTGAGGCAGCTTATATCATTTAAATGTTCAATATGGAGACACTCTCCTAATCATCAATCCAGCTCAAGTCTTGAACACCATTCAATGGTTAAATACAGAGACACTCTCCTAGGTCTTCAGCCAGCTCTTGTCTTAAACACCATTTAATTGTACAATACAGAGGCACTATCCCAAATACACACTGCTAATAAGCAAAAAAATACTGCTGGTGTGCCTATAAGGTATTAAAATCTAGCATGTGCGGAAATCTTTGCGCGAAATTCCGGTGTTGTCCCTAGCTGTAGTGTCAGGTTTACTTGGCGAAAATATTTATGGCCATTCTAGACTTCAATATCCGCCTGCTCACGTCTTGAATATCAATTAACTGTACAATACGGAGACAGTCTCCAAGGTTGAAAGCTAGTTCACATCTGGAACACTATTTAATAGTACAATATGCCGACACTCTCCTAGGTTTCAATTTAGCTCATATCGTGAACACCATTTAATTGTACCTACGGAGACACACTTCAAGGTTATGAGACAGCTCACATGTTAAACAACATTTAATTGTAAACCACGGAACACTGTCTTAGGTTTGAGCCAGCTCACATCTTGAACACCATTTATTTGTACAATATGGAGACATTCTCGTAAGTCTCAATCCACCACACATCTTGAACACCATTCAATTGTACAATATTAAGGCACTCTCCCAGGTCTTCAGTCAGCTCACTTCTTGATCATCATTTAACTGCATAATACAGAAATACTCTCCTAGGTCTTAATACAGCTCACATCTTAAACACCATTTAATTGTGTAATATGGAGATTCTCACCTAGGTCACAATCCAGCTCATATCTTAAAGAGCATTTAATTGTGCAATATAGAGACACTTTACTAGGTTTGAGCCAGCTTACATCTTCAACGCCATTTAATTGTACAATATGTATATAGTATCCTAGGTCTTGAGGGAGCTCACATACTGAACACCAGTTAATTGTACAATAGTGAAACACTCTCCTAGGTTCAAAGCCAGCTCATGTGTTGGACACCACATAATTGTACAATATGGAGACACACTGCTAGGTCTTGAGTCATCTCACATATTGAACACCATTTAAGTGCAAAATATGGAGACACTCCCCTAGGTATTGAGCATGCTCACATCTTGAACACCAATAAATTGTACAATATGGAGACACTCTCCTACATCTCAATCCAGCTCACATCTTGAACACCACTTAATTGTACAATTTGGAGACTCTCCTAGGTCTTGAGCCAGCTCACGTCTTGAACACCATTCAATTGTACAATACAGTGAACACTCCTACGTCTCAATCCAACTGACATCTTGAGCACCATTTAATTGTACATAATAGAGACAGTCTCCTACATCTCAATTTAGCTCATGTCTTGAACATCATTTTATTGTATAATGCGAAGAAGCGCTCCTAGGTCCAATTCAAGCTCACATCATGCATAGCATTTATTTGTTAGATATGGAGACACTCTCCTAGGTCTCCATACAGCTCACAATTTGAACACCATTTAATTTTACAGTAAAGACAATCTCTTAGGTTTCAATACAGCTCACATCTTGAACACCATTTAATTGTACAATATGCAGAATCTCCCCTAAGTATTGAGACAGCTCACGTCTTGAACAATAATAAATTATAATATACGGAGACACTCTCACAGGTCTGAATCTTTTAACACCATTTATTTGTCGAATATGGAGACACACTGCTAGGTCTTGTGAGAGCTCACATAGTGAATACCATTTAGTTTTACAATACGGAGACACTCTCCCAGGTCGGAATCCAAATCATGTCTTGAACATCATTTTAGTGTATAATACAGAGACAAACTACTAGTTCTCTATCCGGCTCACATTTTGAACACCATTTAATTGTACAATATGGAGACACTCTCCTAGGTATCAATCAAGCTTACATATTGAACACCATTTAATTGGACAATATGGAGTCCTTCTCCTAGGTCTTGAGCCAGCTCACATCTTGAATACTATTTAATTATACAATATGGAGACACTCTCCGATGTCTTGAGTCAGCTCACGTCTTAAACACCATTTAATTGTACAATATGGAGACACCCTCCGTGGTTGTGAGCTAGGTTACGTCATGAACACCATTTAATTGCACAATACAGCAAAAGTTTCACAGGTTGTGAGCGAAATAACTACTAAAACCACATTTAATTGTACAAAAAGGATACACTATCCTAGGTTGAGAGCCAGCTCACTTCTTGTACACCATTTAATTGTACAATATGGACTCACTTTCCTAGTTCTTAATCCAGCTCACATTTTGCACAGCATTCATTTGTACAATATGGAGACACTCTCCTAGGTATCAATCCATATAACATATTGACAATCATTTAATTGTGCAATACAGAGACTCTCCTCTGTCTTACTCAAGCTCACATCTTGAAAACCATTTAGTTGTACTATATAGAGACACTCTTCTAGGTCTTGGGCTAGCTCATGTATTGAACATTATTTAATTGTACAATATGGAAACACTCCTAGGTCTTGAACCAGCTCATGCCTTGAACATCATTTAATATTACAATACAGAGACACTCACCTAGGTCTCAATCCATATCACATATTGAACACCATTTAATTTTACAGTAAAGACAATCTCCTACGTTTCAATACAGCTCACATCTTGAACACCATTTAATTGTACAATATAGAGGCACTCTCCTAGGCATCAATCAAGCTTACATATTAAACACCATTTAATTGTACAATAAGGAGTCACTCTCCGAGGTCTTGAGTCAGCTCAGGTCTTACACACCAATTAAATGTACAATACTGAGATTCTCTCCTAGGTCTCAATCCAGCTCCCATCTAGTACACCATTTAAAAGTACACTATGGACACACTTTCCTAAGTTTCAATCCAATTAATATCTCGAACACCATTTAATTGTACAATATGGAGACACTATACTAGGTCTTAAAACAGCACACTTCTTGAACACCATTTAATTCTACAATACAGAGACACTCTCCTACGTTGTGCGACAGCTCACATATGGGAAACCATTTATTTGTACAATATCGAGACACAGCCGGAGGTTGTGTGCCAGCTCGCATCTTGATTACCATTTAATTGTCTAATATATTGACACTTTCCTAGGCTGTGAGCCAGTTCACATATTGAATACCATTTAATTAATCAGTATGGAGACACTCTCCCTGGTCTTGAGCCAGCTCACATCTTGAACACCAGTTAATTGTACAACACTGAGACACTCTACTAGTTTGCGAGCCAGCTCATGTGCTGTACACCACTTAATTGTACAATACGGAGACACTCTCCTAGCTCGTGAGCCAACTCACGCCTTGAACACCATTTATTTGAACAATATGGAGACACTCTTCTAGGTCTTGAGCCAGCTCACGTATTGAACATTATTTAATTGTACAATATGGAAACACTCCTAGGTCTCAATCCATATCACAATAAGAAAGCCATTAAATTGTAAAATATGGAGACACTCTCCTAGGTCCTAAACCAGCTCATAAATTAAACATTATTTAATTGTACAATATGCAGACACTCTCCTAGGTCTCAATCCACCACACATCTTGAACACCATTCAATTGTACAATAGGGAGACAGTCTCCCAGGTCTTCAGTCAGCTCACTTCTTGATCATCATTTAATTGCACAATACGGAGATACTCTCCTAGGTCTTAATAGTGCTCACATCTTGAACACCATTTAATTGTGTAATATGGAGACTCTCACCTAGGTCTCAATCCAGCTCATATCTTAAAGAGCATTTAATTGTGCATATGGAGACATTCTCCAAGGTTGTCAAACAGCTCATGTCTTGAGCACCAGTTAATTGTAGAATATGGAGACACTCACGTAGGTTGTAAGACAGCTCACATCTAGAAAACGAATTAATAGTAGAGTATGGAGACACACTCCTAGAATGTGAGCCAGCTTACGTATTGAACACCATTTAATTGTACAACACAGATACACTTTCCTAGGTTCGAGCCAACTTACATCTTAAACGCCATTTAATTGTAGAATATGTATACAGTATCCTAGGACTTGAGGGATCTAACATCTCGAAACCATTTAATTATACAATTTGGAGACGTACACCTTGGTTATGAGTAGCACACATCTTGAACACCTTTTAATTGAACAAAACAAGACACTCTCCTAGGTCTTAAGTCAGCTCACATCTTGAACACCAATTGTACAATATGGAGACAATCTCCTAGGTCTCAATCCAAATCACATCTTGAGCACTATTTAATTGTACAATATGGAGTGTGTCTCCAAGGTCACAATTCAGCTCACATCTTGATCAAAAATTTATTGAACAATATGGAGACAATGACCTAGGTTGTGAGCAGGCTCATGTCATGGACACCATTTAATTGTATAATACGGAGACGCGCTCCTAGGTCCAATTCAAGCTCACATCATGCAGAGCATTTATTTGTTAGATATGGAGACACTCTCCCTGGTCTCAATCCAGATCACATCTTGAACACCATTAAATTGTGCAATATGGAGATACTCTCCAAAGTCTCTATCCAAATCACATCTTAAACACAATTTAATTGTACAATACGGAGACAATCGCCTAGGTTGTGAGACAGCTCACATTTTGAACACCACTTAATTGTACAATACGGAGACTCTCCTAGGTCTCAATCCAGTTCACATCTTGAACACCATTTAATTGTACAATATGGAGACACACTCCAAGGTCTTGATCCAGTTCATGTTTTAACACTTTTTATTGGTAATCCCCCCTACCTACAACACCTGAAGAACCCCCCAGCATCCATCGTTCCCTCCACCACAACCAGTGTTGGCCGCTTTCCGGCTGCCGACTGCCTAATCGAGCCACTCAGCATGGATGTGAGTGTGGCTACCATGCTTCCAAAAAATTACACCTCAGAAGAGAGTTGTACATGTGACACCTGAATTTGTACCAGCACACAAACCCACTACATCTATCTTATATACCGAGGTTTTGTCTAGTCATTCGTACATTTTCTTGTAGTATAAATGCCCCTGCAACACTGGCACTGTGATCATTGAAGTCTGTCACGTGTGTCAAAACTAAAACTTCCTATTGTAAGACATAGAATATAAAATTATTTGTAAGGGTTGAAATACACAGTTTCTAGCCCACGAAGTACAACCCCATGCCCCCTAATATGTAATTTAATTCAATGTGGGGAATCCTGCCTTAGTTGGTTCTTGTTAAGTAAGAGATTTTGTTCACCTTCCGACGCTATTAGGATGATCTTTGACTGCGAGGTTTTATTCCTCATCTTCCCCCATATGCCACTGAGAATAATAGTGCTCCTGTGAGGCTTAAATGTTGAAGTATTTATTTTCAATATGGCGACTATATGAATATTTTTGTTTAATTTAGTATGTATACCATACTGTTAAACCAATGCCAA
This sequence comes from Dryococelus australis, assembly GCA_029891345.1. Taxonomy (NCBI): domain Eukaryota; kingdom Metazoa; phylum Arthropoda; class Insecta; order Phasmatodea; family Phasmatidae; genus Dryococelus; species Dryococelus australis. The sequence continues at coordinate 178,906,905 of CM056995.1, read as the reverse complement.
TCAAACTTGGTACAATATGCTGAAAGTCTCAACTAAAAGCATTAAATATGCTAACAAATAACATGTTTTGTCCCCATTTTTTAAGAAAAAATCACAAGAAAAATAAGATTTTTTATATTTCTTCTAGCAGGCAATCAGTCAACTGATTCCTACCAAAATTGGCAAACAAAAAATACTATGGTGCTCCATGCAAACCGAAATGTTTTAAGTAGATCAGACACTTAGATGAGATGCAAATACACTACACACTTAACACAGCACAGAAACACACATACTAACCTCTATGCAGTGTATCCCTGTTACAATATTTCTGAAGGGAAACATACACACTCGCTCTTAACAGTGGTTGGCTTGGGGAACAAGCAAGGACGAAGAGTAGAAGACACACCACTCACCAAAAAAGCCTTGCGAGCGGGCCTTGGGCAGGGGTATGCCAAAGAAGATGTGTCCAATCTTGTCGAGGTAATCCTGGTATTTGGGATCACGCCTGATACTCGATTGGTACTGCTCGCACAGCACCTTAAAGGCGTTCAGCTTGCCACTGCAACCACACCATTACATTAAATTATATAACGACTCCTGTGCGGTCCACTTGCAACGTCACCACTCCACCCAGCTCCATTGTGTACTGTACTACCCGTGAGACAATGCTCTATTACAACATCATCCTGTTACACCACATTGAATCCACACCATCACATCACATGATGACTATTGTGCACTCCACTTACGTCACCACTCCACCCTCCCCTCTAGTTTGTAATGTATTCTCATGACACATTGCTCAAATTCTACATCATCCTGCTAAACTACATTGCAACCACACAATCACATCACATGACAACTGTTGTGCGGCCCACTTGCAACGTCACCTCTCCACACCAGCTGCAGTGTGTACTATACTACTCTTGACACGTTGCTCTACTACTATATCATCCTGCTACACTACATTACAACCACACCATCACAGTACATGACGACTGTTGAGCGGCCCACTTGCGACATCACGTCTCCACACCAGCTCCAGTGTGTACTGTACAACTCGTAACACATTGCTCAACTACTACATCATGCTACTACATTACATTGCAATCACACAATCACATCACATGACAACTGCTGTGCAGTCCACTTGCAACATCACCTCTCCATCTGAGGTCCAGTGTGTACTGTAGTACTTGTGACAAATTGCTCAACTTCTACATCATCCTTCTACACTACATTGTAACCCCACTAACACATCTCATGATGAGTGTTGTGTGGCCCACTTGCAACGTCACCTCTCCATACCAGCTCCAGTGTGTACTGTACTACTCGTGACATATTGCTCAACCACTACATCATACTGCTACACTACATTGCAACCACACGATCACATCAAATGACGACTGTTGTGCAGCCCACTTGCGATGTCACCTCTCCACACCAGCTGCAGTGTGTACTATACTACTCTTGACATGTTGCTCAACTACTACATCATCCTGCTACACTACATTGTAACCACACTATCACATCAGATGTGGACTGTTGTGCAGTCCACTTGCGACATCGCCTCTCCACAACAGCTCCAGTGCGTACTGAACGACTCATGATATATTGCTCAACTACTAAATCATCCTGCTACACCACAATGGTAATAACCAGGAACAAAGACTGCTCACCTGCTGCCAAGAGTCACTTTCATCAGTGCCACCCTCCTCCCACAATGTTCATTTTTAAATTGTATTTTTCTTAATTTAATAACAGAATCTAATGTAATTAATAAAACTGGTACATTACGTAAGTTCATTACACTTTTCATATACTGTAATTGACTCCAGTAACAATGTCGTAAAGCAGTTTGCGCTGGGCCACTTGACCACAGTGAATGTGACCAGTGCGTGATAAGAATCCTCTTAGTAAAGTACATATAGGCTATTCACTATAAAGTGAGCAGTTTCAAAAGCCCTCTCATTTGGAATAATAGTCAACAAATATATTTTATTTTGGTACCTAGATGTTAAGTTCTGAGTACGGTGGAATTTCACACTGCGTTTATTACTTAAATGGCAATATTTATCTAAAAAAGATGGTTAAAGTATAAAAAATGGCTGAAAGGAAAAAGTAACTATTGCCTCAAAAAGTGCTCACTTTACTGTGAACAGCTTATATGTACTTTACCAAGAGAATAGGATTCATCACATGCTGGTCACATCCAGTGAGGTCAAGGGACCCAGCGTAAACAGCTTGGCTCCTGCCATTTTCAAACACACCAACACATTAGTAGATTGGGGTGTCTTTTTCTCCATCTGTTACTCGCACCATTTCTCTCTTCAACTGGAAACATGTAGTACTTATTACTCTTTTTTTTGTCATATAGTTTAGTAACAACATTGCAAGATAAACTGAAATTTCTTCTGTGCATCTAGAGAATCAAATAATAAGTGCATATATTAAACCGGAAGTTGTAATAACAATGACTTGTACATTGTAAAACAGTTATTTTAATTACAAGTAAATATATATTATACATAAAACGAAAATATTATTTTAATTAAGCATATTAACTGAAACATAATTTATCCATGGTAAATTACAAACCTTTCGGAAGTTGCAACGTGGCCTTCATCCACAGTTACAAGTTCATGCAAGTGTTGTCACAGACACTGTCCACACATTCGCGCAACACTTTGCAACATAGCATCTTACTTGCTATGCTATAATGCAGGTTACAGATCTTCTCACTTACATTGGCTTCAGTTAGCCTCAGTAAAGTAGAGCACAAAAATAGTTTCACCTAGTTTTGTAGAAATAATAACAGGAAATATCCATGTCGGAATTATACTTGATTTATTGTTGAAGGTCAAAAACAGTTACAGTTTACGTCAGTATAACATAACATGACACATATTCCTTCTCATTTAACACTCACAGGTACAGAGTCACAGTAGTGATTAAGTTCAATAATACATCTCGACTCACGAGGAAAATTAAGAAGGTAAGGAGGAGGAAAAAGAAACCTTCCTCCTTGACGCTTATCGGCCTCCTACACCCGCAGAAAGAATTTAACAGACGTTGTGGTTGAGTTCCAAAGGAGTACTTGTTAAATGAAGATTGATTTAAGAGAAAAAAGAAACCGACCGTCGGTGCTTGCAGGTGTGGGCAAAGTTAGTTCTTCACGAGGTAGTTACCTCTACAGTGGTTGTACTAATAAGAACGATCCCTGGGCTTGCTGCCCATGGCTCGGTGCGTACAGCTACCCCCAATCCGAACTACAAATCTAAAAATACATAATTGGCCGGGGCTCACGACCTCCTATTGGCTGAACATTACATATTGGCATGGCTTGAAAATAGAAATCTGCTGATGATGATGAAAAAAAAAAAAAAAAAAAAAAAAAAAAAAAAAAAAAAAAAAAAAAAAAAAAAAAAAAAATCTTAATCTCAAAAGTTGTGTCATCTCACTTTGAAGCCTGAGAATCCGAAAGTGCAGCCCACCTAGTACAGATAACAACTGAAATACATCCTCACATTTAAACTGATAAAGCCCTTACTTCTCACATGTGGCATGAAAGGAAAAATTTGGACAATTACACTCACTGACAAACGAAACTGGGGAATTTTAACTAAAATGGAACCTGAAAAACAATTATAAAAGTGATAAAAAGGTGTATAACCTGCAACGCTACAACGTGAAATAATATTCTCGCTATTGCACAATTTGTGTTTTAGCAGCAGTGAAAAATCCATGTAATGCTGAACAGTATAACTTAAAAACTTAAAAAATTATTATTTTTCACATACTTCTGACACATGATGCATTCCTGCACTCTATTCATGACTTTGCCACATCTTTAAGCGCAAAGCTCATACAGGGGCAGATTACTACCCTTAACAGTGCTACAGGACACGTGAATAAAGGGTACATTGGCACACGTCATGAGCGACTACAGACAATTGGTCCTTGATTGTACAGTTCGCCCAAAAACTCCAAGAAGCCAACACCAACCCTCCAACATTGAATTGTACTGTTGGCTGAGACACCAGCACACTACAGTGAAGGCCAAGCTAGTACCACAGCTCACCAATAGAGGGCAGCACCCAGTCTACTCCAGCAGCTCCAGCCTCTAGCACCTCCAACATAGACAATAAGAAAGGATCACACCTCCAGCATAGGGGGATATAAGAAATGAATAGCACCGCCTCAGCAGTCTGAAATCTCAGCCCCCGAGAACGAGGCTAGTTTCCCCCACATCTCTGAACCCCGAAGAGCTCCTCCCAGATACCAGTACAGAAGGACTAGCACCCCTTAGCTCTACAGTAACTGCTCCTCCACTGCTCACAAGGGGCATCCGGAAATCCCACCGCTCGCAAGCGCTCGGGTCTCAACCCAGCCGACACCAACAGCCACTGACCCACCTCTGCAGCCACTGCAGATCCCACAACTTCTGTGAGACACCACCACACCAAAGGCTCCTAAAGACGTTATTCCTCGCCTACCACCCACCTTCAGGTAACCACCAGAACCCCCCCTCGGTAGCTAGCAGTGTCCACGTGTCCACGTCCCTTCTGGACCTCTCCAGCCCACTGGAGGATGGTATGGCTACAATAATGACTACCCTTGAGATAGTTGCCATTCTTTAGGTTCCTTAAGAACACCCTGGTAGTTAGGAGTTGTAAAATGCAGTTAACTATTAGCTTATTTTAATTGTACCAGAGTTTAATTTGTAATTTGCCCACAGTGTACACTTAACTCTTGCTCAGGTCACCTTCGCCAGGGTCTTAACAATAGGTTCAACTTCCGTAACTTATGTTAAAGTAATAGGAGTAGGTTTTCCAAGTACTTCCTTGTTTTCCAAGTACTTCCAATATAGCACATATTTTAACATCTCTTTATGAGTTGTAGTTAAGCAACCCTTGTTTTACTTGCTACTTTACTAGTAACTTAACTCCCCTGAGGGAAATCCGGCAAGCCTACCACACCATTAAGAGACTCTGCCAACAGGTACTCCATCAGCTAGGAGACTTGACCAGACCACGTGTTAGGGCTGGTGGCCTGATCGACCTCCTGTGGATACCACACCAGGGTACCTAAGCGAGGAAGTGACGTGTGCTGTTCAAAGTTCTGTCCAATGCTTACAAAGGCTAGACTATAGGAACACCGGCTGTTACTGACCATCACAAGTCTGAGTACCCAGAAGTACAAGGTACAGACACCAGGTGCCGGCTTGCCTTCTGTGAGTTGTTTATTTCGAGTCCTCATGCTGTACTCCTGTCAAGAAGAAACACGGAAGAGATTAAAAAGAGCCGTATGTGCCTTAGTGCATGAAACAATTTAACTACTACAGAAATAGCCGTAAGTGACGTTAATACTCCCTACCCCTCACACTTAACAACATCGTTGTTCCCACCTCTCATTATATTAACCGGAGGGTCAAACCCAATTGCAGAGGCAATTTTACGTGGGGAAAGGTTCCCAAAGGTCATACCTGCCCTTGGTTAGGGATACCATCGCAGAACAATTCTCCCTTAGTTCAATCAGACGATGAGAACAGCAGCACCACTGCACATCAACCAGAGCTAGTTATTGACCCACAGCATGAGCCAGTCGACAAGAAAGTGCACCCTGTCTCCCATCACTCCCAAGGTACGGTGTCAGTCAAGGCGAAGGGTTGTAACTGTGGTCCCACATTTTGTACAGTCTAGGCAGCCCACATTGCTTACTTTTTATACCAGTCCCTGTCTCATGGTTCTGCCATCGCAATATTTCAAAGTGACCAAGACTAAATCCTCATAAAGAAAACGTATGATGTCACACTTGGCACAGTGTTTAAATCCTCCAGTCATTGACGCAAATAAGCCCAAGTGTGGAGAACCCCCACCCTACTCCAGTGTTAACTATTTCATTTGAGAATCTTAGTGATGCTTAACACCTCATAACCCCATGCATGCCTCAATCTGGTAGGAAGGAGTAGGAAAGGCTTCAAAGTGGCACCCAATATGGGGCAGTTGCTGTTATAGTTTTGACTAGCAAGCAGGATTGAGCCAGCCACTCCCTAATACACTACCATTTTGGTCGCCAACCCTAACCTAATAGGTTTTATTGGGCTTTAACTGCTAGGCAGTTAGTTCTAGTACTCAAATTCTCCAGTTAGTACCTTAGCCGGATAGCTAATCTACTAGCTCGTCCTACATCATGCTTAGCCCGTGGTATACCCATTGCGTACATGCCTAAGATCAGCCTGTGCAATCCCACCTAGTTACCTTAGAGTTTGTTGCGGCCTAAGTAACTATCCAAACCACCAGACCTCATGTGATTAGTGCACACTTATCAGGTCTTGAACCCCTTGCTGTGACTTTAGGGAGTCTGCAGAGAAAAACACCCTGTGGCACTCAACAACACCGGACGCACCCATCATGTCCGACTCTGGACAGAGTCAATACGACGCTCCCGAGGCTTCAGTGCCCAATAACAATTCTCTCGATGCACTCGAGAGGTGTACAATGGACATATGACATGGCACGGACATGCACATCATCCATTGTGCACACTGCACCCAACGCTTCCATTACACCTGCTTAAGGTGAAAAGTAGGGATGAACGAAGCTTCCAAAATTCGAATTTGAATAGAATATTTTTAATATTTGGCTTCATATTCGAAATCCAATTTTTTACTTCGAACTTTGAAACAAAAAAAAAAATAAATAAATACTTTTGGGCAACCTAAATTATTTATTATTACTGGCCCAAAAAGCAAAAGAAGACAATGTGGTTTAAATAACATCAAAGTTTTTATTCTATGTTTGGCACACAGATGGCCAGCGAATCATGGTAGCATAACCTCAACCAAACAGAATGTCCCAAATTAGTCGAAACAGCATTTTGGTGTAAATCGCCAGTATCTAATTTTTCTCACAAGATTATCGGGGGAAAAAACTTTTTATATTATGAAACACTTCATTATCTTTCCAAACTTAATTCGGCACCGCAGATTTTAGTCAGTAATATATGTTTATGTCCCTTGTCTTCAACAGTGTCTTAATGCATTATGGTGTGACAAATAGGACACTAAACTACAAGTTTTACAAACTTCACTGCTGTGAAATTGCACCCACTGTGATTCAAATCACCCACTGTGATTCAAATCTCAGTAATGTTATTTAAAAACAGGAAATTGTTATTAACTACACTTCACTTCACACCATTCTGATTGGCCGTGGAATACCCATATAGCCAACAGTGACAAAGATAGAGATTAAACAAAATTTAAATAAACTTGACACTCCACAGCATTAAAACTAAGAGTTTATTGCGAAAATGAATTAAAACTGGTTGTAAACTCACACTATTATGAAGTTACGGTAAACCATGCGACATCTATAAGTTGCGAGTATCGATTGCTGTTTGATGTGGGATGAGAGTTTCGATAAACATTACATAACCTAAACATTCAAGTAAAAATAAACTAGTACATAATGAATGTTTTCATTCGACTGCAAATGTTGAACTATTTTACGGCGAAGATATACCAGCAAAATGTGGAACATGAACGTACAAAACAGAATCATTAATTGCAGTGCTCGTGTTTTACACCCCAGTTGATATTTTATGTACTCTTTATTCAAATTGTGTATCTAAACAGTGTAATTCAATATTAATATGGTTCTATTACTTTGCATACATAGACATTATTAAGGTACGTGAGATAATGTTGTGGAGTGTCAAGTTTATTTAAATTTTGTTTGGTCTTTATCTTTGTCTTGGCCACAATATATCCTTCCACCACAGCTGTTTTGTCACTGAAGAAAAAGATGTTTGTTAACAAATGTTTGAATCCAATGCACACTTGCAGTTTCCGCTTTCCTAGTATTTCTCGTCATGGCAGGCAATAAAAGACTGCTAACTTCCATCCAGTAAATAAAGTAAGATATTATAGCCAAATTGGCATTCCAACCTGTTTTATTTTTGTAATTGCTCAGTTAACTTTGTTGGGGGTTCTGTTTATTTTATTTCGAGGGCAAAAAGGAAATAGTGAGGGCATGGGGGGGGGGGGGGGGGGGGGGGCTTTACTTTAACGACTTTCGTGAGACAGCATTGTTTTGATGTCCTTACTGACATTTTGAGTTGCATATTTTTTCGATGCAGTGGAAAATTTTGCTCGTATGAAAATAACATCTACGTATGTAACTGTAACTTTTACAATGTTAACTTCAATGAAAAAACAAAACATGAAACATACGTCACTGTTTGTATTCATACAGATACAGCAGTATGTACACACAAGCTCTTTGACCGGAGTTAACCTTACACTCATTGAATTTACGATATAGACAGATAAACAAATATTCTCACACTACAAAAGTGTTGAAAGTGTAGCTTTTTCAGTCCATGTGCATTTCTATAAATACAGCAATGGCTTACAAATACCTTATTTACAAAACACGTAAACTTAAGGCTGGCCTACAATTTATTTTGCACACCTACCGCATGTGCAATAGCACAAAACACACGCACAGCTCGAATCTGAAAGCCTACAAAGAAAATAGTGCACCCACAGAAAGGACATATGTTTAAACAAAACCGAAGTGAAAATGAAAGGAAATGATGCTCGGTAAGTTGCATGTGTGTGTATTGTCCACATTAGAAAATTGTATTGACAGATGTTTACTTTGCTGCTCGTGTCTTAATTTTTTGTAGAAATATAATACGTTATACTGATCATCTTAACATGCATTGCTTGTACAACAGTTCGTAAAATTCGCAACCTCTTGAACACGTGTTTTTCTATGGTTATCCTTGCAAGTTTACTTAACTAAAATCACGTTGACGCATGCCAACATGCTGCGCAGTGCAAATACGAAATGAGTGGCACTGCTGCAACCCCAGATTAACCTACCCCAGCATAGGAAGGCCACTCCACCCCGCACCCCCGGAAAATTGCTGATCATAGGATTTTTTCATATATAAGGAAGTCCAGAACCATGCTCCAGCAGAGACGCTGGGCTCACCGGCCACGTAGGTCAGTGAGCACTCCCTGGTCTGCAAGAAGACCTCTCTCCTATCCCAGCCTGCAACACGGATCAGCTCCAGAGCTTGCAACACAGCTCAGCATCCAGAAGCCTCAAGAAGACTTTACCTCTGCAGACTGCAAAGGCTGCACCATTCCCTGCAGTTTGGAAAAGGCTCGTCCACTACTGCACCAGCTGACCGTGAGGGCAGCAACACCTCCAGAGGTAATCCCACTCCTGCACCCTGCATCCTTTACCCCAGTCAACTTCCGTGACTCCAGGGTAACAGGTCGTCGCGCCTTAGTTTACCTCCTGGATTAATTCCTATAAATTAGGATAAACTGTACAGTTGCATATATTTTACCGTATATGATTCTGATTGCATTTTTACTAATCATATGTTTCCACGCTCACCTTTGCCTGTTTTAATGCGTAAATATTTTAACAGTATTTCAAGCTAGTTATTCAATTCTTGTCATTGATTAACTGGGGCTTCATACTTTCAGAATTACGAAATAAAATTTACGTGAAACTCACTTTGTCCATTTACCAACATTTTACATTAGTCCCTGTGTCATTAGCAAAATTAGATTTCAGTGTACATATTTGTACTAGCTGTACCAGGTTCAGTAATTAATTCCCACTGGAGACTAGCTGTGTAGTGCACTGAACTCTACAGGAGACTGAGCTTGCAGAAAGCCTTAGTCTGCGCAAGACACGCCGCAGCTCCTGGGTTTCTGGTGCATACGCGTCTACCTTCAGTGACGTCCCAAATCCTGACTGCACTTCTACACGTCAGGGCCTTGGGTGTGTCTGCATAAGCCACGCCCCCAGGAAGGTCAGGGAACAAAACCAATGTATAGTAAGAAGGGTGGAGTTCAGTGTTGTCGACGACGTAGGGTACGCCATGCCTTAGAGAGGGCTCTCAAAGCCAACACCGCTAATAAGGATACGAATAAGGTCGAACCTCAGCTTTCGGTAATGGAAGTAGTACCTAGGTCGATATCTACTTTTATTCCCCTTGATCACTGGACATCCCTATACAAATATTTAGGCGCCTGTTGTTCAGAATATGATCTAGAGTCCGCACCCTCGGCAGCCATTGTTTACGCCACCAAGGTACACCCTCCGGGGGACGAACCTAACACGTGCCTTATTAATCTAGCTTCGAGAAAACTGTCCGGGTTCGACTCCCACCAAAGGTAGTCCTCAAACCACGTGCGGTATTGCCCCACATGAATTACGTACCTGCACGCCAACCCACTCAGCCCATATGAACAGCCCTGAATTCCCCAGCCAGACCATCCACCTCCACCCCCACCCCCACAATCGCTTAAACCGCATACTAACCTCATACATCCCAGGACAACTGGTGTCCCACCTACTGGCAACTATAGGAGTGACGAAAATAGTACTCCATGGGTGGAAAACTATATCATTCTGCCTCACTCTGGGATTTTAATTCCCTCATTACCGACGGCACCCTTACATTAAGCGGCCACCCACGGAATCTCAAACCACCACGACCCACCGAGCCAATATCATTAACCAATCATGCTGTGGTAGGTTTACCTGATGATCTAGAGAGGGCAGTCAGCGCCTTAACCACCTACCCTCCGAGGTAGGGTACGCGTCAACGTTTGTTCATTAAGAGTTCATCGTTTTGCAGAATCATTCAGTAAAATCAACACTGCGTACGTTTCCTGAAACCAACAAATTTAAACTTAGATACATACATTATATTTGTGTTGCTTCATTGCGGACGGCGAAGGAAAATTGCAGAATGAAGCGGCAAACATGTGCTGATTAAAATTACTTTTCACTCAAGAAAACGCACTACAATGGTACCTCCAATTAAATATGCTTAAATAAAGAAATAATTAACTACCGATAAAATATTTTGACAACACCAACAAGATACTCATATAAACACGAATAAAAAAAGCACATGCACAAAAGCGTTCACCAGGCAGGCTGGAACCATAAAACATCGCTAGCCAATGGCTGAAAACGTTTACCGTTCGTACATGTCGACATTCTCTGTCAATTCTCCATTCACTAAATGCCAAAAACAATTATTTTTGCTTTATTAACTTAATTTAATGCACAAATGCTGTATGTATAATAAAAAATTTTAATGACGGCTTTAGTTCTCAATACTAATCAAAATCACCAACTTAACGTGCATCCTACCTATCCCATTCTTTCCAATTCCTGGCAAGAGGGAAAATGAAGAAAGAGAGAATGGAGAGAGTCAAAGGTGTGACTTAGAAATAGCGGAAACATCAGTCAACCAGGGGACTGACCCTGCTGACAGAGCTGTAGAGGCTGGAGAGGCTACAGAAAGTGATATGTGCGAAAAAGTTAAAGTAATAACGGTTATCCGGACATCCAAGCGTGTCTGTGTTGCTGCAGCAGCCCCTACAACCCTGGGAGCATATGAAAACCATGAGTACTGTGCACCTGTCACGCGTACAGCTCATGCCAAATAAGCCTGTCTGCATCGACGAGATCAACTACAACAACATCCCAGTACAACACCCAGGCTACTACCCCACAGCCGCCGCCTGCAGCTGACAGCGCTACCCAACCGAAGCCGCTATGTATGAGGAGCATGATACATGTCCCGGGATGCTACCGAGAGACAGCATGGACGGCACCCACAATGTGGCCCACCACACCCGCTGCACAACCATGCAAAAGAGGACAACAGCCAAAGCGATATCTCTATAAGCGTCAGCGACCTGCACCTGCATCATCTGAGTACTTGGCAGAAGCCAATTTTGACTATAACACCACACCATAGGACTCCAGTTAGATAAAGAACTAGTAGGGAGTGATAGAATAGCCACGAGAATAAAGATACGAGAGTGCAAGAACTTGTAGGAGATAGCTTACTAGGGAAGGTTAGGTGTCACGTAACACCTCAAACAAAAATCCTAACCTGATAGTCAGGCAGTGAGAAAAAAACCTGTGTCCCCTCAGAAATAAATATGTGAAACAGGAAAAGACTTCAACAAATATAAATAGAAGATAATGTTTATAAGAATTTATTTGAATCGCTTTGCCAGGAACGGAGGCCCACACTAAGATGTGCCATTTTGACTAAATATTCCTCCTGATTAACAGCACTTAATGTAGAAGTAGAGTTTGCATATATAATTATATTTCTTTATATAATGTTGATCCCTAAACTTGCAGAGATACATGGAGTAATTAACATAGCGGCAGTCCAGAACAAACTGGAAAGTTAATGTTTGATTGACCCTACTAGCCAAGAGTGCTCACGTAAGATGTAATAAATAAAGTAAGTAATAAAATCTTGCTTTGTAATGGAATCTAGTACGACGCATTTAACATAGAGCCACTCAACTCTGTGAGCACCGATAGGAAGTGAGATATGCATAAGCGAAGCCTATCAGCAGGCCCATTACACATGTGTTCCACCCTCACTATTCCTAACAATGGGACACTGGGTGAAATTGTATTAGTCACCAATGTACATTGCTGTAAGAGCACAAGGCAAAAGCTCACAGTGAGCATGCTGTAACCGTAGCCTAGGAAATTCCCGGCCTTACTAAAAAACATAGAATATAGTAGAGGCAATAATAAACTGTCCAAGAGAAAAGGGAAAATGTATCACCACTTATTTAAGTGTGTACCTTGTTAGAAAGTACGAAAGAAAGTAACAATAGGAAAGGAATGTAAGATAATACAGTTCCCAGTAAAATTGCATATTATGTCTACTAGTGGAAAGTGTCCAGTAGGAAATGGTCTCGAGATAGAATAATCAGTAAGGTTAACCATGAAGGAAGTAAATGTAAAATGTGATACATTCCTGCCGGAAATACGACTGAGATCAGTAGTGACTCAGATGGAGTCGGGAAAAACCCAACTAGCGGTATCTTCACCACCCTTAATAAGAGAAGTGTAAACACTGGAGAGATTAAGGAAAGGTGTATTTGTGAATATAGAGTAAGAAGTTTTCCCGATGTTGCAAAAGGAAATACAATAGGTTACACTAATACTGGCTAAGAGCCAGCAACAGTCAACCCATAACAGCACTCACTGCTAGTGTAACATGTGGTGGTAAGCACGTTTTCAGTGCTGCTACACTGACTTTCCCACAACGGTATAATTTGTTTTAGTGTTCTATGTACAGTAAAACCTCTCCATTACAACCCCATTTATTATGACCACCTCTTTATTATGACCCAATATCAAGGAACCGTGAAAAAGTTTGGGTCGAAAATTTGAGGCACGTCTAAAAATAGATACAGTAATCCCTCGCCAACAATGGTATCTTCAACCGCGGTTTCAGTTATGCGTGGAATTGTTTTGTAGACATTTTCTCCAACGGCGGTACTAGTTTCTATTATCCACAGTTTATAGTCTATGGAAAACTAGCCCTTACTGACGTTAGTGGTCGTGCATTTCTCAAGCTATGGGCTGTTCATGGTAAAGTGAGCACTTTTGACTGCCTTGTTACTTTTTCCTTTCAGCCATTTTTCATCCTTTAAACATCTTTTTAAATAAATATTGCCATGTAAGTAATAAACACAGTGTGTATATTCCACCACAGTCGGAAGTTAACGTCTATGGCTACAGTAAAGCATATTTATTGACTATTATTCCAAATGAGAGGGGTTTTAATCGTGCTCACTTTACCTTGAATGGCCTTTACCATCATAGACTTTGACATTGATTGACCCAAGCAGTGTGAAGCAATAAATTACTTAATGCCAGAAGGGGACACTGGTGTATTGTCCGTGGAAGGATAATGACAATGGGGGGGGGGGGGGGGGGGTGTGTTGCAGGCTGGGGAGCAGGGTCAATAAGAATTCTTTGTTCTAGTTACATGCCGACACCTCTGCCTCACCCTCCCTGTTTTGTTTTGTTTTATTGCATCCGTTAGATCTTTTTTCAATACATAACTGTGCAAAGATATTGGATAAGTCAAATTACAGTATCTTTTTCGCTTCCATTATCCCTCCTCTTTTGCTGTAAAAACAGCAGAACATTACACAGAGTAGTTTCGTAATCAGGGTATTTAATTCAATGCCATTTTTTTATTATTATTTTTAAGTTTGTATGTGCCCACGCCTAAGTAATATGCTGATTTTTTTAATGGGGGGCAATTGTTTTTTTTCTTGTGAAGTTAATTTTATGTGTAAAGTAAATAAAGATAAGCGTGTGCAAATAAAATATGTTCTTATGTTACCAGTACCATATTATGGCGAGTGAGGCAGTGTGCGTGTATAGGCAACGTCAAAAGTTTTTTATGAAAAATTTGGGATGGTTAATAATTCAAGTAGACAGTACAAAATATTAATATTTCCGTAAACATTGCCGCACCCCATCGTGCCAGTGCAAAGGCCAACACTCCACCTAAATTTTGTATAAATTCAACACATTGAAGTGAATGGCATCTATTAGCATGTTTTCCCAACGCTGAGCCACTGCTAGGAAGTGAACAGGCCCTGTAATGACAGCAGCGACAATGGGCGGGTGGGTGGCCGCCACCCGCCATCTTGTAGCGACCGACCAACAGCTGCCCAGCCTGAGGATCTAGGGCCGAGCTTCAGCAGCAAACCGCCAGGCCCGCGCCCACCCACGCTGCAGAGGATTTAGGTGCTTGCCCAGCTATGTACACAGCCGTCGGCCAGACCAAAGCGAGAGCACGGCACGCACACATGTATTGCGCAACACCACCTAACATTTTTTGATCGCTGCGTGCCTCATACTAATGTATGACCCACGATACCTGCGTAATAGATCTTTAATAATAACTTTATAATTTAATAATGCATAAATAGTCTAATCTTTTCACACACTTTCAATGGCCATGTCATACTGTGTTTAGGCCTTCTTTTTTACGACAGGTGTCCAATATGCCTTTCTTGGGTATCAAATTTATCAGGAGACATCCAGCTATTAAAATATACAAATTTATATTTAATTTAAAAACTGGTTTTTTGTGTGCTAGAGATGATTGCACATACTTCATGCCAAAATCACAAGTTTGGGGGCATAGGGGTTAGGGGTGGGTAAAAATTGACCCAAAACTTTCCAAATTTTTTATTACGACCCTATTATCGGGAATCGTGAAGGATCGTAATAGAGAGGTTCTACTGTATCTATTTTCCAGGGTTAAAGTGTTTGTAAAGCATTAAGTGTCTTATTTCAGGGCTTGTGTAAAATTACATTCAAAATTTAAAGTGCATGTGGCGCCGAACAGAGAGAGAGAATAGTATTCAGTCGAAAACGCCATCAAAAGACAATTAAAATAGAACCAAAAATTCCTGTCTGTAAAACTGTTTGAAAATGCTTTTAGTGCCATTTCAATTTGCAACATAATATCTTCACTCAGCATGCAGAGCACTTCCGATTGTGTGAACACCGTAGGCAGCTATGGCAGGTCCGTGCGACCCCTGCCTCTGGGCAGTCATTCTAGGAGAGACGGCGAGGTAAGATTCTGTCACATACACACTTCATATTTTTGCTCTGCTGTACGTTTCAATAGCACATGGGAAGAGATGTCAGAGAGGCCATGTGTCCCGTGCTATTTGTGTATCAGATGTCATCTGCCCATGCTTTGGGCTTTTCAATGTAATTTCTACCTCATTGCAACGCGCAATATAAAGGATAAAATGTTTGTATTGACGCGTGATAGTCCCGGCTGTCTGATTGTCCCTGCCCTGGGTTACTTGCTCGATGCTAGAGAAGTCGCTTCTCAAGGTGGCTTATTCTGATCTAGGCACGGGAGTGCTGCCTGGAGTACAATACGAGCCTAGTGGGTCGGTGACTCAGTACAAAGTCTGGCTCAACAACCTTTATACAACGGGGTGCAGATTTAGGCTGTAGTGTAATAGGGCGGTGAGATGATAGGGTGCGTGACTGCACACTTTCAGTTCCCTCTACCAGGGTTGCACTCAACTGGGGGGTGATAGACTCTGCTACGGTAGCCGGCTGCGGTTCTGGCATGCTGTTCTGTCATATGCCAAAGAGTGCCTACTGCACTATAGGATGGTATCCTTCCGTGACCCTGGTGGGTGGCTTGAACAAGTCCACGAGCGTGACGGTGGGTGCTGGTACGGTGAGGCGTCTCAGTAGCCAGCTTGCTCACGTGGACTAAGCAACCCGAACTCGCTGGGAAGGATACGTAGCCCCTGGGAAAGATTGGCAATAGCTCTCGCCTTCTTGGCCTGTCTCTCCACTCCACCCCTACGGATGTAAGGCTTTGGGCACAAAACTCGGAGCTGCAGGAGGTTGTCAGTTGACATGTCAGTGCTCATGTGTAGGTGCAAATTACTGCCGCCAACATCGCCTCGCTCACGATGACTCTACCAGGTAGAGACGGCGTCGGCTGCGAGGTGATGGTTGCGGGAACCGCACGGTGTTGTCCCACAGGGGTAGAATTCCCTACACCAGAATGCATCCCTCTCTGCACCGCAAGGAAGCGATGACAGTTGAACACCTGGCCGGCAAGTCTATCCCACTGGGAGAGTACTTAGTGTCGTGCCTCTACCGCTCCTCCCACGTGGTGCAAGGAATGGGTGTCCTTCCAATAATGGTGAGGTGAGGGTCCAGTAGTCACTGGTCTCCCGGACTCCAAGAAGATCCCCTCCTCTGCACCACAAAGTGAGCAGTATCCTAGTGTCGTGGCTCTACCGTTCACTGCCGGGGCAGAGAATGGGTGGCCTTCCAAGGATGTGCTGTGGTAAGTAAGTGTGCACTCCAAAAAGCAAAAACCGGTCTCCTGTTGAGTCCTCCAACTCCAATATGACACAAGAGAACTGGTAAGATCAGTGTTTATTATCCAAAGGAAATTAATACAGATGGTAGAGGCGCTATCTCCTAATTCCCCACGGGCTATGTGGAAGGTAAACCCTATCGTACTACAGAGGAAGGCACCTTGTGCAAGCAAGCAGGATAAGCAGTTAGCTAGTGCGTGTATAGCCTCGGGGCGAGCTCTAATCTCAGGTTTGTCCGTAAGGGACAGAACGTGTCTAAGTGTTGTAACTGTCGGCGGCCGCTGGTTCTTCCTTCGGTTAGGTGCTGGAGAGGATCTTCGGCCCCACGAGGTGAGCGATGAAGTAAGGATAGGCTTGAGCCTCGGCAACAAGAGCTGGAGCAATGAGGTCTCAGAAAGGTGATCAAGAACTGTAGCAGAACTGATGATCCGTAGGGTCGGGATGTATCTCCTTATATACTCCTCGGCCATCCCTTCTTCCACTGGCATAGGCATCTGGGGAGGGAGAAACAGCAGATGAGAGCTCAGGGCCTAGATCCTTTGTGCATGTGGCGTAGTGGAGAGTGGTGGGATCTAGGCATCATGAATGTGGCGGCATCTCGCGGCACACAGCTGTACACGCCCTGAACCTCTTGCATGGTCTCGTCGGCTCATCGGGCGAAATAATAAAAAATTATTGGTACGTCTGTCCCGGCCCAGTAGGTAAAACAATCTTGCAGGCTACAGTGGCTGCGTGACTTGTAGACCAGCTGATAGTAATGCAGTTGCGCTGATAAATAGCAGTCATTTAGTATTAATAGATGAGACGTCATGTATCAGTATCATTATTGAAGGGTTTTTGTCATTTTAATGTTTTTTCCAGCCACACAGCCCACGGCCACGTGGTTAGCTAACACCAAGTCCGTATCTGCGACATCACCGCGTTATGAGGGCTAGTTCTTGTGCCATTGTGTGCACCATAATTTTATCTCAGTGTTTGTGTAATATTTTCAATAAGGGTTAGTGTATTTTCCGTGTTTGATGCCGTTTGTTCCTGACCACGCAATCAATTCACATAGTTGTATTTTCCCGCCATCCGGCGTCCTAAGAGCCTTTGTATGCTCATTGATAACAGAAATAATTTTTCTAACGAAGATACATTTTTTGGCGGATGATTATTGAGCAGATTTTCCGTAAAATACAGCGTTGTTACGCAAGCCCATGTGGTCCGCTATGAGTTTCATCCAGCAGCATCCGCACCACATAAAGCTGATTTCACACTTTTGTGTGTTTATTATGCTTATTCATATTGTGCCCCATGTTCATCAAGTGTTATTTTATGTATTTCTTTTATACTATGTCATGATTTTTTTACTAAGCCGCTATGTGTATGAACATCACCACAAACCACGTGGTTCGGGGACGAGTCCCGATGAGTAGGTGCTAGCTGCACAGATTTTGCACAAGTCCATTTCATACTCCGTGTCCTGTCTCTGAGTAAACCCTGCAGTCTATCCTAGCGGCTGTCAGACCCTTGCTTTGTAGAGACTGTCTCTTCACACACCGCGGAGCATCATCCAATCAGAGTGCGTCAGATTAGTAACGTGCTAGGAAGGTCACAAACCGGAACTAGCTAGACACACTTGAGACGTAAAACCATAAAATCATTTTGGTACGTTTGTACTTTGGGAAAAATAAACACCTCTCAGTGCAAAAGTTCAATGTTTTTCCGTAGCGTCAGTTACCCAGCCCAACCTAAATATTGTGTATTACAGTGTTATATATGTCAAAGTTGTTTTGTAAGTACGAACGAGTAAGACGAACATGCAGAACCCACAGCATCCCTGAGTCTCGAAAGTGCGGTGTGGAGGAACAACAGCCGGCGTCAATCAATCACAGGTAAAAGTGTATCGTGATACTCTCCATGTCTCGCCCGACGGTGTCAACACATACTTGTAGAATGAGGAGAATTATCAGTGTCTAGTATAAACGAAATGCAGAGAGAACTAAGTTAGCTGAATCATAGATGGGGGGACATTTGAGGAATGTGTAAGACAGATAAATGAGCTAGAAGTACTAGCAACCTCTTTAGTCAAGGAACTATCAAAGTAAGAGTAACTTAAGTTACCACGATTGCTATCGATACGTAATTAGATAAAATATGTGAATGGTAATTAAACTCAAATCATAACCTAAACATGTGCCAAAGGTTATGTTAAGAGAGCATAAGGTATGAACAGTAAGAATGCATGTACCTGTGTACGCATAGATTGCATAAGTGTACCAGGATATGGCCTACCAGAGAAGTTAAGACATGTATAGGCTGTTCACTGTAAAATGAGCACTTTAGAACACCCTCTCATTTGGAATAATAGTCAACAAATATATTTTGTTTTAGCTTTAGATGTTAACTTCCAAATGTTGTGGAATATACACGCTGTGCTTATTACTTACATGGAATTATTTGTTTTAAAAAGTGTTTAAAGGATTAAACACGGCTGAAAGGAAAAAGTAACTAGGGAATCAAAAGTGTTCACTTTACCGTGAACAGCCTATAAACATGAAGAGTATGTAGTAGAAACTAAGACTGTCATGCCACACGAATGGCTGCTCTAGCATGTAAGTAATGACCGTACAAACAGTACATTGTAATGTTGAAATGAAAAGTGTTACTATGTGATTTGATTCTTAGTGTTAATAAAGTGCTCATGTTTCTTCTACGCCCTAACCTCTTTGCTTGTGTGGAGAATTCCGGTGCCAGTAAGGCATAATAATGTTTTGAAAATTAAAAAACTCGCATTTACTTATACGTCAATTGTTTACCATGTGACAGCGCTGGCTGATAAAGAGACCAGTTAAAATTGACCCGCAGGGGCCAAGGTCAACTTCTACCTACTTTAAAATTCTGTGTTAGCGGTATTTGTTCGTTGATTCGTAAGTTACACATTTTTCTCTCGAGAGCAGAGATAAACATTACGAAACTTCAGAACTTGCAATAATGTATTGTAAGAACTACTGTTTAAAAGTAACCCAGTTTACTTGGTATGTTAACTGCCCTCAACATAGGAAGGTCAGGGTTCAAAACCAAATGACCTGCTACGGTAGCTTCCTTTCCCCAAACACTCCTAACTGCGATGAAAGCAAAGCATGGTAGGCAATCGGCGGATGAGCCGAGACATCCCATTGCCACCTGCCACCCGACCGCAGCAGAGGAGAGGAGGAAGAGTGCAGAAGAGGGAGAGAGGCAGACAGGAGAGAGAGAGGAGAGGAGAGGCCATTAACCCAGTGACAGCACCCAGGAACTGCCTAGCCTGATACAGCCGCTCTGACTCCAGCTGACTGCACAAGCCACAGAAGAGGTGCAAGTCCAGATCAGCAACCACAGTACATCGATTGAGGCATCACAACTACAACCTCAAGAAAAAGTGGACTCGTTCGAGATGGGTCTACGTCGCCTGAGGGGGTGGCTGATTGACACATGCCACATTGCTGCGCAGCGCGATTGCGTACTCTATGGGCCAACTTTGCTCCATCAGCGAACGCTGAGGAACTTGCGGCAATCCAAAACAATGCTGACAGTTAATATTCCAAGATGATGAAATAGCAAAAAGGGGGGGAGGGGGGTGCAATTGTACTTGCAGAAAATACCCATGCAGTGGCACTGATCTTACGTGCGGTATGATGAGACCAACAGCTGAAAGTCGATAACTCGCATTGTAGTGAACCAGCAGTCCTCCAAAATCCACCTCGGGAGAAGTCAGCTGTTTTCCTCAGGCGCTGCTTCTACGCGTGTTCTTAGTTTTGTAGGGAGATGCAAAGGCGTCAGCTTTGTCCACTCCAAGGACTTGATTCAGAAGATAAATATCCACTTTGCACATGCCCACTTCCCACCACCAAACTTGATGCAACACTCTAATTTCAGGCGTAAACACTAAAGCTTCCGCAGTTATTATCATTGCGGCTCTCTTGATATTCCGGGTTCGCGAATTTCAAGGCGCAACCGCACCCGTGATCGGAAAAAAAGTGTATAGTTATGAGCTGAATGTTACTGGATTCCACAACTGTTCAATGCTACAACCTGCCCCATGAGCCACATGATTTTTCTACTTTCAGGCGGCGCAAATTTAAAATTAATCAAAGTTCCACGTATTACCGACACTCAATTTACACAGCATGTTTCCAATAAATCAAAATGTGTGAGAAGCATGCCACAAGTTTTTAAACCAATAAACTGAAGGGCCGTTACCATCCCTACGACCTCACAGGTCCCATATTACCACTGCTCACTCCAGCCATCAGGGTACCCTACGCTGTCTTACTTTGCCCATGATTCCGTGCGCCGTTAATATTCAAGCACTCAAGTACAATTTCTTGCTGCAGTTTCTCTGCTTGTTTTGTCCATGCAGGCACGTAACGAGTTGCAACAACTGACTTCATGTAACATTTTGTCATAAACTCTTCACATACACACACTAACTATACACACAAGTTATAAATTGAAATCGAAATGCCAACCCTGCAGCCCAAACTCCTGAGTGACCGCGCGCGACATACTCGGGCCCAGCGACTCTTACAGACTGCCGCATACTACTCGCGCTAACACCTGCCTGGCTGGCACTCGCCAGGGTGACGTCATGAACTCCCAACCACATACCCTAGTGGCGGTTTTAACAACCAACATATCGAGACACACAATAAAAGCTTTGACAACTAGGAATAATAATCCACAAAATAGGAATATTTAATTTTAAAATACGTTAATAAAAGTTTAACCAAATTACTCAACATTCCTTAAAAAATATACCACAGAAAAACCCATATGAAGATAATAATAATTGCGAAACCAGTCTAAGTATAATATGTAAAAAAAATTTACAAACTTGCCAACCTAGGCGCACAAAATATATCAAGATGCCACCAAAACTTATGTGGCAATAATTTGATCACCACAGTTTGATTCCCCTCTGCTCTCCCAGTACCCTTCAGTTAGGCGGAACCCTACCAAGTACTCTGATGTGAGCCAAACCCCAACCCGCCAAGCACTTCCGTAAAACATAAATCACCGCCAAAGGATTTATAACGTCGGATCGGAGGGAATCGGCACTTGATAAAAAAAACAGTAGAGAGGTGGTACCAAAGGTACCAAGACCCAAACCAGCGAAAAGCGAAAGGGTGTCAACTGTACGTCCTATGTGGAGAGTGCAGCCCCTTGCAAAAAAAAAAAAAAAAAAAAAAAAAACATGCGCACAAAGTGCGTCAATTTATTATTAAAATTAGTGTTGTACTTCATTTCTATGCTGTAGACACATAGTATAAAGTACTAAACATATTCACAAAACTGAAGACTTAAATTTAAGTAATAAAATGGTATTTCCAAATATTGAGAATTGTGAATTATGATCGTGATCATCAAAACAGATATCGCCATCACTGTAATCGACTGCATCTGCAGTTGAGAATCAGTATAGTTGGTATCGGCCCATTACTAAAAAAAATTTTTAATGACAATTTAATATGCTTTCAAAAACACTTACTTTGCAAAACACTCCCATACAGCACGGAAGATCCAGCTTGTGGATAGGAATGTTTGATTGCAAACAAATTTGTACTGTATTTTGGATAAAGGATTTTTTTTTTTTTTTGCATTTCAAAGAAACTAGGCACTGAGGCTTGACGTTTTACTGCTTTCTTTTGCTCATCTGTTTCTGAAAAAAAAAAAATTCTTGGCAACCTGGTGACTATCAGATTTTATGTGCTTCTCAAGAACCTGTATCTTTTTCCATCCTAGATGGCAATCACACAATTTGCACATCAAGATGTCACTCTCACTTTGATAAAACTGTCCACTCTTGTATTTTCTAACTCGCTGCTAGATGGAAATGGTATTTTGACCTATCTTCAACAATTGGTAGCATTCATGATGGTATGCATGGGAGATATTTGTAAATGTCCGTCTAGCCTAACTTTGGGGGCACTTAACTCTCAGGAGAACACAAAGGTTCTTTTTGCGTGTTGACCGCCGTTAGATAGATGAGTGGGTGGAGAAGTGACTGTGTTGGCAGGGAGGTAGAAAGACAGAACATGAAGAGGGGGATGGTGGTTTGGTGGGAAGGAAGGAGAAAGTGAGAAACAAAGATGGAAAGGAGGGACGGAGGTTGCTGAAAGACTGGCTGAAGAGGAGGGAGGTTGAGGATGTAAAGGTTTTTCGAAGGGGCAGGGAGGAATTTTGAGAGGTGGTGAGAAGGAAAGTGAGAAGGCCAGAGTGACAGAAGGAATCAGTACGTGGCGGTGGCATCAGGCGACATCAGGACTTGCTGCTACCACCCACATTTATGTAACGCTCCAAATTAATTGGGCATCGAGGTTTGGACCCTCAAACGCTGCCCACTTATAAAAAGGTAGTATCGTACTATTTCGTTCACATTCAATTGATGTCCTATTATTGTACAAGGTGGCTTAAAATGCTTCAAGTCTTTCCCCTCCCAAGCCAAGGAATACCGTATTTTGGCATGTATAGGTCTCGTGCGTGAACAGGCCACACCAAAAATTTGTGATAAAAAATTAGGAATAATTAATATTTAAGTAAAGGCCACACCAAATTGTTGTATTCCTGTAAATATTGTTACTGTCCATTTCATATAAGTGGTCTCAAATTTGACAGTTCTAAGAAAGTAGTGCCAATGGCATCTGGCTGGCTATGTATCATTCCGCCACAGCTGAACTGTCATTGAAACTAACTGTTTACAAGCAAACACCATGTGACTGCCAGTATTCGTAAACACACAACATTTGACTGCCTGTTTTTGTAAATAAACTGTATGTGCCTCCTTTCAAAATACTTTTAGAAACTGTGAAGGACTATTCACACAGTTGCAGGTTGGCAACAGTCCCATTTTATTTTTAGTTTATAAATATTTTATGTAAATGACTACAGCCCATGTAATAAGTCTATAAATTGACATTTTTTTTACCTTGCAAGAAATGTGTAACCATGATGCACGAAAATGAAATTGTATTATGCCTGTCAAATGAATAAACAATATTTTACTGTTTTTGAATACACTCTAAACATATTAAGGAAAGTTCTTGTAAAAATAAAAATTTAGCATGGTTTCCACGAACACCAAATACCAAGGACCCCCCCCCCCTGCCCCTTCCCACAGGAATGCACAAGTACCAAAATACCGCCTCCCATCCCTAACCTTCTTTAAAAAGACAGTATACATTCTTACATACAGGCTATGCCTACTATTGCATTAAAAGTACATAATTCAGCTTTGTGGTATGATATAACAACAAACTCTGTACAGCTTGATACTTTTATGGTGGTTATAATTCTCAGGATGTTAGTATGTAGGTAGCGAAAATAATATTTAAGCAAATGTTACTTAATTTTGGTAATTTTAATAACTCTCATTTAGTAACTCAAATGTTAAGTATTGCAGGTCTACATACAAAATACTTTAATAACTTTTCTCAAATACCTACGAGTTCAGATTGTCATGCTGCGAATAAACACTTATTTCTGACTAACTTGATACTTACACTGAAGTTCAGTCGCACAACCTCCCTCCTCAAAATTGTGAATACAGCCCTAGGCTTGTTCTCGAACACCTAATGAAAAACTGTATTTCAGTTCAGATATGTTACAAAGCGCTCTAGAGAAGCAGATGTGACCTACAGCAACAATATATCAAACGAACATGTTACTTACACACATGTTCCACCTACCCAAGACTAAAGACATCATAAAGTTAATTTTCCTTAGCGTTAAATTTTGGAATGTCTCAGTTCCCACTGATGCATGACACACTTCTTTATGATGCTGCAGCACCTTCGTTGGGTGCTTAAATCGAAAGAATTTTGTTTGATAAGTATGTTGTAATTTACTTGATATCAAAAAGTTGTCTTTCCAATGTAAATCCTGTTTATGCGAATTATTCTTCCGTTACTATTACAATATTCATAACAACCCTACCTCAACCTGAAAGGGTCTGTTTGGATGTCCTAGGATGCACAAGAGATGCCCAAGAAGCACAGGACCATTACATGGAGCACAACTACCCCAAGCCAAGAACGCGAGTTCAAAACTTTGAGATTGGCGAGATGACCCTACTCCGCAATCACATCAGCAGAACCAAGGACAAGTTCAGTGCCAGGTTGGCCTAGAAATGGGAAGGACCATACACAATCATTTGACGACAGGGAAATGTGTACTGGCAGTAGACTAACACGGTTGAGTGCATAAGGTGACCCGAGGTCAAAGGAAGATGTGTCCAACAGGAACAGAGCGGACAGACAGCCAATTGGACAGACACCTAAGAGGAAGAGGAGGATACCCCACAGGAGCCAGATGCACCTAGTAGAACAGAACCAGCGGGACATAAACCACCACACATGCAGGAAAAAGTTGAGAGCAGAGATGAGGATGACGAGACTGCATACTCAAAGAGCTTAGGTAAGAGGCCAACTAGAGATACCATCCTTTCAGGAACATACCATCCACACATGGGAGTGAATTCAACCTGATCCAATCTGTCCACACACTCCAACTTTGCATGGAGGCAAACACACACCTGAACATGGTGGATCAATCTCAGAGTAGTCTCACATTTCCCTTGGATAGGACTCCCCTCCAAACACAGCCTCACCCAGCATTATCAGAGAGGAGGACAAAGACACTGGAGCTTCCTCTCCTTCTGTTGAAACACGAATACCCACACAGGAGGGCAAATCAAACACAGAAAGAGGTAGCCATAGACAACCAACCAACCTCGACGCCAACCGCCAAGGCCAGCCCAGTAGAGCCCTCCAGGCAGGCGACTACTACACACCTACCATAGTTGCTGAAGGAGAGATGGATGAGCCCACCGTGGTGAAGGGGCAAGGGAAGACAATTAGCCCCTACTTCTGATGAAGAAGATAGGACTTCTAAATTACAGAATAGGGCCTAGAATTAAGGAAATGAGGTAAAACTGTGATGAAAAGAACATCATAATGAAGTGACCTACGAGCCATTAGTGCCACGCTGAGCTACAGCATACACAGCTGACTAAATAGTGAAAATTAAGTGAAACCTTCATCAAAGGACTAAGTGTAGACGGATGCAATTGACTTCGTAAACCATGCTAGTAATTACCCAATAAACCTAAGCATGTACCATACCTGGAGCCTGAGAAAGGCAAGACCACAGACTGCATAAATAATGGAGAGCTAGAAGCAGGTAAGGCCTGCCAACCAACCGACAAGTGAAAGCAAGAGCGATATAAAATTGTAAATAATTCATAAGATTAAGAGTTATGTTGAGTGCTGTGTTTTTGTATTTTGTAGGTGACCCATATGCCAATTTGTTCGACACCTAAATTTATGCCAAAAATAAATCAATTGGTATGTATCTGGTTGAAAATGATTTTTTTTTTGTTCTTTTGACATGGAATAGCCCGTTTATGAACACCTTTGACAATGCATATCCCCCACAAACTTTCACACCTGTATTTCCTGCACATAACAATGAACCATGTTACCCTTGCCAAGACTAGACATACCCAGTCTAACTACCTGTTTGTCCCACAATTGACTACACATAGTTATTCAACAACTGTTAAACCAATCACAAAACTTATTTTACCATTTCATTCTTGTCACCAACATAGCCCAGAGAACCAATAGCTTCAGTTAAGGAATACAACAGAAAGATGCAACTCCCTTAATCACTGCACCTAGCACTGTAAACTTACCAAAGCAGCCACCCTGAATTTTCAACTGACAACTGACTTCTCCTGAACAAACACAACAGAAACCTACCCCACCCCCCTTTCCCATTCTCTCTCTATCTTCATCCCCCTCTCTTTCTCTCTCTCTCTTCCCCTCTCTCTATATATACGTACTTCTCAGCACATAAATTATACAAGGAGAACTCAATAAATCCACATTCAAAAAAACACCATCTACAACACACACATCATCACAGTGTCGCCAAACAATCTTTGAATAAATATTCAATTCGAAAAAATTTTAAAGCTCTATGAAAAATAATTAATTGAACTAAAACCATTAATTACAATCAGCAGTAACAAAGAACACTGGTACATCATAAGATGTAGGTTTTATAAAATACTCATGACCGGAGGTCGCATATGACGAGAGAGTGAGCATGGTCAGAGCAGTTACCTCTCGACTGTATGTAGAAGGAACCAGAGGAAGTTGAGGAGCGGCAGCAGATACGGCGGTCCAGTGTGTATGTTGGGGTGCTGTAGTGTGTACGTCTGGAAGGCCTCCTTTGCCGTCCTCCACTTGTTCTCGAGGCACAGGTACCTGGACAAGACAGATCCCCTCACCTTAAGTAACAGTTACCTCTACCTACACTGCCACTGTCGTGTGTTGCTGCTGCATGACAATTCCTACTGCATGTCCTCAAAAAGCACATGCAAACACAACATCTTCCTGTACCTGGTGACTGTAGCCATAATTACACCACTGTTCACATTGCAGGAAATACTTATATTTCATCAAACAATGGTCACGCCATAATTTTTACAGAACAGAAAACAGTATAAATTTTATACCACCTGAAAAATGCAGTTTTTAGGCACTGCAGCTGAGAAAGATTATGAAAAAAAAAAAAGGAGTACTGTAGGTGCTCCTCCACTAACACATTCATGGAGACAGTGATTCCATCAGCCTCCTCTTCACAAAGCAAGGAGGAGATGAATTGAAGTGGTTAGACCAAGACAAGTTGGCACAGAATGTTTTTGGCCAAGTTTGGAAAAGTTGGCCAATGTTTTTTCTTCCTCTCACAAAATGTGCATGGGGGCTCTTCACCTTTCACTAGACTGCAGAGTGAGGGAGGATGCAAGAATAACGTTCTGATTACTACACAACCAACCCTCTCGCCAGCCATGTAAGAGGAAGTGATATCATACCTGATTGACAAACAAAGGCAAAGCATGCCTGAAGGTAGATGAAGGTGACAACAAACCATTTTCCTCTCCACTTGAAAGGCATGTGTTCAGTAACCCAACGTAAATATGGAAGAATGCAGAGATTACATTATCTGACAGTGGCGGGTGTGTGGTGTACGTATGAGACATGTCATCTAGGTTAAGTTAAACCTTCAGCTCGTCCTTGGTGAAGGTGAGTTATGAGAACTCAAGATAGCGAACTTGGCCATGTCGGGCATTGGGCTGTTGTAGAAAATGCTTTGTTGTGGTAATAAAAGTTTCACCATGCAACATTTTTGGTACTCCGGGCCCGCTGGAACAGTACGGAAAAGTAATATGACACGTTATAATTGGCAATGGTTCGGCAGGGCACTGGGTTATTCAGGAAACAGCATCACGGCTGCGTGTCCAACATAACCTCCTTGGAGGCGTGGTTTTTTTTTTTTTTTTTTTTGGAGAAATGGGTGAAGCTGTTTTGTTTGTTTCATTCACAGAAACTAGTTCCGGCCACCTTTTCCTGCAGGCACAAGTGAATGATACCAGTGAACTGGTCACTTGGCTAGCTTTTTTTGGAGGCACAGGTGAACTGTATCGGTGAATTGGGGGGGGGGGGGGGGGTCCCCCCACATTGGATTGGTGATTAGCAATGGCAGCAGCAGTGGCCCAGTTGAGATTGGCACAGGCAGAGAATAAATTGCAACGGGCTGCAATTCTAACAGAAAAAGCCTTAACAGATACAGCGGAATATCACCTGATTAAAGTCACATGTAGGGATTTGGCTCACATTCACAGTGATTTAGAGGAGGACCATCTCCTCACCCCTTGCAAAGCTGAAGAGGTCAAGGACTTTGACGAAGAGGAACACAGGAGACTCAATTTTGATGACTCAAATTACCAAATCATGGCAGTGGCGACACTTTGGCTGAGTCATCAGGGACTTACAATCAAGCATCGGCAGTAAGTATGTCACATATTCTTTGTGTTACATTACCAACCATCAAGTTACACAGTTTTAGTGGGAAATCAAATCATAGCAAACATTTGCTCATCTCTTTGAGGTCCTGGTTGTTAAGAACCCACATTTGAAAAATGTGGAGCGACTGTCATATTTAAAGACAGCATTATCTGGGGAACTGCTGTCTATAGTTAGGCCCTAGCTCCTCACTGAGGAAATCTTTAAGGTTGTATGGAAGATCCTCCAAAGATGCTACAATAATAAGCTATTGATTGTTAATCACCATATAGAAGCTTTGGTCAGTGCACCACCAGTCATTGGAAATTGTTACATGCTGGTGCAATCATTATCAATTATTAATGAGAATGTTGCATCACTGAAGGTATTAGGAGTATGTGTGCATACCTGGGATTCGTTGCTACTCCACTTACTGGAGAGAAAGTTGGAAATGAACCTCAGAAGAGAGTGGGAACTAACCATTACAAATCCTAAACAATTGCCGACTTTAGAGCAATTCATATCATTTCTGGAAGAAAGACATGGTATGCTGGAGTCACATAGGAGAAGGCAAAATCTCAAGACAATACACAAGGGTAGCAGCCAAATATAAACAAAGTCATCTGGTTCACTTGCAGCACAGCATACCTAAGCCAAGCCAAGGACGGCTCGCCTCACTATGTCATGTGTCAGGGTACTCATTCATTACCAAAGTGTCAACAGTTTTGGCCCAAATTATCCAAGGAGCGCTTTGATATTGCAAAACCGTGCAACCTTTGCATTAATTTTTTAAGGCCTTCTCATAGGGCTAAGGAGTGCCCATCACAGACCAACTGCAAAACCTGCGACAGGAAGCACCACAAACTTCTGCACTTTGACAACTCGTCATCCAACCAAGATTCAAGTTCACAGCAAAATGCAGACACAAGTGATCAAAACCTTACCATCTCACTACCCAGCACTGCACCTGCATCACTAGTTTTACAATGTTGGAGTGACAGATGCTACTGGCAACATAACATACAGATGTGTCACACTCTCCTGGTAGTCAGGCTAACTTTATTACTAGCCACTGTCTTTTGAGATTGTGAGTGCTGAGATCAAATTGTATATGATCAGTGCAAGGTATTGCTGGCACTCCGGTTGTGGAGGTAAAGGGTGCCGCAACGTGTTGCATGCATCCAGCCAGCTGGTGAGGACCACCAGTTGTTAATAGGAGCAGAACTGTTTCCACTTGTAATGACCGATGGTAGAACAGACGGAGGTCCAGGTTCACCAGTTGCACTGGACTCAATCTTTGGGTGGTTAGTGATTGGCCGGGTGGACAATGCTACGAGATCATCAACATCATTTGTGACTACATGTCTCCATGTGTCAGCAATGTCCTTGGAAGATAGTGTAAGGAAGTTTTGGGAGTTGGAAGAGGTACTTAAGGCAGTTCTGATCACTCCTGAGAAAGCTCTGATCACTCATGGGGAAGCTCAATGTGAGGAATCTTTTCAGCAGACACACCACAGACAGCCTAATGGAAGGTACAAGGTTGTGCTTCCATTTAAATCAACAGAGCCAGAACTTGAAGAGTCATGGGGTCAAGCACTGAGAAGACTGTGTACCACCTAGAGCGGTGACTTTGTCTGAACCCACAGGTAAACCTTCTCTAGCAAGATTTTATGACAGATTATCTTTCATCAGGCAATACGGAGGAGATACCAGAAGCAGCTGTCAACCAGGGTTCATTTTATTACATTCCTCACCACCGTCTTGAAACCAGACAGCAGGACCACCAAGCTAAGAGTGGTCTTTGATGCCTCAACCAAGGCATCATTGGGATATTCACTGAATGAGGTGCTGCTCTCAGGATAAAAACTTCACTTCAGTGTGACATTAGTGACTTGATAATCTGCTTTCAGTTGCATACAGTTGTCTTTACAGCAGAGATTCAACAGATGTACAGGCAGATTTTGATCAATCCATATCATCAAGACTACCAACATATTCTCTGGCATTTCGACACATCCTCAAAGTCAAGGAATACAGGTTGAAAGCCGTCACTTATGGACTGATAGAGTCTCCATTTTTTTCTATTCGCGCTCTTCATCAGCTCCCAGATGAGGAGGGTTACAAGTTCCCAAGTTCTGCCATAATATTAAAAACACATACATATATGGATGATGCGGTGACTGTGACTAGAGCTGAATCGGTGCAGGAAGCCGTAGCACTTCAGCAGGAGTTGGTGGATTGCTGCGATCAAGTGGCTTCTGCCTTAGGAAATTTGCAAGCGGTAGCTCTGAGTTTCTGGCAGCATTGCATCAGTTCCATCTTCAACAGCCCATTAAGCATCTGTTCAGTGATTCTGACGGAGCCACTTCACCACTTGGCAGCACCCACTACAGTGGGTGTCAAGTAGCAATGTATTTTCATACAAGGTAAAATCACCAGGAGGAGCGCTGACTAAAAGAGGTGTCTTATCTGATTTGGCAAATATTTTTGATCTGCTTGGGTGGCTGTTGCCAAATTACTGCTATTGGCTGAACAGCTGTGGGTGGAAGGGGTCGGATGGGATGAATTGCCAGAGGCCAAACAAACAAAATAGACTCAATTCAGGGAAGAACTCCCTTGCGTCAAGCAGATTACCATACAGTTATTTCGTGACTGCAGAACAAATTTTGTTGGGGCTGGTAGGAAAATCCAAGAGTTTCAGGATTTTTTCTGTGATGCCAAAAACCATGCTGAGATACAGAAATCATTATCTGACCAAACATCAAGTGGCACTTCAATTCCCCAGGTGCACATGTTTGGCGGTTTCTGGGGGGCCAGTGTTAAATCAGTGAAGACACACCTACAGAATGTTGTGGGGACCCAGATCTTGACATACGAGGAAGTCTACAATGTGCTTACGCAAATTGAAGCAGTGCTTAATTCTCGTCCATTGATGACATTCTCTACAGACCCTGCTGACCTTACCTCATTGACGCCAAGTAATTTTCTAACATTGGGATCATTAGCTGGGAACTAACAGTGCTTCAGTTTTACTATCAGTAAAATAAGGGCGTACTGAACTTAAAATTTACATATAAGTACACAATTTGAATTTTCTGTATATGACCAACGTGTATTTACTTCAATAAAAATGACACTACCGTATAGAATTAATGTAGAATAAATTCCCGATCAACCGTGTTAATCGGGTCCAGAGAAAACACAAATAAGCAAATTTGTATTTAAAAAAAACAGGATAATCGAATTTACACATTTTTACTTTTAATGGAACAGTGATATTGGCTCCAAAAATAGTGATATAACACAGTACCTATTAAACATTTCAAAGCAAACCCAAATAGCACACTGTATGAGCAGGATTTAAAGTACACGATACTTTAACTAATATTTATGTTGTACCGAATGTAGTTAATTCATCGCGCATTGAGTATACACAGCCTTATGCTGGCATGGCGCCAGGCGAGCAAGTTGGCCATAGTTGTGTGTGTGTGTCACTTTCTCAATGTGCGTCATGTCAACTGGACTCGTCCGTTAGATGGCAGAGTTAATTGAAAGTGCAGAATACAATGCAATAAAGACTAGACTATAAAGGGACTTTAAATGAGGCAACCGGGCATTTAAACAATACAGTAAAATCCCCATAAAACAATAAACCTATAATACAAACGAATATAAAAATGTACCAACTTACAAGTGCACACAAAAGTTTAAAATCTCTGTAATTTTTACTTTTTTGTTAATACTTAAACACTTGACACAAAAAAATGTAAGAAAATATAAACTGTGCCATTCTTGAAAAGGGCTTAAATTTTCTTTTGTTTGGCACCGGAATTGATGTTATTGTTTATAACACACTATGCTCAAATTGTTTTATTATTTCTAATTTTTCCACGACAGTTTAAACTGTCTTATACTGTACTGACGTTGCAAAAATGAGTGAACAATGACCTGGGCCGGCGATCAATAATTGTCAAGAAGTGTTTCCGTCATGAAAGAAGTGCGGTGTGGGGGGGTTTAAACTGACTGAGGCCGTGTCCAAAACCAAAATGGCAAATTCGTTATTTTGTAATATGTCATTTCGGAAGTTTCACTTCGGAAGTTGTCGACAGTCACTTATTTAGCACTCGCAGTGACACATTTTTACATTAACAGTGAAAAATATTTCTATCTAAATTTAATGTTTAAAACAAACATAATAATTCTACAATCATCACTGGAATGCTGTGCACATAAGAACATAAAATAAGTTATGCAATAACGACTTCGAAAAAATTTGTTAGGAAATATATAAACCAAGCACAACAGTTACCTGCTTTTTTAAAACATGCAGAGTGTCTTCTATGAACAATTAATTGTTTTATAAAACATTCGCACATGTGTTCATTTTGTATTTTTTGCTAGCATCATCTGTTAGATAGAAAATACTAAATACCAAATTACCAAAAGGTCACAATTTATGTATACAAAATCGGGCACATGATCATTTTGTCAACAAAAACTACCATTTCGGCCACGACCTAAGATGAGTCCGTCCAATGCACTTCAGTGGACAGAAATGAATGTCTTACCCAGGTCTCTGTGACAGGCTGACAGTTTAAAGAGATAAACATCAGCTCACACAGCACGACGATAGAAGTAACATACCACTGCTTGTTAAATGGCACACTTTACAGAATTGCCTAACCACTGCACGGATAAGAAATTGATATATTTGAAATAGAGTTGTTCCGATACCATGTTTTCCGATACCGATACCACCTGCCGATACCACGATACCAAAAACCGATACCAATGCCAGTCACACTGAATTTTAGAAAAAGTATTAGTGTTAACAATATATTAAAAACATTTTTCCTAGACTCATTTAAATAATATATTAAAAACATTATTCCTAGACTCATTAAAATAAATAAATAATGTTTTAAAATACTGTATATAATTTATTGTAATCCGACACAAAATGCAAGCTGACACAAAACTTTGAAACCCTCTGAAAAGGCAAATAATAAATCCAAATGGAAGTCAAATTTTAAATGTCCCATGCGCACTATCAGCTAAAAGCGCACGGAGAAGTTATCGATAGGGCATTGCCATGTCTGTTGGTTAATGAGGGGAAGGGGGGAGGATGACCTCCACGCCGCTACCTGTTGGCGACACCTTGCCCATGTGACAAATGTCTGTCTTTTAAAGTAATTAATCATATTTTACTGCAAAGAAAACTTGTAATTTTGAGATACAAATGAGGCAATAATAATTTATTTCTTCACTGCCTTTAATAATTAATCATTCAAAACAACGTCTTCTGATTTTCCCTGTAATGATTTACACTGCACTAGGCTCAATGCTTACCTACCCATTATTAGATGATGAAAGGTGTCAAATAGGCACTTACATATTATCAGTTTATTCAAAGACACATCTATTGAAATAAATAAATATAAATCCTCCGATTTCCCTGCAAGAAGTTACTGAAAATGAACAGTCATAATACAAGTCGCTCGATGTCCAAACAATTTTTTACTAACAAGTGGTACAGTACTATATGTTTTTGGGCATGTAATTTTATTCGCGAAGATGCTGCCCTTTGAGGTAAATAAATATTAAATTTTAAAGTCATGTTAATTTTATGCCACATACAATGAAACACCAACCTTACTGGATAAAACAACCTTTTAACATAAAAGAAAACATCTTCACAAACAATAATTCCTCATTAAAATGTTTTGCAATACATTTTCAGATGAAACCATTTGCTTTGAAATACAAGTGATGTTAGGTGAAACTATTTTAAGCGAGACATACCGTATTTACTTGAGTATAGTGCGCACTCGTGTACAGCTAGCACCATGATTTTAGCAACAAGTTCCAGGGAAAAATTTTTTTTAAAAATAAAATTGCACCAAAAATCTGGGGCGCCCTGTTAGTACGTATGGAACAAATTATTATTTTTTATATTAATGTGTGGTGATTGTGTTATGATTGGAAAATACTTTAATTAAATAACTTGGGTGCAAAGAGCCAAAATAAAAAATCTTATACCCTCATGCTCCTACTACTCAACATTTATAGCTTCATTTTTCTCTTTTTTCCTTTCTCCTTTTATTAGTGACCCCCACTACCCTTCTATAAAAAAAATGGTCTCCTGTCCCCCCCCCCCCCCTCGAACATGACAGAATTATCGACAGGCGACCATCTGAGTGTTATTGCAAGGGTGTGGGGGCCCTAAACAGGTCACTCTGATTTTATGGCGTGACAGGATGCCATTAGTGGGGGGGGGGGGGTTCCCCCCCTGACCTAGCACAACTGAAGGGTCGCTGAGTGAGAAATAGAGAGAAGGGAGAGGAGTGATGTAAGAGCGAGAGATGAGACAACAGACAGTGACACTTCCCTCAACATCCCCAGACAATTTATGGCTAACACCCCCCCCCCCGCCCCACACCTCGGTTTCGCTTTTTTTTTTTTGGCCTGTATAATGGGCACCCCAGAATTTTTTTCCTTTATTTTGGGAAAAAAGGGTGCTATATTCACAAGTAAATAGAGGATTTTCTCTTATTTTTCTTTTTCTTTTAATGTGCGATGTATACAAACTGAAATACTGTCATTTTTGTGCCTAACAAAAGTAATAAACCGACTTCACTGTCTACAATGGATACTAAAGAATTGACCCGATACCATACCCGATTCAGATACACCCAAAAGAGGTTAAGTATCAGCAGATACCAATATCTAGTATCGGTATCGGCAGATACCGATATCTATTATTGGTATCGGAACAACTCTAATTAAAAATATATTACACTATAAAAATAGACAGAATGCACGAATACTCATAGGACACACACGTATGTGCACACTAGGAGTGGTCAAGCAGAGAAATTTTATTTCGGGCGGGTACTTACCTCATTTTCGGTCTCAGGCAATTTCGGTCAGGCATTAAAACCAAAATAAGTGAACGGATTTTGGACAAAAAATATCACCTGATAACAATTTTTCGTAAAAATTAATATACATCAGATTTTTTAAAAATGATTGACAGTTAGTTTCCAACACTTATACAAGTAATATTACGGTGATGTCTTCAATTCCTTAAATCTCTTCCATTTAGCTCTATGTTAGTAAATCCCACTTAAAAGGTTTCCGTTGAAGAAAGATAACCCACATATAACGTTCAAAAACTAATGGACATTTATAAAAAAAAATTTAATTATGTAATTTTTCGATACACATTGTTTGAAAAGACATCACACATGATTTATAAACTTTTAGGGATAACAAAACCTGAGCCGCATGCCACATAGGTTCCAAGGAAGTTTTGACGAAACCTAACCCGCATGCCACTTTAAGTTCCACATATGTTCAATCAATCATCTCCTAGTGCTCGTATTGATCCTGTAATGCTGTTCTAACTAAATGCCAGTGCCCCATTATTATAACACCCATCTTGAGAAAACCTCACACCTCAGACTGTTCTAAGTATGTACAACCACTCATCTACTCGCTACCCAGTGTTGCTGTTCTAACTAAATGCTAGTGCCCCCATATTATAACCACCATCTTGTGAAACCTGAACAGCACGCCGCTAGATGATCCAATACTCTGGCTGTTCACTTTACTTCCCTGCACTAGCGCAAATTATACATATTTTTTCAGGCACAAAATCTGTAGAAAGCTAACAAATGCTATAATCTTAAGGGGGTTTGGTGTCTTACATTACTATTAATTATGCAACGGAAATTTTTCGCAGTTACGTACGTATCCATTAAAACATTTGGGAAAGGTTTAGAACCAGTGGGGAAATGTGATGATGGAGGACATGCCGCTGACTATCATTCATTGACGCATGCCCTTATTTATATTGGCAGTTGTTTTAGTACAAAAAAAAAGGGTTAGGAAGCACGTGTTATTTTCCTATATAAGTGCATTTAGGCCTCTTTAAATAAGTTTTTTTTTGTGTATATGACGATAGTTATAGCGCAGTGCATGATGGCTTCTACAAGTAGTGACAGGCCTATTAAGCACAAAGTGTTTCCTTTTGAAGAAAAACTGAAAACTCAGGTATCAATTATTTTTTGTAGATTCTGCAATATTATTAAAATTTCAAACACTGATTACACTGCCTCAGTCTGTGATGGATAGCAGGACGAGTACCCAGTATCCAGTACTTCTGTCCGAGTACTGAATGAACGAAAAGAGGACCTGCATGGATATGTCTTTTAAGCTCATAGTCAATCGGCAACAATGTGAAATGATGCTTGGCTGGAAGTAACAGTGGATGTTTTAGATCGTAACTTTAGCCTGACTGTTGCAGGTGCCCTCCCACTCGCAAATCTCCATCATCATTAACAAATGGATTTAATCCACATAACTTATCTATAAGTGTTTGCACTGTCTGCAGAATCTAAATTTCTCTTGTGAAGCTGGAGGCTTGAATAATTTTAATCAGAGAGAGAAGGGCATGCTGCAATTCTATTGTGGTACGTGATCCTGCACATCAAGGACTTAACCGACAATTGTGCACAAACCAAAAAAATAATATATGTTACAATCCTCTGCAACTGATTAAGCGAAGAATACTTCACAAAAGGAAAGTCATCCACTTCCTTTAGTGTCACAGAAAATACTTGTCGCTGTCTTTCAGACTCAGTTGCTTCCAAGTTTAAGCCAGGGTCACCATCGTAGCTGTTCCTCTCCAATGTAATGCTGAGGCAGCCCAGGTGGCCCTTACCACCATAAGTGGTGATCAATGAGTTCACCTGGCATCAATCCAAGGGATGCACAGTCAGCTAGAGTCTCGTCCGATCGCACATGGCCCCAGCAAGTCAAGGGTACCAGAGACTGGATCTGAGAGACTCAATTAAGCACAAAGTTTTTCCATTCCTTGCATTCTGAATGAATCCATGCTAATATTACAGAAGAATCAGACCAAGCAAACAATTCTAGTTCCGGGGGGGGGGGGGGAGAGTAAATCTCATTAACAATTTTCATCAATTTGGCAAGTACAGTAAAACCCCTCCATTACGACACCATTTATTACGACCACCTCTCTATTACAACCCAATCCCGAGGAACCGTGAAAAGTTTGGGTTGAAAAATCGAAAATTAGAGGCACGTCTAAAAATAGATGCAGTAATCCCTTGCCAACCATGGTATTGTTGCCCCGGTTTCAATTGTGTGGATTTGTTTTGTAGACATTTTCTCCAATAGCGGTACTAGTATATATTATCCACGGTTTTCAGTTTATGGAAAAGTAGTCCTTACTGATGTTAGTGGTCGAGCATTTCTCAAGCTTAGGCTGTTCACGGTAAAGTGAGCACTTTTGACGGCCTGGTTACTTTTTCCTTTCAGCCATTTTTTAATCCTTTGGGGGAGTTGCAGGCTGGGTCGGTAAGAATTCTTGTCCTAGTCACATGCAGCCGCCTATGCCTTACCCTTCCTGTCTTTTTCCGCTTCCATTATCCCACCTCTTTTGCTGTAAAAACAGTGGCACATTACACAGACTAGTTTCTTAATCAATGTATGTATGGTAACTTCAAACATAATTCAATATCCTTTTTTTTATTATTATTTCTATGTAATATGCAAATTTTTATGGTGGGCAATTATTTTTTTCCTTGTGAAAACAATTTTATGTGTAAAGTGAATAAGGATAAGTGTGTGCCAATAAAATGTGTTCTTATGTTACCATTACCATATTATGGCAAGTAAGGCCACGTGGGTGTATAGGCAACGTCAAAAGTTTTTGATGAAAAATTGGGGATAATTAATAATTCAAGTAGATTGCACTAAATATTTATATTCCTGTAAACATGGCAGCACCTCATCGTACCAGTGCAGAGACCAACACGTCACCTACATTTCGAATAAATTCAACACATTGACATGAATCGCATCTATCGGCATGTTTTCCCAACGCCGAGCCGATGTTATGAAGTGAATGGGCCCTTTAACGATAGCACTGGTGGCGGGCGGACGGCCATTGCCCGCCATCTTGTAGCGACTGACAGACAGTTGCCCAACCTGAGGATCTAGGGCCAAGCTTCAGCAGCAAACCGCCATGCCCACGCCCGGCCGTGCTGCAGAAGATCTAGGCACTCGCCCAGCTGGCAGCTGCGTACACTGCCTACGACCAGACCAAAGCGAGACTTGGCGCACACACACGTATTATGCAATGCCACCTAAACTTTTTGATTGCTGCGTGCCTCATAGCAATGTATGACCCACAAAACCTGCATAATAGATCTTTAATAATAACTTTATATTTTAATAATACACAGTCTAATATGTTCACACGCTTTCAATGGCCTTATTTTTTATGACAAGGGATGGTCCAATATGACTTTCTTGGGTATCAAATTAATCAGGAGACATCCAGTTATTAAAATATAAATATTTAAATTGAATTTAATATAAATTTAATATAAGTGTTTTTATATGCGCTAGAGACGATTGAACATACTTCATGCCAAAAATGGCAAGTTTGGGGGCATAGGGGTTAGGGGTAGGTCAAAATTGGCCCACAATTTTCCAAATTTTTTATTACGACCCCCCCTCCCACTATTAAGACCCTATTCTCGGGAACCATAAGGAGTCATAATAGAGGTTCTACTGTATCTGTGTTGCACACAGTTCTAGTCTTGGTAAGGTGAGTGCATTCAGAGATGCTATCCAAGATTTTGCACAGACTAGAGACAGTATCAGCTGATCCTTAACAGCTGCCTGCAGATAAACAACCACTGCATACCTTCTTTCCGATGCATCTGCAAACCCATGCAGTTCAAACTTCCTTCCTCCTTAGCAGTTACACAACGTCGAACTGTCATGTTTGAAAGTACACCTAATTCTGCTTGAAAGATGTTCTATTTTTCACTAAGTGTCAGGAGGAGTGTCACCCCAACCTACCTGCAATGACCATAGCTGCTGAATGAGCTGCTTAGCGAACAACACAACTAGAGTGATCAAACCCAAAGGATCAAACATTCCAACTGAAATAGACAATACTGATATCTTTGTACAAGCCATACATGGAGCAGGTTGGAAAAAATATGAAAAGTTATCTACATTAGAGTTCTATAACAGCCCCAATACCTTGATTGTGTAATTTTCCAAAATAGAACATAAACAAGAAACACACAACTGACCTGGTAAGAGAATCTGACTTGTTACAACAGCATTCCTACAAGCCCATTTGTGACCTGTAAAGCCCTCCGATTCGAAAATACCAGTAGGTTCATGCTGCACAGAGATGGCTTCTTCAATAGAGTTTGTTTCTGTTAAGATGTCATCCATGTAGACATCCTGCATGATTTTTTGAGCTGCCTTTGGAAAGTTGTCTTTCTCATCCAGTGCTAACTGGTGAGTGACTATTGGTCTGGTATGGAGATGATGAAAGACCAAAGTTCACAGGGTTCAACTGATAGACAGTGGCTGATCAGGGGAGAACCTCCATACCATCTTTTGATAGTGGCGATTGTGTGGTTGCAAGAGTATTTGACAATCAATTTGTCACTTTAGGCCAATGAGTAAGTGATTATTAAGAGACTCAACTTTGCTTGTCTGGGCCAAAGCATCAAATACTACCCTCATTTGGGTGCTTGCACAGTGGTTTGGAACAAAATAACCAGTAGTACTTGTGGTCGGAAGCCCTCCAATTAATTCCATGTGACTTTGATCAAGATAATCTTGTAAGAATGCATAGTACTGAATTTCCAAATGTGGATTTTTTAAGCCGGGTTGCCCTCTTACGACTGGAATCGAAGAGAGGCACTCGGCTGAGTGTCTCCCCTTTTAAAGGCATGGCCACACAAAACCTTCCATCACTTCCACGTCAAACTCTTTCTTACTCTCAGATAACATGACACTTCAACTTCCCAGAATTTTTTGAATAAATCATCCACAGGTTCAAGTGAAGAAACGAAAAATTTTTGACATGAGGGTTCACAGGCTTGCCTCAGGTTTACCTTACTCATCAACAACCAACTAAAGATAGTATTGATAGCAACTGGCTCTCCAGGTGAACCTCGAATGCTCCCATCTCAAAGAATTTCAGGAAATACTTCTGCACCTAGAAGCATGTTGACCTGTTGAGGTTTATTGTAATTGGGATCTGCCAGTACACAGTTTAATAAGTGGGGCCACCCTTGCTTTCTGATAGGCATTTGTGGAACAGATGATGTAATCTGCAACAACACAGTTCCTTCCACTGTAATTATCTCATCTGGAAGTGCCTGAGAAACTCCTTACAACATGTTACTTCCTTGGCAGCTGGAAGGGAGGTGTGACCCTGAGTGATTAATGGTGAATTATGCTGAGAATATGACAGTTGCAACTTTCGAAGCCATTCATGTGCAATGAACGAGGCCTGTGAGCATTGATTGATGAGAGGTCTAACTGAATGTGACTGACCTGAACTTTCACCACTGCAATGGATAATAGCACTGTAGATGACTCTATTTGGGCTCCTGTGCAATAAACAGAACTTTCTGTATTATCGTTACCATCTCATGAACTACTTTCACTCTCCCTAGTTCATTAGATGCAGAT
Organism: Dryococelus australis; assembly: GCA_029891345.1. Taxonomy (NCBI): domain Eukaryota; kingdom Metazoa; phylum Arthropoda; class Insecta; order Phasmatodea; family Phasmatidae; genus Dryococelus; species Dryococelus australis. Next base: position 178,865,754 of record CM056995.1, on the reverse strand, counting down.
GAAGCACAATGCAAGAGCTTTTCTTACAAGTTTGACATGTAAAGCTAGAAGAGCACTCCCTTATAACCTGTCCTGTCCTCAAACAATTAATGCACAGTTTTAACTCTAACACAAATGAATCTCTGTTCACTGCGCAGCTGTAGGAAACATTCACGTTTAGTGATGGAGTGCTTCCCATTGAAATAGCTACAGAAATGAACTTCCGGTTTCACTGTATTCAAAACCAATCTATAATTATTAGATACTCTATTTGACCTTATTTTGTCCGAACCAAAGGTGCCACCTGTAACTCATTTTGCATTAACTTTATGTGATTCAGTTAGGCCTACTTGTGAATATTTCTCCAAAAAGGACAAACTTAGAATACGTTGGAATCTCATCATGTGACAAGAGTGAGCTCCCACTGTTTTCTTAGTTGACAGTCCAATTTACGTACCAACAAATGCAACAATATTGCATCCCACTGAACTGTCAGAAGGACAATAACCTTGATGCGTGATGCATTTCTGCGCATGGGGCATGCGCACTCTACTTTACGACTTTGTCCCATCAAGCAGCAGTGCTTATTTGAGCAAGTCAATCCTGCAATAGTACAATAATCACGTACCTACAGGGTCCAGAGACTGCAAGTCATACGAGATTACAGACACGTGGTTATGAAAAGATTGTACTGTTCACTCAAAAGTCGTTATGTGGTCACCATAACCCCAGCACACGATTTTACTGACATGGTACTCACGTACCAGTAGTCAATCTGGAAGACGCTGCCACTGCTGGTCATCTGCAAGAGGTATCCTACGACGTCCCCCTCTTCACCCACCTGGAAATCCTTCTAACACCCCCCTTGGTAGCAGGTCGCAACGTTTCTTCTGGACCTCTAATTACAGCACAATAACTTTTATTTAGGTTCTGTTCCCCCCCACCCCCCAAACTGATACAATGAGCTTTCTGAGTAGTAACGCTGTTTACTTCTGAAACCTCACTTAGTCTTTACGCAGGTCGCCTTCGTCTGCTTTAAACAATGGTTTCCAGTCCAATAAGTAGGAGTTAGCTACATATTACTTTGTCGTTTCCATACGTACAAATAAATATGCATCCTACTTAGTATTTGTGAGTTACAAATTATTTAGTTTGATTATTTTTTGCCCCGTTCAATATTAGATTGTGTGGACTATTCATTTTAACTTTCATCTAGCTGCAAAGTTAAACGTGGTAAATGCGAAGAGACCCCTAATGGCAGAGAATACACACACTCAGTACGTACAATCGAGATCTGCCATTAGTTTGGTGGACCATCGGTGGCACCCAACACACTATGAACTCACCAACCCCTAAGAGACATGACCAGACCGGGTACTCAGGTTCAACTCCTAGCCTGCGATGGCCGGAGTAGAACGTACAGTGCCCAGACCTGGTTGGCCTCTTGAGGGTCAGTCACCCTAGGTTTCACTATCTGATCCACTCGTGAGTCCCAGTCTGGGAAGACAGGATGTGGGTACAGAGAGTGAATATGCCGTACTTAGGAAGTACACTGGTCAGGACCATTCTTTAAAAATACCAGTTATTCTTTTTTTTGAAAGTGTTACGAGGTAAGGCCATGTTATGTGTTTGAACATGCTCCCAGATTGCAAAGGCCGGACTAGGGGACAGCAGGTAACATCCTGTGGTCTGGAGGCTTTCCTAAGGCAACTGTAATTTTTTAATTTTTTTTGTTTATTTAACAGCCTTCGGCTGCAGGCAAAATGCATTACTCTACAAAAGGCAGTTTGAGTACTGTTAGGAGGAAAGCACTACGGACAACATATGCCCTAGAACTATTAGCTTTGCAAAAAGCGGAAAATATTGCCTAAACTAGTAACAACCATTTAACGGACACAAATTAGATTAGCACCCGAGGAGCACCCTGAAGCTGAAGACATACATTGGGGAGGAGAGTCATTGCTAGGATTAGATTGGTCGTGGCACGATCTGGAAGTCTCAGAGTCACCCATCCCTAGCATACTACTGTGTACGCACAGCAGCAGGGGAAATTGTCAACCTACATCTGCCAAACCAGGTAAGGAACCATAAGACAGTAATTTCATTCACTCCCGATCTCGTGCTTTCTCGCTTACCAACTCGTCCAACCCTCTACCGAGGCCGGGTAGAACGATAAACTAAGGACCCGTCTAGTTTTCCATATTTATGTTGATTGTGAAGCTGGTCTCACTAAATTTGGTGGCCTTTATGGTAAGTCGAAAGCCTCCTATCTGGAGACCTTTCAGCTACAACTTACACTGGGGTTTAACTCCCCCTGTCCGTAACTAGTCACGAAGCACAACAAATCCAAAGCTTCATCTTCCAGGAGATCCTTCAATCCATTATTGTCTAACTTTTGAAATGCTAGTTACAATTATTATTTAGTTTAGGAGATGGCAAGGTTGACTGTCCCGTCTTTTGTGAAAGAGAGAAAAGCAGAGCAGCGTCAACCTTTAAGGTTCCTAGGTTTGCAGTAACTATAGTTAGTAGCCCCGCTATGGATTGAACACAATTTGAACTGACTGAAGAAGTGTTGAAAAGTGAATCCAAATGCTGATAAGCAATTAATCGTGGCCGATTCAATAGCTAAACAAGCCAATTTTTTCTACTTCATAATTTGCATTTGTCACAGCCAACGTACTTACCAAAGCGCTGGCCTCACCCTGCAATGATGACTTCAGATAAAGGAATTTTTCAACTTTATGCAAACTTCTGTTGTTGTGAACAAGTGTTAGGAATAAATCGCAAACGGTTTGCCACAGCGTCACGCCACCATTGAATTTCGGCAATTCTATAGCGGGCATCTTCAGTGCAGAATGATTGTCGGCATCCTTGGTGTTAAGTGTACCAACAGCTGGAGTATCAATACTGACATTAAGCATGTCTTTGATTGCATCAATTTCAAAATATACTGCATTGAATTTGTCCCATTGCAAAGCGTAACCCCATGGCGAGTCTTTCTATTTCGCAGTTGCAATTCTCAAAGTCGGAGATATCCTCGTCAAATTTTTCTTAAATTTTTGTGGGCTCTTTGCACATTGACCAAAAAAAGGCACTTTCCTACATTGTTTGGTTTAACCAAATTTCACGTAAAATATTTTTGGACGCTGAAATTTTATTTGCTAACGTTCAGAGCAGTGTCCATGGCCTTTTGTTTTGGCTGTAAGAGGGGTCACACTGTTGTGCCATGAGCAATAGCGCCCCACCACAAACCGCTGCCCCCTCTCAGAAAAGCAGTACATGCAACAGGACGCCTTCCAAGCCAGGGCGGTTTGCCGAGCCATTGTGCATGCTGCACTGCAACCCGCTTTGCATAATGTGGCAGATTACCTCTCCAGCACCTGGCACATGAGGAGAAGTCTCCGCCACTATCAGTTACTCTCTTCTCTCCTTCGCATCTCCCTCTCCACACCTCACAACCCACGCTCTAGCCCTGTGAGCAGAGTATATATAGGACCCATAGTCCTCAGATTTAGGTTGTCTCACGCCATTTCACATGCCCGGTGTTACGCTGCCCAACAGCCACCAGACTTCATGTTTCGTCTTCGCAGAACATCACGCTGACAGAAGAACAACAGACTTTTTCAAGTTGCAACAGTCTTATGCTGTTCAGTTGAGAGCTCTGCTCTGCACAACACTGCCGTGCTGCCTGTCAGCATACCTTGTAGCTTACTCTCAGCTAATGCCCGGTGGTGCAGTATCTTCCCAGACATAGGTAACTGTACCAGTTGGTAACCTAGGACCAGCTCTTCAGGCCTCAGTTAGGGTACAGGCAGGTTTGTGTGTGTTTGATTGAGTAGTGAGTAAAAATAGTATAAATTGAGCTATCGCTCCAACACTCTGTATTCATACACCTTGTCCTTTCTCGTTCCGGTTCATCAGTTGTCCTACTAAGACTCCTCCAAGGTTATCCACGAGCCGGCACATTGCTCCTTTTATCTCCTATTGATAGCTGTCTTAGAGGTGCAGCTTAGGAAACTTGCCTTCCTGGGCCTCATGAGAGCAGTTGTCTCTTGGATTACGACCTTCCAGTAAGTGCCTTGGCCAGACCATAACGGTCTGCGTGCCAGGTTTCATGCTTGGAAACAGTAGCCCAATTCCCAACAGGAGCCCTGCACTTAGTGACACCTGGGTCAAATTGCAACATTCTGCGCACCAGGGAGCCAGAGTGTGGACGCCCTTTGCCTTCTACTGTAACCTCCTCCTGCTTGGAACTTGGGTCAGATCGCAACGTTCTGCACGCAATGTCTCAGGGCTAAAGACCAGTAGTACAGGCCTCCCTCACTTGACCTCCGCAACCCTCATTCCATCAGGCTGTGTCTACCTCTTACTGGCCACCCACTATCAACCTAATTGGTTAACCCCACTACCTTATAACTCATTACAGAGCTGGGTGGAGCAAATTTGCGAAGCTAGAGTTAGCTCATGCTGGGGTACGATGAAAAGGTGGACCAGCTGACAATCTTGTATGTATATTCCTGGAAGAAAGAGGAGGCTGCATGTCAACGAGTGTTAACCACCAGCTCAGCAAGTTCCACATCTAACCTCCTCTGGCACGTATCTCCATTGCCATCCAAGGCGCCGAAGACGCCTACCTTCATCCGGCCAGCTAACGTTACCAGGGTAGTCAGGGCCCTTAATGTCACACCAGCTTACATTCCAACCACGACACTTACTTGCCCATCACTCGATGGAATGCCAGCCAAAACTTAACACACAATTATTGACATGGCCAAAGCCAACAACTCAGGCACCAGGATAAACACTGTTTAAACGACGACCACAGTTTCACTTCCATCAGGGTGGAAGAGGGGGGGAAGTACCTCGGCCTACCCTCCAACAGTAAATCCCACTAAGGGTAACACACCATCCCTTCACTCAGGCAGCCGCCATTTTGTGATGTCATCCAGCCGCTTTTGCTGGCGAGATCGCCCCACACACCAACAAGGAAGCGGGGATAATCCAGTAAGAAAGTCGCCTCATCATCGCAGTGAGTACCTGAACCTCAAACTAGACGCTGCTAATGCTGCATTAATTAGCTGTACATGTCAGTACCAGTCAACATAGAGTTGCGTAATCCTTACTCATGTCTTCCTTTTCCTATTAAGATGAAGAGGGAGCAAATGTGCCTGTTTGTAGCTTTGCTACACCTACAGTCCTTGATTGTGCAACTCACTTCAAGAACAGTTTGTAATTAGTGTACTGTCATAAATAGCTACACGTATAACGAAGCCATGTCACACACCACGCAGCAGCTGTATTTGGAACAGAAGATGTCGCGTGTGTAGAATAAGCACGATGCCAACATATATAGTGTAAATACAAATGAGAAGAAACAGAAATGCCACAGGTTGGTGTGTTGGAAAGTAAAATTTGGAGACTTTAAATACCACACACGGGAGTTTATATAAAGTTGTACCAAACTTGTGATAGTTCTTGCAATGTATAAAGAAAAACCATTTTTATATCAAGCAGCCCTCATTGACATAGGAGTGACAATTCAATGGTTTTCGTTTGCAAATCTGTTGGGCAAGTGAATCAAGTGACTTATTTTTTATGTACATAAGGTGTTGAATAATTAATCAGCAACCCAGAAACTTGCAGATAAGAGAAACGAGATTGTGAGAAGAAAAAGAGTGATTGTTAAATATGTCCCAGTGCCATCTGTTTATCTTCTCCTAAGTCTTTACTATTTTGCTGTAGGTTACGACGTATACATTTCGTTTGTATGAAACACAGCGACTACACTCCACGCCCTTAGAGACTGGATGCACTCAGTTCACAGTACCTTCTTAGCTGGTTTTCAACAAACACTGTGCAACACTAAGGAGCTTGGATAGAGCTCAGATTACATCTCCGTGTAGATGGCCACAGCAAGGCATTACACACAACTGAGGAGTGCAGTTTAAAAGTGGAAAATTTATTGTTGTTTGTAGGATAATCTGTAAAAAGAATCCCACACGAGCCAAAGCTATTCCACATGCAATCACTTTGCTTGCTACAGATTAGCTGTGTTTTTAATTGTGAAGTAATAAAAATTTAAGTAGTCTATGAATGCACGCTTTGAAGAAAGAGGTCAACGGCACATCACTCAGGTTTCCCTTACAAAAGTTAAAAACACTGACACGAAAGAAAAAAGATAAAAAAAAACATACTGTAATTTGAGAAGCAAACAAATGAAAGACAACAAGCGCCGCCTGCAACCGTCGGGATTCCACTCCTTTTCCTTTTTCCCAAAAGCGAAGAGTGAGATAGGATTAGTCTGCATGTATCTGAGCTGAGAGAGATAGAGTACATCTGCTGTCGATGCAGTTCGTAATAAACAGGATAAAAAAGAGTTTCTCAGCCACCTACAAGTATCGACGACCTTCCCCGCTGCTCAGCTGATTTTTTCAAAGTAGGGTCAAGTTTACACACGAGGGAGGCGGTACGCAGAGCCAGAACACAACAAAGAGTAGCGAGTGCTAAAGAAGTGTGAACATTAGGAAAAGAAATTGCTATTGAGGGGACAATACGACATTTGCTCTAAGGAATTTCCTTTCCAACCCGCACATCCCTCTGAGGTGATTGGTCGAGAGGAAGGTTGATTAGAACACAGAGAATTTGCTTCTGCCTCATACTGCTCTAGCAGCATTAGTCAAGAGGAATACAGTAAAACCTCGTTTATTCGAAGTCGATTAATTCAAAATCATATATAATTTGATGTGTTTATTAGCCCCCAAAGTGAAGAACAGGGTTTTATATGCTTTTAAGTTTGATTAGTTCGAAAATCGCCTTTTATGTAATTCGAAGTTGTATTTCATCCCAAAGTGTATGTGAAGTTCAGATTAATTAATAATAGCTATAATAATTACGATGATAAGCATGCATCACTTACACTGTCGCAGGTGCACACACGTAAACCAGCAATGGAGTGGCAGCGCAGTAATCAGCTGACGCAGCCACTGCTGCCATCTGCCACTGCGATGTCATTGGTCATGCCAGAGTTTTCACGTCTACTATCTGGTTTACGTCGCCTCTTCCGCCCACAGAAGACATGAAAAGATGTGATAGCTAGTGCCGTGTACTGCGTAAAGTTAGGCAGAGTAGGGAAAAAAAACTTTCAGGTTGCCTGTTCCGACAGTTACAACACAAGGAAGAGGGGGTGTTTGGAGCAAGAGGATGAGAATGCAGACGATAGAAAGATGTAGAAAGTGGGAAGGGAGAAGAAAAATTGATGAAAAATATTGTACAGGTGTGGAAGAGAACTTAGAGTGAAGTTGCCGTATTATGATGGAGGAGAGGAAGGAGATTAGCGGTGTGGGAGTGGCTGGAGGATGGATAGTGGAAGGGAGCGAAGTCATGTGGGCGGCCTGGCTAAAGGGAGGGATGACGGACAGCCTACTGATGGTTGACTGTTCGAAGCAGGGGGTAGGGGGAGGAGAAGAAGAAAGGGGCGACCTCTTCAGAAGCCAGACCCAGCTACATGAGGGGTACTGCTTGACACCTTATGGAACTTGGCTCCAGAGCCCGGCCAGGCAGCGTGAGTTTTTGAGACAACATTCGCTGGAAGTGCATTCTTAGTAGAGGGAGTGATAGGGTACTTACTGGTTCACAAGGCTGCAGTTTTTAACCAAACTTTATAATTTTTTTTTTTGTTTTATATAATTTGGCATAGCAATTATAGGCAACAATTGTAACGCCTATATTTTACTGCATGTGAACATATTATTGATGACCAATATAAATGCAACAAACTTATTTTTTGGGTTATTTTCTTCAAATTTGTGCCTTTTTAAACCAAAAATTTTATGGTTCCCCCAAAACTTGGTTGCAACTTTGAAAGGGAAAATGTGCATTTTCTTAGTACACAAAAACTAACTTTTTTAAAATTCAATAATTCGAAATTATGTAATTCGTAGTTGGAAAAATTAGGAAACGAGCACTTCAAATTAGCGAGGTGTTACTGTAGCTATTGTTCTGTACGGGTACTTCTGTATCTGATGCAAGGAAATCTCCGCTCAAGGATAACAGTTTGATATCTTTAATGTGAAAGGGTGGCTAACTGAGAGGGAAGCAGATTACACTTGCGCGGATAATGCTCACATCCAACCGGGAGAAATTTGCTTCTTCTCTCCTCAGGGTCGAGCTACTCTTATCCTGTGCAGAAAAAGTTAGTCGAAAGGGGCAATGGCGACCTGTGAAGGCAAGCAAGCACCTTTCACAGATACCGGAGCATCCCCTCCCCCCAACATACGCAAAGAGGACAAGACAAATCCACTCCATAACGCTGAAGCATGACTACCAGAGCAGAGAGCTGAATTGCCCTGGGAGAATCTTCTTACATCTCTCCTCAGGAATGAATCTAGAGCTCATTCTGTTTGGACAGGGCCAATCAAAAGACTTATTGGCTTTAATGGAATGATCCCAAGTCCTTCCAAGCGGAATCTGCTCCCTTCTCCCTCAATGATGAGCTTACATCGCAGCGGAGAGGGGGAGAACTGACACATGACGCTTTTCGCAACAATGGTGATTAGACGTCTTCAGCTCATCCCTACGCATAGCCTTGCTTTCGAGTTAAGAAGTCAGCATTGCCAAAATCCCGTCATGCGGGATTGTACTGTTTGCCATTTAGAATTGATGTTCTACATAGGGAAAATTGCCTTGTTCACCAGCCCACTGTAACTACGCATACAGAGCACAGAGTACTTTCGCCTACCGCTAGATAGCAATACTAGTCTCGTTTTGTCGCTCATTTGTTTCCTTCCAGCCCGCCAGTGATGTCACGCTTGAGAGCTATACTTTTCACACACCCCACTCTGCGACCATCCCCTCCCCTATAAGATGCCAACCAAACCAGCGCCGATGAAGGCCAGATTTACTATATAAAGAGAGCCACAACTCGACTCCACACCAATCTTCAGTTGTCTAGCAGGCATTGCTCATACACTAACCAGCCTGCACCTTAAGCCTTTGCTTTCATATTAGCTTTGTTACACCCACCACGTTAGCTGGAAGGGTTACTCTAGCTATCCTCACAAAACCTTCCTTCGCACATTGCACCTTCGTGCCAGAAGGAAACTCCGGCTCCTTAAACGCACTCGAGGGTCTATCCTGCCACATCCTGCTTAGTCAAACTAGCACTGTGCCAGTTATGCTGTTTCGTCGTCTACACATTAGACACAGTGGCCCCCAACTACAATATGTTCGTGTACATTGGACTTACTACTGACACCCTCAGACAGAGAATGAATGGTCATAGAGTGAACACCAAACTAGTCACAGCTGGGGCAAATGTTAATTTGCAGAAGAAGCCAGTTGCAGCACCTCACCACCAGAGTGGTGAGGTCCTACCTCTTCCTATATAATAGTGCAGAACTGCAATGATGGGAACTGGCCTACCATTACATCACAGTATCCAGACACACACCTGACTTCAACATAAAATTACCACTCTTCCACATTTCAAATTTCCTGCCTCAACCTACTGTAGTACATCACCTGACTGCTAGGTTCACTGTGGGTGTGTGTGCGCGTGCATGCATGTGAGTGTGTGTGCATATGCATATCTGTGTCTATCCTTGAGTATCACCCTGTGAGTATTTGTGCATTCTGTCTACTTTTTATAATGTAATTAGTAGCCTATAGTCCATTCACAATTACAACCAACTTTACTGAATCTCTGCTAAAGTTTTACTTCCAAGATATTCCTCTGTCTCATGCTAACAAAGCTAAACCAAGTGTAGAAAATTACACCAACGGGACAATACACCACATTCGTACGCACTCACTGTAACAGTATTATGAATAAGAACTATTTCTTACTAGGCATTACTAACATCCATATTTTCTCACTGTTTTTATTCATACAAATTATAAATGACATAATATAGTTTATACAGTGATGTTTATAAATAAAATACATAGTTCTGATTCTGCCCATGAACGAGCACAACCGCTATAGCAATTCAGCTCATTCGAATCAGATTTGTACATAAAACAATAAACAATCGACACTGAAGGATATTGCACCTTCAGCTATCATGAGCGACAGCAGGCATGCCTAAATCTGCTTAACCTTATTTTCTTGAAGCTTTAGTTGCATCAGTAACCTTTTGAAACTCATTCTGATAAATTACCTTTCAACACTAAGCCAACAAACCAAGAGCAAAATAACCAGGACACAACAGAAACAATTATTAACGACTCACCACGTAACATTCAAGATACCACAAAACCTGTGCACGCCGTTTGCCGATTTTGCATAACAGTCAATGGCAACTATTACAGAAACCAAATTACCGCACAACACAAAAAACTATGCAAATACGTTATGTAGCTGGTCACCAATTCGCCGCAAATACAAACAAGTCTTCGGTCATTGAAAAATGAACAAACGCATTCGTAACTCCACTTTATGTGTAGCGATTAATTATCTGGTCACGGAGAAACAAATTGTGAAAGACAAAAAAACAAACACTTGCACATATTTTACAGAGGACCAATAATAATTCCCAAATACAGAGACAAACACTGCACGAGACACTCACCGGTCGGCCATTCTTTGTTGACTGACGAAGTTGATGTGCACACATGATTTGTGCACCTCTTCCACTGCACCATATCACAATATTTTTTACACAGAGTATCTGAACACTGAAGACTAAACAGACACATTGTCACAGCTTGGTGAAAACTGGCACTTCAAACCCCCTGCACTTTGGAGGCTAATGATCCAGGCTGGAGTTAAATCCAATAAGTCCCATCTCCATAAGGTTATTGGAGAGCAGGTCTTAACGTTTGAATAATTGTAAACTGTGCAAGTTCAAGTGGAAGCTACGTTGAATTACAGGCCATTGTGCCCTTCGAGTTGTGAACCTAATGATCTCGGTACCCCTACACCTTGCGACGCTGCTTCGAATCACGCACCGCATTAATAATTCTCGCTTTGCCGATGGCACGGTGGCGGTACCTTCCCCTACCTCATTGAAGACTTGGTTCCCCTCCTCCCCCCTCAAACTCCTACAACCTCTCCCTTCCTTCCCCTCCTTTGGTGCTCTCTGTAATTTATATTTGGGACGAGTCACTCTCGCCTGGTTTGTCAACCTGCCAGCTATCTTCTGCTTGCCTACAACTTCACTTCAGTCAGGAACACCGTTGGACTGTAAGCCTCTTGGATGATGAGAAATAGTATAAGTGTAATTTACCACCAAACCAAATGTATCAGAGGCATTTTTTAATTGTGCAGCAAGCGTTGGCCAGATGGGAAACGGTGAGTCGGGGCGCACCAAGCGCGTTTTCTTGACATGGGCCTTAAATCATGGATAGCTAATATTTTTCTTAAGGAGTGCTAAACATTCATGGGCATGCCTTAACTCTTGCATGGTTCTCAATGTCTGGCTTTGCACGTTCAAAATTAATAAGATCCGCATTACGGCGGACGAATTTCTACTTCTTTTTCCGTTAGGGTCTTCTAGGGACCACAAACCAATTTCAATGCTTCGTCCTTTGTTGTTCCCTCTTCTTTCTCCAGCACTCCATCTTCTCAGTATGTATCTTTTTCCTCTGCTCGGACTATTTAGAGCCTGTTTTCTTTTCCTTCCTGCCTTGGAATCCTTCTATTATTAATACATTTTTTCTTAAAAATTTCTCTGTTGATTCTTCTCCACTTATATTGTTTCTTTCAAAATCTTTCTTAACTTCTTGAATCCAGGTTGTTGTTGATTTCTTGTTCCAAAGATATTTGAAGATCCATTTGGTTAACCTGTTGCCATACATTCTATATAAATGTCCGGAAAATAGCAATTGTCTCTTCCGTATTGTTTATGCTATGTTTTCTATGTTGCAATATATTTCAACATTACTTCTCAATTTCCATAATTATGTAGTTTTTTTTGGACCAAGTATTTTACGTGTAATTCTTATTTTTTGTACTTTTAATTTATGCAACTTGTAATTCAGTACTAGACATTCACTTGTGTAAAGACATTCCGGTTTGACTACTGTGATGTAGTACTGTATTTTAAGATTTTTACATAAACCTTTTTTGTTGTAGATATTCCTGGTTATGGCATATGCTCTCCTGAATTATTTCCCCCAAAATCGTCTGCAAATGTTAGTTTATTTCAACAATCTTGTTCTTTCTCCCCAGTGTTATTGGTGATAGTGTGTGTTATTTTAGTTATTCATTTCAAATTCTTACTATTTTCTCCAAGATGCAGTTGAAGAGTAGTGGAGACAAACCATCACCTTGACTTACACCTTTATTTATTTTGAATGGATGAGATATTTCGCCCTGAAATTTTACTTTTGATATGGTGTCTGTGAGGGTTTCACAGATTAGATTTGCTAATTCTGATTTAACTCCAAATTCTTGGGTTACTATAGCGAGAGTTTCTGTATCAATGGAATCAGAAGCCTTTTTAAAAACTATAAATGTTACTACTATGTTTTTGGAGTTTGTGAGTCTGTGATGGACTATGGACTTCAGGTTGAAAATCTGTTCTGAATTTGATTAATTGTTATTGTTTTTTGGCAGCCCAACACTTCTGCCCAATTCCTTTTGCATTGCCGCTGGTGTCCCGTTGCTCGCTGAGGTTAAGAGTTTAAATGGTATTAGTTCATTGTTATTAAATGTGTTTTAAGATGACTCGCCTTAATGGCAAAATGTATTCCCGCCAGGCCACTTGATTAGCATTCTAAGCTTTGTTTTAAATTGTTCCTTTTACGGTGTGTGCCCTTTGATGGGGTTGCGCCGCGGCACGCATTTTCATGTTTTTGGTAAAGTTATTATCTTTTGGCGAATGGAAATGCTCATGATTAACATAAAGATAATTTCATAAATGTCACGTAATCGCCAGGTGGTATGAAAAGAACATTAAACTTGGGTAGTTTTGGAATGGTAGCGATGTGTATCTTTTTCAAATGTCAGCCTCTAGCAAGTGTGTTGCCTTTTTGAGCCATCACAATTTTTAGCAATGTTATGTATGTATTCAAATTGATTTCTAGCTCGTGTTGAGCATTACTGTGTACGTTACAAAGCTCTAAGAGTGTCAGTTGTGTATGGGCAGGTTTAATGATGCTCTTGTAAAGCGTGGTGGTAATTTATTTTAAAGGAGAATTTGTATATTAAATTACACGAGGCTTATAACATAATTGTGTGAATGCTGGTTTCACTTTGAGATGTTTTTCTTAGTGTATTAGAATTTATAATAAATTGTATCAGTGTTGGAAACACGAATAAAATGTTAATCTGTTCTTTGAATTTTGTTAATCTTAAATTGCACTTGAGGGTGCAAATTGGCCATTTTCTGACCACTGAACCCTTGATTACTCTGCCTGAACCTGGCCTCAGGGACGTACTCCTCAATCTACTGCACAAATCGAGCTGCTGCAACAGGATTTTTGGCATCGCTGACACCGCGATTACCTGCATACTCTACAACAGTGGCAGAAGTGGCATGACAAATGACCTGAACTTGCTGCCAATAAACTCGTGCTACTCAAGGAAGAAAGGCTTCCGGGGCGGAACCCTTCTTCTTCTACTGTGGCTTTTGGGATGAGTCCTGGAGCTCCACCAAGGAAAGGATGGCGTGACAAGAGTGGCAATTGTGCCCACCTCCACTGAACCACTCAAGCCTTGTGTGGTGAAACTTTTCACATTGCCATTCAATTCTTGAAATAGAATATTTCAAGGTGGGTGGAATATCTGGACCTGTAAATATGTGAATACTCATTTTTCGTGTGTTAGTGACAGTCTCAGTGTGTACTGGGCACATTTGATGTATCTACTGACTTTGTCCCACGTACTGAACACATAGGTGTTTTGAATTTCCAGCTCTGCCACCGCTAGTGGTTTTTGCCATTGGCAGAACTACATCCATCCTGGACTGCCGAGAGGAAGCAGTCAGTTATTTGTGAAGCTTCATGGTGGTGAGTAATATCATCAGGCAGCCTCACTTACAATTGGTGTTTAAATTTCGTATCCAAAGTTATTAGAATACAGTCCCTTTTTTGTCGTTGAGTCAATAACACCAACGGTAGAATGTAATCCCTAGCTGGGATTAACATGAACTTTGGTCACGCGTCAGTACTTATATTTTTTGTTAATGCAGTACTTTGTTGTTCAATGATTAGGGCATGTAATTTTTGGTGATGCCACAGAATTTTTTGTTTAATCGATGAGGTAAACATTAAATTTTGAATTAGGCAAAAACTGACTATTTTAGCATTTACATAGTAATTTTGTCAGGGCCTCAGAAAAGTTTCTGTGGACACTGACTTTCAATCCATCTGTGTTCGATGGATAGAGTTTCCACTGTACTTTCATTACTACTGTAAAATAGTAAGGGCTATACTGATGTTCGGTATAACGAGGTTTTCCTGTATTTTTACTGTATTAATATTAAATTCACCAGCAGAAACAACATACTCATGAAAAATATTAATCGCCAAAATGTAAATAAAACGTTCAGATTTCGTAGCACAACATTGTAAAAAATAGTGGACATGGGTGAACAATTTTAACCATAACACATTCGGACACCATTTTGTTACACCACACTGTGTGAAGAGAGGGCGTATAACTTCCTTTTTACACTTTCTTGCATTTTACACATGCTTTATTTGGTTACATTTACCATTTTTATAGCATAAATTACAATCTTCTTACACTTTCGTACATGTTGCAACATTTTTTTCTTGGTCCCTTGAGATATGTGAAAAAGGGGTTTTCTCTATATTTCATACTGTTATCAATGAAATAAGATTAAGTGAAATAAGATTGCGTTACACAAGAAAAGAAGAAATGTAATAAATTTATGTTGCACAAGAATTCGGAAGGGAAAAATAAATTTAATTAGTTACATGAGAAACTTTTGGAACAGAAAGTTGAGAGTCTGAACTGTCACTGTCCCAGTCACAAGACTGCTGTTTGTTCGTCTGTGGCAGTCGTCCATCCCCAAGGTCGAGGCTGGACGTCCCAGTCACAAGACTGCTGTTTGTTCGTCTGTCGCAGTCGTCCATCCCCAAGGTCGAGGCTGGACAAGGTTACTTGATCTGCGGCAGGTATGGGCAGAGATCTTGCATGCTGGTGGTTGTATTTGCATGTTAACTTTTTTAAACATTTCAAGTACTTTGACTTTGTTACAATTACCTAGTTAATATAAGCCTCAACATTTTTCAGTGCCTTCAGACACTTCTTAGCAAAAATTCCTGAATATGTATGGTGAACATAGATGCATGATAAATTATTCATGAATGAATAAAGAATGGATGACAGATGGACACTAAGGAAGTGGAACTACCATATTACCCAGTCTAATTTTTCCCCAAAATTTTGTGCCAAAATCCAGACCCTACTTGAATGCACACATCTCAAAAAATTTCTTTAACTTATTCTAATTAAAACTTATTTAGTACACTAAAAATTATTTATATTTTTCAACTAATGAAATTTATGAACATACATAACATACTGAACATAAAACATTATTATATCGTTTGTATGTTTTGCTTTGGTCAGCAACTAGCAGTGTTTACTTATAGGTATTGTATGATATATAATAATGGTGTGTTGTGGAAAGAAAAGTTTGATCTGCAAGCTGATTGTTCCTACTTACACGGGTAAGTCAACTGAAATAGTAGTTTTTTGACGATATGAAGAGAAATTTGCATAAATAGAACCATGATTCTATGAAAGTAAAATGTTAACTCTGAAGTGCACAAATTTGTGTACATGTATATGTTTGAGTTATTATTTACTTTTACATTCACAAAGTAACTGAGTTGTTTCAGTTATAACAGACACATTTTGGTTAAATAAATTCTGAATATGGTATTGAAGAAGTAAGATTAACGTTTGTTTGTTATGGATGTTGTAGAAACTTGTAGCATACAAAAATACCAAACATATAAAGGTATGAGAAAAAGTATTGATGCAAAGTTTAATTGTATGGTTATATAATATACAAAACAGTTCACCAAGTGCAGAAAAATTCACAGTTTCTGGGGGAAAAGATTTATGTGATGGTTTAATTGTGAAAAAATTTAAAAAAAAATGGCAAATTCATCAGAAAAACCAAAAACTATTTTGTGTGCCAAAGTGTACGAAATACGGACAGTATAAAGTAAGCGTAAACTTTTTTTCAAATTCTGAACATCATATGCAAGTAAACTTATACTATTCGGGACAATATGGCAAGTCATCTTCTAGAATGTCACAGCTGGAGAGAGAACGTGATGAAGCAAATGGCAGCCTGGCTGTAGCACAAAGGAACCTCCTATATTATCAGAGGGCTCTTTTTGGTCGCCTTGTATGTTCCTCGACCTGCAGGCCCACACACACACATATAACTTACTGCAGTACGGCTTGAGCGATGAAGAGGTCCACCTCACCAGCATAGCCATGCTGACTATGCAGTTCTACCAACATCACAGCAAAGCTGCAGCCATCTGACGACTGGAGGAAGTGGTGCCTCGCACGTACGTAGTTCTTCTCTGCACAATACAATCATAACTACAGCTTGTCTCGAGATGACTTCACACTGCCATTACATACAAGCACTGACACTGCTGAACACACACAGCGTGAGTAGCAACTACTCTTGCAGCTAACAAACAATATATTATTAAGTTGTTTTTAGAAATGTATTTACTTTATAAGAAAATATACTAATAGTCAATTTCATATAAGTACAGTAAATTCGGACAATTCTTGAAACTAGTGCCAATGGTAGCTTGACCTGCTACAGCTGTCGAGAGTAAGAGATAGTGATATATTTGAGGAGCACTTTATAGCTGAGGCCTTCAGCAGCTGTTCTAATCTTTATTCACCTCTCTTTGATAACATAAAAGAGAGCAAGTTGGTGGAGATCACATACTGTCCCTAAGAGCCTAAATTTGGAAAAATTTGCATCTTAAAGTACACATAGGTAAATAGAAAATTCTGAGATCTTTTTAGTTTAAAACAATTACACGCAAAGTGCAGATGAGTTAAGGGAAGGTAGGACCCCTTGGGTTCACATATAATACAATAATTGTTATAATTATGTTCATATTTGATTGACAGAAGGGTTAGTTAACGAGATGTATGAATGACTAATATGGCGAGAGAAACATGTTTGTATTTCTTGTTTATATAATATGCAATTTTATATCTGTACTAATTCTATTTCTTGCATCGAAATCTTACGCAATGGGAATAATAAGCTGGTAAATGTTGGGAGCAGAATAATATGCACAATTTTTGAAAATTAGTTAGGATTGGATGGCCACATGTGCACCTCCAGTGCTGACGCTCCCACGTCCTAATGTCTACCAGTGTGCCCCTGAAACAGGCAGCTGACACATGTGCCCAGCACTGGTGATGAGACATCACCACACCACAGAACATGTTCACAAGTACATATCCACTACATCAGCAATTGCAACTGATGTAAATCACAATTTGACACTATCATTCACTGAAGCCTGCAGTACCCTAGTTCCTTAAAATCATCCAAAAAAAATTCTGCACACACATTTTAATGAGAGGCAGTAACCAAAAATGATCCATTATAAACTATAAATTATGTATTTTACAGAATACAGTACTTATTTTCATTTCACTGCAAGTTTTCCACTGTTTATCTCTAATCTGTTTCAAATTTTAAATTTTCTTTTTAAAAGTTATCTTGCTGTAATATCCTTACACTGTACGATCAGTGTAGCTCTAGTTTCCGCTGCTTTTCCTGAATGAATTGTATCCATTTATCCAAACAGGACATAAATGCTGTGCATAAGGAAACATCACAATAAGGACTACCGATTACAGAACAATTATTTATACATGTGTTAACCCAAAAAAGAAAACTGTAGCAAACTAAGCATTTATAAATTACCTTACAATGTAAAAAATTCTTCACAATGCAATTTTCATAATTTCACGTAGTATAGTGTGCACATACAAAGTGAATCTGACCTATAAAAAAAAACTTTGTGAAAATTTTTCAAAACTATATTTTCTTGTTATGCAGACATGTAAGAACGTTTATCAGATCTAAAATTAATTGTTTGAAAATAACTTCTTAAATTCAAAAATTTGCTATAAACATAGCAACCTGAAAATATTTTTTATTTCTTTTGAATCCAAATAAATAATTTAATGAAAAATGTGCTGGTTTCCATAAGTGTAAAACTATATGAAATGTGTACAATTGCACTGTACACATGTTCAATAACAGCAGGACAGGGTTGTAAGTACAGTGGGTGGCGCATAGCCAGCTCATAGGTAGAACCGGCCAGATTTACAGCTCGCCCGCAACACAGCTATTTTACCTCCACAAGTACACACACCATCTCGTGACACAACATGTATGTGGAAAGCATCTACCCACCCCGCATGCAACATTGCAACTGCTTACATCAAAAGTACAACACTACTGTGGACTACGTAAAATATTTGTACCAATCAAACACATCGTATGTAATCGAGATCTAAACATTTTGCAATCAAAATTCAGTACTTAATGAAAAAACAATATCAAGGAATAAGTAATGATTTCTGTATTTTGTATTCACATGCGATGAAAACAGCTCGATCTGACCTATTTTCAGTGTTCATGCTTTTTTTTGCATAATGTCTTGGGTTCTCTGCGAATCATACCTCCATGACACACATACAGAACTGTGTAATATTTTCAAAAATCTGGATAATAGACCACTAAACTGGAATCTACCTACATTTTCAGATACTTACTGCAATGTTAATACAGACAATTATATGGTAAATTGTGATACTACCAAAATAACACTGAAATGGATATGAATACACCATTTAACACAGAAATTTAGGTGAAGAGAGAAAATAAAATAAATTATATAAATTACTCCATTTTATCAGTAAAGCAATAATTATTTCATCTAATAAATTGTAATCTGAATACTTTTATATGAGACTAACAAAAGGGACTACACTGACGTGTCACAGGCGACGTCGTCAACCATTCTAACTTTGCCATAGCAGCAGCCTCCTCCCAAGAACACACATTAAATCATAAACACCACAGAGTGCCCTTGAAGGCCAGGGTTAGATACAGGCCAGCTGATGCCTCCTGCTGGTCTGCAACCCACTTAACATCTCAGTGCAGTGTTTACCCCTTTGGCCATGGATAGGAAACAACCCAGCTTCTGCCACTTTTGGCCATCTCCGCAACCCTCTCTCCACACCCCCGCGCTGGCCATGTGCTATGGGTATAGAACCTGCAGACCACAGCTCAAGGCTAATGGCGGAATTCTCTGGTCGATTCGGGACAAGATTCACCTGGTTTAACAAAACTAGTTTTCGCTCCGCAAAATAGCTCAGTCCCAGCCCTGTTGCTGTAGCAAGTGAACATTCCCCAGATGTCCCTTGTCCACCCCTCAGCCCTCGTAGAGTCTCTGGCACTCGCTCATGCAACAGCAAACAACACAACCTTGCGAAGCACAGTTCTAGTATATCTTAGCTTATAACCGCAGATATTGACATTATATTGTGGCAAGGGGAGGGGGAATAAAAATAAATACGAAGAAAGTTTAAAGTGTGTAATGGTGAAATAAGAGGGAAAACAGTTAAGAAATAGAAGGGGAATAGTGAAATTTGGAATCAAGCTGCAACGATGGCAAACACTGGATGAAAAAGAGGGGGGTTTTTAACTGGACTCTCTAGAAAAGTAATAATACATCACTTCAATCATCAATCCAATTCAATAGCTTCTGCTGCACACTCTGCAACTCAACTATTGGCAACTACAATTGGTTGCACGAGAACCTGCAAACATGTGGTTACTTCAAAGGTTGACAAAACGTCAACAACTCTCCCAACCTTTAGACATTACAACAACATCTGAATACAACTGAATCATTGTAACACTGTCAAAGCATAAATACAACGGCTACAAAAAATAATTTCTGTGTGTGAAAAAAACCATCGCTGCTTGAATATGAATGAATGCCTAGAATTACGTCGGCCAACCTTTGAAGTACCATGGGGTATCCACCATCAGGTCTGAAAGGCATGTACAAACAAGGAAAACTTACGCCTGACACACTGCTATAGTTCAGAATAGCTATCGCACTCGCTTCATAGGGAGAAGTGAAAATAAATGTCGGGAACTTGGGAATAAGTTAAACTGAAGTAGGTGGCAGGGACTAGATTAAAAAGATAAACTAATTAATTAAGATCATGTTCAAATGAGAATCTTGCATACAGCACCAATAACGCCCAGTAAATAAAATAGTAAATAAACACCACACTAAACTTTAAATTTTACCGGTTAAAAAGGGGAGCTTCTAAAACTCTACAAATGAAAGAAGATAATTTATAAGTAATTAGTTTCCTAACATTGTTCTTTTATTACAAAAAAAAATAGAATTAATTACAATTAATTTACAGCATCAAATGATAACATCAAAATAAAGCCTTATAAGTTGTTTTATAAAATTACCAAAACAATCATTTCCAAAAAAAAAAAAAAGATTTTAACAATAAAAGTTAACAAACAACAATAATTTAGCTTCTGTTCAATTGATGCATTGTTTTAAAAGTTTTATACAACTTTATAACTGCAAAGACTAGATTGGAAAACAACACAACTGCCTTATGTCTTTTAGACCTTTATCACAACTGTATTCTACATAATAAAGGTATTATCTTTTCTAAAGACTAGATTGGAAAACAACACAACTGCCTTATGTCTTTTAAACATTTATCACAACTGTTTTCTACACAATAAAGGTATTATCTTTTCTACAGTTCCACATGTAAAAGTTATGATTATCTGCTCACAAATTAAACAATGGCGGGAAGACATATGTTAAACCAAATAAAAAGTCTCCACAGTTTCACTCATATTATTAACAATATAGGCCCTGACCTACCAACCCAACAGAGTTAAACTTGAGTCGGCATCAACTAAAGGCTTCACATACTCCAAAAAACAACAAAAGTACCTCCTTGCCGAAGTTAGAGTAAATTTCCAAGAGACTTCTAAACTTTCAACTCCTAAAACCAACAATCATAAAAACTTTTACTGTATGCTTCCTACTGGAGGTACTACAAAAAAAAATACAACTACGAAACAAAGAGTACTTATCTTTTTATAGGCCTACGTTTTATACGGCCAGCCCAGGCTCTTCCAGCCTGCCTTCACTCGGACGACTACTCCAACTGACTGGCTCCGACTCGCTGACTGTCTCACTTCCGACTCCCAACTTCCAACAACTACCAAAAACTACACCTTGCTGCCTGTACGACTCTTTAAAAATGTCACCCCTCCCAAGCTGGCTTCCCTCAACAGAGCCCAACATCAGGCCTTATATGACATCATCGCTCTCGTCACCCGGGCTTCAGCCAAACCGAGCACTCTGCGCACACGTGCGGCAGCTCACAAACACAGGCTCAGCACAAAGTTAGCCCCCTTTTCCCGCAGTGTCTCATTGTTCGTAGCATGAAACCTCCTCTCTTCCCCTTTCGGGACCTACAATCGCACAGCTGTTGAAGTGACACGTCCCCATCAGTTTGACTCCGAGAAATCACAGGCACACGTGTGGTGTAAAAACAGTTACATGTAAATGATGACAGCACATTACTGGCGCAGCGGCAAAAACTAAAAGTGGAACACAGCTGCAACCGGCACACGTTCGGAGGCTGATCTCCACCTGACACGCTCAGCAAACATCTCCAGCAGCAACTCTCTAGAACTATCTGCTGCAAGTCTAAGGAAAATATCCCGGATAACAAGCTGAGAGACCTAACAGTCTTATATCGAGAGCCTTTAGAAATTATTTAAACCCATTCTAACGTAATTAATTATTAGACCTGAACCCCTCACAAAGAGTAAAAAGAATTATAAATGACTTCCAATAAAAAAAGTAAAGGCCTCTATAGTAAGTAAAATAAATAACAATTAAAATTTTAAACAGGCACAAGTTAAAATGCAAACAAAAACATGACTACTATGTTGAGGTCAAAAAGGTCCTAACTGCCCTATCACTGGGTGGAGTGGAAAAGGGGGGGGGGGGGGGTGGTGGTGGTAGTAGTAGTATTTATATATTCTTTATTAATTATCACAACAAAAAATAAACAAAATCCAAATCTTGCCTCCCGAACCACCCATGCATGTACAACTTTGGCTTTATAATCGACTTGACGAAACCGAAACAATCACCGTGCTCATTTTGGGTCACATGACAATTCCTACAAAAGTCCTGCATTTCTAAATTCCTTCCACATTTTATGTATTTAATTCCTCTAACCCTCCCCCAGCAGGCAGGGTGGGAGAGGGAAAACAGAAATGGATACCATGGGGCTGATTCCGAACAAACTTCATTGATGAACAATACAGTTTTACTCATTGCATGTGTACACTCATCAAATTTTAATGACACCATACTTTGTTTGGTTGAATTTATCCTATATCATGACAAACAGTCAATATGGTGGACACGTGAGTTAAAATACGCCAAATGACATATTTGTTTAAATGAAAATGGTGGTGTCTGTAAAATGTATTTCTATGCTAAAACAACATTTAATGTCAGCCTGAATAACTTAACACTCTTATAGTAGCTCAAAAAAGTAATAATTAGACAGTAAACTTTTTGTACTTTTTGTAAATAAAAGCCGATAGCTTGTCGTAAATGCATTGAATAGTTTTTAAAGTCAGTCGTTAGTCTCAGTCTTATTTGACGCTAGGGAAGTTTATGGTTTGTTAAAGATTTTCTGACCTTAGTTATGAAGGTAGTTTCGAAAGTTAACCAGTTTGCTGATTAGGACCCTTGACCACTTTCCCAGTCATCGTCAAATTTGTGGACCCCTTTCTCTATTTAAACAAGAGTTTTGTTAATTTGTAAAGATTGTAACTAAGTGTAAGATAGTCTGATTTGTACAAGTCAGTTAAATGAAAGCTATGATGTATTAAATTTAATTTTGAAGCCACTTGAGAAAAAGTATTTGGAAATGAAACTGAAATTCACTAATTTTTATTTAGTCATTACAGATATAGTATTTTGGCTTTGGAACTAAACAAAACTTTAAGACATAAATGTTATACTTATTTCCAATTCAAAATCCATGAGACCTTTGAATTTTTTTTATTTTGTTACATCAAAACACTCATTTTTATGATTTAAATTATTTATATTACAATTTCATACATGTTAACTTATTGTAACAGAATTTATTTTTTGTTATATTAAAATAACCTTTATAGAAATTATTCCTCTATTATTTTGTAGTCTTTCCCCCTAAATCTTGTACTTAATTAACATCTTGATTTATTGACTGAAATTCTGTTGGATTATAAGTGTGTTTCCCTTTGTTTTTTTTATTTTCTTTAAGGATCTTTATCAAATAACCCTGCATTGCATCGCTCCCTCGCCTTCAAAGATTCAAAGGTACCTACCAGCAAGCCAAGACACGCATTCCCATTCCCATACTAGGCGGCCCAGTACAATACAGCCTAGAGGTGGAAGTCTCCATGTATAGCAGACGAGACATTTATTAGGGATGATGTGAGGAACATCAAGGTCGCTTAAGTAATAGAGGTGGTTTGATTTTGCGCTTACAGACCTATAATTGTGGCAGATTAGATAACATTGCCGACAATATTGAGTTGTGGTGATTTGAGTGAGTAAGAGTTATTAAGCTAATTGAATAAGTCCCAGTTACCGCTTTTATTACCAACCCCCCCCCCCCTTCCGCCAATTCTATCATCCCTCTTTCCACGTTTTCACATTTTGTTCCAGTGCCGAATAAATTGAATTGTATAGGTTTGATCTGCTTCCATTCCTTTCCTTACCACTTTTCGGCATTTTCACAGTTGCCTTAATCTGGGCTAAAACAGCGCTCAGTTCTTTATATGTCAGCAACTGGGTGCCCACAATTTTCTTGACAATGGACTTGACAGATTTGATGCCTGCTCCCAAAGTCCACCGAAGTGAGGAGCTGCTGTCTACAATCTGCTTGCGAGTGTCACGATCAGCAAGACATTTTTGCACTTCTTCCAGCTCAAGGCTGGCTCCAACAAAGTTAGTACCACAGTCACTGTAAATGTCGGCACATTGTCCACGTTGAGCGATGAACCTCCTAAAGGCTGCCAGAAATGCTTCCGTTCTGTTGATAAACCTGAAACAAGCTCTAGATGTATGGCCTTTATTGCAAAACACACAAACAGGCATATGTAGGGTCTGCAGCACATAAGGCTTTCTGGTGATGGAGACAGAACATACATAATCGACTCCAATGTTCATAAATAGCTTGGCCTGGTGCACCCTTTCAGCTGGAAGACATCCCATGATAGGTGTGAGGGGTTTGGGATTGGTTCGAAAGCAGCATATACATTTATGAAGGCGGCTGCGAATGAGATTCCTGGCACCAAGTACCCAAAATTCTCTTTGAAGCAGTGACTGTAGCATCTGGGACCCTAGGTGAAAAAATGTTTAACGACGCTCATCAATCAGCAACACTGCAAGACGACAATTTTTTGGGAGAACGATTGGGTGTTTCTCTCTGAATTGCAATTCAGCCCTTTGCAGTCGACTACCTACCCTCAGGATGGCTTCAGAATCTACAATAGGAACCAGCTTCTGGAAACATGGAGAACAATGTTGGTGCCTCACAATACGAGCAAATTCTTCAGCGAATTATATTTGCGAGATCTTGAATAACATATTCAGGACCCTTTGCAATCTCATCCAACTGAACTGGACCTGTGGTAGGTGACCCGCCTGCACCAACCGCCTGCTAAATCTCTAACACAGTGCGACTATTCATTTTACCTTATTTGATTTTGACTGTCATTCCATTAAGTCTAGGAATGGTGATTGTGTCAAGGTGATCTGCAGCACAATAGTTTGACGCTCTTAATTGCAGGTGGGGTTAGAATCATGAAGTGTACTCTGTGGTCAATGCTTCTTATCTTCACAGAGCCAGGTAGATCCTGACCACCAAAGGGGATGCTCAGCAAGCTATGCAAGAGTGAGGCCACAAGAGGCACAGTCTGCTGGATTCTGTTCACTCGGAACATGACGCCACAAACGTTTTCCACACATTAGGTGAAGCCTTAATCCATGGAAGCGTAACTGAAGAGTCAGTCCAAGCATACGTCTCTTCCAGGGGCCAAAACTATGAGTACTTATCCAACACCAAGCGCAAACACTAAGCCAGAAGTATAGCAGCGCAAAGCTCAAGGCGAGGAAGTGTTACTCTTTTGAGATGAGCTACCTTAGATTTAGCAAGCAGCAAATGGATGGTGACCACACTCGTGGAAGACACTTGTCAAAGATACACTACAGCTGCATTCCCCTTCTCTGAGCTGTCTGAGAAACCATGCAGTTCAAAGGTGGAGTCTGCACTGCTAAGAGTGATACAGCGAGGAATGGTTATGTTGGAAAAGCAAGACAACTCATTTTGAATGGTTTCCCACTTCGCAATGATGTCAGGAGGAGTCGCGCAGTCCCACACAACACTTGCCAGCCACAACTGTTGTATCAATCAAATGTTTGGCTAAGAGTGTCAATGGTGACAACCATCCCAGTGGGTCAAAAACCAGTCCTATGTCTGAAAGCATTCCACGTTTTGTCAGAACCAGGATCTCGGTTGAATATCATAACAGAAAGTGTCTGAGCTGGGGTTTCACTGCAGAAATATTGGTCTTCATCAAAAGAGTAGCACGTACCCGAGAGTTACACATCCTCTGGACACAAGCCTTCCAGCACAGCAGGGGAGTTACTGGTGAACTTGCGAAGCTGGAACCCACCTCATGAGAGCAACTATTGTAGTTTCTATCTCAGCTTCACAGCAGAAGTGACATCGCTGGTTCCCGTTACCACATCATCGACATATGTGTCGGACAACAAAACACTTGCAGCACTCACATGGACTTCTTCTCATATTCTGCTGGCTGATGCAAAGCTCGGAGAGCAAGAAATAAGGTAGAGCTAACATCATATGTAACAGTGTTAAGACGGTACACATTGAGAGGCTGATCCTCAGACTGCCTCCAATGGAAGCGCTGGTAATCTCTATGTCCATCAGCGACCAGAATTTTATGGCACATTTGTTTTATATCACCTGTAAATACAATCACTTCTATTATGTCCCTTTGAAGCTTAGGTTCAGTCAGCAATACATCATTCAAAGACAAAATAGAACTGGCCTTCCCAGATACATCAAACATGACACAAAGTTTGGTGGTGGCACTATCAAGCTTGTGCACAGTGATGTGGGATATAATAAGAGCGACAAGAATTCATATCTGAACTGTCAACTCATATAACCTTAGTTAATATAATCTTGCATAAATGAAACATAACATGCCTTGATATCTGGCTGGTGTTTAAAATCACCCTCGAGTGAATGGAAACGACAAAGTGCAGTGGAGTAGGAGTCTACTAAATCAGGGTCTCAACTTGAAGGAAAGTACAACACTGTAACGACCATTTTCATTAAAAGCATAGTCTTTTGCAAACAACTTTTCATAGAAGACATCATCTAGTGATGGTGTAGGTTCATCAGGAGGCAGTTCTTATAGTTCCCAAAGTGTTCCACAACAGTGTCCAGTGATGGGCTTAAACTGGAAGCCAGAAAAGAATGATGAAATATGTGATCACTGCAAATGAGGAAAACTGATGTAGACCTTTCCCATCACGATCCACCCAAAGTGTGTGTGCAGAGCTACTGGAGTACCAGGCCGTCCGTGCTCACACTTGCTTCCTTTCAATAAGTACGGGAAAAGCTCTGCACCCAGCAGCATACCAATTGATCCTGGAGTCACAATCGCTGGGTCTGCCAACTGCAGATGGGCAAGATGGCCCCAGGCTTGGGGGTGCACAAGTGAAGATGGGATGTGTCCGGTTACGTGAGGTAACACAAAGGCATCTGTTGAAAATACTGTCCTGTCTGCCTACAAGGCTTTAGCATACAAGAAACCACACCATGAGTAATGTTAAAAGGAGCCTGAAAGAGTCACTGATGTGGTTGAGTTTTCTTCCTACAAGGGATACTCAAGCGAGATAAGCAATTATCAGAGATGAAATTGGCTTGATCAGCAGAGTCCAGTAACACTGATGGGTTGGTAGGCCCCTGGCACATCTTGTAAATCAATTAAACCAGTTGACAGCATAACCACAGCACTGCTGGGTGTCCTCGAAAATGAGGAGGCACACACCACTCGAGCTGCTGTCTGGCACATCTACGGATTATCCTGATCCATCTGCGACATCCTCTAGTGGACAACTCTGCAAAGTGCAGCAGGGAGTGATGCCGTGACTTGCAGTGATGACACAAGACTTATGAGAGACAGTTTCTGCACTGGTGTGAGGGCTGCAAACAGTTCAAAAATAGTTTGAGTTCCTTGACAAATGCAAATTGTTCCCTGTGTGGCTTCTGTTGAAAGTGGGGGCATTTGTACAACAAATGTGCTGTGTTGCACAAGCTGCAAGAAGGGGTAGATTTCACCATAAAGACACTGGATGAATGGTAACTTTTAGCCAGTTAACGATCTCCTGAAACCTGCACAGGTTTGATCTTTGAGGGTGCTGGCCTAGATATTGATACAACTGCTTCCATAGAACAACATTTTTTCTAAAAACTGCACAAAGGACTTGAAAGTGGGGAGCTCAGTGCCTGTCGAAGCCATTTCTCACTGTGTTTGTAGTGGGGCATCCAGCTTCCTGCAAAAGATGGCCAGTATGATTAAGTCCCAGTGCTATACAGGAACCTTCAGAGATTCCAATGCTGCCACATTCTCTGTTGCAACTGTCAGCACATGTCGCAGTGAGGTGGGCGATTCAGAGGATACTGTGGGTGCTTCCAGCACAGTTTCCACATGCAAAGAAACAATCTTTTGTTTCAATATTGCTCTGATAACAACTTCCATGCAACTTCAAAATTTTCATCTGACATAGGCAAGGCCAGTCTTTAGCACTTCCATTGAACTGTGGCAAGGAGATCTTGGGAAGTGATACATTAACCTTCTGTGTGCTGGTAGCCACTGCCTGTGCTGCCTCCGATTTGCTCCCAAGAGATTTTACCATTGCCATAATATCATAGTAATGATCTTCGACTTTCAGCATGCGGGCTGCATGTGTTCCTTTATCGAAGCCTGTTAGTTGTTTGCTGCCATTTCTACAGTAATGTAATATGATTCAAAGTTATGTATAATTTCCAGCAAATCTCGCATGGTTGCATGGAATAAATTCCTTTTGGAGGGATCTGTACCAACACACATGGCGAGGCCAAGCGCGCGCTTCTTCAGCCAATCGTAGATGCAGTATTGCTGCTTGAGCGTCACCACCCATGATTAAAGTTGCTGCGATGTGCAAGGACGTGTCTACAGACTAAATATCAGAATACAAGAAGTATGTGTTCATATGTATAGCACAGCACAAAAGAGAGATATGGAAAACATACATACCCTAACAAAAACACGTAATAGAACCAATCTTCTAACTGTAAAATGTCTATGACATCAAGTGATAAGAATGTACACACCATTCACGTCAAGAGTGAAATACAAAAATAAAAAAGAATAAGAAAACACATAACCAAATCCAGAACACAGGAACTGACGAAACCAAGTAATGCATGCAACAAACAAAGAAAAAAGCATTCACGAACACACAAACACACTATCCCAAGTAAACAAACTGTGGTAATGTTCACAGTTTGTCATGATATACAACCCGAGTGTGAGTTGTATAAGTTGGCTGCTGATAACCACACGTTTCCTTTACGCATGTGCTCTCTAAGAAAAGCGAAATCACAACAGATATGAGCCGACAACGAACAAAACAAATATTTATTACACACACCGGCGTATATCCCGCCCGAAAGGATCGAGAACAATGTGGACTGTATTTTAACAATCAACATTTTGAGTTGCGACTTACCAATACTAAAACAAAGCCGAACTGGTCTTATACAATCTGGCAGCACCACTCCAGGCAGATGGTGCCACCATCGAAAATGTTGCCACAATGTGGCGGGAAATTTAAACTAGTTCAAACGGACTCACGGCCCAAAAAGAGACTATGCTTCGAAGATCATCCAAGTAGAGCAGCGCGCCACCAGATTCCACTACTAGTATGATCGGCAAGCTATGTTCCTAGATCCAGCGCCGGCCACTAACATCACAAGCCAAGAAGATCTATGCCACACTTACCCTCTCCACAACTCCAGCCAGGGTGCACCGAGCAGAGTATAAATAGCGGGCTGCAACCGTTAAATGCCAGTCTGTTCTGTTCCTTCACCACACGCTCGTGCCAAAGGAACCATTGGCTTCCTTGTATACACTGCAACTCGTTGCAGGAGATCATCTCCACCTGCCTTGTCTTCACCACATTCACCTTGTCTTCACCACAAACATTCTCATCGTTGACACATCGTAACACCTGTTACACTGCTGGCCCCTACAGACCAAACACGAGTAGTACCAGTTTAAGTTAGTATCGTAACGTTCATATACCCTACCCTTGTTAGCCTATGAACTGGTCACCTTCACCTGTCTCACGTAGGTTAAAGCTTCCATAAGCTCCTGCGGACATTAAGAGGTAGTGCGACACCACCCTGTTTATTTCCGTTACAGGAATAAACAGATATTTTAACCAACTCACTGGTATCTTTCCCATAGTGTATAATTCCTCTCCCAGTAGACGTCAAGCCTATATGAGGGATAGCAGGTGAACGGGGATTTTACTCACAACCACAATAGACCAGCAGAGTACCCACAAGCATTCTGGGCGGCCACTCTTTCTTTGCACCACAGTGTATGGAATGGCAAAGCCCCGACACTAGGCACTCAGTCTCCTGAGGTCAGCTTGTCGGCTCAGTGCTTGGGAAGACTGGTTATCCCGAGATACTCACTCCCGTGCTGGGACTGTCCAACAGGATAGACACTAGGATACTAGGGTACTAGGATAGACACTGCACTCAGTTGGCAGACAGTACATGGTTGTACACCAGAATAGGACAACACTTCACCTGCTCCCCTACCGCAAGCCAGATAGTAGCGAGTCTGTCCTCATGCCCTACTCCCAACGGAGTGGTGTCTGAGAGAGGGTTAAGAAGGTACTTGCTGCCTCCAGGCCTCAGCAGGAACTTAACCCCATCCTTGACAAACTCGCGCATTTATCACCTAGGTAACAGGCCAAAGTTATAACACCTGCAGTGACCGGCCACGCCGGAGATCAGAACAGACCTCTTCGCAGCCCCGGTCCGAGTCAGAGAAGAAGCACACCCCATGTGGCCGACCATAACAAGTAGCAGCTGCACACAAGCCTTGCCAGTTCTCACTCACTTCAGTCAGGCAAAGCAGACTCCTCAGGTTACGCGTGGCCCATGGATGTCGTTCAAATATAATTTTCCTTTCATTGGCAATCACACACTGAATTAAACACACACATTTACAGGAAACATAGTATGTGGAATTTTTTGGACGCACGAAAATAGTGCTGACTCCAGTCTGCACGCCGGCTTGAACTGGTTTTTAAACGTAGTGTGAAAGTGTTATTTTCCAAAACAAAAGTATAAGTAGTGATACAAAAACGTAATGATAATACTTTCAAAGCATATATGCACAAATAATAATATTATCTAAATTTGGTTTCATACAGTCAATATGTTTATGAAAATGTTTGAAGAGTTAACACAAATGAGATTATGTACACCATAACAAATTGCTCAGAAGCATTGAGTTTAATTAAATATTTATAGTTTATTAAAACGAGGATATGTTAGCAATGTAATTAAGGATAGCTTTTAAAAAGTATAATTTGCAAATATGTACAAAATTTTTATATTTATAATGACTGCTCTCATTACGCGAAACCTTAAAAGTAACAGTATAATGTGAAAAAGTGGTACCATGTATAGTTGCGAAATCAATTACAAAGTAAAATTTTATGCCTTTCTACACCGCCTACGTTTAAACTACCTACCTTCAGTAGTTAATTAAGAAAGTCTCTCACATACTCAAAAAATTAAAAATAAACAAAATTAATTGCAAAATAAAAAAAATGTTACATCATCTTTTTGCAGTTGTAGCAAGGAAATAAAATATTAGGAATCTAAAAGACAATTTTTTTTTCTTTTTTATTTTCGTAAACACACAACAGTTCAAAAGCTTTTGTGGCTGCCAAGCGATTTTCAGATCTTGCAGCCAGTTTCCACCACTGTGTTTTGGCGTGAAAGTGAACGTAAGGTATACTAAGCGCAAAAGAGACAACTAACAGTCACAGTTAAAGCAATGACATCATCAATAACCAAAAAGAAAATATGTACTGCATTCTGTCATCACATTCGCTAGAATATCATTGTCCAACAAACTACCGTATTTTGGCGTGTTTAGGCCATATGCGTATAGGCAGCACCAGAAGTGTTTAATAAAAAAATTTGGGATACATAATATTTCAAGTATAGGCTGCACTGAATTTTTGTAATCCTGTAAATGTTATTAAGCCACGATTTCATACAAACATAATAAATTCCGACTAAATTTCTTCTCTACAAAACATTTGAGACAGAAAATTAGTATTATATTGCAATGTTTACAAATATATGTTATGCAATTACTATTCCACATATGGCAACGTGACTTGAGAAAGAAAAACCACTGTAACATGTTACACAAAAAGACATCAATGTGCAATTGTGGTGTGGTGGTGGGTGTCTGAACTATTTAAGATATCTTTCACTTGTACAGGAGGAAAATTATTTTCTCATGTACGTCTTGAATATTGTGATTGATAATTTTGTGTTGCATTTATCTAACTTTTTGGGCATATTTATTAGTGTTTCGTTTATACATAACGCATTTGTAATTTCCATAAAAAATATTCATGTAAATACTTTGCGAGTGTTGTTGGCAGCGCCACAATACGAAACACAGCAGCTATTAGCTGCCACCTCTGTTCCAACCTCACACACTCTTGCTGGTCCAGCTACAAACTCCCACCTCTATTCTTACCTCACACACACTTGTAGGAGCTGCTACAAGCCACCACCTCTGTTCCTACCTCACACACTCTTGAAGGAGCAGCTACGAGCCATCACATCTGTTGCTACCTCAAGCACTCGTGCAGGAGCAGGTACGAGACACAACTTCTGTTCCTACCTCACACACTCTTGCAGGAGCAGGCACGACACCACCTCTGTTCCCACCTCACACACTCTGGCAGGAGCAGGTACAAGACACTACCTCTGTTTCTACCTCACACAATTTTGTAAAAGCAGCTACAAGCCAACACCTTCGTTCTTACCTCACACACTATTCAAGGAGCAGCTAAGAGCCACCACTTCTGTTCCTACCTCACATACTATTGCAGGACCAGCTACAAGGAACCACCTCTGTTCATACCTCACACACTATTGAAGGAGCAGCCAAAAGCACCACCTTTGTTCATACCCCACACACTCTTGAAGGAGCAGCAACAAGAAGCCACCTCAGTTCCTACCTCACATACTAATTCAGGACCTGCTATGAGCCGCACCTCTGTTCCTACCTCACGACTCTTGCAGGACGAGCAACAAGCCATCACATCAGTTCCTACCTCATGCACTTTTGCAGGAGCAGGTACGAGACACAACTTCTGTTCCTACCTCACACACTCTTGCAGGAACAGGTACAAGACACATATTCAGCAGCAGATTGCCTAAGTGGGAGGGACAGACCTACTCTTAAACCATCCTCTGAATGGAGGGAACGCACAATTCGGCCGCAGATTGGCTAATGGGGAAAGACAGTACTACTCCGATGCCATCACCTGAGTGGGGGGAAAGCACAATTAAGCAGCAGATTGGGCTAGGTGGAAACGACAGTCCTACTCTGAAGCTATCCCACGGGAGGAGTAATGGCAAAATTAAGCTGCACCTTGCCCAAATGAGAGAGACAGTCTTACTTTGAAGCCATCCCCAGAGTGGAGGGAACACACTTTTCAGCATCAGATTGGCCAAGTGGGAGAGACAGACCTACTACGAAGCCATCCCCTGAGTGGACAGAACTCACAATTCAGCAGCAGTTTGGCCAACTGGGAGGGACAGACATATGCCAAAGCCAACCCCTTGATGGAATAACGCACAATTCAGCAGCAGATTGGCCATGTGGAAGAGAATCCTACTTCGGCCATCCCGACTGGAGGGCAAGTTATACTCCGAAAACATCTTCCGGGTGGAGGGAACACATAATTCAGCAGCACATTGGCCTAGGTGGAAAAGACAGTAATACTCCAAAGCACACCCCTGAGTGGCAGGTACGCAGAATTCAGAAGCAGAATGGCTAAGTAGGAGAGACAGTCGTAGTTGAAGACATCCCCTGAGTGGAGGGAAAGCACAATTCAGCATCAGATTGGCTAAGTGGGAGAGATTGTCCTACTCCAAATGTATCCCCTGGTTGGAGGGAATGCACAATTCAGCAGCAGATTGGCCAAGCAGGAGAGGCAGCCCTAGTCTGAAGTCATCGCCTGAGTGAAGGGAACACACTATTCAGCAACAGATTGGACTAGGTGGAAAAGACAATCCTACTCCTAAACCATGCCCTGAATGGACAGAATGCAAAATTTGGCGGCAGAATGGATAATAAGGAATGACAATCCTACACCGAAACCATCATGTGAGTGGAGGGAACGCACAATTCAGCAGCAGATTGGGCTAGGTGGAAAAGACATACCTACTCTGGAGCCATCCCCTAAGTGGAGAGAGCTTCCAATGCAGCAGCAGATTGGCTAAATTCGAGAGACAGTTCTACTTCCAAACCATCCCCTGAGTGGAGGGAAAGTCCAACCCCGAAACCATACCTTAGGTGGAGGGAACTCACAATTCAGCAGCACATTGGCCAAGTGGGAGAGACTGTCCTACTCCGAAGCCATCACCTGGATGGAGGAAATGCACAATTCAGCAGCAGACTGGATAAGGGGGAGAGAGAGTACTACTCCAAAGCCATCCTCTGAGTGGAGAGAATGCACAATTCAAAAGCAAATTAGCTAAGTGGGCGAGACAGTCCTACTCCTAAGCCATCCCCAAATGGAGGGAAACACAATTCAGCGGTAGAATGGCTAATGGCGAAATAAAATATTACTCTGAGCCATCACCTGAGTGAAGGGAACGCACAACTGAGAAGCAGATTATGCTAGGTCCTACTCCGAAGCTATCCCCTAGAAGGAGGGATGGCATAATTCAGCTGCAGATTAGCCAAATGAGTGAGACAGTCCTATTTTGAAGCCATCCCCTGGGTGGAGGGAACACACAATAAAGAAGCAGATCGGCTATGTGGGTGAGACAGTCCAACTCCAATGCCATCCGCTAGGAGGAGGGAACGCACAATTCTGCTACAGATTGGCTAAGTGGGAGAGACAGTCCTACTCCGAAGCCATTCCCTGGGAAGAGGGAATGCACAATTCAACCGCTGATTGTTTAAGTGGGAGAGAGAGTGCTACTCCGAAGCCAAGCCGTAAGTGGAGGGAACTCACAATTCCACAGCAGATTGGCTAAGATAGAGAGACTGTTCTACTCAAAAGCCATCCCACGAAATGGAAGGACAGTCCTAATCCGAAACCATGCCCTGGGTGGAGGGTACTCACAATTCAGCATCAGATTGACTACGTGGGAGATAGTCCTACTCCGAAGTCATCCCCTGCGTGGAGAGAACACACAATTCAGAAGCAGATT
This sequence comes from Dryococelus australis, assembly GCA_029891345.1. NCBI lineage: Eukaryota > Metazoa > Arthropoda > Insecta > Phasmatodea > Phasmatidae > Dryococelus > Dryococelus australis. The sequence continues at coordinate 178,831,079 of CM056995.1, read as the reverse complement.
GGCTAAGTCGGAGAGACGGTCCTACTTCCAAGCCATCCTCTGAGGGGAGGGACAGTCATACTCCGAAACAATCTTCTGGGTGGAGGGAACACACATTTCAGCAGAAGATTGGCTAAGTGGGTGAGGCAATCCTACTCCGAAGCCATCCACTGAGAGGAGGGAATGCACAATTCAGCAGCACATTGGCCTAGGTGGAAAGACAGTCCTACTCCCAAGCTATCCCCTGGGAGGAGGGCTAGCATAATTCAGCTGCAGATTGGCTAAGTGGGAGAGAGAGAACTACTCTGAAGCCATCCAATGAATAGAGGGAAAGTACAATTCAGCAGCAGTTTGATATTGTGCGAGAGATTGTCCTACTCCAAGGACATCCCCTGGGTGGAGGAAACGCACAATTTGGTAGCAGATTGGATAAGTGGGATAGACAGTACTACACCGAAGCCATTCCTCGGATAAAGAGAACGCACAACTCGGCACCAGATTGAATTTGTCGGATAGACTGTCCTACTCCAAAGCCTTCCCATGGATGAAGGGAACAAACAACACAGTAGCAGATTGCCTAAAGTGGAGAGACAGTCCTACTTTCAAGCTATCCTCTAGGTGGAAGGGCAGGCCAACTCCAAAGCCACAGCTGGGTGGAAAGAACGCACAATTCAGCTGCAGATTGTCTAAATGAGATGGCCAGTCCTACTTCCAAGACATCCACTGAGTGGATGGACAGTCCAACTCCGAAAGCAATTCCTTAGGTGGATGGAATTAACAATACAGCAGCAGATTGGATAAGTGGGAGACTGTCCTACTTCGAAGACAGTCCTACTCCGAAACCATCCTCTGGGTGGAAGGAACTCACAATTCAGGAGAAGATTGGCTAAGTGGGAGAGGCAGTCCTACTCCGAAGACATCCCCTAAATGGAGAGAACGCCCAGTTCAGCAGCAGATTAAATAAGTGGGATAGACAGTCCTACTACGAAGCCATCAACTAAGTGGAGGGAAAGAACAATTCAGCAGCACATTGGCTAAGTTGGAGAAACAGTCCTACACCCAAGCCATCCCGAGTTGAGGTGCCGTACTACTCCAAAAAAATATCCTGGGTGGAGGGAACGCACAATTCAGCAGCACATTGGACAAGTGGGAGAGAGAGTCCTTCTCCAAAGCCATCCCCTGAGTACAGAGCACACACAATTCAGCAGAAGATTAATTAAATGGGAGAGAGAGAATTTCTTCCAAGCCATCCTCTGATTGGAGGTACTGTCCTACTCCGAAACCATCCTCTGGCTGGTCGGAACACACAATCGGCAGCAGATTGGCCAACTGGAAGAGACAGTACTACTCCGAAGCCATCCACTGAGTAGAAAGAACGCACAATTCAATAGCAGATTACTAGTGGGAGAGACAGTCCTACTATTAAAGCCATCTCCTGAATGGAGGCAACGCACAATTCAGTGTCAGATTGGCTAATGGGAGAGAGAGTACTACTCTGATGCCATCACCTGAGTAAAGGGAACGCACAATTCAGCTGAAGACTAGGCTAGCTGGATAGACAGTTCTACTCCGAAGCTATCCCCAGGGAGGAGGGATAGAGTAATTCAGGTGCACCCAGGCCAAATGGGAGACTCAGTCCTAAATCGAAGCCATCCTCTGGGTGGAGGGAACACACATTTCAGCATCAGATTGGCCAAGTGAGAGAGTAACCTACTCCGAAGCAATACCCTGAGTGGAGGGAACTCACAATTCAGCAGCAGATTGGCTGAGTAGTATAGACAGTCGTACGCCGAAGCCATCCCCTGACTGGAGGGAGAGTCTTACTCGTAAACCATCCATTGGGTTGAGGGAACTCACAATTCAGCAGAAGATCAACTAAGTGGGAGAGGTAGTCCTACTATGAAGCCATCCAAAGAGTGGAGGCAACGCACAATTCAGCAGCACAATGGAAAAGTGGGAGAGAGAGTCGTTCTACAAAGCCATCCCCTAGATAGAGAGCACGCACAATTCAGTAGCAGATTAGTTACATGAAAGAGACAGACTTTCTTCCAAGCCATCCTCTGAGTGGTGGTATAGTCCTACTCCGAAACAATCCTCTGGCTAGAGGGAACACACAATTCAGCAGCAGATTGGCATAGTGAGAGAGACAGTCCTACTCCAAAGACATCCCCTAGGTAAAGGGAAAGCACAACAAAAAACCAGATTGATTTAGTGGGGGAGAGTCCTACTCCGTAGCCATGAACTGAGTGGTGGTAAAGACCTACTCCCAAGACATCTTCTGGGTGGAGGGAACTCACAATTCAGTAGTAGATTGGCTAAGTAGGAGAAACAGTCCTACATCCAAACCATCCCGGGTGGAGGGACCTTACAACTCCGAAAACATACCTTAGGCGGAGAATATTCACAATACAGCAGCAGATTGAATAAGTGGGAGACAAACCTTCTTCCATGCCATCCTGTGATTAGAGGGACAGTCCAACTCCGAAAACATTCTCTAGGTGGAGGAAACTCACAATTCAGCAGAAGATTGGCTAGGTGGGATAGGCAGTCCTACTCCGAAGCCATCCCTTCAGTCGAGGGAACACACATTTCAGCAGCAGAATGGTCTAGGTGGAAAAGACAGTCCTACCCCAAAAGCCATGCCCTGGGTGGAGGGAAAGCACAATTCAGAAGCAGATTGGCCAAGTGGGAGAGCCAGTACTACTCTGAAGCCAACCACTCAGTGGAGGCTACGCACAATTCAGCAGCACATTGGCCAAGTGGGAGAGAGAGACCTTCTCCAAAGCCATCCCGAGAGTAGAGAGCAGGCACAATTCTGCAGCAGATTAGTTAAATGGGAGAGACAGACTTTCTTCCAAGCTATCCTCTGAGTGCAGGTATAGTCCTACTCCGAAACCATCCTTTAGCTGGAGGGAACACACAATTCAGCAGCAGATTGGCCAAATAGGAGAGACAGTCCTCCTCTGAAGCCATCCCCTGAGTGGAGGGAATCAACAATTCAGCAGATTGAATAAGTGGGACAGACAGTGCTACATCGAAGCCATCCCCTGGTTAGAACGAAATGCACAACTCAGCAGCAGATTGGCTGATTTAGAGAGGGAGTCCTACTCCGAAGACATCCCTTGAGTGGAGAGAATGTACAACTAAGCAGCAGATTGGCAAAATGGTAGAGAGAGTCCTACTTCCAAGCCATCATCTGAATGGAGGGACAGTCAAACTTCGAAACCATACCTTACGTGGAAGGTATTCACAATTCAGCATCAGATTGGCTAAGTGGGAGAATAATTCGTACCCCAAAGCAATGCCCTGGGTAAAGGGAACACACAATTCAGCACCAGATAGACTAAGTGGGAGAAACTGTCCTACTCCAATGCCACCCCATGGGTGGAGGGAACGCACAATTCAGCAGCAGATTAGTTAAATGGGAGAGAGAGTCCCACTTCCAAGGCATCCTCTGAGAGGAGGGACAGTCCAACTTCAAAACCATACCTTAGGTGGAGGGAGTTCACAATTAAGCAGCAGATTGGCTAAGTGATACAGACTGTCCTACTCGAAAGCCTTCCCCAGGTTAAAGGGAACGCACAATTCAGCACTAGATTGATTAAGTGGGAGGGACTTTCTTACTCCCAAGCCATCCCCATGGGTGAAGGGAATACATAATTCAGCTGCAGATTGGCCAAGTGGAAGAGACAGTCCTACACCTAAGCCATTTCCTGAATGGAGGGAAAGCACAATTCAGTGGCTGATTGCCTAATGGGGAGAGACATAACTACTACGATGCCATCACCTGAGAGGAGGGAACGCACAATTCAGCAGAAGACTGGGCTAGCTGGAAAGACAGTTCTACTACGTGGCTATCCCTAGGGAGGAGGGGATAGCATAATTCAGCTGCAAACTGGCTAAATGAGAGAGACAGTCCTAAATTGAAGCCATCCCCTGGGTGCAGGGAACACACAATTCAGCATCAGATTGGTCAAGTGGGAGAGAGAGACATACTCTGAAGTCATCCCCTGAGTGGAAGGAACAAACAATTCAGCAGATTGGATAAATGGGACAGACAGTCCTACTCCAAAGCCATCCACTGAGTGGAGAGAACGCTCAATTCAGCAACAGATTGTCTAAGGGGGAAAGACAGTCCTACTTCCAAGCCATTCCCTGAGTGGAGGGACAATCCAACTCCGAAGCCATTCCCTGGGTGGAGGGAACGCACAATTCAGCAGCAGATAGGCTAATTGGAAAAGACAGTCCCACTCCTAAGCCATCCCCGAAGTGGAGGGAACGAACAATTCAGCAGCAGATTGGATATAGTGGGAAAGACAGTACTACTCCGAAGCCATCCCCTGAGTGGTGAGAATGCACAATTTAGCAGCAGATTGACCAAATGGGAGAGACAATACTTCTCTGAAGCCATCCCCTGGGTGGAGGGAACGCAAAATTCAGCATCACATTGGCCTAGGTGGAAATAAAAGTCCCACTCTGAAGCCATCCCCTGAGTGGAGAGATAGTCATACCCTGATGCAATTCCCTGGGTGGAGGGAACGCACAATTACGGAGCAGACTGATTAAGTGGGAGACACATTAGTACTCCAAAGCCATCCCCTTGGTGCAAGGAACACACAATTCAGCAGCAGATAGGTAAAGAGCGAAAGACAGTCCTACTCTGAAAGCTACCCCAGGGTAGATAGAACAAACAATTCAGTAGCAGATTGGGTAAGTGGAAGAGACAGTCCTAATTCCAAGCCATCCCCTGAGTGAAGGGACAACCCTACTCCAAAGGCAAACAGTAAGTGGTGGGAATTCACAATTCAGCAGCACATTGGCCAAGTGGGAGAGACATTCCTACTTCGATGCCATCCCTTGAGCGGAGGGAACGCACTATTCAGCAGCAGATGGGCTAAGTGGGAGAAACATTCCTAATTCCAAGCCATGCCGAGTGGAGGAACAGTACTACTTCGAAAAAATCCCCTGGGTGGAGGGAACGCACAATTCGTCGGCAGATTAGCAAATGGGGAAAGACAGTACTACTCCAAAGCCATCCCCTAAGTGAAGGGAACGGACAATTCAGCAGCAGATTGGCTAGGTGGGAGAGACAGTCCTACTTGCAAGCCATTCCGAGTGTAGAGACGGTACTACTCCGAAAAAATCCCCTGGATAGAGCGAACGCATAATTCAGCAGCACATAGGCCTAGGAGGAATAGACAGTCCTTCTCTGAAGCCATCCCCAGAGTGGAGGGAATGCACATCTCAGCAGCAAATTGGCTATGTGGGAGAGACAGTCATACTCTTAAGCCATCCCCTGAATGGAGGGAACGCACAATTCGGCGGCAGATTGGCTAATGCGGAAAGACATACCTACTCCGAAGACATCACCTGAGTGGAGGGAACGCACAATTCAGCAGCAGATTGGGCTAGTTGGAAAAGACAGTCCTACTCCGAAGCCATCGCCTGGGTAGAGGGAACTCACAACTCAGCACCAGATTGATTAAGTGGGTATGAATGTCCTACGCCGAAGCCATCCACTGTGTGAAGGGAAAGCACAATTCAGCAGCAGATTGGCTAAGTGGGAGAGACGGTCCTACTTACAAGCCATCCCCTGAGTGGGGGGACAGTCCTACCCTGAAGCAATTCCGAGGGTGGAGGGAACATCCAATTTAGCAGCAAATTGGGCTAGGTGGAAAAGACAGTCCTACTCCGAAGCCATCCCCTGGGTGGAGGGAACGTACAATTCAGTAGCAGATTGGCTAAGTGGGAGAAAATGAGAGAATGTCCTACTTCCAAGCCATCCCCTGAGTGGAGGGACAGTCCAACTCCGACACCATTGTCTGGGTGGAGGGAAAGCACTATTTAGCAGCACATTGGCCTACGGGGAAAAGACAGTCCTACTCCAAAGCCATCCCTGAGTGGAGGGAACGTACAATTCAGCAGCACATTGGCTAAGTGGGAGAGACAGTCATACTGCGAGGCCATCCCCTGAGTGGAGGGCAGCAGATTGGACAAGTGGGAGAGACAGTCCTGCTCTGAAGCCATCTCCTGGATAGAGGGAACTGTCAAGATTACTTTACTTGTCCGTTTAATTTTGCCTACATACAACACCTAGCTGTTGCCCAAGTTGTCTTCACCTGGATTTAACGATAAGTTCAACTTCCATAACTTATATCAAACTTATAAGAGTTAGTGTGGAACCACCCTTTTGTCTAATTACGTGCAATATACAGAGGGACCATCTCATAAGGTTCTTCAGGGGTTCATAAGTGTGTAAGCAGGAAAACACTATAAGAAGGACATACAAATATTCATGAAACTGGACACGAAAAGATATAAAAGTATCGATCATAATTAACACACAACTTTATAAATTGAACAAATATTATACCATATTTACTCATGTATAGTATGCCCTTTTTTCCCCAGAATAAAGAAAAAAATTTCTGGGGTGCATTCTATACATTGGAAAAAAAAACAAGGAGTGGTAGCCATAAATCGTCCAGGGATGTCGAGGGAAGTGGCAGGACTGTCTGTTGTCTCACTCCCCTCCCTTCTCTCTCAGCGACCCTTTAGTTATGTGTAGGTCACAACGTCACCCCCCTCCCCCCTTTTCCGCCAACTGATGGCATCCTGTCAACGCAAACCAGACCTGCAAAGTGTTACGGCTCCGTCCCTTTTGTAATAACACCCAGATTCTGGGGTCGATAATTCAGCCATTCCTGTTTGTTTCCGTGGCAGAGGCTAGCGAGTCATGTTCGTGCAAGAAGAGGGGAGGGGAAAGAAGGGATGAGGATACTTTTTTTTAAAAGGGTAGTGGGACATTCTAGCACAGCAAAAAAAAAAAAAGAGAGCAGTCACTTCTAAATGGAGAAAGGAGAAAATATATAAACGAAGCCGGAAATGTTGAGTAGTAGGAGAATGAGGGTACAAGAATGTTTTATTTTGGCTTTATGCATCAAAGTATTTTCCAAACATATCACAATCCCCACACATTAATATAAAAAAGAATAATTACTAACAGGGTGCCAGAAATGTTTGGTACAATTTTATTTTTAAAAAAATTTTCCCTGGAACTTGTTGCAAAAATCATTTGAGCGTTATATGCGAGTAAATACTGTATTTTTGTAAAATACATAATCATTTATGGAAATTTTTTTCCTGGTTGCAAAATCATACAATTAGTAAATGAACAAAAGATTACTGTACATGCAAAACAAGCACAATTGTTCATGGCAGTTTGTCTCCTGGTACTAAAGCACACAAAATTGTCTATAAGCAAAATACTTATAATATGAAATGTTTCATGGAAGTTTGTATCCTGCTTGCAACAATATTAATACGGCCTACAGTACATAACAAATAAGATATACAATAATTTTTTTTTTAAGATAGGTCATCATTCTCTTATGAAACTTTGTCTGCCAGTTGCACAACTTAGAATATTAGTTAAACAATTGGGTTCTGGTTGCAAAATACACAGTTTTGTAATAAATAACCAAAGACTTTGAATTCACAGTCATTTCTTTTTGAAATCCTTAATGGTATTTTGCCTCTTTGTTGCATTTCCTTGCATCAGTAAAAAATTATCTAAATGAAAAATTGACTGCACCATACGTTCAGGTACATTAGACTGGGAGGCAACAAAGTTTCTCAAAATGTCTAGAGACTCATAAGCTTGTGAATGATTCACTTTACCTCATTGTCTTCTTCTTTGTCATCATCTTCACTTTCTTGTTCTAACGGTTCTGTAGATTCACACAGTTCTTCCACAGAAACATACTCATCAAAGCTAGATGAGAATTCGAGCTTCTCTTGGAGGGTTCCCCACTCATCTGATGGCACTACCATCTCAACTTCATCACCTGTTGTAGATGACACTGAAGCATGTGTAAAGCCTGCTTTCCTAAAGCAGTTGGTGATAACTGACTTTCGCATGGATGTCCAGGATGCAGCAGTCACGTGCCTTGCTGTCAACAAGCTGATTTTCTTGAGAGGTTTCTTAGCATCGAGATCACGGAGGAGTGTTTTACATAGGTGTGATCTGAAATTATGTTTAAAACCCTTAATGATGCCAATAAAGGATGATTTTCCTGTTCTGAACACCCACTTCAGAATCCAGAAAATGTAGATAGTGAAGGAAAATTTTGCAGGTCATCCAGGCATTTTGATTACTTTTGTACCTGTAGCGAAAATTTTTGATGTTTTTAAAGTATCTGGGTTTTGCTGCTTCTCCAATCACGAGAGGAAGGAGCTTCTCGCTGCAGTCTATATTTGCTCCCAGCAAAATACAGTGAAATACCTTACCTACGAGTATGGCCTATTACGAAAATTCCGTACTTACAGCAGTTTTTTAATACACTGTCATATAGTACTATACTACCAAGGTTAAATTATCTGGTTACAGCGAGTGAGGGTTTATTTTGTATTTACGTTTTTATGAGCGATTCAAATGCATTTTGATTAGTTGTATTTGCCTTTTCTAACAATTGTGGTGAATTGAAATTGCTTAAATTGTGCATTTAGTATGCCGCACTCCGTGAGAAGTGGCAACATTGCAGTGCAGTAGACGTTGCAATGCCACACACTTTGTCTGATCCCTGCTAGCATCCTTTGTCATGAACAGACACATAGAATCAATACGAACACGAGCAGATGATTGGTTGAAAATATATGGAAGAAACTGTGGTGTGCGGTTTAGGTTTCACAAGATGGCCGGTATAATAGGGGCACTGATATTTAGTTAGAACAGAGGCACTGGATCAATACAAGCGCGAGCAGATGATTGGTTGAATATTCATGGAACATTCTGCAGTGTGCAGTTCAGGTTTCATTGTTGATACATGTTTATAAACTGCTGGATTACGTGTGGAGTTAAATTTGCTAATAATGTTTCAATAAACACCAACCTATTCAGCTTTTGGTCTTGCGGGATGTTTTGAAATGTACATAGCTACAATATTTTTGTTTTTTCCTACTAAGCCGTTATGTTAAAAACAGTTTCAATGCCATTATAGATGTTTACACATGCATTTTTCTACGTTCAGCTGTACGGTAAAATAAAAACAATGTGCAGTAATACTAACGATTGCCCTTTATTTATTTATTTTGTTCCTGTAATTATTTCAATTTACGATGTAGAGGAAAGCATCTAGCAATCTGCTACAACATGTAAATACAGAAGACATCATTTTAATGTTTACATGCACGTGTCTTGGCGATTCCTGGTATAATTCACGCACCATAATTTTTTGCACTATAAAATTCCGTAAAAAAGGTGCGAGAATAATGTTAGTAAATACGGTATACAGTAGTAACTTTCTGCAAATAATTTTTGTGCTGTAATGACGTCCCCTATCACATCTGAATATAAATTGCATACGTACGTATTTTAACATTAAAATCATGTTTTAATTATGGATCATGAATTCAGACATGGTTATTTATTACTATATAGGTAATAGAGCACATAATCTAGCTATATTTGTAATTCCTACCTTGTTTATTTCTGCAGTCACCCTACTTTTCCATAAAATTAAAACTTAATTTTTTATGATAAATCTGATGTTACAAGTACTCGTAATTAAGTCAGTTTTTCACACTTTTAAGAACTCTCGTACGTACGGGATTTCGCTGTAGTGACTCTCTCCTTTGATCGCTTGCCACCTATACACTTTCTTCCTTTGAAAGAGATTGTTTTATTGGGAAACAAGTTAAAAAAAAGTACACAATCATCCACATTGAAAAAAATCTTTTGCAGAATATTCTTGCAAAAGAAATGGCAGCACGGTCGTTTTCCAGTCACCTGTGACAGACTCGTCAACACTAGCAGCCTTGCCACTTACCATCTTATACACAATAAAGGTGCGTTTTTTAAACCTATTGATCCAGCCACCAAATCTCAAGGCTATTTCAGTCGCCTTCTCTTGCAAAATTGTTACGTTTACAGGCACATTTTGGTAACGCACTTGACTAAAACACTCCAGCAGCCTCTCATTTACTTCTTCATATTTCCAGCCACATATGTTTACCTCTGCAGACCAATAACCACTAAGGTAAACACACACATCACTTAAGCAAACCAAGCTCTGCTAACAGGTAGACCTAAGTACTCCTCCACTAGGAGAATAATGTTCCGTACTCCGCCACCACTGCTCACGTGGCCTGATAGGGGCTGGAACCACCACCTGGGGATACCACACCGGGGTATCTCAGCAAGGAAGTGACGTGTGTTGCTCACTGCTCTGTTCACCGCTCGCAAGGAGCACAGGTTTTCTCACATCACAAGTCTGGGTACAAGGAAGTACACACTAGGGACACCAGGTGCCGGCTTCTCTTCTATACGTTGCTTTTCATTGGTTATTAAATACCATACCAATGCAAAGGAGAAAATTAAAGAAGGCATTACAAAAACTAGAAAGAGAGAATGCTAACTAAAACCTTTCAGGGACAACTTCTACAAGCTATTGACAAACAATCCAATAGGTAGCACCCTACCATAGAGGCCATTTTGCATGAGGAAGAGATCCCCCTAGGCCTTGACTGGCATTGGTTAACGGCACCCCTACAGGAGTGTCTTCGTCCAGTTGTCCCAGATGACCGGGGCAGTATCACCCCCACACATCTCACAGAGCCAGTACCAAGGAGAGGCACCACACTGTCCAGCAAACCAAAGGTCCCCTCCAGACGGCTAACCAGACCTACTTTGTATACCCGTTGGACACCGTACAAAACTAAGGACACCGTCTAGTTCCGCCATGTACCTCGCAATACTATAAAATTGATCACAACCAAAGCTTCGTTTATTAAAACCTATTTTGCTAAATTTACATGTAGAACCTAATCCCTAGCCGGGAATAACAAACCAGGCATGAGTCAAAACAAAAGGTAGTGTATCCACTAGCAAGCGAGACCACAATAAGACAAAAGCATGGCATAATGGTAGTGGACTGTGAAACCAGGGCAGAAACAGTCGCCTGAAGAGGAGGGGGCAGGCTAGTGCTGACATCTAGTGAGGGTGGTATCTACTCTTAGATATACAACACACTGCTTGTAGTACAGTGATCACCACGATAAACAATACTTGCAGCAGTAAAAAAAAAAAAAAAAAGCAATAAACTAATTATTCAACCAATTCACCTAAAAAACTTTGTTAACCAGAATATTTTACAGTTCCTAAAAACAGATAGTAAAGAATAGGTGGTAGTAATACAAGGAGTCATAACAATGAGGTTGTACTGTAGTTGACTTTCAGTAAGAGCTGGCAACATTGAATACATTGAGAAGCAGGTTACAAGAAACTGACAACAGGCGTGGCTAAGAGCACTGCTGCAGCAGCTAGGAAGGCAGGTGGGGAGGTGACTTACGGTTCCAGAAGAGCTGGGCCACACTCTTGTGCAGCTGGGGGTGTCCACCCTCCCCAGACCAGCGTAGCGCATTCTCCAGGAACGTCTCCCTCTCCGGGGCTCCCGGGTCCATCATCTCCAACAACCTGCATCACAACACCACTGCTCCACAACACACAATATGCACTGCCATCATCTCCCTCCGCACCACAGCACGGTGATCCCTGGCACGTGGTTAACATATTGCAACTCTACTGCATCTCGCCTCTCATCCCACTGAGCCCATCGTCTGCTTCTCCTAGGGGATCTGGTTCATGTTAGTTCTAGGAAACTGGTGTCTGTCTGCAACATCTTGTCCTATCAATCTGTGTGTTTCTAGTCTTCACATCTGTTTAATCGTCCAACAACACACAGTCTTGCAACACAACTGCCTAGTGTAGGAATGGGGTCCTGACACCTACCTCGTGACACTACTGCCCTCCTAACTATAGCACACGGCTGCTAAAAACAGCTGCTCTGCAACAGTCTTGCCAACGAGCTAGCCAGCTGCTGCCAGAGTGTGACCAAAGTGACCCTAAGTTCCTACCTACCTACAGCTAGGAGCTTCTCTCCAGTCTGCTGGAGCCTGCACATACCAGGGCGACATGCTCGCTGTCACTCAATGTGCTCTGCTCTCAACTGCTCATTCTATCCCGTTAGCTGAAAGTGAAAGCAGAAACATAGTTCTTACACACCTTGCCCTGAGCCATTGCTCTACTTGGAGCCACTAAATCACAATGGTACGAGTTATTAATGTGATATTCTCAAGGGATGTCTTCTTGCACCTTGGCACAGCACTGTTTTATGACACATTTCTTCTCTTGTGTTTACAAGAATTAATTTTTCACTTGTTCATCAGATACAAAGCCCTGCACCATAAAACTATCTCTCCAGCATATACTGGAATAAATTTCTTTCCACAGAACCCACTGCTTAACATTTTCCTTCAGTATGAAAATGATGGACTTATCCTGAAAACATATTTTACACAAATGAAAATTCAAAGACAAGCAGGCAGTTACGGAAGTGGCTCAAGTAACGAGTCCCAGCTGTCTTCCTACTTGAACATGTGACATAGGAGAGTGTCCGCCAGCTGCTATAGGCACGACAATTCTCCCCTTTAGACAGTATGACACAGTTTGGACCAAATATCTTTGGTAGGTAAGCTGCTGAAATTGTGAGATTTTGTGACAATTAGCCCCTAAATTGCAGCAAACTCCAGTGCAAATGTTGACCCTGACACACGAGAGAGAAAGAAGAGTAGGTGTAAAAGTGAAATATAGCAAAATTTAAACAAACCTTGTGGCTTTAATTGCACTGGTTACAAAACAACCTTTAGTGCAGAAACCAACCAAAAATGCCTAGTCTATAAGAAACACATCTTACTTCTATCAGAGATTACAAAAATCTTGTGAAACCATACATAAAATGTTTTAGTGTTGTCCTGGAAGAAAAATTAATCAATTTTAAATATCGTTATAACAAAACTAAATAAAATTACATTAGCCATGAATTATGTCTTGTATTTGACCTACTGTATGTGTTTGTGTTGTAAACATTGCTGTTTATGATGTAAATAGTACTATGTGACTTCTTCACTAAAATTATATGCTGCAACATTTGGCAAGTCTGACTCAAGCAAAAAAAAATCAGTGTTTTCGCAAGATGGCGGCCGGTTATTAGTTTTACGAGAGGAACTCAAGCAAAATGTTTTGTTTAATGGTCCTCAGAGTTCTTCAGATGTTAGTAAAACAATATGGTTAATGCTGGGCTGGACTGCGCAAACCGCAACCAAGATTATGTTTTGTTGTAAGTGTTCAACTGACAAATGGTGAAGTACACACGTGAAAGGCGGGCATGCACGCTGTTGCAATATTCATGTATCAGATTGGGTCGGCCACGCCAGTTCTTTTCTAATTGAGCTTATGGTGTTCGTATGTGTAAATTCTTAGCACATCCTCTAGCAAAACTTTATTTGTGACGAGTAAAAATTGCAAAGTGAGGTTAAATGAATGTGTACACAAAGAATCTTTCTGCTAAAATTTTGACAGTGAATTCTTTTCAAATACTTTTGTACACCCCACCAAGACATCATTAAAGAAACACATCGTACATCATTGGATGTAATACTGCTGCATTTATTAATGCATAAACTTGATTCCAAACTAAGGAAACATGCACATATGATAAGTGCAGATCCTGTACAATCTATTAAAACTTTGCTGAATATAGTTACGGGAACTCTCTGTGCCACAAGATAAAATGCCTTCATATCAAAACTTTATGTCGTTTTTAGAAAGACAGTCACAAGCATCCAAGTATGTCAAGAGTAGTGGAAGGTCATGGGAGAGTATGAAATCTTACTAAGGTTGCTGGAAACTCAAAATTTGTCTTAAGTACCTTGAAAACAGATTCTCAACACTGTGTACACTGCAAAGGTGAGCACTCCATTCTCAAATGTGAATACTTTCTTCAACTTTTGAGTGTACAATGGCTACATCGTGTGAAGGAATTGAACCTTTGTATAAACTGTTTGAAGACTGGGCACATGAGAGATTGTATTTCTTAATTTCAAATGTCGAACATGCAGGAAAAGTCATCACACACACTTGCATTTCTCTTCACAAGCAACCATTGGCTCTGGGATTGATGGTGAAAATTCAGATTTACCTAATAGTAACAACAATAAATCAGACTTACCCATTAGGAACGACAGTACCACAAAGTCAGTGTATTGCACACGGACCCAGACTGAGTTTCCCACAGTGCTTCTATCCCGAGCAGTAGTCGAGGTGTTGGATAGATCAGGTCAGCCATATGTTGTTAGAGCTCTTATAGACCCAGGTTCACAAGTTTCTTTCGTTACTGAGGAATGCTTTCAGAAAGTGCGTCTTACTTATTCTCATCACAGTTCACCATTTACTGCACTAGGGCAAACACCTCTTCCAGCTGCAAAGGGGGTAACAAGCTGTAAGATAATGACACGTGTGGGTAAAGCAGAGGAAATAGTTATTGAAGCTGTTGTGCTTTCATAAATCGCATCTTCCATTCCTCAAACACTTATCCAGCAACAGGAGTAGCCTCACTTACCCAACTTGGTCCTGGCAGATTCCAATTCCCATAAACCGCAACAGATTGATATGTTGCTTGGTGTAGCAGTGTTCCCCCAAATTATTCTTGAAGGTCAAATTCTTGGATTCCCGAAAGAGCCAGTTGCCATAAATACCAACTTCGGATGGCTGTTAATAGGAAAGATTAATCCAGGTTCACGTTCTAAAACATAACTCCAAGCCTTTTTTGTATCCTCTGTTGAGCCAGTAGATAACTTAATTAAAAGGTTTTGAGAAGTAGAAGAACTGTTAATCCTTACATCACACCATCCGAACTAATGACGATAGATAAGCAGAAGCCTTCTTTGAAAAAACATGTTCTCATGACCCAAATGGAAGATATTGTGTAGTGCTACCTTTAAAGAATGAATGCCCCAACTTAGGAGACTACAAAATAGCTTGCTCAAAATCAAAGGTTGAAAATTGAGTATCATATGTTCCTGCAGAATTATCTCGACCAAGGCCATATGGAATTGCTTGGGCAGCTTTCACCAGTGCCAATGAATACTTCATCCCTCATCACTGTGTAACTCGTCTAGGTAGTCTAACAGAGCTGCCAAGTATTACAGATTATCCGCAATTATTAACTAATTTTAACGTCTACTTACGGTATTACGGAGGCTTTCTTGTTTATTACGGAAATTGATAACCTAGACAATGCATCTGAATTTTTTTGTATTTTTTTTTAGTTCGTATATATTTACGGCACAATGTATTGTCTGCCGTACGGTACATACCATACTCTTACCAGAAGCTTGCATGTGAGTCTACAATTTCAATATTCCCTGCAAACAGCGTGATACATATATACGGAACAATGCATTGTCTGCCGTACAGTAAATATCATACTTTTATCAGAAGCTAGCATACTAGTTGACAATTTCAGTATTCTTTGCAAACAGCACGATAAATTCTGTATCACGAGCAGTAAAAATCATGGCGACATTGGAAAGAGAAAACAGCACTGTTGTCAGTAGTGATGCGGTGTCGCCATAGCGTATTTACTCTGTGGTTGTCATGTATTATACAGTTTAAGCTTGTTAGTTTCAGGAAACGTGCGCAGTGTTTCTTTTTTTACTGAACAATTCTGCAAATAAATTATTTAATGCTAATGATGAACAGACGTGATTTTAGTGAAGTAAACTTTCAAGGACTACCCCAATGAAAAACATGTGTTCGAGAGGTTGAGGACTTTACAAACAGTAAGTTTGCATGTTTTGTAAATAATATATTTGTAAACCATTACTATATTTATTGAAATGCACGTGGCCTGAAAAAGTTACACTTTTCAATACACTTGTAGTCTGCAAATAATATTTGTTTTTTGTCTATAACACAAATTCAACGAGTGTAAGATTAACTTCAGTCAAAGCGTGTGTGTATGCATTGCTGCATCTGTACGAATACGAACAGCGACGTATGTATCATATTTTGTTTTTTCATTGAAGTTAAAAGTTTTTAAAGTTACAATAATTTAAATGTTATTTCCATACAAGCAACATTTTCCACTGCTCATCAAAACAATATGGAACTCAAAATGGCACACACTCGTAAGAACATCAAAACATTGCAGTCTCATGAAAGACATTAACCTAAAACACCCAACCGTTACAGTTTCCTTTTTTTTTTACTATAAATTTTTTTTTTTTTTTACAGAATACCAACAAAGTTAACTTGGCATTTACAAAGATAAAACAGGTTGGAATGCCAACCTAGCAATTCTTCAACAGAGAGAATTTTCAGCAGTGTCCGCCCGAATTAAACAAAATTAAAGCATCTCTGTCAACGGCAAATTTAGACACTTTAATGAATGCGAAAGTAAAAATTAATTCAATTAATAAGATGTGTTAGTAAAAGAAACAAACCACCAAAGAACTTCAAGCTAAACATGCAACTGTGCATTTCCTAGCGAGTTATAGGTATTGTTTTATTTTATGTTTTTAACATATCCTGGTTATTATTATGTTGAAATCATTTTTCTGGTTCGCCCATATGCACATATTTAATTATTTAATACATGTGTGTTGTGTGTATGCCTATTGAATTTTGTGATTATATCTAAATTTTGGGGAGAAATTTTATCGCTCATTATCTATGCTAACTTTTTGCATATAACTATGATTACTGATGGGTGTGCTTGGAGGTTGGCAGCTCTGGTCTAAGTACCACGCTGAGAGTGGTGTTTGATGCATCCCATGCCAGTAATGGGGAATCTCTCTATGATTAATTACTTGTTGGACCAAAACTATTGCCCGATCTTGAAACAGTTTTGCCCCGTTTCTGGCTTCATTTGGTCGCACTTACTACAAACGTTCGACATATGTATCGTCAAATTCTACTACATCCTAATGATTGTACCTATCAGAAAATAATGTGGAGATTTTCATCAAATCAACCATTATTTGAATACCAGCTCAACACAGTGACATTTGGCCTGTCGTTATCACCTTACCAAGCGATAAAGGTCACTCACAAGTTGGGTCTGGATAACATCCTGACTGGCGCAAACTCCATTGAGGAAGCTATTAGTCTCCAGCATGAGCTTACAGACATCTTTGAGTCAGGTGGTTTTACTCTTCACAAGTGGGCTTGTAATGATTCAGTTGTAATGAGTCAGGTTTTCCCACCAGATAATTTTTCTAGTTCTTGTTCATTCTCATGCCCTGAAAATCATTCTATAAATGTTCTTGGTTTGTTGTAGAATTCTAAATCTGAGTGTTTCACATATTTGTCCCAACCTACTGCAGGAAGGCCCATCAAATGTACCAAACTGTCAGTTTTGTCAGTGGTTGCTAGAATATTTGACCCCTTGGGTCTGATAACACAATTAGGTTTGTTTGCTAAACAGCTTATCCAACAACTCTGGTCACTGCAATTAGGTTGGGATGATCCCCCTCCAGAGATATTGTTGAAGAAATGGAATCTGTTTCAGAAATAGCTGGATGATCTTTCAAAGGTTACACTCCCACACTGTGTAGTCCCATTGGAGCTAAAAGGTTTGAATTGCATGGATTCGTAGATGCTTCAAAAAGAGGTTATGCTGCTGTAATCTATCTTCTACCGATAAGGTTATAGTGTCTTTGGTATGTGCCAAATCTAAAATAACACCTCTTGAGGCTCTCACCTTTCCAAGGCTAGAACTGTGTGCTGCTCAGTTACTTGCCAAGCTGATGAGGGTTGTCGCTGAAGTCTACGCTATTCGGCCAGGGCTGAAATTTTTTGCTTTGTCAGATTCCATGGTGGCGTTAGCTTGGATTAAATCAGAAAGCAAGGCATGGAAGACCATTGTACATAATCGAGTTGGTGAGAGTCAATCTCTCGTGCCAACCACGTGCTGGGCACATGCTCGATCAGAAGAAAACCCAGAGGATTGTGACTCCAGGGGCTTGTTACCCTCTCATCTACTCAAGCACCCCCTCTGGTGGAAAGGACCTCCCTGCCTATCTCGGTGCCCCCCTCCCACTACAGGTAGTGAAGCCAGTGAACCACTAATAAATCAAGAAGAGGTGAAATCTAAGAGATAGCAACAGGTATTTGTAGTTACAATAACAGAAATTGATTATTTTCCTTTCAGTTACTCTTCCCTAACTCGGTTAGAAAGGATTATCAATCACATATGGCTTTAGATTTGTGAACAACTGTCGAACTACAGCATGCTCTTCTTGCTTTGGTCAAGATTGTGCAGGTAACAAGCTTCAGCAGGGAAATTGAGAATTCGCAAACAAGGAAACAACTCACCAACCATCTGTGCGGCCTAAATCCATTTGTGGATGGAGGAAGCTATTTGCGAGTGGGAGGGCACCTACAGCATTCTTCCCAAAGTTGCCAACAAAAGCATCCATTGTTACTACCTGCCAATCATCATTTCAGTTTATTGCTTATCAATTCTGCACATAAAAAAATATCCTTCATGCAGGCCCTATGTTTGTAAATTCATTGCTCCGACAGAATTATTGGATACTGGGTGCTCGTCACACCATTAGACACAGGCTGAAACTGTGCAATCAATTTTCGGCATTCGCCACAACCATGTGCTCCTCCAAAGGGTGACTTGCCTAGCTGCAGAGTTCAACAAGCTTGAGCCTTTGAGCATGTTGGGATTGATTATGCTGGACCAATTATGGTCACAATGGGGAGGTTGAAAGGTGCAAAATCTTACAAGGCATACCTCTGCCTTCTGTATGCATGAGTACAAAGGCAATGCACCTGGAATTTGTAGCAGGACTGTCCACAGAGCACTTCCTAGCAGCACTCAAGAGAATGACAGGCCGTCGGGGAATCTGCGCTCATTATGTATTCAGACCAAGGCACAAATTTTGCCAGGGCAAAGACAGCACTGGGAGAGCTGTACAGTTTTGTAACATCTAAAGCATATCACCAACAAATGTTGACAAACTGAGTATCTGAAGGTATCCTGTGGCACCTGAACCCTCCAGCAGCACCTCATTTCAGAGGATTATGGGAGGTGGGAGTGAAATCTGAAGAACTGAATACCTTGTTTGTTCAGGTTGAGGCAATTTTGAATTCTTGCCCCTTCTGTTCTGTTAGTGACGATCCTAATGACCTTACAGCAGCTTTAACTCCACATTTCCTGGTAATGTAACCTTTTACAGTAACTCCAGAACCTGATTTGACAAAAACCCCTCTTTCATGCTTAAATTGTTGGAAACTAATCTAACAAATACACCAAAGTTATTGGAAATGCTGGAGTCAAGACTATCTGCATACTCTGCAGCAGAGGTCCAATGGACAGATCAACAGCCATCCATCACTGTGGGCACCCTCATGCTGGTTAAGGACGACCAGTTACCTCCTACCAAGTGGAAATTCGGAAGGGTTACTGAAGTTGACCCAGGACCAGACGGAGTCGTTACAGCCGCCTCCATTCACACAGAACAAGGTGTTCTCCACAGTCCAATCCGAAACTTGTGTCTCCTTCCTTCCCAGTAAAGAAAAATTTGCTATGGTCGGGGCGATGTTTGTGTCGTAAACAGTGTTGCTCATGTTGTAAATAGTACTATGTGACTTCATTACGAAAATTATGTGCTGCAACAGTTTGCAAGTCTGACTCCAGCAAAGATAATGAGTGTTTTCACAAGATGGTGGCAGGTCATTAGTTTTCCGAAACTAACTCTAGCAAAATATTTTATTTAATGGTCCTCCGGGGTCTTGAGAAGTTAGTAAAATCAACAGTATACATAACATAAGGATAACATGATGGAAAAACCACTTGCCTAGACAATTTGACGATGTATTCATCTGTAGGTGCAGTTTCAGACTTCACCAACACATCAACATACAGTATTGCAACATCAGGGCCGCTGGTTTGCTGTGAACAAAACAAAACCACACCTGTAAATGAAAACCTCAGCATTAAAACATGTTAAGCAGCAGGTGTGCTTATATACACTCTACAACAGACAAAACCATAACTACAAATTAAGTGCCTTCATATATGGGAGGGGGGAGGGCAGAGAGAGAAGCATAGTTCACAAAGGGGTTTGTTGAATAAGCATTTTCATTATGATAAAAATGATAATATTAATTATTTAAAATTAAAATGTTTAACTGAACATCAATGAGCATATAGCCAAATATTTTAGCATGTTTACACAGCGGTCCATATGGACCACAGTTGGTGAAACTTCCACAGAGCTGACAATAACCGTGCTGCTACTCTCTAAGCACACCTAAGGGTGAATACCTTGAGACAAATAATGGAGTTACAAGGTATAGGACTGAACTATATTGTGGTATATGACAAGCAATGAAATTACGACTTTTTAACAAAACACAAGATACTGTTACGTGTTTTCTGCTTTGCATTGGTTCCCTCGCCCATCCTGGTCATGCAAGTGAAGAAGTGAGCAAGGGCTAGGCTCGTTATCTGAGAGCATGCAGTGATGTATACCACTGCAATAAGCCTATCACAACTTGCGCACTCCTGACCTACAGCAAACTGAATTTCTACAGTTATCAGATAGAATGTTTAGCTGCGACATGCCTCCCAGTTTTAGAGTAGAGTTGAGAGATTTGAGTGGCTCTTAACGAGGTCTTGAGAGTCTATGAGGGTGAAATGAGGTGAGAATGGAGCTGTGCTGAAATGCAGGGATGGGGGGAAATGGGAGAACGAGAAAAACCAGCTGGCCAACAAAATCATCCGGCACGATTCCCACATGCAAAAATCCAGGAGTGACACGGCCAGGGATTGAACCATGTTCGCCTTGGTGAGAGGCGAGCGAGCTAACTGTTCAGCCACCGTGGTCCCCTCAGTTTTGGAGAGTTAAGAGTTTGGAGGACTGTGCAACCTTAAGTAACAGGTGTACAAAGACGGGTCAGCAGAGCATCAAGTGGCAATGAAAATGACTAGCGTAAGTGAAGTCTGCAGACTGCAAGCACCTGTGCAGTGGTGAGAGAAACTGGCCAGTGAGACTCTTGAACTGGATGGATGGGTGAGACACTTGGAATGATGGCAATAGTCAGAGTGAACATGTAAATAATTATTGTGAATTGACTGTAGCCAAAACAATGACATTTAAAAGGACTTTAATTTTTTTACGGCTTCCACACTACGACTACCGATGTTTGGCCTCGAGATCATAGCTGTAAACTTATGACTCATCATTGGTTATGATAATAGAGATGAAGCTGGGGTTGTCTCTGACCAGTTCCATAGTGATGAAAATGTAACGGATCTTCTGTTTGTTGCTAAGCAGGCTTGGCACAAATTTTGAACAAATGTGTCTCATGTTAAAAACATCTAACAAAACATGTTGAACTGTTCCATGTAACTGTTCTACTATTTCATAAGCCTTGCGAATAGTTTGCCAGTATTTACAAGGATAGCCAACTGAGCTTTTGATGGTTTCCAGTGTTGTGTTTGTCGACAGTCATCCAGATTACTCGTCAATGGATGTTCGTCCATCCTTGAAGTGTTTGTACCACAAAATAGGTTGCTTTGGCTATCATCATCATCTCCAACAGCTCCCTGCAGCATACTGTGGCTTTCTGCAGCAATATGAGTGTGAAACAAAATTTTATGCTATGTGTTTGCTTGATAAAATATGTCATATTGGTTGGAAATCAAATTACTGAATCACCAGAACATACAGAAACGAGGTGTAGTTTATGTATATGTTGTATAAACAGTTGAGAGTGGCAATAGCAGGTAGAGGGGAAAATGCTTTTGCTGATACGTTTTGACGGTAACACTCAATCAACAGCTGGTTCACACTATGAAAGATAAACACTGACTTACCAATGGCAGAACACCTCATGATACTTCCACTGCTGCAATTCAAGTGTCTGGTCTGTGGTGTCAGTACAGGGTATTTCGACACAGGAAGAACTTTGATACACTGGTTGGAGAAGAGTTTTGCCGCCAAACCTGTATTCAACAACTCTCCACTCATTCTAATTAAATTCACTTGCAAACTCAGAGTAAGTAATTAAAATACTTGCACAGTAAAACAGTAATGATATGCAGACATTTGGGTGAGTAAGCGATGAACGCCTACCTAGAATGGAAAGTACTAGTCGTTTCTTTAATAGTTCTTTTAAAAATATTTGGTAAATGATGCAAACAATAAATACAAAACCCTAATGTCTTACAATGTCCCCACTGATTCTGGTAATTACTGAGCAACTGATATTCTCAATATTATACTTTAAATGTTCACAAGTTTAATACTGCATTATCAAAATACAAATTGTTTTAATGGGTGTCAGCCTAATCTGTTTATGAGTCTCTTTCTTTTAACCTCTGGGTACACTTACGAGCATCGATTAACTAACTGCTGATTTGGGTGATTGTACAAATAGAACAAATCAGGAAAATTTCCACACAAAAATTCTTAAATTGAAAAATGTTCTTTTGGATTTAATTTCCTTAGCTGGGAAATACTACAAAGATGCTTCACTACTTTGAGTTCAACATTGTAACAACCAACATAAAGTATGTCTAGGATACCTCCCCTAGGCTCTATCATTAAGTAGTACTGGACTCAGGCTATGATGACAAATATTATCTCTTGTCAGAAAATGTACATCTTCACCTGACCTACATTTATGAAAACTGATTATTTAAACACTTTACATATTTTCTGCATTTTTTCATGACAAGTTGGAGACGCTCCATGTGCATGGTCACTTGCCGAAGCCTGGTCGAATGAGAAAGTTACTGGTGAAACCAACAGCTGGTCATTCTTAATAATAGCCTGGGCTTTTTCGAAAATAATACCTGGATATGTTAGATATGATTATTAGTAATCATAATTACTAGGAATTTTGGAGGGGCTTTAAGTAGTTTTCTGTAAAAAAAAATTTAATGTGTCAGACGGCCTCCAAACTTAGCTAAGAAAATTGCTGTTTGTATCAATTGAGACATAGGGAACCATTGTGCTAAGACACAATCCCTTACCTATGTATACAATTTTTCTAGAAAGGTTTTCTACGAAATATTAATGATTTTATTATGTCTTTCAACATTTTCAGTCGACTTCGTAAAACACTCAGTTGTTTAAAAATTAACTGGTTTGGAACCTTGTTTATATATTTTCGATGTTGCCCAGTTATATTTTGGATTATCATTATATAAACATTTTATTTCTATATAATATTAAATGAGTGGGCAGCCTCGCAGAGCCCTGTTTATAGCTAAGAGATGCCAGATGGCCCGTTGATTGCTTCAACCTCGCACGTGATGCAAGGGAGGTGTCGAAGGAGGGGGGAGCGGGCCGCGAAGATGCTGGATATTGGCAACTCCGGTGGTCGGCCAGGGGAGTCTTCCTTGAACCTTGACGTGGAGCGCATTGTGCGCTTGAGTAAGCTCCAGAGTAGAGAGCAGAGCATTCATGTAATTTTATTTGTTTGTGCAGGACAGTCCTGCAGTAGTTGGTAGAAATAGTACAAGGTTCATGTTGAGAAGAAAGTCAGTAGTTTTGTATAAATTTTGGGTGCATTCTAAGATTAGGGGACTCACCTTCAGCATCATTCATCCAGGGTATGTGTAAATATGTGGTTTTATAAATTACATTCATTTAGGAATTTCTGTACTTGTCCTGAGGGGTTGAATTTTAATATAAATAGGTGGAGTGAGAGAAGGCTAAGATAATTTCTTGAGAGTTGTTAATAGAATTTTTTTTTGTCTTCAAAGAAAATAAAGTAACTTAAGTAAAAGCATTTCGCATTTCTTTCTTTCAATCAAGGTAGCAATTTAGAATGGATTCAAAGAAATGCAGATGGGAGCCCTTCAAGGTTAATTATGTCTGCCTTATTCCACAAAAGCCTTGTCCAACATGCAAGACCTCCGCATACGTCCTCAACCACTGGCACCAGATTACTAAACCCTACTCTTGTTAACTGTGTGCAATGTATCACCAAGGTGATGTTAAGGATGCATTGCCAGAGGTGACAGCATATCCTTTGTGTTCCAGAATAATGTGGGATCTCCCAGAGTATAAAGGCCAGGAACCTAACGGCTGTGTAACATTCATTGACCTCTTAGAATCTGAGGAAAAGTACCTGTGAGTTAATATTAGAGCCTAGTTATTAAGAGAAGATATAAATTATGTACGATTAAATCACTCTTCTACCATATATTGAATCTAAAGCCCTTCTGGCAATAATGTTTATGTATGGGTCAATAAGTTAGAAATGGCAATGAGACTGAGTGCAACAACACGACCGACTCGTTGAGGGACCAATTATCTCATTCATAGAATTAGAGAAGTAAGAACCCCAGAGGTGGTATTCCCTCTAGTAATTTTTATATTTATCAGTCTTATGTTTTTGAATGTGCATACATATGTGTTAATTGGGAATAGGAGTGGAAGATAAGCGGCTCTCCAAATGGGACAGCAATGGCAAACCACGTTTATTGTATCACTTAGATTGGTGGGTTATTAGCTACGCGAGCTTCCAAATGGGGAGTTATTACTTTATTTCTTGGTTAGAGTTTGAATTTCACAGTTTCTAAGTAAATTAATAAATGTTCAATTCCAGACTCATTCCTAAGATCCTTTGTATTCCGGGTTAACATCCTCCGCGATACTCCACGTCTCCCGAAGAAGGTCTTAAGTCGTTGGTGACTGAAAAACAAATTATCACAACTACATCTCTGCGATAGGTTTCCCAATCACCTGCAATTCATTTTACGAAGATGGAGTGGTGGCAGCATTACCTCCCCTTGACATCTATTGGAGTTATTGCAGTGTAGCCATAAACTACTGCAATCCTCTGTCGCTACTGGTCTTCAGCTGGTAGCAGCATGACAAATGGTGGTAGTTTGGTGGGATTTATAAACTGTTGGCTAAATTTTCTAGGCATTTAAATATTATATGATGAAAATTGTTAGTTTCCAAGCCCGCTTGATTTTTAAAAGTGTTTATTTTGCATCGCCATACATGCGCCAAGTTGTATTTCAGTTGTGGAAAATTTGTGTGCACATCAAAAAGGTTAAGAATTAAGACAGTACGGTGGTGACGTAACGCAAGCAAGCTCTTTTGTACACCTGTGGCATGTGGGCCTTGAGAGCTGAAGTAGGTGAACTGAGACACAAGTTATTTACGTGCGAGAAATTTTAAATCATTAGCCCGCACTTACAAAAGGAGGTGTTTGGTACTGTGTGTATAGATGTCTTTGTAATTATTACTGTGTACAGATTTTAACTTCCCGCCATTGCCATTAGTGACGCGGTCGTAGTGCTTCTAGGAACTAGTATATTTAGACAGTCAGTTATTCCAAAATTCGTTCGGGAGAAATGGTGTTTGGAAGTGCCCGCCAGTTCTCATATCAACAAACTTTCATCTAATACAGTCCATCAAGCTGTTCAACGCAACATTTATTGGTCCAACCGCGCCGGATATTGTTCCGACATAGTTGATTATCTACCGCATCGCTGTTTTGTGTTTTTGTTTGCGCGGTGCTATTTCGGTCGTCACTCATGCTACCTCGTTCGTGACTTGTATTTCGTCAAGAGTTTTCAGAAGTTGTGGTGGAATTTGATCCCAGCACGTTGTCAGAGCATTTATATATCAGTACTTTGCCAAACTGGGCATATTTGCATTTAGTTGTACTGATGTGTGTATTTTGTTTGTATTCACAGTGATCTAAACGCACTAAGGATAAGGTTAATGTACATTGGAGCAGTTAAGAAATCACAGTTACTTAGATTCATAAACTATGATAAAATCAGTTATAAGTCACTGTTAATTTGTATAACTGTGCAAAAATCACTGTTACTGATCACGGTTAATCACTATTACGAACAGGATTATCAGTGTACGCAAGCTCCACGTACCTGTTTTGGCCTTAATAGTGCGGAATAGCGGAATAGTATCAGCCAAAACGTGGCTGATAAACACCTAGCACTTCAGAGACGTCTCGAAAGAGAGGAAAGTCGACTACACGGTGCATTTACATTGTCAGCTTCTGTGCAAGGTGACAGTACTGATGCATGCCTCTTCCTTTCTACTTGCCGGGACTTAGCTCAAATTCGGAATGGTTTTGATGATAACCACATCGCACCGGAAGTTGCGTTCAAAGACAGTAGTGAGTTTGACACCCAGTCCCATGCCCAACGACTTATCAAGTTTGACGAGTATTACGCTGTAATGGCCATACATGACCGTGTCATAGCGAGCAATGGTAGGAATGACAAAGGAACCACCCAGTCACATTCAAACACATCACATGTCAAGTTACCCACAATTCAGCTTCCCAGTTTCAATGGTGACCCAAAGTCATGGTCAAACTCTGCAAACCTGTTTCAGTTCATGGTAGCCACCAATGATAACTAATCTCAGGTGGATCATTTCACATACCCGAAGTCGTGTTTAACTGCAGAACCATTGTTGTTAATCCAGTCCCTACCACTCATGGAAAAAAATTACACTATTGCATGGGAGACTTTAGTGAGGAGATATGACAATAAATAACTCATAACCTGAAACCACATTGAAGCGTTACTTCAAGTGCCAGTGGTATCATCTGACTCTTCAAGGTCTATGCGTGCACTGCTAACTGCGCTAGCCGAAAATACGGGTGCTCTGCGAGCATTGAAAATTCCTGTGGATCACCGGGACTTGCTATTGCTTAACTTGATGGAGAAGAAACTGGACCCTTACCTGCGCCACCAGTGGGAGCTGACAGTAAGTGATTCATCACTGCCAAAGCTGACAATTCATAAAGTTCTTAGAAAAGCAGTGTCAGTCAGCCAAAGCAGTCTGTACAATGTCAAGACCCCTATGTCAAAGACTTCAATTGTGTCCAAATCCAGCAAACATAATTCGTACAGTCCAATTACTTCCATGGTGAACATGACACAAACAGTTACTGCTAATTGTACCCTATGTAAGGCAGACCACATTCCTTCTTAGTGTTCTCAGTTGCTGAGTATAGGCCCAAAGGAACGTTACACTCTTACCAAAAGGTAGAATTTGTATTTGAACTGCCTCAGATCACATCGAGCTAGAAACTGTAACTCCAAATTCACGTGTTGACACTGTGGTGCTAGACATCACACATTGCTACACTTTGCTGAATCACACGATGCATCGGCCCCTGAAATAGGTGACCCCTCAGATATCACAATAGAAGAACATACAGGAGATGGCCAAACCAAAATTGTATCCACACTTGCAGCTCATACCACCATGACAGCTACCATCACTGTTTTGCTGTCTACTGCTCTAGTAGAAATCCAGGATGCATTTGGAGCTCCCTAACAAGTATGTCCCCTTCTAGACTAGGATAGTCAGGCTAGTTTCATAACCGAGGCCAGCCTACAGCGATTGGGACTGCCCCAATAGAAGATTCAGCTCCCAATCCATGGATTATCCAATGTGCCAGTCAGTGTTTCCAAGTCCACCACGACTTGCCTAATCAGTCCTTTAGGACAAACCTCACCATCATTCATTCTGGATGCCTTTGTTCTATTGCGCATTTGAAGTGATCTCCCTAACGCTCAGCTAACCTCTAGCATTTGAGATGCTGTAACACACCTGAAACTTGCAGATCCTACCTTTGCCTGTCCAGGCCCAGTCGACTTGCTGATAGGTGCCGAGTTGTTTCCACACTTGATGACTGGCCGCAAAAGGGATGGAAGCAAGGAAATGCCCACCGCATTGGAGACTGTGTTTGGATGGATCCTCATGGGAAGGGTTAAAACTGC
Source organism: Dryococelus australis (assembly GCA_029891345.1). Lineage (NCBI taxonomy): Eukaryota > Metazoa > Arthropoda > Insecta > Phasmatodea > Phasmatidae > Dryococelus > Dryococelus australis. Next base: position 178,803,453 of record CM056995.1, on the reverse strand, counting down.
TGTTCCATCGCAACCAATAATATCATGTTGTATTTCATTGTTTACATCATCCCCATCCCTTGAATATGATGTCAAAAGGTATTGGGAATTAGAAGAAGTTCCTCAGAAAACACATCACTCTCCTCAGGAAGCGCTCTGTGAAGAGATGTTCGTAACAGCTCATACAAGAGACCAAACAGGGTGCTACAGTGTTGCTTTGCCCTTTTGTCAAACAAGACCACAGTTAGGGGAATCTAAGCACCAAGCAATACATAAGCTTCATCGTATCGAGAGGCAACTGAAATAACCTTCAGTAAGAGCTCAGTATGCAGATTTTATGGAAGACTACCTGTCACCTGGACACATGGAGAGGATTCCAGAGGGAGAAATCTCTGCAAGTGAGGTCTACTACATTCCTCACAACTTTGTAGTAAAGCCTGGTAGCACCACCACTAAGTTGTGAGTGATGTTCGACGCATCTGCAAGAACCACAAATGGCCAATCGCTCAATGATATGCTTCTTATAGGGCCAAAACTCCAAAGCAGCATGTTGATATGTTGCTTCAGTTTCATATGTACCCTATTGTGTTCACTGCAGATATTAAACAAATGTATCGGCAGATATCCATTCATCCCAGTGACAGAGATTATCAGAGGATTGTGTGGAGGTCCTCAGATGACGAACTATCCCGGAATACAGACTGAACACAGTTACTTATGGGGTGTCATCTACGCCATATCTCACCATATGCACTCTCCATCAACTCGGAGAGGATTAGAAGAGCAGAGTTCCTGTTGCAGCAAAGAGTTTATCATCAGACATGTATGTAGATGATGTAGCCACTGGAGCTTGCAGTGTTGAGGCTGCACTCAATCTACAGCAGGAGCTCATAGCATTACTGAAGGTGGGTGGATTTTGATTGAGAAAGTTTATGAGCAACCATGCAGCCTTGTTGGATTGGCTCCCACCGGAGGACATTCATGCACTATAATCTCACTCATTTAATCTTGACCATGACTTGGTTATTAAAGTCCTAGGCCTGCAATGGAACCCTTCCACTGATTCATTTTCGTATGTAATCTACCCCAACTCCAATCCACTTACAAAATGCATCCTCCTGTCAGACTTGGCTCGAGTGTTTGACCCGCTTGGTTGGCTAGGTCCCTTAACTTTGTTTGACAAACACTTGATTCAGATGCTGTGGCTAAAAGGTGCGAACTGGGATACTGAACCACCCCTGGATGTGCGTGAAAAGTGGGACAGTGTTAGATCTGAACTGTCATTAATGTCGTCCATCGCTGTGGCCCGTCCACTAATGGATCTGCAAGGGTGCACATATCAAGTTCACAACTTTGCTGACAGTTCCTGAAATTGGTTATACTGCTCTTGTATACCTTCGTGTGAAACCTCGGCAAGGTCCAGCAATAGTTCACCTGTTGGTTGCCAAATGTAAGGTTGCGCCAGTGAAGAAGGTGTCGCTACCTCGCCTGGAACTCTGTGTAGCTCTTTTGCTAGCTCGGCTTCTCTGTCTCGTCATCAACAACTATGATTCGAGGCTGCACATTGAGACCACTTACGCCTGGACAGATTCTATGGTAGTTTTATCTTGGATTACATTATCACCTCACCTCTGGAAGACCTTTGTGGTCAACCGAGTCAGTGAAATTCAACATTAAACATCAACTAAATGGTGGCATCATGTGCAATCAGAGGAAAATCATGCTGACTGCGCCTCACGGGGTTTGACGCCCACACAGCTTCAGCAACATCATTTGTGGTGGAGTGGACCATGGTGGTTGAAGGAAACCAGTGATCATTGACCCTGCTATATGTCCACAGAAGAGACCTCAGCATCAGTCTCCATCATAAACTTATCCACATAACAGCATATGTTGTACGTTTTATTCACAATTGTCGAGTGCCACAAAACAAGGCTACTGATGCCTTACTACCCCATGAACTAGACAAAGGCTTGACCATTTGGCTGAGGTATGTCCAAGCTTCTTGCTTTGAAGCTGATATTAATGCTCTAAAGAAGCATCAGCGTGAATCACCTTAGATCCGGAAATTGGTTGCATTTATTGATCCCTGTGGAGTGGTCAGGGTGGGCAGTAAGCTGCCTCAGTCAAACTTACCATTTGAGCAAAAGCACCCGGCTTTACTTCCCATATTGCACTGTTTTACAGACTGAGTATCAGTCATTATCATGAAGTCAATCAGCATTCAGGTGTTCCAACTCTTCAGAGTATCATCAGGACACAATTTTGGATACTTGCAGACAGGTGTGCCATTCGTCACTGTCTTCATTACTGCCTCAAGTGCTTTCAGACAAGACCTGCCTCTTCGACACCATTAATGGGAGACCTTCCTGCTATGAGGATTCAGCAGGTGAAACCCTTTGGCCGGGGTGGCCTACACTGGTCCGTTTACTATTAAGCTCGCCCGAGTTCGTCGCCCAGTGTTGTTAAAAGCTTATCTTTGCATATTTGTTTGTTGTGTAACAAAAGCAGTGCACCTTGAGTTGGCATATGATCTTCCTACCGATGTATTTCTAGGTGCATACAAACACTTTCTTGCCCATCATGGCAGCTCATCTGACCTATAGACACTGTGGAACCAACTTTGTGGGTGCAAATGACTATCTGAATGAACTGCGACAGCTGCTTGCTTCTCCCAACCACCAACAGACCATGGCAAGCTCCTTGACCACCCTTGGAGTAACTTGGCACTTTAATCCCCCTGCAGCACCACACTTCGGTGGATTATGGGAAGCCGGAGTTAAGTTGGTCAGTCCCATATGAGGCGTGTTATTGGAGAACAAATTCTCACTTACACGAAACTGAATACTGCTCTAGTGCAGATCGAAGCCATCCTCAACTCCAGGCCTCTTTGTCTACTGAGCTAGGACCCGAATGACTTGTCCGAGCGTACTCCTGGATATTTTTTGATTCTTGAGCCACTTGTCACAGTTCCAGAGTCAAACCTGAAAGATGTCCAGCTGAATCGTTTACAGCGCTGGCAGCTCGTGGAGAAGCTTCAGCAAGATTTCTGGAAATGCTGGCATCAGGACTACCTTCACAACTTACAGCAGCGTCCGAAGTGGCAGGAAGAAAATCAACCTCTTCACCCTCAGCAGCTTATATTAATGAAAGAGGACAGGCTTCCTCCACTGCAATAGCGCTTAGGACACATCATTCTACTACACCTTAGTCGTGATAAAGTACCTAGAACAGCCAATGTCAGCACAGTGGACAGAACCATTAAACGCCACGCCATTACACTGTGCCCACTGCCCTTTAAGGGTTGAAATGAATATTTCAAGGTGGGCGGTGATGTTTGGTACTGTGTATAGATGTCTTTGTATTTATTACTGTGTAGAGAATTGAACTTCCTGCCATTGCCAACAGTGGCGGGCTCGTAGTGCTTCTAGGAACTAGTATATTTAGACAGTCAGTTGTTTGAAATTCGTTCGGGAGTAATGGTGTTTGGTTGTGAAACTCACCTTATTGAGGGTAATAAAGTTCCCGTAATATTGAAGAACATGTCGGAAGAATTAGTTCACTTGCCCCGCGAAAAAGAACTAGGGTTGGCCAGTCCTTTAGGAATATTTGACAAGAATATAGACACAGCTGAAACTGAAAATAAATTGTATATTTTAAATGTTTTATGTCACTATGATAGTCAAATCACTTCTGAAAGTTTGGAATATTTAAATCAGTTTCTGAATTCTGAAATGGGAGAATTTAAGTTATCTTGATTTTGTACCTGATAATGATATTTATTTAACCAATTTGTTAGGTTTAAACCACTTAGAGGGAGCACCATGAGAAAACATGCTTACAGCTCTTAGAGAATTTTCAAACATTTTCCTTAGAAAAGATCAGAAGCTGGGTTGTACTGATTGTATATCTCATAGTATTGAGACAGGAGAGGCAGAGCCCTTGTATGTACGGCCATACCAAATGCCCCAGAATAAAGAGGAAACCTTGCAAGAATAAATCCAAATTATGTTAGATGCAAAGTTATTTTTCCCTCCAGCAGCCCTTGGTCAACACCGACAATTCTCCTGATGCAGAAAACTGTGAATGGCATTAAAATCCACCCAGTGATAGATTTCTGTGCACTAAACCAACTAAGCAATTTGTTTACCCATTGTCACTCATTAACGAGACTTTAGACATGTTGGGAGGTGCTAAGTCTTTCACTACTATGGAATGCATCAGTGGTTTATGGCAGGTTAAGGTCAATCCGGGAGACCAAGAGAAAACAGGCCTTTCTACTCCAGATGGACATTACCACTGTTTGAGGATGCCCTTTGGTTTGATCAACACTCCCAGTACTATTGCTAAATTGATGAATGACACTCTTGCGGGACTTATTGGTCAGGTTTGCTTTGTTTACCTAGATGATTATGTTTTCTCCAAGACTGAAGAAGAACATATCAGTAATCTAAGGTTAGTGTTTGACAGACTGTTTGACTGGCAAATTTGAAGTTGAAGTCGGAAAAATGTAATTTTATGTTAAGAACTATAAACTACCTAGGGCATGTAATTTCCAAGGACGGGACTATCCCCAAAAAGGACAAGATAGCAGTTATTAAGGAGTATCCTGGCTCCTAAAACAGTTAAGGAAATTCGTCAGTTCATAGGGTTAGTTGGCTACTAGTGTAGATTTATTCCCAGCTTTTCCAAGATTGCTCAGCAATTGACAGAACTTACTAAGAAAGAGGTCGCGTTCGAATGGAACGAGATAAGAGAAAACACCTTTACGGAACTGCGGGAAACCTTGTGCGATAAACCTGTTCTGAAATACCTGGACTTCTCTCTTCCTTTCTTCGTGTTGCGTGATAGTTCCAGTACTGTGATGTGTACAGTGCCATCCCAGAAAATAAATAATTCTGAACATCCTATTTTTTTTTATATTTCACGGCAACTCAACAAAGCCACGAGAAATTATTCCACAACCAAACGGGAATGTCTTTGTGTTGTCTTTGCACTAAAAAAATTGCATTATTATTTGAACGGCTGTAAATTCACGGTAGTTACGGATCACAGACCACTCAGATGGTTGTTACAAATGAAGGAACCGATGTCGCATCTTGCTAGATGGTCTCTGCTCCTCTTGGAGTACAATTTTGAAATAATTCATAAGGCAGGAAAAGCTAATACCAACGCGACGCACTATCAGGAATCCCAGTACATCTTGTAACTCCGTTGTACAACCCCGTGTGGGACAGGGAACTGATAAGGAAAGAACAAGAAAAAGACCCGAGAATACCTGCAGTAAAGCAAGAGGTCGAATCAGGAAGAGAACCCGGTTACTCCATCGACCAAGACGGGCTATTGTACAAATTTAGTGAGGAAAATAGAACTGATATGCGAGTAGTTCCGGTAACAATGCTAACCTAGGTCTTGATTACTTACCAGGACATCAAGGCATTAAGCACACTTACGAGCTAATAAAGTCTATGTTTTTCTGGGCAGGGCTGTACCGAGATGTAACAGAACTTTGTGTGAACTGCGAGTCTTGTGGTATTCACAAACGAGCGCCAAATAACAGACCGGCACCCTTGCAGAAATACCCGGAGGTTACAGCTCCTTTTCAAAGGATAAGCCTGGATATAATAGGCCCTCTGCCTACAACCAATAAAGGTGATAAATATATTCTAAATTTTCAACATACATTTTCCAAATATCCAGAATCCATTTGTTTACCGGACCGGAAGACTGAGACCGTAGCTAGAGCAATCCTTAAGGAAGTAGTTGCGAGGCATGGCGCACCCGAACAATTACTGTCTGACCGAGGTACCAACTTTACTTCACAAATCATGAAAGAAGTATGTTCACTGTTACAGGTCAACTAATTGTTAACTACCCCTTAGCTCCCAGCTTCAAATGGTCAAATTGAACGTAGTCACCAAACATTTGTTAACATGATTTCACATTCTGAAGACCGAAATCAATGTGATTGGGATAACTGGTCCCATTAACCCTTTTAGTATATAGTGTGGTAAAGTGTCTTGTTATTGTTTGAATCTAAATGCTTATTTGCTGAGATAATGTTTTTATGTGTAAGCCCAGTATTTGTCATTTTTAATTCATTAATTTATTTCCTTGTTCGTTCTCCAGAAATTTAGCATTATTTTAATATTTTTTTATATTTACGTTTTGCATTGTGACAATGTTATTTGCATTTTTTAGTAGAATCCGTATCATCTGTTTTGATTAATATGTGAAGTTACTATGACAAAAGTATTTATTTTAGATCTGGACTGCTTAAAACAGTTTACTCTTAGGGCTTGGCAATATATATATATATATATATATATATATATATATATTTCCTTCCGCAAAAGAAATATTTTCTTTTCAATTTTTGATTCCTTACTTGACATTCTATCCCATCACACATACATGTAGTATTATTATTACTTAACAATAGGTGTACCCCTCACAGCTCCACTGGGGGGTCTCCATTCTTCCTTGTTCACAGCCGTGACCCTCTGTTACATTTCGATGACGTAAAAAAGTCCTGTTCAGTGAAGAACGCAGTAAACAGTAATTACAAAGAAGAACTCCTGGTACGCCTCCAAACGTCCTTCAAAGTTGTAAAAAATGCCTTGTTTGAATACAGAGAGAAACTGGAATATCAGTTCAATAAGCATACTAAAAGCGTAGATATTTTAGTGGGAGACAGAGTATTTTTAAGGAATGAACACGTAACAAAGGGATTAAATAAGAAATTTTTCAGGAAATGTCTAGGCCCGTATCGAGTGATAGGAGCAACCTCCCCAGTTAATTTCAAAATTAGAGAAATCTATGGATGGAAAACTCAGCTTCAGCTTATCCATTGCAATTGTTTGAAAAAATTCAAGAGCCGTGATGACGCGTTAATGCGGGCACAGAGAAATAGAGTTGATGATAATGTGGGTTCAAACGACCCTGTTTTGGATAATAATGATAATACACCGATTCAGTATGATAATTTAGGAGTAGTCCCAGAAGAAAGAGGCGAGAACAGGGAAAAAATGGAGGCTCCCGACAAAACAGTACAAGTTAATGCAGAACTGGTTCTTCCGGAACTGCTGGTTAAGCGAGAGCCTTACCAGCTCCGTTCCGGAGGCCCTGTGGCAGACTTGCCCTGGGTCATGCCTTGACACCAGCAATTATTGTATAAGATGTGTTAGGGCGATTATATTAAAATAGGATTAAGAAGGCTTTGAAAATTTTGAAAGATTATTTTAAGGATATTTAGTGTATTGCTACTGTGTGATTTTACGATACCCATGTAAGGCAGCAACCCCTTCAGGATGTGTCATTGAATTTGTGGTAACTGTGAGAAATTTAAGATGTAGCTGTTATCGGAGAAACTTTTTTGTGGTCAATATTTTCTTTCTTTTTGAAATAAGCTAAAAAGGTTACCTTGCTAGGTTAGTAAATTAATCAAGTAAGAGATGTACATGTTTTAACCAAGCTTCTTTAGGTGAGTGGAAAATTTTCTTGTGTTAGTAGTGCCAGCCTTGTGCTATATTTACATGTGAATCATACCTTTGTGTGTGTTAGTTAATTGTGATATTTGATTGCATGAGCCATTGTAGCGCGAATTTGTGTGCTTATAGTTGCTTTATGGATCGAAACTTGCTCTGGAAGGAGCGACTTGTGTTGTTCTAATGCTTAAGCTATTGTAAGGTTAATTTTGTGTGCTTATCGTTTGCTTCAATTTCATGTTAGTCACACATTCGCTCTGTGAGGGAACGACCTTGTTATGTAACTGATTATAGGTATGAAAAGCATGACATGGCACCAGTGAGCAAATTATTTTTTCGCCATTCCCCTACGGCTAAGAATTTGGCACCCAAAGATACTCCAGCCCGACGACACATCGCTGGATAAGGGTGACGTGTTTGCGTATTTATAAACTTGAGAAAAATTAATTTTGATATTTAAGTCTAAAAGGTTTTGCTGGAGTTTAATAATAAATAGCCCCTTCAAATTAGACTTTAAATTTGAAATACTACCTAGTTCAAATTAAGATTTTTTTTTCTCTAAATTTTTTTTGTTTGCTGTTTTCAACAGCTGAGAAATTGAAATAAAGACAATTATAATATTTTCTAATCAAGTTTAGTATCATCATAAGGAAGATAGTTATTGAAACCTGAAAAGTTAAATTTGAAATTAATATATTTTATTTAATTCAGCTGTTTGACAGAGCCGATAATTTCAAATAGGAGGGTGAAATATGTGTTTGTGTATCCAAATAGTGAGAATTATAAAGATGGCCACACGATGATGTGTAGCCACAGCTAGCCGGTACCAGAATAGCTATGCACTGAGGGATGGGCCAAGACCTGAACGAGAGACCCTCCGATTCCTGGGCTAGTGCATGAGGACGGCACCCAAGGTAGGCACCCTCGTCCTGGAAAGGGGCAGCGCAGTCTCTGTTGGGGTTCTTAACAGAATACTTACAATCCTGATAGCTGAGAACAGTACCTGAGAACTGCTGCGTTCACCTAACCCTACCTAACTATTCTACGGTGCGAGTGATAATAATTTCAAGCATACAATTTTAAAGTGACGCTTTCGTGTGTCAAGAAGAATTAATTTTCTAAAAATTTTCCAACCTTGTTTATATCAGAAAAAGTTACTACTCGGTTCAAAATTTTACTAAAATAGTGAAAACTTAGAACCGTTAGAGTTTGCTCGTGGTGCGTGTGAAAAAAATTGACAAAATACAACAAGTTACTGTAAATTATGTGTAAAACAGCCCACTAAATTGTCTGTAGTAAATTCGGGGCTCATTGTATGTTCAAATTTAATAATTTACCATCTCTAAAACAAAAGGCAGTACGCTCAATATCTGAATTACTTTCTCAATTTTCTGTACAGCAACTATTCAAAGATTTTACTATAAAATAAAATTCACATACAAACTTTTCAAAAATTTGTCATTTCCATTTATTTGAGTTTTCTAATAATTATAATTAAGACTCTTCACAGATATTAAAAGATCTTTCACAGTCGCAGAACAATTAAAATTAAAATCATTAAATTTTGTGAATCAACAGTTATAATACTTTTCAAAATATAAGATACCCAGTAAAAACTTTGTTGAGCATGCCATGTCTCAAATTTTCAATTTAAACGAAAACTGTTACTACTGAATCCATGAGAAATTTCTGGTCTATTGTCACTTGTAAGAAAGAAGCCATAAGATTTAGCGTTGCTACTGTTAAAAAAAGAAGCTCCATTTATGTAATTGAGTGAATACGTGTTATAATGCTCGACACCTCGATATTGAATTCAGAATTTATTCAAGAATAATTTCTCGATTAATAAGCTATTAATTCTGTTTGAGAGATATAATAAAATAAAAGATTTTTGCTTAAAAAGATTAAAAGTTTCTTTTTAATCAACATAACTTTAATGATAAATTGCTCTGTAAACAAAGAAGCATAAGAATATTCTCTATTTTGACACCTAGATCTCAAAACTTAAAAACTTTGCAGATTACCTAACTTCAAGTCTTGAGAATTCATAGATTTGTTAAAACTTTATAACATTAGCTGGAAATCGATGTGCTGAGCATTTTTAAGAAAATGGACTGTTTTTAAATAAAAGGAAAATTGGTTAAAGTAAAAATTTACTGTCTTACAACGAGCACTGAAAAAAGTGTTCTGTGAATTAATTCATTTTCCGAGTTAAATATGAGAAAGAACATTCAATCATTTGATAATTATTTCTAAACGTTTCATCTAATTTCTAGAGAAACTTAAATATGTCTGAGTTTTACTCTTAAATTTCCTTACACATTGTGAAACTAAATTTTTACCTAGTCTAATAATTTATGACTATTGAAATCTTGAGAATTTATTATGTGGTAGTGTAATGGATCTTGCAAGATTATTACACACAAAACTTGTAGTATTGATTTAGTGAAAATTAATTGAGAAAATTTGATTAATGCTAATAACTTCTGTTTCATTTGTGCTCATTGGGTGACATGATGTTGAATATGCCTTTTCATCATTATATTGTAATGAATTCTTGGAGACTGTTTCTAGGTTAAGATGTTTAATGGAGCATCCAACTCATCATGTTTACATTGATTAATGTAAGATCTTCAGAAATTGGAATTTTTTGGTGAAGTTATATTGCAATATGTGAAAGCAAAATGAGAATTGTGATTCTCTATGTGTATAATCTTGTAAGTTTAATATGCTGAAGAATTTTAATATCCTATGAAGTTAAAGATGAGTTGGGCTCCAAGCCGTATGTACTCCCATTTAGTTGTAATATATTGTATTCTCTTAGATTTGGTCAATATGGCAGAGGAGAAAATGTTACTATATAAGAATGTTTCCCTATATTTAACGCTGGCTCGTATAGCCTTTACTATCAGAATTTTGTTACAATAAAAACATTTTATTTATAATTAAAGTATTCTTATTCATGTGGTATTAGAATGTTAACATTGTACGCTTTGTTTAATCTATCATAAGATTGTGAAAGCAATAGTATCTCTCTCACTCCATGCCTATTAAAAGTTTGAGAAAGCAGTAGGACAACAAAGTTCTTGAGATGTTTTAAGGTTGATGAATATGTCCTCGTAAGTCATACCATGTTGTCTGGGAAATCTCATGCTAAGTTGTACACATACATGCTTATAGTCTGGGTACCGTCTACGTTAATACGATCTTGGACGTCTTTGTGGGATAGTACTTTATGGGTTGCCTCCACGCCCAGTGATGGAACTGTTGGAATGGAGTTTAGTGTGGGCTCCAGTGAAAATGATAGGGCGTCGCAAGGTGTTGCGCACCTAAGGTATATTCTATGATGCAAGGTCCAGAAGGCTTGCTTAAGGTATAATTCAACTTTGGTAAACTGTAATGTCAGGTAGACTTGCAACAAAATATTGCTCGGAAGATGTGCTATGGTTATTGGTATATCTACAATGAAAAGAGAGATAATTTGGACCCTGTGAAATGTTTTATACACTTACTTCTTGAACAACTTACTACACTATTCCTAGCTGTACAATTGTTTATTTCAAGCGATGTTAATTATTATAGCTGTTGTCCTACTGTTTCACTCTGTCCCTAGACAAGGAAATCTTAATTTGATAATAACTCAGCCGTCTAAGGCTGATGATATTATTTAGGAAGGGAGCTGTCAGACGGTCTCCAAACTTAGTTCAGAAAATTGCTGTTTGTATCAATTTAGACATAGGGAACCATTGTTATAAGACACGATCCCTTAGATACATAATTTTTCTAGAAAGGTATTCTATGAAATATTAATGATTTTATTATGTCTTTCAACATTTTCAGTCGACTTTGTAAAACATTCTGTTGTTTAAAAATTAATTGGTTTGGAACCTTGTTCATATATTTTAGAACCTGCCCAGTTATATTTTGGATTATCATTATATAAACATTATATTTCTATATAATATTAAATGAGTGGGCAGCCTGGTAGAGCTCTGTTTATAGCTAAGAGATGCCAGGTGGCCCATTGATTACTTCAACCTCGCACGTGATGCGAGGGAGGTGCCGAAGGAGGGGAGAAAGGGCCGCGAAGGCTCTGGATATTGGCTGCTCTGGTGGTCGGCCAGGGGAGTCTTCCTTGAACCTTGACGTGGAGAGTATTGTGCACTTGAGTAAGCTCCAGAGAAGAGAGCAGAGCATTCATGTAATTTTATTTGTTTGTGCAGGACGGTCCTGCAGTAGTTGGTAGAAATAGTACAAGGTTCATGTTGAGAAGTCTGTAGCTTTGTATAAATTTTGAGTGCACTCTAAGGTCAGGGAACGCAGAGAACTCACCTTCGGCATTCCGGGTTAACATCCTCCGCGATACTTCAGGTCCCCTGAAGAAAGCCTTAAGCCGTCGGTTGCCTTTGGTGACTGAAAAACAAACAATCGCAACTACTTCTCTGCGATAGGTTACCCGATCACCTGTAATTACGAAGTTGGAGAGTGGTGGCATAATTACCTCCCCTTAACGTTTATTGGAGTTATTGCAGTGTAGCCATAAACTACTGTAATCCTCTGTCGCTACTGGCCTTCAGCTGGTAGCGGCATGACAAATGTGATAGTGAGGAAGGTTATCAAGATTGCTGTGTTTATGCTATTAAAAATGTATACTTTACGTTGAATATATTTATATCGGGTTGCCGAATTATTTTATATGTAAAAATACCATGTGGAAATAATATTTAATGTGGTAAACGTTATTTACGGGGTATATTTATGCAGCGATGCTGAGATTATACACCTATACAACACATCAAACAGTGTCGGAAGATTATGTAAGTCTGGTGAATTACTGACGGCTTACTTTATTTATTTTCACGAGAGGAGTGAACTGCATAATCTATAACTAGTAGAATAAAAAAATACATATAGGTCAACATACACAATAGTTTTCGAGATGGTGTTTATACGCAATGTGCATCGCCATTGTATTCAGTGACCAATGGTTGAAGAGCAGTAGCGTTTTCGACTTGTAGATGTCACAGTCCATTGTGAGAATTATCAGAACTAATGGGGGATGATAACGGCAGTGCGGTGTTTCGAACAGAGCATGAAAGAAAGTTTTTACAGGGTGTCCAGTGAAAGTGGATTTCAAGTTTTAAAAACAATAAGAAATCATAATTTTGCTTCACACTATAAGTAATATAATTTTAAATTAAAGAAAGCAGGCACACTTTTCATTTTAGAAAATCTGCATGTACATTTAGTCTAACTGGAAATAAAATTGAAAACAAAAAAAAAAACACATTCTTAGCAACACAACTTTTTAAAAGGTTCTCCGGGAGTTGAGTACAGCAGTTTCTTTTTCTGTGTCATCTAAATCTTCCTTTTCTTTGTTTTTAAAGCAGAGAGTTCAGCAGCTGCTTTTCTTTTTGAATTGGCTTCCTCTTTTTCCTGTAAAAACTACTTCTGTTATTGTTCCATGTAGTCCTTGTAATTGGAATGGGCATTACAGACAGCACGAATAAACCTTTCAGTTATGATCAAATCAAGGCCCCCAGTTGATAGGATGCTGTCATGAATTGTATGCTGGGCAATAAGTGAAATCTCCAACAGATTTTCAACAAAGCACTGTTTGTTTATGGAAAATCCTCATTCTACTGCTGCTTTGCCATGAGACATAATAAATATTTTCAGAAACGATGGTAAATGATCCATGTCTTCACAACAATAAACATTCAAAATGTCAAACCAAAACTGATCCAAGCTAAATTTGGTTCCAACATGCAGTTTCAAACGCCCCTGCACTACAGTCAAGGAACATACTGTCTTCAATTATTTTGATATTTTATCAGCTTAAACTCCAGACAGCCAATTATGATTAACAAAAATATCTACAGCACATGACAGTCTCTTCATTGTTAAATATGGAGTAAGGGCTACCAATGGATCAGCAAATGAAATGCCTCTTGTCAAGATGAATATAAGAGGAAAGTGCTTCAAAATCCTTTTCACATATTCCTGCAGACATTTTATACAATCTACTCTAAACAATTCCATTTTCTTCTGACTAATATTTCATGATCGCAATGCAACTCTCGTCCCAAATCAATTTTTTACTGTACAAAAGATCATTTGCCAATAAATCAACTTTACTCAATGTTGTACTCATCATTACCTCTGCTTTGACAAACCTAGTCATAAGATTCTTGATGACACCAGAAAAGAGGTACGGGGCCATCTGGTTATCCGTTTGGTATTCTTCAAGAAGTGGTCCAATTTCAGCACCAACAAATGAAAAAATGGAAATTTAGGTCCAAATAATGCATCTTTCGTCACAACAAAACTAGCACACGTGGGTTCTGAATTCAACTTTACACTATCAACATACTTCCAAAGATTTTGCAAAATCTTTAAAGCTGTTAGCTACAGGAACATTGTCAAGTCAACGAACTGGGCAAAACTTTGAAGGGAACAAGTTGAACCCAGTTATCCAAATGTAGTCGGCACGATAAGTGGGGATATTATGATGCTTGTGCACTCCTCCTTACTTTATGTAACCCTCTCGGGTTCGGCGAACAAGAGGGGAGTCAAACCCCAGAGTGAGGCGGATTGAGATGGATTCCCACCCAGGGAGTTCAACCTTCCTCAGGGCTGCCAAAAGGCAAGTGGTTCCAGGGTGTGTGAATGGTAAAAGGTGGTGAATAATTGAGGGTGATGGTGGCAGTGGATGATCTGGCCGGGGCTATGGGAGCTATCCACAGCGGCCTTGTCGGTCAGCATGCGAGAATGTAGTTGGCTGGGGAATGATTTCCACGTGGTTTGGGAACGACCTTCGGTGGGAGTCGAACCTGGATGATTTACCCTGAGGCCAACTTTATTGTACAGGAGTTTGGCAGATCCACCTCAGGCGGGTGTTGAACCCATATGAATTTACCTGAGGTCAACTTTATAACATACGAACTTGATGAGTCCACATCCGTTGAAGTTTCCTTGAGGTTAGTTGTGCTTACTACTGGTTGGGGAGTTCCTGGCCAAATAGGACGTGTTCCCTCCAGACCGTACTCCGGCCAACAAGAACATAATAAGTGGTCCAGCAAGGATTCTAGGGTGGGTGGTAAGATGGACTGATAAGACAGTGGTACGTACTCTGGTTCAATAAGTGGCGGCTCGACTGTGCATTTGAATACATCCTTCTACCTTCCTGCTGAAGTATAGTCCTGTGTGCGAGACTTTGGCAGTCTTGCCCAAGGTCCTGTCGTATGAGGTGCAGTCCGGTATATAGGAATACATCAAGTAACACCCAAGAGAATACCGGAAACCCAGACGCAGTGACATGCCCACTTCGGTCTCAAAACATTTGCAAGCTCTGTCTCCTTTGGATTATTGTGCACCTCACAACTGATTCTCAATGTGATTTTTATTGCACAGATTAATTACACACAATTAATAAACAAAAAAAAATGAAAAGGGATGAAAAGCTAGAATTATGGTAGGCAATACAAGGTTTTTAATTCACGTCATATATATTACGTCAAAATGGAAACTGGGTAGCCCGGCTGACTGATGCATAATTAAGCTAACCAAAATAATTATTAAATTATGGTACGTAATTAGAACAGGCACATGTGAGTCTGGGGAAATAATTAATAATTAAAAAATACAAAAATACGAAGTCACGTAATTCATGCAATTCACAGCGTGTGCCAAGTAACAGGGGTATCCAGAGGGCGTTAGTAAAGCGACGACCTGCTACCGTGGGAGTCAAAGAAAGTTGACTGTGGTAAAAAGGAGAACAAACTGAATGAAAATTGCATAATAAATAGAAATATAAGGTGTCTCCAGTGTCGGGCTAGACGGTGTATGGAGATTGGTGTAAAGTGTATTTGCCCCTGCTATTATCGGGTGCATGATTTAAGATTATCATTGTCACAGTATAGAGAACACGCACATAGAATCAATTTTTGTGTAATTTGCCAACAATATAAGTCGAATTACAAGGATGGGGAATATTACCCTGGCTGCAAATTGTGATTGCAAAATTCATCTCTGTAGTGAATTTGTAAGTTAAATTATATAAATTGTACATATAACTAGTGACTATTTGGATGTTTTAAAGAAAAGTTTGCAATTCAAAGATAATTTGCAACAAATTTTGCCTTTTAAAAGGTGTATTTATTGTTATTGTAAAAAAGTTATATCTGAAGGTTTAATTTGTATTTGTGATTATGTTAATAAAGTAAGTGTACAAAAGACAAATTGTTTCTGTCAAACACACTTTCATGGTTTGCGATAGAGTTGTTTAGTGTGCAAAAAAATTTGACCAACTCCCATTCCACACTTTTGTGACCTGTTGTAGGCTGTGCAGAATCAACTGTGAGCAGACAAGCAGTCCGACTAATACTACTGAGGGCTGTTGGGATTAGACCATAGTGTATGCTGTAATTGCTATTTTTAGCAGTGAGGCAGTCGCCAGTGACAATTTCTTGTGTCTGTTTGTACGTGGTCCAGAAGAAGTGTGTTCTCACGCCTTAGATTGTTGGTGACGTCACTCTGCTGGGCTGTGAGTAGGGTCATTAATTCTCTGTCTCTGCTGGAGCATGGTTCTGGATTTCCTTGTGTGTATATATATATGTGTGTGTGGAAAAATCCCTTCATTAGCGATCCTTCCTTCGGGGAGCGGGGGGTAGCATAGCCCTCTAACACCGGGGTAGGTTATCAGGGGTTGGGGAAGCGCTGCTAATTTCTTATCTTCCCGCTTGGAGGCGACAACAAATTAAAACACCTTTTTCTGAGGCTGGCGGGATGTGACATCATCAGGTCACAGGGCTGCTGCCATCTCTTGGGTTTGCTGGAACATCTTCCGTGGCTAACTATAGTTATAGTGTAATGAATCGTTAAAAATATTTAATTTATTCACGGGGTGGTGCTTGCACGCAGGGTTTCAGGCAGGCTGTAGATTTCGTAATTAAGGGAGTCAATTACTTTTATGTAGTCGGCTGTCCAGCATGTTGAGTCTCCTTGCTCAATAAGTGAAATTACAGTAGCCACTGTTAATGACTTGCCTCAAGTTCCGATCACTCGTAGATGGGGCGAAGTCACCCGTAGAACGCGTATCTGCGCTGCGTAGCATGTTGGCACGTGGCATATGAAAAAGGTTGAAAATAGCAAGCAAAAAATTTTACCATTTCCCAACCTGTTTCTTTCATAGCCCCTCAGAAGGCACAGTATAATGAACGTAAGCCACATGTCCCAATGTCCAATATCATGCCCTCATGAGGATGTCCTTCCATTAAATCTTGCTTTAAGTCTTTTAAAAACCACACATTCAGATTTGAGCCATCGATTGATACCTGTATAACTTTATATAGAGCATTCACATTAAAATCAGTAAACAAATAACGGACAGAAATGTCTATTGTTGTTTCCGGGTGATTTTATTCAAACTTTCCTCGAAGCCAATTACAAGATGAGAACATTTTGAAAGCACAACTTCTAATTCCCTTTCAAATTCTGGAGCCAATCCACGAACAACTGTATGTGTTTTTGATTTTTCAAACTGCACTTTAGCTGTGATACTGCTGTCGTGGTACATCCTAGGGTGAACTGTTACACTTTTTTCAACATTTCTTAAGGAATGATGAGTCATGACACAATAAGGACACCAAAGTATTTCTGCACGAGTTACATCCTCATTTAGTAAACACATCCTCAATGGTTTTCGTACTATTCCAGTACTGCTACATGTACACACGCAAGAACATGATGCGGATGACTTTAAAGGAAAATGATAAGCATGCAAGGATGTATCCAAGAGTGACATGGAATGGCTAACTGAGGCAGTTTGGAATGAAGGAGGTGGAAATACCTAAGAGTTGGGTACATCTGTAGACAATTGTGAATGACCAGACAAAGACTTGGAAGGCTCCAAAGTTGATGCATTTCCCATATCAGCAGACGTATCTTGCAAAGCTGCTGAAGCTGTAGCTATTTTACAAAACATTGTTATAGGTGTAGACATGCCAAATGCTTGTGCTCTTCTGATGTGTTAAACTCCAAATGCATGGCTTTAGAGCTTCTCACTCTTAGATTGCAGTGTGCGGTGTAATGGACATTCACTCTCTCTTTCCAATACATGATTTCTGTCGTTAACACTGTCCTTGTTCCTTCTTGCGCTGTTGCCTGATAAGTTATCGTTTTACAGCCTCCGAAAAATGACATTTTCATTGTGTGCGCCATGCAATCACAATGATAGGGTTTCTCAAAGGTTTCAATTTCAAAGGAGCCGCTCAGCTTTGCATCGCGGGATTGGATTCTCTGAAGAGTTATCAGAGAAGTAAACAAATAAAATTCTCTCAATCAGGCCATTTCCTCGCCACCCATTTGCTACTCAGTCTGCCAGTCATATCACAAAGCTGGAGCAATCTGGAAACAGTGCACGCCATCCACACTGTACTGCAATCTAAGAGTGGGACACACTATAGTAAGAGCCCGCAATGAAATAATAGGTTTTGGTAATAAACTGTAGAAAAAATTCTTAAAGCCATTTTTTGAAAATCCCTGATTTTTCCCTGACTTTTTCCCGATGCACGAAATTCTCTGGCAATTCCAGGTTTTCCAGGTCGCTGGACTCACTGTTATAATGCAATTCATTCAGGAAGACATGTTAAATCAAATAATCGTGTGAAAATACAAGTGTGTGTGTGTGCCAATATATACACGGGGTTATTAAAATATTAATATTCGTTTGGTAATGTGAGTGTCAGGAAAGTCATAGAATAAGGTACACATTGTGTTGTGTATGCAATGCAGCACTACATATTGGGTGAGTAACATTATTTAGGTAATTTTTATGAATAAGGGCCTTTTTTGGAAATACAATAATCTCAGAAAGTGGTATATTTCCACTCTACTAATTACAAAATACACAAATTTACTAGGGACATCAAGATTTCACCAATAGAAACCTCACAAACGTTGGTGGGGAGAGCTGTGGAGATCAGGGAAAATATGGGGTAAAACATATGTACATAATATAATATTTATTCACGAATATATGTTAAATAACAAAAAGACTGTACAAGCTGACGTCGTCAGGTGAGACACATAGACTATTACGATACACCTTTTACCTGTGGTTGATGGGCACCAGCGGTGGTTCCTACACACAGCACTGAGACTCGGGGAACTCATTGATGTCGTGGGTTCTGTGTGTTCATCTCACCCGTGTGTACTTACAGAACCACTTTTATATATAACACTGCAAGAATCAAATACTTTGGTTGGGCTGCGTACTGACACTACAAAAAGAGGTATCCAAATTTTGCACTGATAGGTATGTTTATTCTGCCAGAAATGAATTATGAAATTACTCTTCGAATGTGATTAGCCAGTTTGGGTGGGTGATTCCCCAAGCACGTTGCTTAACTTGCGCACTCCAACTGGATGATGCTCCACTGTGTTTGAAAACACAGCCTCCACAAGGCAAGGGGCCTACCGCCACTAGAATGGACTGCAGGTTTGCCCAGAGACCAATTACTGAGTATGGAATGAACCTTTACGGATATCTACGCAACTAGCGCCTACTCGGAACTCTTTCCCGAACTATGTGATGTGTGGTGACGGTCTTACACATAGAGGGTTAATGAAAAATAATCTTGCCATACAAAATTATACAAAATAACACTAGGTGAACATGGAACACGTTATGAGCAGGCAAAATAAACATACAGATGTGTGAAATCAGTTTTAGGTGTCGCAGATGCCGCTAGATGAAGTTCGTAGCGGACCACGTGGGCGTGCGTGAAAAGGCAGTATTTCTTTGTAAATCCAGTCAGTTATCACCAGCCATAATTATGTGGGCATTTGCAAAAATATTCCCTTCAAAAGCTCTTGGGATGCCGGATGGCAGGTAAACACAAATACATGGATTGACCGCATGGTCACGAACCAAAGCATCAAACATGAACAATTCAAGAATTCCTCTCATCTCGTTTAAATTCCAAAAACCTGCAAGGCTGTAAATAATTGAGATAAGTGGATAGCATTACGCAGGGGATGTCTGGCAAAACATACGCAAAGCAAAGGTTAACCTGTATACTGAAGTGAACTATTGAAACCCACATCAGTGCAATAATATGAAGTGTGTACGTGACAGCATCTTACCTCGCAGGCTCTCCTAGAATGACTGCCCAGAGGCATGGGTTGCGCGGACCTACCATGGCTGCCTACGGGGTTCACACAAATGGAAGTGCTATGCACAACAAGTGAAAATATTATATTGCAAATTGAAATGGCACCAAAAGTATTTTAAAACAAAATTACAGATGCAATTTAAATATGAAAATTTAGTTGTCAGTTCATTCTCTTTTGGAGGCGTTCTCACCGGAATATTATTGTCTTCCTCTTCGGCACCACAAGTACTTTGAATCTGAAATATTAACATTATACAAGACGCTGTCATTTCTGACACTGCGCGAAACTTCTGGCATGCTGCGCTGCTTTCCATGTTATGTTCGGCTTCCCGGCATCTCTTTGCCTTTCTTCCCTAGCGGTGTGTGGGCGATACGCAGGTCATTGCGATGCCTTTTGGTGACACGTCTCTGTCCCAGCTCTACAATGAATGTTGAATTCCCTAATTTTTCCGTTACCATCATCAGCTCAATCCCTGCACAATGATTCCTCATCCCTGCTGACATCGGATTTTCCCTTTCACAAACATACATTCGTGGGGTTAGTTCCAGTGGTTGATTTATACAATCTGGTATCCACGTGGCACAATACATTCCTTGATTCATCCGGGCCTGCTCGTGTATTTGCCGTTGGTATGTTGCGATTTCATTGGGCAGTATCTGCGAGTTTTTGCAGGGTTCTCTGGGCTCACGTAACTCTCAGCCTTGTACCATTTCTGCAGGTGTTTTCCTGGTGGCGGCATTGACCCTGTTGCGTACGCAGAAAATAATTTCCGGAATGAATTCCGCCCATCTTGGGTGATCTGCTCCCAACTGGACCCATAACTGTATTTTCACATTTGGATTATGACGTTCGGGAGGGTTCGCCCTGGGGGTAGGGGGGATGGATTAGACCGGGATGGTGTGGTGTTCTGTTCCCCATGCGGTACAATATTCTCTCTAGTTCTTTCCTACAAATTGGGTGCCATTATTCGTTAGTGAGTATTCCGGATATCCCCACCTCGGGAAAAACTCACTTTGCAGGACATGTGCCACGGTATGCGCTCTAACGTTACTGACAGGAAAGGCTTCTTTCCACCTCGTGAACAAATCGGTTATGACCACCAGGAACCGCTTCCCACTTTTGGTGCAGGGGTACGGTCTCATTATGTCGAGAGCAACTGTTTTGAACTGCTCAGTTGGTTGGCGGGGTTGTTGTGGAATGTCGCCGCCTGATCACCACAGCTTCCTAGTGTTACACATGACGCAATCCAGTATGTATTGGCGCACGTCTCTCTGCACGTCTGGCCAGTGAAAATGCTTCTGCATATTTCTCCATGTCTGCTACGAACCCGGGTGTCAGTGTCCCAAACTGACTTGACCATAATTCCAAACTAGTTCCCGTGTTTCCTTAGACACGTAAGTCCTCCATTTCCCGCAATTACCTGGCGGGTGAACCCGAACCTCTCCGTTCGTGTACCTTTTGCAAAACATCAACATTTAAAGATGTAAGCTCACTGTGACAGTTGGCGACAATGTTTTGCTGGAGCAGGGGTAATCCCATTACCGGCGTGACGCAGCATGGTGGTAGTGCCTCCTCCCATTTGGTGTCGTCTGTTACCTTTAGTTGCGGACAGGGATTTCTCGACAACGCATCTGCCAGCTCGTTTGCTTCTGCACGTGCTCTACCTGGAAGTCAAATTCTTGCAACAACAGTGCCCAGCAGGCGAGTTTACTCTTACTGTTATGCATTCCTTCCAACCAAACTAGACACCGGTTGTCTGTCTTCAAGGTGAATTTACGGCCTAGCAAGTAGTCTCTATTTGTGTTACGCGTGCACGATCGCCAAACACTCCTGTTCATTGACATGATACCCTCCTGACTAACATCGGTCTGCATCGTAACAGGAATATCTGGGTTGAACCTGGCTAATGGTTTACAGTTTTGAAATGCAAGTTTTATCTCTTGAAATGATTGTTCAGCTTTTGGTGTCCATACAAATTGTTGCTTCTCTGACAACAGTTCTGTGAGTGGTGCGGTGATAAAAGAAAAAATAAGAATAAATTCTTGCAACCAATGAATTAGTCCAAAAAATGTTCGCACTTGTTTACGTGACCTGGGGGCTAGTTTATCCTGTTTTTGTTGTACATGTTGTGTTTTCGTTTAGTGTCCATCCCCTGAGACATAGTGCCCTAGAAACCCCATCATACTCATGGCTAATTTTAATTTGTCAACCCAACATGTCAGTTTAATGCACTCTAACCTTTCAAACATGAGGCTCAGGTGATATAAGTGTTCCTCCAAATTACTCGACCACACTAAAACGTTGTCAAGGTATGCTATTGCAAAGTCACCAATATAGTTGTCTAAGACGTTGATCATGAGATTTGAAACGTTGCAGAAGCACAATTTAACCCAAATGGCATAGAAACAAATTGGAATCTCCTACCATGAGGTGTAGTGAAAGCAGTATTTTTACGCTCTTGTGGGCGGATAGGCACTTGCTAATATCCTGACTTCAAATCCAAAGACATAAACACTATAGTAGGCCCTAATGTTGAAAAAGTGTCTTTAATGTTTATGACAGGTGGTGACATATTTACTGTAATTTTATTGAAAGGGCAAAAATAAATACAAAACCTCCATTCGCCACCTTTCTTAAGGGTGAGTGTAATTCCTTAGGTATAAAGACTTCTTTGCGTAGGTTCAATAACATGATCAGTCAATATCTCACATACCTGCTGCTTTATCACATTCTGGAAGTAGATACCTGGATCCCTCGGCTTCATGTAAACTGGGTCCTCGTGTAGTGATGATGGCGTTTTCTGTGACGTCAGTCCATTTAAACTCCCCTTGGTGTGAAACACTCCGGCGTACTAGTCCAGTAGATGTTGCAACCTTCCTTGATACTGCCTCGATACCTTGTTGACAAAATGATCCAGCGGGATGGTGATGCTGGTGGGTGGCGGTGTTGCTCCCACGACGTACAGAGACCACCACCCACGTGTCCCCACGTGAAGGCAGTCGGGCTGTGGCTCGATGACAGCTTGATTGTTGATTAGCCACGGTAGGCCTAGGATAATTTCTTCACACATGTCAGCATAATGTATATGTCACGCTCTGTTTGCATGTCCCGTATCCCTACTGTCACGTGCATAACACTTGTAGCCTCACCCTGTTGGCGTGTAGTGGCATATTGCAAGCGACGTGATGGCACCTGGGTGGTAATGGCCTGAATTAATCCCTCACACACGAAGCTATGACTTGCAGCAATGTCTACAACTGCAATTACATTCTTCCCTTCAAACTCAATGTTTACACGCCATGCTCGAACAGTACTGTCACTCACTTGATGCACTTTCGCACCCACAGTTGACGGACTTCTCCACTCTGGCAGTGAGATTGGTGCAGGTGCAGTTTTGCCAACCTATTCCCTTGATAATAACTGTCGGGTGTGTCATTGCGATAATTGGGCAGTTGTCCACGTGACATCCACACTGGCGTGAACGGCGGTGGTGGTCACGTGACATTGACAAGGATCAGGGGGTGCGGGTGTTGACATTCCGCAGTTTCGTCCCAGCAATTGATACTCTTGCCTGCTCGCACATCTCTCTCATACAGGCATGCCTCTCGCATCAACTGTTCTACACTTTGCTTGGTGATTCTGCGCAAATAAAGCCTAATGTCTCGTGTTGACAACGTGACGATTTCCAACATGCCATTTGTGGCTTGCCTTGAGTGCAATCTCATGTATAACCCTACTTTGTACTGGATGAACTCTTCTATCCCTTTGCGTTCCAGCTGCTGCTCGTGGTACAGCCGGGCTTGGGTCTGTATGGCATCACTGCCGGTATCGAACCAGCCTAACAGTCTGTCACAAAAGTACTCCCATGTTACTCCGGACTCGTGAACTAGATTCCACCACGCGGCAGCTGTGCCTCTAAGGCAGTTGATGGTTACCTCAGTCCAGTCTTTGCGATGCACCCTATGGCTGTGTAACTTTTCTTCACATATGGATAGGAATGAACTTGGGTCCTCGGAATCGTGACCCGCAAAGGTTGGTAGTAAAACAGTTTTGTATAGCTGTCAAACCTTGTGGCGTGTAAGTGAATACAACTGGTGTCGATGTGGGTTTGCTTTGTGGTGTCGCCAGCGGCACATTCCCTACACAGTCATTCTTCCAGCACTCCGTACAATTGAAAATCCCACAGCAGCATGTTGCGTATTCCTCCAGCCCAATGCATCTTAGGTGGAAATTTTGTCAATACTGTTAACACGTGGACCATTGGTTCCTCATCATGTCCCATCCGGAGCGCATGCATAGGCATTGTTCTGACGGAGATGGCATGGTGTTGGCCTTGCATTGACATAACGCTTGTTCCCAAAGGTTGTCATCCAAGAAGTTAAGTTTTTTCAGTTTTCTGCAATGCACACAATGATCAATCGGTATGTCACAACTTCTCGCGTTCGTGGGTGTTACAGGTGCCAGCGCAGTTGGCTTGATATCATCTTGCGATTGTTCTGGCGTGGTCGCCATTTTATCGCAGATGACGCGGTTGTCCCAATGCAGATGAACACACTGGTCTCACTTGGGAATGCCAATTGATACCGTCGGGTGACAGGTGGAGACAATTACGATAAACCTTTTACCTGTGGTTGATGGGCACCAGCGGTGGTTCCTACACACAGCACTTTTGAGACTCGGGGAACTCATTGATGTCGTGGGTTCTATGTGTTCATCTCACCCGTGTGTACTTACAGAACCACTTTTATATATAACACTGCAAGAATCAAATACTTTGGTTGGGCTGCGTACTGACACTACAAAAAGAGGTATCCAAATTTTACACTGATAGGTATGTTTATTCTGCCAGAAATGAATTATGAAATTACTCTTCGAATGTGATTAGCCAGTTTGGGTGGGTGATTCCCCAAGCACGTTGCTTAACTTGCGCACTCCAACTGGATGATGCTCCACTGTGTTTGAAAACACAGCCTCCACAAGGCAAGGGGCCTACCGCCACTAGGATGGACTGCAGGTTTGCCCAGAGACCAATTACTGAGTATGGAATGAACCTTTACGGATATCTACGCAACTAGCACCTACTCGGAACTCTTTCCCGAACTATGTGATGTGTGGTGACGGTCTTACACATAGAGGGTTAATGAAAAATAATCTTGCCATACAAAATTATACAAAATAACACTAGGTGAACATGGGACACGTTATGAGCAGGCAAAATAAACATACAGATGTGTGAAATCAGTTTTAGGTGTCGCAGATGCCGCTAGATGAAGTTCGTAGCGGACCACGTGGGCGTGCGTGAAAAGGCAGTATTTCTTTGTAAATCCAGTCAGTTATCACCAGCCAAAAATATGTGGGCATTTGCAAAAATATTCCCTTCAAAAGCTCTTGGGATGATGGATGGCAGGAAAACACAAATACATGGATTAACCACATGGTCATGAACCAAAGCATCAAACATGAAAAATTCAAGAACCTTTATTTAAATATTACATAAAACTGTGAGATAAATTACGGGGCACAAGATAGAACAACTTCAAATAATTACAAAAGCACATGACCCTTAATATTGCACGTTGCAATTAAGAAGAAATTTCAATGAACAGCCCTAGACATGGGCGGATGGCATCTGATACACAAACTACACAGGCCGCATGCCTCTCCAATATCTCCTCTCATCTCGTTTGAATTCCAAAAGCCTGAAAGGCTGTAAATAATTGAGTTAGGCGGATAGCATTATGCCGGGGATGTCTAACAAAATGTAAGCAAAGCAAAGGTTAACCAGTATACTAAAGTGAACTATTGAAACCTACACATGTGCAAAAATATGAAGTCCGTACATGACAGCTTCTTTCCTCGCCAGCACTCCTAAAAATGACTGCCAAGTGGCAGGGGTCATGCGGACCTGCGGAAGTGTTATGCACACCAAGTGAAAATATTATATTGCAAATTGAAATGGCAACAAAAATATTTTAAGACATAATTACAGATGAAATTTAAATATGGAAATTTTGTAGTCATTTCATAGTCTTTTGGAGGCGGAATATTATTTATTGTCTTCCTCTTCGACGCTGCGCTCACTTTGAATTTCAAATATTAACATTACACAAGACTCTGAAATAAGACTGTAGCATCTGGAGATGCTAACGAATGAATATTTTGTGTCACAATAATATTTAGGTATTCTATGCTCATGTTTGGTGTGTTTACAAAGACATTTTAAAAGCTTTGTTATTGTTTATTATTCATTTGTTTATGTTTTCAAGGTGATACAATATGTGTTTTATTCATTTCAGTGCTTAATTGTCCTCTGTTTATGTTTGTAAAAGATTGTGTATCCTAGTATATAGGTTGAAGCACAGTTGAGGTTAGGTTCTAATGTTATGAAGTTTTATGTGGGAAGTGGTACAAGTGTTACGATGTTTATTATTTTCATTAATTTTCTATTTCACTCACAATGTTAAAATGTAAGAAAAAGGTAGCAATTAATTTTAAATTTCATACACAGTAAAATTTTAACTTGTACTCTGAAGTTGAATTGTATTGAAGGAAAAGAACTTTTTTTTTCTCTCATTAATTGTATGTAAATATAAATGTGATTTTACTTTTATTTGCCTGTTAATCAGTATATGCATATTTTAACAATGTTAATGAATATAGAGAAGGGAATATGTGACGTCCGTTACGGCATTCATGTTTAGTTTTGTAGGTCCTTGGAGCTGATCAGAGCAGCGTAATTTTGTATGCGTGCCTGTGTATCTTAATCTCATGGAGATGCTTTTTGAAACTCTGTCTGCGATTGGTTACATAGGTACAGCGCCAAAATTAGGAAAGTTCGTTCTTGACTTTGTCAAAAACAGTCTCTCGGGGTAATGGCTTTACAGACTGTAGGACATGCCAAGAAAGGGCCATCTCAAACAAGTGAAATATTAGCAAAATATTTGTGAAGTGTAAAATGTGTTGCCACTTAATGTTAATGATGTGTCATGTAGGCCAGACATATTGAAGAAGAGTCTGAGCCATGAATTTAATTATCAAGTTGAAAGTCAAAGCCACCCCAAAATGTCCCTTGCAGAAAGACTCTGGCAGGTATCCAGGTCTTAAGGAAACAAGTTATAAGTCACTTGAACATTGCAGTGCTGCATGTTTTGTAATAAATAAAATTTATGGTGGTGTATACGTAAAACAATTCCAAGGCATTTTAAAATACCATGCACATTAATTACTGAAAATAAGCAAAACATTTGTAGTCATGTTGTCACTGCAAACAGGTATATTTTTATCACCCATTAGTGAGCCCTTTAGAGAGACTCGTGAACATTTTTCTATACCGCAGCTAAATAGCATAAAACAGTTGATTGCAAATTACAATCCGCTTTAAACAGTGCATTTAGAATGTTTATGCAGTATTGGTGAAATGCTTGCTTGAATTAAATACATTGCAGTGTGTTGTGAAACATGACTCTCAAAAGGAATTCAGAATAATAAAATACAACTCAGAGAGTTTTAGATTATGTTATTTTACAGTATCTTTTCCCCATTACACATTGTGTGTTAGGCTAAAAGGTATATTGATTGCCCACAAGTTTACCTTAATGTTGAATACAAATGCTGAAACCAATCACAATGGAAACACACGTGAAACCAATCACAATGGAAACACACGTGAAACCAATCACAATGGAAACACACGTGAAACCAATCACAATGGAAACACACGTGAAACCATTCTGAAGATTTTTTTTGTTTACACATCTGAATGTTATTTCTCTGAATTCACATTCTTTTAAAGGTATTTTACAATGGTCATGTCCCAACTCCTGTTGCGAAAAGAGGGACCCACACCAGTTGCATAGCTGTATTGATTGTGTGTTTGACTAGTTTGACAGATGAAGCTGTCACCATAAACTTGTCACACAGTGTATTAAAAAAATGCAACGCACCTAACTACAATAAGAAAGTTTTATGGTTAAAAGGGTAATATTTCACTGTCTAAGCATTGTCACACACCATCACATTTTATGCACTCAAAACATACAAACCATAGTCAACAAAAGATATCACTTAACATCACTTTGTGGCATTCCATGCGTTAAGTCACGCATGAAAATTCTACATATTAAAGAATTGTCTGCCCAATCGTGGGGCACGAAAGGCTCATTGCAGCATCACCATATAAGTACAACTGCAAGAGTGACAATATATTGTTTGGCTTGTGTATACTATTAAGAAGCACTCGACAATTAATAACATGGCTGATGAAGAATCAGGTTCCTACTTTCTAAGATCATCAATTAGGGAGGAATGAGAGTAATTTATGACAGACAGAAATTAACAAATTCTAACTAACAGGTCAGATGAAATGACACTATCTACTTCTGAGCATGGGGACAATAGAGTAGTGGAAGATATGACCCTCACTGGCAGAGACTCGGGTAACACTCATTACTCACCATAAGGAGGAGGTACTTCTACGTCTCAAGAAGCTGATCGTACAGTTACAGGGGAAAACAACATGCAACACAGTATGAACCAAATGCTAGCTATGATAACACAAATGCAAGTTAGCATAGAGAACCACTTTACAGGTGTAGAGAACAGCTTTACAGGTGTACAAAACAGCTTTACAGATGTACAGAATAACATTACTGAGGTACAAAGCAGCATTGTTGAGGTTCAAAACAGTATAGAGAGTGAGTGCTCAAAGGTTAGGCAAGAAGTGAAGCAGCAAGTGATTGCAATGACAAGAACCTTGAAGGAAGTAAGCAATAGGTTAGAGAATACCGAAAAACAAACCACTCTAAATATAACACAAATAAAAACACTTGAGCAGTCATTGGAGAAGATAGTATACAATAATGAAGACACACAAGAACTTGTACAAAATTTACAAGTACACTGCAGAACAGTTGAATAAACAAATATTGGAAGTAAGGGAGGATGCTGAAAACAGAGAGTGTATTTGGATAGAGAGCTAAGAAGTAACCACCTCACACACCAATAGAGAGAGTATAACAACACGGCCCTTCTCAAACCCTGCTGGGTCTGTCTTGATGGCGGAAGAGCATGCTTCATCCAGTTTGTGTGCAGTGTTAGATAGTTATCAGCCCATAGTGTTTTGTCGTTCCAGGTAGTGTGACACAAAAAAGGTTTATTTAAATATTTAAAGCCACTGGTGTATACTATATTATGTTAAAGATTAACAAAACCTTTAAATTACATTAATTAATACATTTCACATCAACTTATATTTTATGATTTTTACAATTTATAATTTTGAGTTATTATAGAGATAATATCAAATATTTTGTCTACTACACATTTGAAAGTGCAGTAAATAAAATATTTATTCACAATAATTAACAAACTACTTGGGTAAATGTGCTTACAGGGCACTTCTCAAGATCGCTATTTTCACTCAACTGTTCGGACAATGGAGGATTGTTTCCATGCAAGACAAAATGTCCAGGAGACAGGAAGCCCCGGACAGCAGATGGATCACAAATGTCACAGAAAGACAGACTATGACAATTCAAATTACACCTATCACACCAAACAAAGCCGTCCAATTGCAAGTATACATGTACAGCTCAATTACAACTACAACACACTTTCTGTAGTAATCCTATATGAGAGATGTCATTATTATTGCAGTATGTTACTTTTATTGGTGCACAGTTGAAGGTTCAGTTTATGAACAAACTGGTTTGTTTGTTACTTAAAACTAACATTATTTTCAGTAACTGAGAAATTTACAATTAAGTGTACTACTGAGGCGAGTTTCTGGAGGAAAGACAGCAGGCCAGTTCAGTAGTGCGGCTGACTATATCACAGATTGCTGCAAACTTTGTAGTCTAGCAATCACAACACTAGAACATACTTTTACAACTTGCCTATCGCTGAGAACACTATGAGCAACCTTATCCTGAACATCCACAGGCATCCATCATAAATGACTTGTACAGTTGACAGGACAGTGTCTTCTGATCAGATGACGCTCCCGTCCCCGACGAACCGCTGCCTGCTCGGACAAGAGCCAACGCGTCGGGTGAAGGCAGGAGGTACCTTTAGGTTTGTGGTTCAGTCGAGTACGCTTTAGGGCAGGAGCCATTTCAGCTTTTAGAAATCAACTTCACTTTCAGGTGTTGATAAAATTAATATTGTAGTTGAGAACTACGAAAAAATAATTCCATTGAAAACAGTCCAACGTAATTTAATGCATAATCACAAGTACACTATAAATAAATAAATGCGTATGGGGGTGGAATCAGAGTGAGGCAACACCCTCACCCAACACCAAGTACACTGCAAACGTAACATACACATTCATAAACTGACAAGCAGTTAAACGGTTGTGTGCTAGATAAATAATACGTAGTTTCAATGCATAACCCCTCAAATTGCATTCAGACCATGTTTAATTTATTGTTATATTATTCACATACAATTTAACATACATACGTCCACTTAATTCAAGAATAAAAGTACTGAAAACTGCACATACCTGATCGTTTTCGAGCAAAAGTATTGCACCAGAATACAGCAATTCTAAAAGATCCTTGTATTTCTTCATACCAAGATACCTACCAAAAAGTTTCACAATTAGTTTGTTTCTACGACCAATAATTTGCCAATGATGGCATTTAGTACGTGCTTTATAGGTTATACAAATTCCCGAATCAGTAAATTTTTACCACGATACGATAACCGAAAGGAAATGGTTGGCTTACCTGAAGTAAAGTGTCCTGTACAACTGGTGTGCTTCGTAGAAATTTTTGTCTCGTATCGACAATTGCAATTTTGAAAGTATGCGTGGAACACCATGTACACGGACAGCAGCCATGTTTCACACTTTGCTTTGATTTTCAACCACAACACAAGAAAAAAACTCCGCCAGCCAGGCCGCAAAGAACGTGGCCTAAACGCCGGCAAGCCAGTAATACTGGGAATACTGTTCTCCATTTTACCACGTATAAATTACAAGAAAGGAATGGAAAACGTCACTATTACACAACTCTTATTACGCCCCAAGCACTGCGAATTTCAGCATTTATTAATTATTGGACACTTCTATAATCGCATACAATAATTTACAATACAATAACTTTCCAGGAATTTTGTTATATACTACATTGAGTTACCAAGTTACCAAGTACTGTATTTGGTATTTAGTATCTGGTATTACTTATATGGGCAGTACTTTTAACAGTTTAAAAAACTAGCGATTCCTATAGGATTAGAAGTGCAATCTTCGTGCTCATTTGTTACTTGAGTCACATTAGTCACAGAATACTCCCACATATTAGAAAATTCACCGATGAATCCCCTGATGTACACTGGACGTTCGAAAAATTAATCGTTTGATGAATCCGGTTGAACATATTTATCCATTGGTTCCGCCGGCCTGAAAATCTGGTGGATCTGGTGGATATGCACCAAAACATCCACACTTAGACTAAATTGCAGTAGGGTAATATGGGCTGTCCTTAAAGGGCAGCTCCACCTAGTTTTTAATTAGTAAATTAGGTTTATTCCTCTCATCCCAGCCAGCTGTTTATATGCACGGACCATTCGCTATTACCGATTCCAATCAATCTCAGGGAGGTTATCTCTGCAACATAACTGCCAAGGCTGTAGCGATAACGTGCTCTCTACAGCAGCTGGTGAGAGTGTTAATCGACAAAAGAAAATCTCACCCCCTCTTTTACGAAGCTCAGTGCAATTGCAGCATTATGGGTGGAAATATACTGACGTTTGCCACGTTTCCCAGCCCTAGAATGTTCACAACGTCTGTAGGTGAAACCCGCTAAGCCAGCTGACCGCCACCATCTGCATGTGAGTACAGCCCATTGCGATGTATGAATAATTCAATATGCTCCAAATAGACGTGATATATAAAGTGTATACTTAGGTTTTGATTACATTTGTTTCCCTGGCACCATAGTGCTTGTTTTTAATTGTTTTATTCTTTTCAGTGCTAATGAGTGTTCTAAATATGTTAACATAATTTTCCAGGACATTTTCATATTAAATATTATTTGCTGTCATGTGACTAAATGTTCCGAAAAACACCATACTATGTGCACTAGTGTGACATCTATGCGCCACATGTTGCTTTTTCGTATTATGTATATCGCCCGTTATATACAGTGCTTATGTGTTTAATATTTATTTAAAAGGTTTCTGTAGTGTTTTTATTGGTATGTGATGAAAAGAGATCTTACAAATGCAATAAAAAATGGAAGAAGGATCTGTGGACAGAGCATGTCGAACTGTTCAAGGCAGGAAGTGACGGCCACATCCAAGGCAACAAAATGTAACGGGACACATCAGTCATGCCCATCAACAGCACCGAGGCATCTGGCACATCCATTCCGTTAGTGTGATGGGCCACACTGCAATAATTGTTGCCCGCAACGAGCCGCGGCACCCTTCTGCCACTGGAAGAGGCATTTAGCTGCTGGGAAACTAGAGGTCGGGGTAGAGCGGCCTGATTTCACTCAACCCCATTCCAAAACATGCTCCACTGATCCGACACCACAACAAGTTCTTTAAGCACTAATCAATAGTGACTTAACTAGTTTCATTCATATTTCCATAACAATCAATGATAATTCTTGCTATGCACTAATTGATATGGCTGCATTGCATAACTTTGTGAGGAGAAGTTTTGTCAACAGTGCCAACATAACGCCCATCAACAAAACAGTCCAGCTGGCAACACACTAACACACAGGAGAAATTAAGAGAGAAGCAAACATCACCATCCACATCCGCGACATTGAAACTGTGACAGTCGCCTTCCTATCCGGCGAGATAAGGGAAGATGCTATCCTCGGCATACCTTGGCTGACCGAGCAGAATACAGAAGTATATACTACCACAAGAAGAATCCATTTCGGAAGAGACGAGGGAAGGGAACAGCTTATAGCGTAAGAGCACCTGTGTCAAAGGTAAACACGCAGGGCGACATGTCAGTACGCTGTGCAAACCTGTCAGTGTTACTAACTGTGCCGTTGCTGGACACAATTCAAGAAGAGATCGCACGAGCACAAAGGAGCTACCCACTACAAGTAGGTGGAAAGAAGAGTGTGGCCAAAGAAATGTAGAGAAGTGGCGAGTTGTAAATGATTGTGCTGAATCCTGCACGAGACATTGAGAGTTTACATGCCCACTGCTTCCCGCATTGCCATACTACACTATGCCCAAGCCAACCACATTTCTGGACACCCAGGATTAGCACAAAAAAGAAACGAAACATCCTGAAATATTTCTACTGTCCGGGGCTGTCAGTGAACATAAGAAGCTTTGTACGTCAGTATGTCACCAGTGCCTGTTTCAATAGCCGGGGCAGGGGCAGAGTGTAACAATAACAGCCATGTGAACCACGTGAGCCATTTGAAACGGTAGCACTCGTCATGATGGACCCTTACCCCAGGACACCGAATGGGTAGCTGTTCATACTCGTTGCGATGGGTGTTTTCGAGGTGGGTTAATGCCGATCGTCTCTCCAGCGTACAAGCACGTGGCATCTGCAAGGTTATGGAGAACGAATTATTTGCCCGCTGGGAATACCCTCGAACAGTTTTGAGCGAAAACTGCACGAAATTCATGGGCGTGCATGACTTGATTTGTGTAGAATATGGGGCATCCAACACCACACCATGGCGATTCACCACCCACCTGCGAACCCTAATGAAAGTCGTAATCAAGACATCAAGACTCAGCTGCATCTGCGTGTGGGAGAAAACTACAACTAATGGGCCGAGCATCTGCCCACCACATTATTAACGCTGCGGACTCGTACGAATCAGGCTACAGGTGAAACACCGGGCCAGTTGCTTCAAGACTGTGATGTCCCCCTCCTCAGGAAATTTGACGGTGGGGCAAGCAAACACTAACCAGCACCATTATGCCTCGCAGTGGGCGCCGGGTATCACCCATCCGCCACCCTGTTTACAACCTGGACAGCTCATGAATGCGAGAACCCATCCGCAATCAGCTGGACAGCGGAGTATCCACACAGGTTTCGCAGCAAAATTGAGCTGACCAAATGAAATCATGAAGCATGCAGGAGAAATCTGTTACAAAGTGTGCTTCAGCAGGTGCCATTCATCAGTTTTTCATAGACACACACTCAGACTTGCCGACACAGGCGCAGAGATGCAACTATCTGACACGGGAGCGGATAGGGTGAGTTGGAAATTCCCCGGGATGCCAGACCCACATTTGAGAGAGGAGAGAGATCATGTAAGGAAATTCCTACATCTGCCGCTGCGACACCTGACGCCGAGATGCCTACACAGGATCCAGCGGAGTGAGAAATAGGAAACCACTAGCAAAGTGAAGGAAGTCTCTCTGCAGCTGTTTCCCCTCCCATCTGTCGAGATGCATTGCATCGGCCACCTCTGTTAGATAACCTTCAACAGGTGCGAGTCCGGACCGGTGGTGTCATGACGCCAAGGAGACAACAAAAATTGGCAATACCATGCTGGTATTGTTTGTGTTTGGGGATGCCCAGGAGAACAATCTGCCACGGTCGCGGGAAAGTGCCAGCAGTGACTGCGAGGACAACAAGAGCAGCAGCAATTATTAGGGGGTGAGGTGATGTGTTCCCCTCCCCCCCGATCGAAGCAGACATGTTTCTCTTGGCATGTCATGTGCATGGCCTGTAGGTGTCAGGACACACTCACTACAGCTGTCACTACATGGCACCAGCACCACATGCTAAGACGAGGTAAACAACAGGGCAGCCACTACAATCTGCAGCCGCAACATGGATTAAGCCCACCGTGCAGGTTTTGCATGTGACCAGAGCCTCCTAGTGATGAGTGAACACTCTCCAGGGGGTGGGGCATGTTACATGTGCCACGTTTCCCAGCCCTAGACAGTTCACAATGACTTGGGGTGAAACCCGCCAAGGCAGCTGATCGCCACTGTTCACATGTGAGTACAGCCTAGTGTGACATGCTGCACCAAATGCACTAGTGTGACATTTGTGCGACCACGTGTTGCATTATGTATATCGCCCATGCGATACAGTGCCTATGTGTTTAATATCTATTTAAAAGGTTTTTTGTTGTGTTTTAATGGTATCTAGTGATTTTATATGAGTGAAGCATATTGACGTGACATTCCCACCAAAATGTAAAAAAAAACCATGCAGCCACATGTTACAACTCCATGTGCATGGAATATTGTGTATGTAATTTTTAGTGTCTATTTATTGCTTGCAATTGCCTTGTTTTCTTGTTATAAATTATTTTCTTAAATGGAATAGAACTAACCAGTGCCAATATTGGATATAGCCAGTGTTTTGTGTTACGTAGGCTGTGTCACTTAAATGCAATAACGTAACGTAACATACATGTTGCAAAATACTGCCAAATAATATTATGTGTTCTTTTTTATTTTATATTCCGTTGAAGTGTTGTGTTGGTATATTTCGTATATTAAAATAATAAAGTGCAAATGAATGTAGGGAAATTCTGGCACGTGCAGGGCCGTGGACAGGGAAAACATAAGGCACCAATTTGAGATTAGGGTGCCTTACGCAGTATGGCTAAGTATATGTTTTTATGTATTTTTATTTCCTCTTAATATTCAATCGTGACTTATCATGTAAGGTTTTAATTACTTTGTATTAATTCAGGACCACATTCATCCACTACATGTCACTTGTTTATGTATTATCACGTAATTTGTGATCATGTTATACAGCACAGAGGTTTGTGCCAGGAAGGTGGCCGCCGCTGCCATGTCCTTTAGTCACCTCTTGGTTACCGCGTGGGACGGTCGTGTCGCGTTCCCTCCCTGGGCACTTCAAAATTTGATACCAATTATGTATTTTACAATAGTTTTCACATAATTAATTGAATCCTCTTGTTTGTTTTTGCCCAGGGATTGCAATGTTCTAAAACCCAGTCCGTATTTTACATGGCCAGGATGTGATTACCATTTAATTTCACGTAGGCATTTTTGCCACATTTTCTGTATCAGTCAGCACTACACATTAGCGGAGCAAAATTTATAAGTGCTTCTGTGAAAGTTTAAGGGAATAAATATTCACATAACGTGAAGTTCCAGACTGTATTAATTTCATTTGTCCCCTCTTGATCACTTAATAGTATGTAACATTTTTTTCACAAGGTGTAAGGAAGCCTAGAACAGCCCAGGAGTGATCATGACTGTATGGGAATAGGCCTAATAATTCCCACTAGCCAAAGCATGAGATATGGATATTGGGATAACTTTTACAATTTCTGCAACTACAAGATTGAGACTTTGGACAGCAAGGAGAACCCCGTTCAAGCCGTCGACCACACGCCCGAACTGAGCTCGTGCTCTCTGCTGAGATGCTGGGGCCCACCGGAGAACATGGTGGTAATTTTTTAATCCTTTCCACATAACTTATTTTCCTCTTTGATGGTCCAGCCTAAGATCCGAGAGATGCCAAGTGGCTTGCCCACGTGTGGCATTCCTACATGATGCCCTTGTCGGCACGTCAATACTCTATTACAGCCTATGGCTATAGAGGCATGACTTGCGAGGTAGCACAACTACAGACTTAAACGCATCTTTCTCCAGGGATACATGTTAGTATTAGATAGTTTAGGATAATTATTAATTCTTCCTTTCACAGACTCCACCATCTTTCACGGTCCCAGCAAAAACCAGGGAGCAATGACACTGCCGTTACTCTCTGGTAGCTCACTTCTGTTTTTCTTTAGTTTCAGGTCAACTGGAGGATATGAGAGAAATGGCCCCATAGCACCACTTCCCTTACCAGAGTAATGTTCAGGCTTCACTCTGGTTACACCAGCAACATTTCCCCATTAAATTGAAATAAATAGAGTTCCTGCTACCCTCTCTACTAGATTTTCACCCATACTAATAAGATCATGTTTCCGAACAATCTGTTTCCTGTAGCATTTCTGTTTCATGCATGAATATTTTTAATTCTTTCCTGTCGCAAGGGTTTTTCCGTCCACTTGGGGGTTTTTACCTTGCTCTTGAGGTTATAGTCTTAGCTATAGGAGATTAGGTAGGTAGTAATGGCCCCAATTGCTGGCCATGGCTGCACAATCCCTCTCTGCCATGATGCATGCCGCCTTACATGACTTCTTTCCTTTGTAGGTGCACGGGGTTAGCACTGTCATGCAAAAAAAAATCACGCCCTACCATCGGGCATCCTTTCCCCTATAACTTATATATGAGGTAGAGTAGAATTATATAAATTCTGAAAACAGACGAAAACACAGATAAAAATCAACCTGATGTTCGAATAATGGCTCAACTGTTTAACACTGGTGTATCACTCAATGGCGGATTCATCCATGAATTTTAGAATACGCAGCTTGCCGATTACTATAATGTGTGCGATGTTCCCTTTCCTTGATCGTTCATCACATCTGGAGGAGAAACCCACCAAGCCTATGCATCACCGCCATCGACACGAGTCCAACGAGTGTTACATGTGCGTGATCGAATAGGGCGATGTGTGCACGGACGTTCGTCAAGGTGTCGGAATGGAGGTAGAGATCTCACAAACATTCGGGCAATCCATTTGACATTTGCTTAATGCGCAGGAGGCTGGCAACTAGTGCGAAGGTGTTGGTCAAGAAGGATAATGGTTAGATGAGGAGCGGTGGAGATAATTACCCAGGGCGCCAGATATTGTCGGGTTGACAATATCGTGAAGTCAGAGAGCAGCTGTGGACTCATTCCTCAAGGTTGTTCGGACAACGACCCCGCCAAATCCCTCAAGTATAGTTGTATCCTCGTAGAACAAAAATTAATTCTGACTGAATAACTCCCTCACTTGTTGTGTTGTGGGATATTTGGGCTACCCACACGCCCACGCGAAGCACTGTTTCTTATTACGCCGACTCGTGACCATTTCAATCATACTTGCACAGTAAGTTACACTTTGTGAAAATTTGTGGGAGAAGTCCCGTACCTTAAATGCCTTGTGGCGACTGGAAATAAACCACACGTGGTAACTCGTCACTGCTGCGATTTATTCAGTACATGGTTACATTCCCGTCGGGAAAACTTGCATTGGATGCTGCTTAAGAAACCATCAGCTTAGGTAATAATGTGCAAAAGACACACGGTCACATGAAATAATTTAAGTAAAATTTAAGCCTATCCAGGCGATGCAAGCATTGAGAAGGTGCGAGAGGCGGTGGAGTCTCATGCAGCTAAAATACGAAAAAGTTTCCAGTATGCTTAAGTAACTATTGCTGTGAAATGATCAGTCCAACATGGTGATGGCTGCCCGAGCACGCAAAACACGAGCCCCGACATAACGGAGCACATCCCTCGCAAAGACGAACGACTTCTGACTTTTTCCGCACTGCGTGAAGGATGGAATGGCGGGCTGGCACCCCGAGCTGCACTACTTCCTTGCACACAACATTTGCAGATCGGACACGTACCCTGCATGATGGTTGTACATATTAATCCTAAAATTAACCCTGTTAATATTATTCATTATATCAAAACATTGTACAGCATGGACGATGTGGAGATGAAAAACACGTGAATAAACATTACATAAAATTACGAAAAGACACTTCGAAAACACTGAGGCCTTTAGGGCTGAGAAGCCAGGCGGCTTTATTAATTGTGTCCCCTTGTGTGAACTTACCTTGCCCTTTTATTGCATAAATTATATAACAGAAATTTCACAGGGTCTATTTTTGGATTCATGCACCACATGCACATGGTCACGCTCACTCTGCTCTGCACCTACATCGTTCCTTGCCACACTGCACTGTACTGCACTTGAACTCGTAGAGTGCCCACACACAGCGTTATGGAACCTGGTGCGGCAGGTAAAAGGGCTAAGGGAAAGGGGTCACGTAGGCACATGTCAGTATATGTACCTAGTGTTTTGTTTTCTTCCATGGCCCTATTATGTTTTGCTTTTGTTCCATTGTCGTTTTTAGTGCTAATAAGTGTAAAGGAAATTTCCAACGTAATTTTCTTGGCAAAATTATATGTAATAATTGTTTACATCTGGTAACCACTTGGTCTCAGACACGCCATATTGCGTGCACCATTTCGACGTATACAGAACACGTGTTATTTTGTGTCAATCTGGATAGTGTTCCATATTTGTTATGTATTTATTTGTGTGAAGTATGTGGACGTGCACACCTGGAAAAAATAGAAACAAATTTTGCAGCCACATGTGAGACACTATGCACATGGGATATTCATACAAAGTTTCTCCAAGTTGATTTATTAAATGTGCTAACTTGAGTTTCTTAATTTGAGGTATTCTTACAAACTGAACATTACCAAGAACAGTATAATACTGTACAAAGCCAGTATTGCCTTATGTGAACTGTAAACTATGGACAGCAGTAATAAAATGTTTTGACCACATGCCAAAAAGCGACCGAATATTAATAACTGTTTCTTTTATGTAAGATTTTCATGTAGTGTATTTAGATTGTGTTGAGTGTAATAAATTAATATTGCGTACATGAATGCAAGGTAACCCTGCTCGAGTAGGACTGTGCACAAGAAAAATGTAAGGTATCAGAGAGGGGTTAGGGTGTGTTACGCGATTAGTTATGTTACATTTATATATATTTTCTTTTATTTCTCTTAATAAAAATTGTGCCTTATATTGTTATGTTTAATGTGTATCATATTCACCTAGGGCTATGTTCGTTCATTTTATCTCATTAAATTATTTTAGTATAAGCTGTTAATCATGTGATACAGTGGCGGGAGTTGATGCCAGAGAACAGGTAGCCCGCCGCGATGTTAGGTAGTAGAGCCACGGCTGCCACGTGATACAGACGTGTGTCGCACGCCCTCCCCTGGCTTTACACCGTTTGTACCGACCATGTAGTATTCAATAGCTTTTAATGTAATTTCTGGAACCTTTTGCTATAGCCCAGGGAGTGAGCCGTCTCACAGCCCGGTCTATCTTTTACATGGCCAGGGCATAACAGATGTAATTTTTCATATAGTCACTTTCCTGCATTTTCACAGTTATAGTGAGTACCCTACATTAACGGG
The DNA here is from genome assembly GCA_029891345.1 of Dryococelus australis. NCBI lineage: Eukaryota > Metazoa > Arthropoda > Insecta > Phasmatodea > Phasmatidae > Dryococelus > Dryococelus australis. Next base: position 178,763,770 of record CM056995.1, on the reverse strand, counting down.
GCGAATTGTATAAGTGCTTCTCTGAAGGTAAATTGAATAAATCAACATGTCATGTGAGCCACACATTGTTATTTGTTTCACCAGCCACTTATAGCCGTATAACTCGTAATGTATAATTTTCTTAATGTGTAAGGCGGCTCACCCATGAGTGAGTATGCGTGTACGAGAGTAGCTCCAAAAATTCTAGTGAGATTTATTAGACCAGGCATTTTCGATATATCACAGTCTATATTTCACAACTTTCTTCAACTTCTGCAACGAGACATCAGACATCGAGGGGGCTGCATGTAGGCCTCGGCCACATGACCCAACTGTACTTTTGTTCTCTGCTGAGAATGTTGGCGCCCCCCGGACAACTATGGTAGTATTTCTAAATCCCATCCGCATAACCTTTCTCCTCGATGGTCCAGACTAGTAAAGTCAGCCATAGATCGAGTACATATGCAAATCATCAATTCAATGAGAAGAGAACATTGAACAACTGACTGAGTGTTTGAAAGACATCGTGTTATTAATGATTGTACGGACTTGGACGTCCGGCATGCATCTGTAGTTCGTTATAATAAGTAGGCATATTTTCATCATTGCATTGGTAACAACGAAGTGGTTTTGCGCTCCTATTCACCGCTTTGTTATGAATACATGGTGACCGGGTTAGGCAGCGTTCACGATTTTTGGTTAATGCAGTCAACAGCTCGTAAATAGTATTAAGATTAGGCTACAATCACCATAACATTCTCATACCAAAGTAATAGTAGTGTTTCATTGGAAGTATAAAAATGTACTGGCTACAGCTGCAGTAAGAAAACTGTCACACAGTCAATGAGAAATGTGCACAAAAAAAAAAGCAGGCTGTACATGTATTGCGGATATTTACAAACAGCAAATTGGCTAACTTGATGTTTATTTTTGTTTTATCTACTTGTGAAGAAGAAAGATTTGTGGTAATTGTGTTTCGGGATATTTATATTGTGGTATAGTTAGTAATAATTGTGCTAACTATTTAAAGTTGGCTAACACATTGTCCAATACACCTGAAAGGTCTTGACTACAAAAGTTGGCACCCATGGGTAGTCGTGTAAATTCGTATTGATTCCACAGCGAACTAAGCACCATGTACTTACAATATTATGGGTCTAATAGGAATTGATGGAAACTGTTATTTAAATACAACACTGAATAAAATTTCCCTCGTCCCAGGTGTAGCAATACACAGTCCACAACTAGTAATGGAAAAGGATCCTTATTTATTTTTTTGTTAATCAAAGAATGATTAATAACCAATCTGTACTTGAAACTGTCTTTTTTACGGACAGAAAACCCCTGGCAACTTACCGCATCACAACCAAGGACTAGTTGCACACCATGGTTATGGTACCCCATACCGTAAGCATGGTGCTTACTGCACACACATGAGGAACCCAATTTTCTAACACCAAATCAATGACCCTGGCCTCAGACAAGTCTAAGCAAAGAGCTCTCAGATGAATTAAAATTGAGTCAATAAAATTACGTAAAGACTCATTGGGGTGCTGAAACCTGTACATGTAGTCACGTGCACACATGTGTTAAACACAAGTGTAAAAGGCATACTCCAATAACTTTTTATGAATCTGTTTGAAAGAAACATTTACATCGGAAACTTCCACACTAAGGATTTGCAGGACATAATCCTGACACTTAACTGTCAATATGCATAACAAAGTTTTATCTCTTCGCATAGGGACAGCTCGACAATTTTAGTTACTGCAAGGAAAAATAATAGCACAGACTGAGGCTGTGCAATCCACCCCCTGGTGGAAACCGTCACGCCGGCTTGACCGTGCCCGTAGGGGACCGCAATTCTCTGAAGGTCAGCAACATTGGCATCAGGAAAGAATGGGACACTAATGTCATGAAGACAGGAGGACAAATCCTCCTTGTGCAGCATGTATATTCAGCAAACATTTGCAGTCATAGTACATGAAAAAATAAAGTATAGAATTAGTAAGTGTGCCAGAGCGAGCATAGGTAGTATTTTGTAAAGTAAAGAGAATTGGTGAGAGTGTGTGCAAGTAGTTTCTTCTGGTGACCCCACAAAAACCTTCTCGACAACAATAATAATTAAAAGGCTTCGCAGTTTATTTCTCTTAAATTCACAAAAATATAATAATCACTCAAGCAGGAACACGTATGATATAATTTATACCAGAATCAAAGCGCCGTTAATTAATTGCAAGCATGAATGAATACGAAGCTTTCTCATAGTAACAATATCAATTACGATGTTATTATTTAATGCTGCTCACAACAGTGCCCCAAAATTTATGGTCTAGCCTACAAAATAACGACCCTGCAAAATTTTCCAAAAGGGCACAAACGACCAACTGACCGCTCTTAAGGAGTATTCAAATTTGTGATTCTTCCTTACAATATCTTTTCGTGTCTGCAGTCATACAGCAGCATCCAGTTGACTCATAGAAAAATCATTACACTTTATCTAGTTGTATTTTCATTTATGCCTTTCAAGCTGGCATTGATTCCGGGAGATATATTTAAACTTCAAAACACACTAAAAATTACTGTGGACAAAAATAAGTACGAACACTCACTAGCTCGGCTCTCCCAATTTGGGCCAATCAACGGCCGAGAAGGAAAGACAATTTAAAAGAATGCTAAATGGGAAACAGATGGAAAATGGGAAAATGGGAAAGTTAAGGCCGATCAAAGGCATCGAAACAATTCATATAAAAATGCCATGACACTAACATTAAAATACAGTTTTACCAATTTAAGGATGCTCCCAGTACAAACGGAATCCAAAATACCAAGTTAACAAAAACTAGGAAAAGGAGCCGATTATTTGCTCAACCCCTATATTACTTGACTTCAAAAGTTTTAACTAAACTACGCCCACGATTTATGATTAAAGCACAAACATTTGGGCAACCCATAATCAGTAATCAAGGTATAGTTTGGCATGCCAATGACGCATGACACCACGGTCAAAAGCACCCAAAATAAGAAAGCTTTGCAAATCTTGAACCGATCCAAAAGTTGGGAGGACTTACTGAACAATTTTAGAACAAACATATGATAAAATTATTGCAATGGAAATAACAAAATCTTGAAGGATATCATTTAAATATATTATTTTTTAATAGTAAGCCATTTACTCTTTGAAGTTTTTATTTTAAACAACAAGCCTCTTTTGTTTTATCAAAGAATTACATAATTATTAGAGTTATCACATTTGACATTTCTTGGTTGTTCTTAAATAGCTAAATAGCAAAATGGTGTTTAAGAAAATCGTCTGGCATGTAACAACCAAAGTTCTGTCTGCTATCTTCTATAAGCATACATACGATCGATTTCAACTCAGAGCAAATTAAATTAAAGCATAGGTGATTGCTTATTATTGTGTATCTAAATCGCTCAAAAACCATTGTATTACATATACAATGGTTTAAAAATTCGAGACAAAAACCGCCAATTACGTATCCATCCACGACTTTGAGAAAGCCCAAATAAAATACGTTCCCCCTGTGTATCCAGTGCACCTTGAAAAAGCTGGTTTTTACCAAAAGTCTCCCTTTGCGTAGCCAGGTGACAAAACATGCAGGACCGAAAAGGACAATATTGCATATCCAAGCAGGAAGGGGGGAAATTGGTGTCATGCCCCACTTGTTTGGAATTGCATATCCAGCCAAGTTGGGGGGAAATTTCGACCCACACCCAATTATTTCCTATAGCATATCCAAACCGATATAGGGCAAAAGACCCCATTTGTTTCCTGTGGCGTATCCAGGTGCCAAAAGTAACTATTGCTAAAAGTTTCCTGTCGGATATACAAAAAAAAAAATTTTTTTCCTCCTTTTCTCGTCCCTGTTTAAATAAACTCGATTTGCGATGCATGATTTTCTTAAATTTGTTTTAAAGAGAGTATTTAATCAATATTAACATTTAAAAATAATATTAACTATTTTTGTATAAAGATTCACATGTACGCAATCACTAATAGGGTACGGTAAAACAATGTACATTTTAAATTTAATTTTTAAAATAAATGTATCAATTTAATTCATAATGGTTCACATGTATGGCATCATCAAAGGGTACAGTAAAAAGGTGTACAGTTAAAAATTCATTTTTATAATTGTAACAATATAACACATAATTTTTCACATGTATGCAAGGGTACAACGAAATAATGTACATTTAAAAATTTAACTTTTTATTAATTTAACCATATAGTTTTTAAAGTTTTATATATGTCATCACTTTTTTTTTAAATAAATTAACTCAACACTCGAAACTGGCAATTGCATCTGCTGCCGGCCGAAGCGGTCATGACAGACACGACCGTGCTATACCTTTTCGGGATTGCGAATGAATGTAATTTTTTTTAAAATCAATTTACGTCAATAATTGAAAGTTTTGCGGATGTAACAGATGCAAGTACACCCGTCGTCGCCGGACGGAGCCATCACGACCTGAACTGAAACAAACCACAAGTCAATTAAACGTTTTTTAAAACCAAAACAAACAGCAAGTCATTCAAACATTGTTTTTTAACTGAAAAAAAAAAAACAGCTACACTGTTTCATTCGCACCCAAAATTGAATCAAACAGTAATTCAACTAAACATTAGTTTTATATTGAATCTAACAGCTACTCAATTAAACTTAAATTCACATTTGAATTAAACAGCAATTCAATTAAACATTAATTTAAATTTGAATCAAACCACAACTCAATTAAACATTAATTTAAACTGAAACAAACAGCAACTCAATTAAACATTGTTTTTTAACTTTAATCAAACAGCATCTCATTAAAACAATAATTTTTCCTTGAATCAAACAGCTACATTATTAAACATTAATCTAAACTGAATTAAACAGAAACTCAATTAAACATTAATTTTAAATTAATTCAAATAGCTACTGAACTAAACAATAATTTAATCTGAATCAAACAGCAAGTCAATCGCACTTTAATTTTATACTTCAATGGCAGCAGCAACTCAATTAACTTTTTTAAAACTGCAACCGCAACAGCAACTCAATCTCGTTCGTGCCTGCAAATTAAAAACAACCGTAAAAAACAGATACCTGTCGAAATTGGGATAGCCTTCGCCGGCATCTCCTCTGTGCTGATTACGATGTTGCATGTTGGTGGCGTGGATCAGCCAAGCGAGTAGCTGTACTCCGTACCTATAATTCTTTTTCCAGACGTACTCGGCCTGGTACCCGATCCAAGATTTTTTCCATCGGCCAAAGAAGGGAATACTGTATCGCACAGATCACCAACTTCGCTCGATGTTTGAGTGTACACCCTCAATGTCTCGCCCCTCTTCATCATTAGCATATTTCGAATGTTTACCATTCCGCTCTTTTCGCTGCCTACGAATTTCCTCGTGTGATTCACCTGCATTTGACGGTAGTCGTGAATGCCCAAGTTGCTGTAACCATGACAGCAGTCTGAAATTATCGTCGTGCCCTGAGCGATCCACATGCGAATGATTTTGGTCAGGGTCACTGCGTTCCTCTTTTCCACTGGCACCAGGAAGAATTTCGTTGGATTGTCCTGCTGCACTCCGCCGAAAATTCACTGGCCGTGAACTTTATGTCCTTTGCTGTTCTTGCGTTTGCATAAATTCGACTCGTCGATCTCGACCACTTTGCCTTGTTTGCCGATGTATTTCCTGTACATTAACATCCAGTCTAAGCACACCTGGCAGTAGAAATTCAACCAGGTGACAACAGTCTTTCCCAAGCACAAAAGTTCGTTCACTATAGTCTGCTATTGAGGGTATTTGATCAGGCACAAGAGTAAACATAGCTCGACTATCTTTCCCGGGGACAAGTTTGAATCTCCCACGACACTGCCCTGTCTCGCCGACACTTTAAAGTTGCATTTAGTGCCGTCATCCATTCGCCGTCAGCACCAGTAAAAAAAGCCTCTATTTTATACCAATTTCGCTTTGTCTTCCCCTTATTTTTTGCACCATATCGTCGATTTGAGAATGTCGTGCTCGATGAGAAACGTGTTTATGTCTGGCGAGGAATGAATAAATTACCTGACGTTCAACATTGTGATTTTACATCCCACGCACACCATCTTGCGATTCGCGAGAGAAAATTTGCGAAAAAATTGCTTGGATACACAATACGGAACAATAGTTTGCCAAATTTGGATACGCAAAATGGAACATTGCCAGATGTGCGAAACGGCACTAGACTGCAAAGTAAACGATTGGGATGGATACTTTATAGTACACACTGTATGTTTGTATGGTTTTCCCACTACAAAACGCAATACGGAACAATTACCCAAGCGGTTCTGCAGTGGTCTTGTGTAACACCAAGGAAGACTCATAACTGTCTGGATCACTGTGTTCATTCTCCTACTTCTTCTTTCATCAATATCACACACTTGTTTTATTTCATCACCATATTTGGAGTGTGACATCCTTCCCTCTCTCCCCACTCTTGGTTTTTTTTTTAAATTTATTTCCTCGCCCAATGAGCACTCTCGGTTTATTTAATTGCCATATTTCGAGTGTGACCTACACCCCTCTTTCCCTTTAATAAAAAAAAACATAAGCCTTCACCCAATCGGCATGCTTGTCCCCTCTTCCCAATTACCCTTCTCCAATTTCCCCCTTCCATCGTCATCACCCGTGATAACACATCGTCGCCATGCCTACCTCTGCTCCGAGTTCCGACATTTTAACTCACTCACTTTATTTCTTGTAATTGAGGCGAGAACAACATTATTACATTCTGCACCATTATGTGTGAAGAATTTATTATATTTGTCATCAATCTAGAAGGCAGAAAAGAGGATGATGTATTCTGTGCAGTTCACGATACGGCAACTGCATGCCTTATTTCCTCAGTAGGTACATGTAAGTATTTATACATGATTTTTTTTTTTAATTCATTCCTCGTGATTGTGTGTGTTTGTGTAAAACAATGTCTAGTAAAATCATATTTCTAATGCCGGGATATATGGATCTTCGCTAATTGCAGACAATAAATTTAAAACTGCAATTTTTCCAAGCAAATTGTTTCCTTTCAGAAAAATACTGGATAAAGATTTTCAGCGACTGTTAAATGATGTTTCATTGTGACCCAACAAAGTGCAATTTTCCGAGTGTGGAAAATCTGTATATTCAATTTTCATTTCTCATTTATATCAATATGTTTCGAAAGTTAAAATTAAAGGAATCTCGTACAATTGGCGTAAATCCTGCATATTCGGTAAAACTTTCGATGGAAAAGTACTTGTCAAAATACTCATTTCCTTTGGAAATTTTCATAGTGGGCCATTCTTTGGGGGGTTTACTGGTGCGAATAATATAGGAAATTTACGACGAAGTGGAGTTTTACAAATGTGTGAAATGCGTTTTTTTTTTGTAGGCGTTCCTTCATTCGGTTTGCAAAGAAATTTCAAAAATGGTTTCGACAATTCGCTTTTACCCTTGCTGGCAGAAGATAAAGCCAAGTCCAAATACAATTTATTTTCCAAAAATCAATTACTAGCGCTCTGCATACAATTTAGAAAGAATTTCGTCTTGTTGTTACCGCACAAATTCTTTAAAACTACTCTAATAAATCACGAGTCGCCGACGACAGTAAACAAATATCACTGGATGATTGAAAGGCTGTTTAATTGCGCTAAATGGGGAATATTCGGTCGGTATGTAGTCATTACAAATTCATATTATGCTACAATCACCAATCTCGAAATGAATTGTGTGGTAAACAATTCCCTACCACTAGATGCGAGATGGCCTGCCATTCGCGAGAAAAATAATTCAGATGGGGTCACTTTGTGTTTCTAATTTAATTTTTTCGACTATGGTGACGGGACGGTCCTCATATGAGATTTGTGTTTAAATATCTCTCTAAAAACTGAAAACGCTCTTCAAATAAACGACCATTCTCCACTCGGCCACACTTTTTTCCTAAACAGCGAGTTTATAAAAAAATACAAATTCCATTACGTGAGAGATATATATATGAGATCAATTAAGTAATTAAGTAATTGGACACAACAACCCAAATGGCTCCTACTATCGACATTGCCTTGAATGATTTTTATAGATTTTACTCTTTGAAGGAACCAGTCGATTCAAACACAGCAAGTAATAAATACGATAAATTAAGCGATGAATACATTGAACTCCACACGAGTGGAGGTAATCATAGAACAATTAAAGGGAAATGGACAGTTAATGGAAACAATTTCGAAAGAATTTAAAGTTTAACAATGTGTTGCTTGGTACCATAACAGGCCAACTTAAAACAAAATCTATATAATAATAAGTTTTAAATTTTTTTAATGAGTGACAAACTTTTGGATATTTTCGCTGCAATTTGGGTTCGAATCTCGATACCAATATTCACCAGCTGAAAAAAATTTTGGGAATAAAATAGTGTACTCTGGTTGTTGAATAAAGGGAGGAGGGGGGTGATATCATGTCTATCGTGAAGCACTGGTAAATAGTCGCCAAAACTGAACAAACTGAATGAGAATTGGATAAATCAGAAAAAAACACACATAACAAAGTAGCAATTCATTTTTGTAAAAAAAATACACACTTTTTTTTTTAATTGGTGATATTTTATTTCCATCAACTCGTGATTATCACTCGATAAATTACATTGTTGTTTCATTCGAGTTGGCAATTTGAATGTTCACTACACAACATCTGGCAGGACATACTGGATCCTTACATACCGTAATGTGCCTATGTTGATCACAATATGTAACGTGCTCTTCTCTTTCGTGTCGTTCCATGGTTTCAATTACTACAGCGCAATTTTCCGAATCCCAAATACTCGTGCAATCCATATTAGTATAACCACGTGGTAATATTTTCTTTATAATAAGCCAATCAAAATTATAATAATGTAATTCTTCCCATTTGACAGTTTTCAAATACGTTTAGCATTTGGCGTTGCAGGGAATACTAAAATGCTGAAGATGCGCCATTGCCGGGTGTTTACAATACGTAAAATGTTCAGATCCATTGCAGTGTTGTACATGATTTTCTGACTCGTGAGTATAGTACGAGTTTAGGCAACACCGATCATAATTCGAAACCCCACTAGGTAGTTCTGAAGCCAATTCTCGATGTTCCTGATTTGCACCGTACATCACAATGTTTCGATTGAAATGTTTGGTTGAAATGCTAATCAAGTTGTGGGCTTCGGCATAATAACGTATTGCAAATGTCATGGTTACCGTATTACTGACGATTCGCATAATATCTGCCATTCAATATATAGAAATTGCTGCAGAAAATATTTTTTTTTGTAAATGGGGGAAGGGGAGTAGACCACATTTTGTTTTTTATGTTTATTTATTTATTTTGAGTTTTTTATTAGGGAAATAAACCACCATCCAAAAATAAATTAGATTTATTTAAGGGGACTGGAAATCCATCTCTTGGACTGAATCACCTTTAAAAAAAATTATATTTGGAAGGTTGTTCAATCCCTCCTTTTGTTATAAACAATGTAATACATGTATTTTGTTTGTTTTTGTTTGTTATGATCAATATTTATATAGTGGTCTGTAAACACAAGTTTAGTTGGTCTGTTTTAACCATTCAGTGCAATGCCATTGACGATACGCATAATGTCTGCTAGCATATAAGTAAGAATCGTTGCCAAAAAAAATCTTTTTTTTGTAACTGCGGAAGATGGGGGAATTAAGTCCAAATTTTATTTTAGCCCTTTACTACATAATGCATCATATATGTGATGTCATAAAACCGAGTCGATTTATAAAAAGGGGGACTGAATCACCTTCCAAATAAACCGAATTTTTGAAAGGAGTATTTATGGTCCCCCATAAAAAATTCGGTCTAATTGGTGGGTGATTTACACCCCCCCCCCTTTTTTCCAAACTTATACAATATATGTTTTTATGTCTTACATAATGATAGTTTATTGTCATTTTCTACAAGATTTTTTTCATTTTTCATTTACTAAGTTTTTGTAATCAGAATTTGATGTCATAAAACCTAGTTGATTTATAAGATGGGGGATTGAACCACCTTCCAAATAAAGCGAATTTTTGAAGGGGTGACTTCTGGTCCCCCCTAAAAAAAATTCGGTCTATTTAGAAGGTGATTTAATCCCGCCTTATACAATGTATGTTTTTACATCTTACATAATAATAATTTATTGTCATTTTCTACCAAATTTTTTAGTTTTTCGATTACTAAGTCTTTGTAATCAGATTACAGTAATGTGATGAAATCGTATTTGGGTACTTATTAAATGTTGCATCGTCTGATATGGATTTTTTTTTTTTGACAATTGACCACGTTGATGCTATTTGGTGCATAGGTGGAGCTCATAATTTCCTGAATCTTTGGATTGTTTTTATATAGTTTTTTAACCACACGATTGAGAGATCGGTTATGAGTACTTGTAAAAGTCAGCGTTATTTTTCGTTTGCTTTTATTTGCATCAGATTTTTCATCATTTTCATATTGGTACTGCCATACGACCAGAGCATGTTGGGGGTTGATCGGGTTTCACCACCACGCCTTGAACAATGTCCGCAAGGCTAGTAGTCATCGTGGGCATTTCTTTTCTCGCTTCAACTGCTTCATAATATGCTTGAATTAATTTTTCATTTGCTAATAATTGCTGAGTGAGTTCGTTATTATTTACAATTATCATATCCGCATTACGATTGACAGCTGCCAACATTTGTGTAAAATCATCAGTGGTTTCTGAGGAAGGTTTTTGGTGCTGTTGAATGCTATAACAAACAGTTTGCCATAGCGATAGGAAAACTTCTTCGTAAACCCATTTTGTAAACATTTTAGCTTCTGGTATTTTAGAGTGCATCAATAAAGCAAATAATCCAGGTTCATTTACGAATAATATATGAGGGTGCCAATTAACATATACATTGCATATATCAAAAGGGGGATTAAAAACCCTCCTTTTATACAATGTATAATTTTTAGTACAAGTACATATATTTTTTATTATAACGTTTCAACATACTTGATAATCTTTTGGTACATTTTTTAAATAACTTTTTTAGAATCGCCATATTCTAAAAAAATCGGTAATTTATTTTGCTCGAAACCAAACCACATACTTACCCAGTTTGATTTCAGTTCGTATTATATTACAATAGGTTGAAATTTTGCCTTCAATTTCAAAATGCTTTATCAATACCTCGGACCGAATTTCGTTGTTATTGTTTGTCATCCTATAAAGTCGTTTTTGTTGTTAAGTATTATCTTATATAACGTCATTTTTTTCCACAGTAGTGGACTGTTTCAACGATTCAGTGCAATGTCATTGATGATTCGCATAATGTCTGCCAGTGTATAAGTAGGTATATTGGGAGTTTTCGTAGACAAGTAGGTAACAATCCCAAAAATCTTATAGCGTACGACTTCTGACGAAACACCAACCTGTATATTGTTTTCGTGAATAATGTTTAGTAATATCGAGTAAAACTCATCGGGATTAATGCTTGCATCTATTTGAGCCAATTCGTACAATTTCTGAAGAAATGCCAGTTGAAATTATTTGTTTTCCACTTTTGATTTAGTTTGACGATTTCGTGCAAAGTTTGTTTGTTTCGCTGGACTTGATTTAGAAAGGTATCAATTTCCAAATCTGTAAACTCATTTTTAATTAAATATTTTTCGTAAATTTGTGAGAGTACAAGTTGTTTAAGGCGAAATCTATAGACTCGATCATACTGTTCAGTCTTTTCATCACCTGTTTATAATATTCAATTTTATCCACATATTTGTCTTTTACCTTAGTTATTGATCAGAAATTTTTCTCAGAGGATTTTGCTTCTTAGAAATAATTACATTGTTTGTTTTTTTGTCTTGTATGCCAATTTCAGATCATTATCGAATAAAATAAGAGTACCATCCTCCACATCGCCACTCCCATCACCGTCATAGTAGGGAGCCGAAGGTTTTATGATTACCGTTTCTAGCAAGACTCGGCCGCCACAGAAAAACAGAAATAACACACCATTCTCGTCGATGGAATCTTTAAAGTGGCCAAAAGTCGAGTGTAGGCACATCAATCTATCTTATTTCTCATAGTCGAAATGCGTAAACACATTATTCACTCGTAAAATTTCCATCGAAGGATCCATATTGTTTCATTTTTCCATTTCGAAAAACACTGCTCTCTTGAAGAGAGGAATCGCAGTGTCTCGAGCCACATCCATCGCGAGTTGTTTGGCAATATTTTGAACTATCGTAAAGGCAGAATTCAAAGTCCATTTCGACTTGTCGGCGATGTTTATTAGGGCAAAATATATAACATAGTTATTTTTGTATAAATTGTATAACTTTACCGAAATATCATCAAATGCCAAAGAAGCAAAGGAAGATTTGGAAAAAAAATGCCAGAGGTTCTAAATAAAATAGGGAAGGAGTTGGTTAAGGAGTGTAAAGAGTTTCGGGAAGAATAGCGCTAATATAAAACTTCACGAAAAGAAGTAGTAAAAAATCACGAAAACATCGCCATTGTAATATCACACAAAAGTATAAATTTTGTAAAAAAGTGAACAGTCTGCTTTCATTAGAAGCAAAAGAAATAAAGACTTAGCGGTAAATTTTTTTTCTGAGTGTTTTTGTTTGATTTTAGGGTAAAACAGATTGTAACATTTGTTTTTGTTTGTTTATTGTCCGCCAGCTAATGCTGGAAAAGAAGGTGAGGGGATTGAAATGCCAACCCCCACAGAGGCAGTGGCTCTGGCGGCAGCCATTGGAGTATAGACTTCGGTTCCTCCAACAGCCTCTCCATCTCCAGCAGGAGTTCCAACCCCAGCAGGAGTTTCAGACCCAGCAGGAGTTCCAAACCCTGCAACTCCAACCACCACAACTTCAGCAGCCTTAAGTTCCAAAATGCATCATATGCAATATAAGGGCGATTGCATGGGCAAACAAATGTTTTGCATGTATCCAGACTTCTTTAATTTCCACTCAACAGTGGCAGTTCCCACCACAATCCCCACATTCCCAGTCACTATTGCAACCCTAACAATGGCTCTTAACCAAATTTGAGCCGTGTAGTGGTTGTGCTGGGGGTAAAGTGGTGTGGGAAAATAAGTGTTTACATTTTATTTGCTCACACAGTGCAGATGATTTTTTCAAAGCAAGGCTTACACAAGAATGAGATATCGCGGGTTGGGTAGCCAGGGTCCTGATGAGTGGAAATTGGAAAAGTCTGGAGTTTATTAATTTGATGTATATTTAATGTATTTTTATAAATTTTATATTTTTTTATTTCTTAATCTTTTCATATTTATGTTATTTTAAAAATAAATTCTATTTATAATAAAAAAAAGTTTTTTTTTTACAATACTTTCAGACTCTTTCAAATTGAATAGAGTATTTCAACTCTTTTAACCAAACTGAATTTATGAACATGTTTGGCGAGAAAAATAAAGTTTGCATTTTGTTGAAACGGCCAAACACATTGTAAAAAGCTAGTATCAAACGAGGTTCGAAATAACAAGAATGTTCGTATATTTTTGCTGAATCCTTTTCTCCAACCTTTTCTATCTGAGCTTGTAAAATGCAATTGCAAATTGCATTCATGATTAGCGAATTTGGAGAAGTGATTATTTGTCCCGTTGTATCTGAATGTATGGTAACGTGAACACATTGAAAGTGACTTGCATTTGGTAAAGTGTGTGCATAGTTACTCTTGATTGAACATGCCAAATTATGAGCAGGTCGTTTGACAAAATGTCTTATGATGCACGTCGTAGCAGTTTTTGTTTTTACAGAAGTTGTAAACTCAGGTTTCATATTTCTCGCATAAATATCGAGTAAGTGAAAGAATACACTTCTCCAACTAGCAGCATATTCTTCAACAGCAAGAGTGAAAAAAAGTCGGTCTGAAAAACAGAGTATCAAAATTTTCCAATTTAGGTACGAAGTATACACCGGCTAAATTTTTTGCACTAATGTACTCTTTAAACTGGTTGTATATGTAGACTCCCGATTGGAGTAGGCTATCAACTAAATGGAAAAATCTCAACTGTGATGTCAAGTATTCGTTTAAAGATAGGGCATTAGGCGGTATTGAGACTTTGACCGCTCCTCGAATAGAGTTGCGATTACTTTCGTATACAAACACATTGTGTAATTTCACTTTCGTGAATAGAGGTGTGCCGTCCTTGTTCCCTGTCATGCCCGTTGAATGACATGTGTGTTCCATCGTGGTTTGATTGGAATCATAAATCAGGGAGCAGTTGTGTGATGACTCATGAATAGCATTTTTGTAGTTGCATGTAAGTGAAAGACGATGTTGGTCGTCAATTTCGTTTTTTTTCTGCCAAGGAAACATGATTCATTATTATTATTATTATTATTATTTCAACTAGGTATATAAAGAGTTGCTGTTCCCTCGATGGTCTTATTGTGAAAGTAGCAGTTGTTGTAGCAAGATTAGTTCATCTTTCTAGTTGATTTCAAAAGTGCGAGAGGACGACAGTTGTTTGAAGTATAGATAGTCTTCGATTGTGGTGTTTGGGAACTTGGCTCGAAAATCTTTAAAATTTAACGGAATGTAATTATTGTTGTTAAGTTCAGTATCAAATTCCTCTTCAAAATCTTCATTAGAGTCATTGTCATCGTCATTTTCGCGAGTGTAAATGCATTCCATGAGATAGTTGCCAAAAAACATGTAAAACCATTTAAATTCGTCCAAAGTTTGCAGTTGTAGATATTTTTTAATATTTCCAATACTCTGGTCATTGTAAAACTTAGTTTGTTACCATGACTAAAGGTTCTTATATAAAAACAATTTTAGCCCTCCACGATCTTTAAATCTACCAAATAAAATATTTATATTGAGGTCTTTCATCTACAACAATCAGATAAATATTGTGGGAATCGATGTCAAAACGATGAAGAGGCGTCAAGAAATCTTGACTTGCACCGTCTCAATATACTTTCTATTTGCTGATAACATGAAATACGAAATATGCCAACTGCTAATTGAGTTATATGAACCGTATATCGATTCAATCGTCAACACGACAATCTTTCTGGAAACTAATTCAAACTCGTTGTTGGAAATTTTTACTCAAAATGTGGCAAGCACATTGTATGTTTCATAGCATTTGGTAAAAATGGAATTTCTCAACACGAGTAACTTGAACACAGTCTACAAATTTCTCGTGGAAAATAATTGTGAAAAAAAAAAATTACTTTACCATCCAGTCGAGCAATGTGAATTTCATGTTGCTAATGGAGTTGTATATCGATACTGTAACTTCAGAGGGGATATTACAAAATTCATCGATCAAAATGAATCAACTTGCAAAACTAAAGTTTCGCAGACCGAAACATGAAGTCGGTAATCTCATGGAGGAAAATATATTTCGTGCAAATGGTGTGTACTCAGTCACCGAGTCCAAGCATCTGATCGTGGGCATGTCTTACGATTACACTCATCTGTACAAGTACATTCCTGTCGTGAGCTTCGACATCGAGAGTGGTGAGGATAATTTGGAAGACTTGCCCCTGGGGGGTCTCGCTCCAGAAATACTGCTCATGTGTGTGCCCTATTGTAAGTATCTGAATATCGAAGTGAGTATAATTTCGTACCTAAAATGTCGCTGCATGCCCAATAATTTCGACGGGGAAATGCAGAAGAAATACGAAAGACTGCCCGCAAAATGCATTTGAATCCAAGGTTTCTCACACAAAGAGTATTTCAATAATAATTTTCTCTTTTGGTATTGTCAGGGATACTTGCTGAAAATGCTAACAGGATACCAAAATTACCCACATTATTTTGTCGACCACAACATTATCGAATACGATTTGAAATTCCTATTGACTCGCTTTTCGGGTTCTCAATATGCAACACAAAATAAAAGCATTTACAACCCTCGGAAAATTAGCCACAGCTCCGCTCATTCGTTTTCACTGCGATGGTATCATATTCGATATGTTGACAATCTTGAAAAAAAAAAATACATTGGCGAGTGGGAACTTGTCGTTGGGGAACCTGTCTAAAAACTATCTGAACCAAAAGTTTAGGAAAATCGATTTGAACTCTGTGCTTATGCGAATTTATTGTATTCTAGATGACACCATCACACACGATGACTTTCGTCACGAGTGTGTGAGAAATATCTTTCACATCGAGCCCTACAACAAAGAAAAGTTTGATGCAGTGAACGCTCTATACACAAACATGCAAGTGCACTACACCGAGTATATTGGTGGTAGCATTTGGCGTAAACTTACAGGTGAAACAAACACAGACTCTATCGTTTTCTACCGCATGGAGCAGTCTATAATTTACAACGAAAGGGATTGTGTGGCCATGGTCGGACTTTATAACAAGTTTAATTTGGCAATTTTCACCAACCAATTGGCCAATCTCTTTAACTGTGGTCTCAAAAACAGTTTGATGAGTGCCATTTCTCGCTGGATCGCAAATGCGTTCCTGTATCATGAGATATTCTTTGGTATGTTACCAGGATACCAGAGCAATGATTCCGTTTTACTAGCCATGCCCGATCTGAAATGTTTGTCGCTCATTGAAAGAACGTCTGCAAAAGACATTATACTAATTTACACCAAACCAAAGTTCAAGTACATGAAAAAAGAATATCTCAGAGCCGCGGTGTTTGCAAACCACGGTATTTTTTGGTACGTTATTCGATATGACATCAATAGTTTCAACCCAAACATCTTCATCAACAAACGACTTTCCAGATCGACCGTCGGTTGTTACTGCAAAAAAGCATTGAATCTAGTATTTGAAAATGCTCCGATATCACGCAATGCGTTCGATGAAATTCTGAGGAATGATGTAATTACTCTGTATATGACGGAAGACGAAAAACAAAATTATTCAGAATACATGAACCTGATGTATTCCGGCAAGCATATCGGGAAGATGATACTTTCCGTCACGGAACTAGAGTTGTTGGTTGGCGATACTCCCATTCTGATTCGTTTACTCTCACATGCCAAAACTCCATTCACCATAAACTTTATAGAGTATTTACGCGATCGGAGGAAAACTGTAAAGAAGCAAATGAAATCTCTAAAGTCTGAAATGCAAAAAAAAAAAAAAAAGTCTCTGAAGAGAGGATTAGAGACATGAACCTAGAGTACTCGGTGTTGGATGCGAAGCAACTTTCGCTTAAAATTATTGTCAACTCGACCGCTCTTTGGCACTCCATCTTTCAAGTTTGTCAGCATTCCCATAACCATAGGCACGCCATTGTTTGCATGCGAACTTCTGATATGTTTATGTCGAATTACACTCATGCTGTATCTACTGCACGCGATTCGCGATCACAAATAGACAATAAACAACCTGTCAGAAGGGGAGCTCATGCAGTTTGTATATTTCACTAGCCAAGATGCTTACGATACATACCCTTATCTGGAAGCAAATAAAAATTTGAGTGTGTACGACGAGACGAAACTCCGTGCAGTTGTTTGCAAAATTCCATGAGAGTATCGCGAAATGGTCTTTGACGCATATACTAATGGGTATCAATTTACAAATATTAGAAATTGGACAGTTACATGTTTATCGATCTCATAAACAAGGAAATGAACATAATTAATGGAAGGGGTATCGTTTTCCAAACCACTGAGATACTCGCATCTATTTAACTAGTGAAGAAAAAATGCTTACATTTGATAAAACTGATTTACTACAGCGTACTTTGCAGTAATCCAAACCAAGTTGTGTAGAAACTTTGTTCTATTGTTCATAATGGTTATGGGCACAATGCATCGTGTTTCGTGAAACGAATTTACAACTATGCCGCTGCACTTGCCTTCTTCTTTGCGAATATGACCAAAGTTAGAAACTGTTATAAATTGAAAAAATTCCGCAATTTCGAAAATGTATTGTTTGCCATTAACAACTACCTCTCTTTGATAGATCAGACGAAATTGTACAAAAATATAAATTTGGTTAGGCTCAAAAACTCATCTGCACGTCAAAGGTGCATTGATGTTCTCGGTTCTTCCTACATTGGCCATAAGAAAACAGTGCTCTTGTACGATCCCAAAGGCTGTCAGGCAGATCGATATTTGACTTTGGAAAAGTATTCCAAATTACCATCAAGACAAAAAATAAATATTGTGGCACCACATGAAATGTATCAGATTAATTTGGGTAAATATCTATGCAATTACATAAAAGTCACATATACAATTCTGACTGCAGCCATGTCTCAGACTTCCATAAAAATATACATAAAAACAGTCAATTAATTGTTTGAAAATGGTTTGAAAGTTGTGAATTTTATTTAACAGAACACAAAGTGCATTTGTACATTGCAAATGGGAGATTTCCAAAAGAATTTAGAGAATGTGTCATTTACAACAAGTGATTCATAGACGACGTAAAAATAAATAGTAAAAAATACAAATAAAATTCTTTTTTTTAAATTTGTTTTATTTGTTTTTATAAAGATAATATACATTTGAGGTTATTTTTTAAAGTACATCTGGCCCAATTTGATCACACTTTAGACAAATCCACATCTACTACATGGTTGATAATTGATTTTGAGTAACTCCTCTGTGAAGGTTCCATTCGTATGAGCTTTTTTTCAATTTCATAAAAAAACAGATATGTTAAAAGACCTCACAGTTGATGGGCATATTGATTGTATCACTAATAGATGTGTCAGATGCTCGATTGATGGGTGTGTTGGTTGGGTCGACTGCACTGTTCTCTACCTCACTGTTGAATGCATTGACTACATTGTCCATAGCCTCGCCATTGAGGAACGAGTCGATTGTGTTGTCACAAACCTCGTCTTTGATTGATGTAGGGACTGCAGTGTCACAAACCTCATCATTGATTGATGTAATGATTGCAGTGTCACCAACCTCACCATTTATTGCTGTATTGACTACAGTGTCACTAAACCCACTGTTGACAGATATTTTGGTGGTGGTGTCCACTACCTCATCATTGACAGACATGGGAAAATAGACGGTGTTGTCATTCATCATTCCATGTTTGATAGATGTGTTGTTCATAACCCCACACCTCACATCTTCCACCCCCATCGCAGTCGAATGTGTCTCTCTACATTCTTTTGATTGAATTAATTTCATCAGATTAAAGTACCACAGTGTTAGTTCACGAACACAGCCATTCTTCTTTGCATATTCTACCTTCTTCCACTCCCTTGTGTAGGAATCCTGTAAAGACTTTAGCCATCTACTAATGGTGTATTTGTCTACATCATGTTCTCCATACTGGATGGTAAATGAAAATAATTCTCGAAATCCCTTATACCTTGTATTTGTACATTTATACACCTGTTTATCTCTGTTCCAAAGAGCTTTGTGTTTTTCATATTTGTGAATAAACTTTTTTACATAGTCTCTACTAGCATACCATTTTGAATCCATACTTCCAGACACAGTAGACTGTGTTGACTCTTTGAAGTTCGTGGTATGAGTGCCTTCGGAGCTGTGGTAGAGTTATCAACAATACACAGTCTTTTATACCTGGCATCATAGGAGATTTCTTTTTTTTTACTTCCCCCACCCCCTTTTTTTCAATTCTGTATCTGTCTTCTTTTTTTCATAATTTTTTTTTCTTTTTTATCAATGGATACCTATATAGCTTCTTGTAAGTAAAAAAAAAAAAACTTTTAAGCCATGAACTACAACTGGGTGGATGTAGAGACCCTGTGGGCGGAATGGAAATATTATTATGCCTCGTTCCATACGTGTATGATATATGCAAGTAGATATCATAGTAACTAACTATATCCACAACAATTGGCTAAATGTTATGAAAAAAGAAACATTTTAGCTTATAACATTGAAATTTCCAATCATATTAAACATTTTCCATTATCATTCACAATCCAATACATACATGACCATAACATTTTCATTTTCATTTTAAATTTTGATAGTATTTCCTTGTATCGTGAGAAAACAATGTCAAAATCGAATTTGGGGGATGTAAATTATGTTTCAGATGATCAAATCTGGCATACGATGACAGACTTGTTTGTGCCAGAAGACTCAACTGATGAGGTGCTATGGCAAGATTGTGAACCCGTTTATGCCATTAAAAAAATTTTGGCCACTGTTCCAATAAATTTAACATTTTGAATCTGTTCAAACATAATGAAAACCAAATAAAAGTGTTAAAACAAGTTGTTGCCGAGTTGAAGAGCATGCTAAAATTAATTTAAAAAAAGACACAGCTTGTGGTGTTTTTTATTTGTAACACACTCCCAGCTATAAATATGTGGACAGTTTCAGTAGCTGATATAACAGAGTGTGCAGTGGAGAGAGAAGGATTTTACCAACAAGATCAAAGATGTTCTTTGCAGCAGTTTAACTGTTTTGCTCAACAAACATCTATACAAAGAAATTGCCATTTTGTTTGCCAACACAAACTACAACAGAAAATTTATCCACTGTGAAGGTAATTGATGATCTTTCATTTTTAGTGCATCAAAAGTAGGTCATCAAAGAAGAATTAGTTTGTATAAAGAACAGAGACGACATTTTGGATCTGGTAAATTACTTTGACAAAAGGAATAAGGCAAGTAAAATAATAATAGTAAATATATTATATTATATATTATATACCATATATTATATAAATGTATATAATATATTATATAAATGTATATAATATATTATATATACCTTATAAAATACTGATATTTAATGAGGTATATTTACTATTTTTATTATTATACTTGTCTTATTCCTTATCAGTAGTGAAGGAATTCAACTTCACTTACCATTTTTCTTGGAATTAAATTATAATGACTTTTCTCAAATCCAAACAATGGTGATTACAACACACACACACTTGTAGTTTTTATTTAAGGAAGTAAACAACTGTTGTTACAACACACACAATTGTAATATTTCTCAAATGAAAACAGCTGTGGTTACAACATCCTTTTTCATGTGATGTAATAATCCAAGCCCCCATCCTACTCCTTCCATCAACAACCAAAGTACAGTGTTTCATTTCCTTTCACTTCCCCTCATTTTGGTTTAGCTTATATGGTGGCAGAATCTGAAAAAAGGACGTCAGTCAACAACGAGAGCTGAACATGGATACATAACTCTTTCTTCCAGGGCAGAAGGAAAAGGGGTAAGTATAAAAAAATGTTTCTTTATATTAACTCGTGCTCCAAGTAATGTAAACAATTGCAATATTTTTTTATCAGACAAATATATAACTAAAACAACTCTTTATTTATATTTAAATAAAAGATAGTCTCTGGAGAACATCTTGCTTTGTACTCCCATTTTCCATTATGATGGTACTTGTTCCAGACTTGACATGTTATCAAACTCTGCAAAGGTTGTTGTTTCAAAAAATGTCTAGGTATATCAGTATGTTAAGCTTGATGCTGCTGAAGAAGCTCTTGCTTTATATGCACATTTACCACTGCAATGGTACTTGTACCAGATTTGACATTTTATACGATTCTGCAAAGGTTGTTGTGTTCAAAAAACTCTAAGTATATCAGTATATTAAGCTTGGGTAGATCACTTTGTACACTCGCCATCATTTCGATGATGGTACTTGTACCAGATATTGGTATTGATAATCCACCTCTACAAAGGGTGCTGGTATCAACAATCGAGGTATATTAGTACATTAAGCTTGAATATATATTTGGCTATCTTCAGCTTGAGTTTTGAAATATATAAAATTTTTTATGAAAGTCTGATTAAGGTGATAAAAAAATTATGTACATTATTTACATTGCTTGGTGTCGGGCTGACGAATAAATGTGTGTGTGCATGTGCGAACAGAGTTCTGCCAATAACTAGCCACTCATTGGCCTGAATATACAGGGAATTGGAATATTATAAAATCAAATTATTATTTTTATATAGTTTTTATTTACAAAAGCATTACATTTTTGGAAAATACTGTAGAATATTGTAGGTTATATGACATTTATCAAAATGTTTGTCCAGTTTGTCACAAACTTCCTAGTAAAAATCATTAAATTTGGTTTTGGGAAACAAACTTTTATTATTTTCATACCACATTTGTGTAAATTCCTTTAGTCGCCTTTCTGGTAACTTTTCAATGGCCCTGCATACCTTTGCCTTCGAAAAGAATTTCAAAGTGATGTGTGAATGTATTCTTGATATTTTGCATCGATATACGAGGGATTGGTCATGGAAACTGGCCTGTTTGTTTTGTAAAAAACAAGTTGATGAGTAGCATCGTATTGAGAAGGTGAATACCCAAAATATCTTGCTCTGGTGTGAATTCCGGTAAACATCATGTCAATAATATGCCCCCCCATAGAGGGGTCACTTTGCTGTGATTACCAAGTTCCGCCTTGTTGAGCAATCGACCGACTAGCAGGTTGTTGGGATTGAACTGAACATATTGGAAACTTTTCATGGTGGGAAGTAATCGACCCATCACAGCCATGTCCATGACCAAAAGCATTTTCTGTCTGGTAATTATAGGTATAGCAGTCATAGATAATTCGACAGACTTGTTTGAGTAAATGAGCCTCATGGAATACACCCTGCGTTACAAAACACATTGAAGCAGCTGGCATTGAATGAGTCCAACTCGTCGATGCATACACACATGTTGTCGCTCAAGGCAACTGATAGGGGATTGTGATCGTTGTGTAGGATCTTGGCCGAATTCAATCCAAGATGGTTCGGGATACCCGTTTTGTGTAGCTTCAAAATAATGCCTGAAAGAACGTTTTTTCCTGCACCAGTATTACCATAAAGTACCAGGTAATTACACAACTGATTACCTTGGAAATTTAAAGATGCCATAAAATTCATTAGAGTGACTATCAAATCCATGTTGAATTCGCCATACAAAATCATGGATGCAAATACAATATACACTTGATCCAAGTACCTGGTGAGTAAGAAGTCCTCTTCGGATGTGGTTTAGTACCCTCTTGGTTAGATGTTCAAGTGTTTGTACTAAGTGTAAGGTTCTTTGAGATGACACCACTCAATCTTTGGCTCAATGTAAACGGGAGGATGAAATTGCAAATTTTCACAAAATGATCACAGCAAATTAGCTAGGTCCTTTACGTGATTCATGTACATGGTTGGCCAGTGTGTTCCATAACAAGTAGTTTCATATCATCGTAACTTTCGAAGCGATTTTCATGTAAATGTCTAAAAAAATGTCCATCTGCATAGGAATTGTGAAACCCCATATGTAACAACCACAAGAATATGACGAATGCATTACATATTAATCCATCCTCGAACTTGGTCAGCTCGATGGACGATTCGACTTGCCCTTCAACTCCAAATTTCAAGTTTTGCACCACAAATACGAAACTATCCTCATTGAGCAGCTCGTTTCCATCACCCATTGTGGACATTGAACTTGACAATAGCGATATTCGAAAACTGGACTCGGGACAATCAGGCTGTGACAGTGCAGCATTTATCGGCAAGGAAGCTGTAACCACAATTTTTTTCAGTTTGTTTGGCATTAGCCTCGACAATGAGTTGTTTCCACTTTACACGTAAAAATGTTTCCGTCATTGAATAAAAATAATTCATAGATTGCGAGGTGTTGAACGGTGTGGTCGTTCTTTCATCGTCATTGTCAGTTTCTGTACCACAATCATGTTCATTGTCCCAGTCTCCTTCTTTACTGCCCACCCCACTTTTGTTTCTTATGCCATTATTTAACAAATCACAACACTGGAGGATGTTTTTCGAGTCGAAAATAAAGTTTGCCAAACCGTATAGTTTCGGCATGTGTTGTCCGAAAATGGAATGTATAAATGGAGTAACTCGTTTCAGTTTCACAGTGTATTTCTGAGTTAAAATATACAGCAAGTATACAAACATCTTGAAGGCAATCACCAATTTGGAGCCGGTAACAAGCTTGAAGTTTTCTATGAGTGTTGGAGGCCATTTGTAGTTTAGAGTCAAATCATTGAACATAACCACAAAATTTTCGTCGATGTAGTCGAGGGGTTTGAAATCAGGTTCGATTAATGTATACTGCTTAGCCACTATGTTTGAAAATATCGGGCAGAGTAACGTCACCATCAACTTGTTGTATTGCAACCATGATAAGGAAATGTGGTAATTTAAGGTAGATGTCGAAACACAGGTCTTGTACATGAGTGAAATGGACCAGAGTGATTATCGGTTTTGGAATGTCGTAATGGTGCTTGATAGCCACCAGACATGTCAGGGTAGGCGTAGCTGGTTCAATTACATTTAGTAATTGGTTAAACACATACCCATAATGAAAGACTTGGTAACCTAGATGATCGAGAACTGCCTCGTACTCTTGTATTTCGAGACTAAAGGACAACTCACTTTCGCGAATGATCGAAAAATTTCCATTACCAAACAACAGCACCAAGTTGCCTCATCACCTTGTAAATGAAATGCCCGAAAAGAAGAAACTAGTCACCTTACAAGCTGTCATTAATGACAATTTCTTTTTTTTATTCGAGGAAGAAGCCTCATTATCACCACTACTGTTTCGACCATTGGATTCGCCAAATATGACGTATTTGTACACATTGAATGTCCAGTCGAGAGGTCCTTCACATAAAGACAAAAGCAAAAAGTAAAGAATGTCGGTCTTGTAGAATCCCACATACAAGTGATTGATTATATTTTCGTGGGTGAACCAACTGCTCAAGATGAACTTTGCTTACCAGTTCGGGTTGAAAACTTGAACACACATCCGATCAACTTTATTAAATTTATACTGTCGACATAGCGAACAAGAAATGACAACACGCTCGTCACTTAACCGCAATTCACCATCTCCAATAAAACAAAGATGAACCAGTCATATTTTTCTTTAGATGTATCCGATGATGCAGGTCCACATAACCGTTTTCATGGATGATAGTCTTCATCTCTGTCCTATTTACATTCATCGCTATTTTCTTCGTCTCTACTTTGTTTCGAACCATTTTTGGAATATATATGTTTTTGCTGATTTTGCCATCGCCGTTGTTAGTTACACAAATTCCACTTATTCTGCCATTTATTTACTTCAACAATGATGATAATATTTTAATTTCTATATTATTTGCTTTGCAAAACACATATAGAAAGTGTAGGCCATGTAAAAAAAGTTTTAATGTTCAGTCAATAAACTATCTGTGAATGCATGCATGAAATTTTCCTTGTAATGATCAATATCAATATCAGTTTGTCGTATCGTCTCCTCGAAACGATCAATCATATACAATTGATTTTTACTAAAGGGTTAAAATTCACGATCTTAAAGAGGAACCTGATGTGCGTACTCGGAAAATATGACGTCGGACGAAATGCCCTGTTTTTCCAAGTTAAAGTGTTCTCCAACTAGTTGGTCTCAAACTGAAAATTTGTCTCAATCGTGCTGACTATACAGTTCGTCCATCTCATTAATTACACTCTCATCGTCACTTCCACTTAGACTTTCAATTTTGTGAGTAATTTCTCCATCAAAACACACAACGAAATACGCAGCGACATATTCAAATCCAAACCGGTACTCGGTCGATCCGATGGATGACTTTACCCAACCTTCCTCACAATAACCACAAACATCGTTTCCCGTTTGCACCCGACAGTCATTCGCCGCAATCAATTCTTCGTCATTTCGTATTTGCCTGACTGCCTGATCGATGAACGTGTATCGTCTGACGTATTCGTCTGTCCAATAGATTTTTTAAAGAAAAAACTTCTCATGGTAAACTGCAAGCAAGTTATGGAAACTACGATGGCTTCGCCCTCCCTGAAGGGATCGTAAAAGGGAACAAAAGACACAAGCTCTTCCTTTAGAGTCCATATATTGATGGGACAGTTTTTTTTTTTTAACTATCATACGTGCTCAGCCATTTAGGAACGTGATCTCGGATGGTGGGCAAGGAACACTTTGCTGGATTGTCCAGCACAAACTTGAATGCCAATCCGTCGTTCGATTGCGAGTAGATGTGAGAAAGGTGGCAAAAAATACATTTGCACTGACAAAATCCATCACTATAGGTAGAATTAAGTGAAAGTTGGAGTTTTCGGGCTGATGTGTCACAAGACAAGACCCCTTGATGTAAAATGGGAACGTTGCTGCAGTAACGTTCTGGACAAACTCAATCACACGATCGGGCCAAACAAGGTTCTCTTTGTATGAGTCGAAATTGTGTTCCTTGTCGACATCAAAGTCCAAGATTATCCATTGGCAAGCCAAACATTATTTTTTGTGCAACTATCCCACAATCGTACTCTGATCAGCATTGTTTTTGCCGACCAATGAGCAAACATACACTTTAACAAAATATTGTAACCAAAGGGTTACAATATTTTCTGCAGGGTGATCTTACCGAGTTCACTGGATCCGACAGAGGAGATGATTTTGTTTCGATCGTATTTGGTGACATACCGCCTGACAAGTTGCGTTATTATTCAATCCTGATTCGCATCGACAGTTACTTGGTCAATTTCCCATTATGTTCCCGCTCCTCGTCCATTTTACTCGAGTCAATAATCCTTTTCACGAAATAAGACGTATATAAGAATAATTACAAACAACAACGAGACAAAAATGTTGATCGAAGCGGTATACGAGAAAAAATTTGGGCCGCATTCTCTCGCCAGAAATGCAGAAAACAAACGGTCGAGATTATTCCGCAAGTATTCGTTGGTCTCGTCCGACAATATCGATTTGTTGTGTTTTACTGGAAGAAAAACAATTTTTTTTCGTCTTATATACAATTTTATGCTGGTAAAAATATACCATTTTTTTTTTTGACAAAAGTTGGGGCAGGAAATGAAACAATAATGGGCCATTAAAAGAAAGTATTATTTTTTTATTTATTGCAAATATATTCGTGATTACAATTGCCATCATATATGCATATTACATTGCCACATTTTAAGCAGCTGAGAAACAACCCTTTTCCAAAATAATACAGTCCAAGCGATGATAAACATTCTTTATTATCCTGGTTCATTTGTCACAAATTATCATAGTTTCGTTTGCGAATTTTAAGCATTAATGGCATCAGCGATTCATTTCGATGTTCTTTTTTCGAAAACAGTCTTTCCGCATTATCCTGCCAAAAATAAAATAGCCCTAGTATTTTTCGTACATGAACCCTTGTAATCGTAACCAGTTTCTGATTGAAATTTGTAAATAACTTTTTACATATTTATACGAGGTTGGTTTTGTCCATCGTTACAAAAAATCGAGGCATGATTCCTTAAACGAAGTTTTCACGAATATAATGTAAATATACATGATTAACTGTTTGAAAAAACACTTTTGTAGATTTCGATAAACTCGCCCAGTTTCTTGTGTCTCGAATGTTGCTTACATTTACCAAATTCACAACTGCTATCATCCCCCTCGCCGCCCTCCTCGTCGTCGTTCTCAATTACCCACCACCAAGTGGTTTTGTATACCGAAATAAGTGTTTTTTTTTCCTCTCGGCCCAATATGCATAATTTAACTGCCAATACTCGAGCATTAGTAAAACTATCACAGCAGGAGTGTTACATATCTGTGAAATATTTTTCTCATCTTCGATGCTCGAATGAATTAATATCATTATATAATCTAGCACGAAGTTATATTTTCCGCGAGTATTTTAAGCATTGATTTTTATTTCTGTATCCATCGAAACACATGGAACACAGGATAAAAAAAACCCAATTTTTCTATTAAACTCTGATAAAAATAGGCGTAATTATCATTTCTATTGCGATTATCTTCACCGGCCAACATCAAATGTAACCATTTCTACATCAAAGACGGTTTCGAACCTCTACATCCACTATGCATTTCGGGAGTCATTAAAGTTTCGCCATATTCGGGTACGGTCACATCGAAGGCCGACCGCTTGTTGAGAACGTCCATCACCATAGAGATATTTTTTGTACGTCGTTTGGATGGTGAACGTATTCATCTTTAATTATGTTTAGAATTTCCATCGATGTTATTTTTCTCCGTTTATCAAGCAATGAATGTAATATACATTCAATTACCAATAAAAACATTCCATCGGAATCTTCAATGTATTGCAATAAGAATGCAGTGTTACATAATGTGTATAATGCTGAAAAAATCAAAATGGTTATTTGCGATGTCACAAACTTTTTGGCAAATTTGGGTTTTAGAAATGGCGGAAAAAAAGAGTAATTCCATACATGATAACGTTGATGTTTTTTAAAACTTTTTTTTTCGCACTCTCGTATATATAGGCATCGGAAATCACAGACCAGTCATTCGTGCAATTGCAGTGACTGCGAGAAGTTTCCAAGTGATAACTACCTAGACTGTTTCCAGCAATGAGGTAGTATTTCAACAAGATGTTTAACGAATGTGGAGCTGAACCTAAAGAGCATCAACTACAGTCTTTGAATGGTAAACTTGAAGCTTAACCCATACAACGCTCTTCGAGAGACGACTGGAGACATTATCAACAACAAGTACGGCATTCAACATGGAATACTGGTAGTGACACTGATGATGAAGAAGAGGTACATTCGATTGACGAAGATGTAAGGGAAACACAAACGTTTTATATAAAATAAGAGAAAAGGTTTGATATAAAAGAATAACCAGACTTTGGTATAAGGGAACCACAATAATTTAGTTTAGAAAGGAAAAGACAAAGTAGTACCATTAGTAGTGATGTGTGTTCAGGGTCTTCTAGTGACTCTAGTGAAGAGGACAAAAAACCTACCTAGAAAAAGGCCCGAAGAAAAATGTAAGCTGTTGCAAAATATTAATCTAGCTTCTGTTTTAGTTGTTGATTTTAAACTTGGCTGATATCATGGAAAAAATATCCATTGGAGCTTGGATATGCTACACAACGAGGGTCAAACATTTTGTATATATCTAGATCCGTTCCATACATACACTTGGTAAAGAGTATGTCTGATGATCTCGAACTTAATCGCAATTTGTTCGCGAAAGAGCAAGGAAATTAATGAAAAAAACTTCAAACTCAAAACAGTTCGTTCAATTTTGAAGGAAACTTGGATTAAATTTGTAATTGTAGCAAATGCAGAGCAGGCTAGATATTTACGAAAAAAAAAAAAAAAATGAGTGTGGCCAGGAAGAAAGTAATCATTTACCACATGAGCAGTTCAAATTGACTTGGAAAAATTTGCCAGTGCCATTCTAAAAAAAAAAAAGTGTTGAGCCTGTGCCCTACACATAGTTCGGTTGATTTGGGAACTAACTAATAAAGATGTGAAAAGAGCAATGGAAGATTGCAATAAATATTTTTTTTCGGTGCGTAAACAAGTGTGTATATTTAAGGAAAATGCAAAAACTCATTTCGTATTGAAATGGACATTGAGTCAACACAATCACCCCAAGAGTAGGCCGAAGACTATGACGAGATGAGCTTATGGAAAGAAGCTCCCATAGAAGATTTGTCATCGCCAGAATTTCTCGAAAAATTCAATCAACCAACAACTTTGAACGAAATTCCACAATTAAACTACATCAAAATATCATCTACGGATGAAGTGGATTTGGAACTGGATAAAACTATGGTCATTGGCATTTAATTTGGCGTTTATGCTGGTGAAAACGTTCCCCTAGAATTTGGATGTGCTACGAAAAAGGGCATTTACTTGACTCATGTTCAAAGACCAGTTCCATTATTATACCTATGTACAAGTATATGGGGTGATTTTGGGCAACATTTGAACCTTTACTGGAAAATACACGGCATATTGGAATCCTCCATGTAACGAACATCATCAGATGATGAACATTGAAACAATTCGCAAAATCGTAAACGAAAGTTGGATCCGACACATCGTCATGAGAGGTGCTCAAAATACACTTTCTGATGCAGTTGGGAGTGACTGCCGAGAAACTTGTAATAGCTACGTGGAAATTTTCCCATCGAATGTGGCACCTGTGGTTTTCATAATCCAAGTGCATATCAACCAAGATGTTATCTGACAAATGTAAATTTTATTTGGAACTATCTTGTCAGAAAATTTAATTCTTAGTATAACAACTTTTGTGTAAAAAAGGAAAAATTGTATTGTGTAAATAAATCGGTTTTTGTATGTATATATGTAAATAAATATTTTTTGTGTCATAAATGAATCAATGTATTTGTAAAATATATATTTATAAAATAAATAACTAAATAAAATGACTTTTTTTTTTCATAATAAGTTATACCCCAACCCTTGTCCTTATTAAAAAATGAATGATCATTAATCTCAGCTCTGCATTAAAAATTTTAGCCAATAAAATTTTTTTCAGATTACAATTATTTTAAAATCGGACCGTTTTCGTACGAATCTAATAATTGTAATTTAAAATTTCGTTACAAGGACTCCACAAATATTTATGGATCCACCCACTTTTAGAACCGTTATATTCAATATGGTGATACACAAAGTGGCTGATTTGTTTTATGTCGATCTGAATTTATCGACTCATTTAAAACTTGAAAACGATGATGAGGGGGTTATGTTGGTTTTTAATCCTACAGGGAAAAAATTTATCAATATGATATTAAAATACTTTTTGCATATGTCGCATTTTCGCAAATATTTATGAAAAATTTTATATTTGCATCACAATCTCATCCCTGACCCTAACTCCACCTCGATAATCACCCAGATGGCCGCAATCGCAAGATTCCAAACAAACACATACACTGGGACCTAAGATCATAAGATCATCTTTCCCAATACTCCCGCATCTCGCCCGCAATCCCCTTGTCTTCATTATGTCTCGACAACAAACGTATTCGAGTCTGTTCCACAAACTCTCTTTGACGGAGAGTCGAATCACGGTGATGACGATGATGGCTGCCTGGCTAGTGACGAAACCAGAAGGGACGAGGGTAATAGCTTACCGTCTAAAGGTTTCGAAAAAGAAGAAAGGGTGGGATTACCTTCAATCGATCGTTAAATACCACCACATTCCAAAACCATCGACGACGACGCTGAAAATCATTAACGCCAATCATTCGAACACAATAGTACTGTTAAATTAATCAAACAAAAACTCAGAGAGGAATACCAAGAATGTAGACGATAACTTCGTCGAATTTGGCTCAGCGACGTTGACAGTAACCACAGCGATAAGATGTCTACATCTCCCGAAATAACAATACCATAATTAATGGTGATGGTGGTCAGGTGATGGCGGCACCCGACAATCAAAACATTCCCAAAATTGGCGGTGAACATGAGGAAAATCGCATTTTCAACGATAATTTTGTAGATAAGATGTCGACTTCATATTCTTCCACCGAGGGGCCCATATTTAAGCTAGGCTCGAGTATTTATTGGGGTTTGCAGGATTTGACAATTATGCCAAATGGTAAGATGGACACGATGGCATTTAACCATTACTTATTTCCCGATACTTTAATCATCCAACTCGGTTATCCAGAAAAAAAAAGGAGTTTAGGATTTTCGCAGAAAACAAAACAAAACAAAACACGACACCGGGTGTATAAGGTAAATATTTCAACTTTTTGAAACTCAACCTATATCCCGACCAAAATGACAGAGTTTTTGAAGAGATTCAAGAAAACATTCTGAATTCGCTAAGCTCCGAATGTTATTTACAAGAATTAAACTTGTTGTGTAATGTGTACACAAAACAGGGCAAATTTTTATCAAATGTCCATGATAAATACAAGTACGTGCTTGCAGTTTGCATTTTCGGTAATATTATCGAACGATTACTAAATAAATAATTTAAAAATCTCACACACACATATAAGAACTTGATCATGCCAAAACATAGGAGACAAAGACGACATAGCCGTAGCTGGAGTTGATCTCCAAGTCCTTTGCATAGAAGATCATCATCGCCCATTCGACGCCGACGAAGGATAC
Source organism: Dryococelus australis (assembly GCA_029891345.1). Lineage (NCBI taxonomy): Eukaryota > Metazoa > Arthropoda > Insecta > Phasmatodea > Phasmatidae > Dryococelus > Dryococelus australis. Next base: position 178,731,912 of record CM056995.1, on the reverse strand, counting down.
GAAGTACTTGTTTGAGTAAAAAGTTAAACAAGTTTAAAAAACATAGAGTGGGTCAAGTAGTTGGAAATGGTTATTAAATATGAGTAAAATAATTTCAGTAAATCGAATAAAATTAATAATTAAAAAAATATTCGATTAGTTTTTGCTTTACAACCAAACACACACACACACACACACACACACACACACACACACACACACACACACACACACACACAACACACACACACACATATATATATATATATATATATATATATATATATAATATATATATATATATATATATATATATTATATATACACACACACACACACTTCATTTTTTTTATATTGTCGATTTGAATCAACTTTTCATTTTCTGTAAGTATATGCATCTAATTTATCCTACCCACCCCCTCTTTTTTTTGCACTCGGAAATACATATATACATATATAATCTTTCCTAATTTCTTTTTCAAAAGCGGATATATTGAAATAATGTTGTGCACATCAAAACTTGTAAATTTATTGTGTTTTGTCAGATTGTAGATCACGCTACGATATCTTTTCTTTTATTGTCATATAAACCCAGCATCTGAACTAATTCGTGAATGAGTGCCTGTTGGTAAAATAGATAGGACCATTTATTATCGTTGTCAAAACATATGCTCTTTTATAGGGAGGTAGGGATGCATGTTAGACCTTCGCCATCGAACGGGTCTCCATCTCCGTAATCGCGGCTGGCGAATTGAATAATGCAGACAGTGAAATCTTTTCTATTCGCGCACATAAATATTTCAGTTTCAAATAGCCGATTGAACACTTGGAAGATTAATTGTGTGCTTTTCAAAATAGATTGTTTATTGAGATATGTGGGTATTGTGGAAAATCATATTCAAAATTTAATAGGAAATTCATTTTCGCTTCTCTTGTATATTTTCCGGTATAAAGTATCGCATCTATGTGTAAAAATAAATTAAAATTACGACGACCCTGGTTATCCATAATCATAATTTAAACAAATATAAATACATGCAATTTATGAATTATTATTATTGTTCATATTTTGATTTTCATGAAAGTTTGTCAGGAAATTAACGTTGGTTGATGGGAAACATCTCGGTACATGTGGTTGAACTTCTAAAACACCTAATATCATATCGGCCCTGTATGTACAATCGTTTGATTTAAACTGGACGTTGTTAGATCGTTCATGACAATTCCATCTTTGCATGTGTATGTAGTATGAGCATTATTGTTCCACACGAGTGGGCAAGTCGAGATACACGCCCATTCAATTTCGAAAGGATCGGTGCGTTTCAACACATTGACTATTCAGTGTTCGGAATCACATGGAACAATTCTTGCACGATGGGAAGAGGTTGTGGGTGATTGTTGGGTTATTGTTGTTGTTGTTACTGCAGCAGGTGTTGCTTTTATTCGTGGAGTGCACTTGTTTTCCTCGCAATCGAAATTTAACTTTGATAGCTCACACAAAACTTGACAATCTGACGAATCGAGACAGCGAAACGGTAGTGATAGACAATCGACCATCTTGTGAAACATTCCATTATTTGTACATTTTTAATGCTCGACATGATCACCATAGTTTTCGGGAAATGCAAATACAACAAATTAAAATACATTTTTTTCATTAACGCTTATATTTTTTTCTCATTCAGTCAAACAAGTCATTTTCCATCAAACGGACTAAATATAGCGGAAATTTATTCCTGTGTATTTTTCGACTATTATTATTTTCGCCTTTTTCGAAAACCTTGATTTCAGTTATAATTTAACCCGAATCCACTTCACCCCCATTGTTTTGTTATGTTCTTTGAGATTGGTTTCAATTTCGCTTAATTCCACCAACACAGGCTTGTCTAAATTACTTTTTTCAAGTGATGGCCGTGCTACTATTTCCTTGCATTCGATTTCAGTTTCCGATTCGCTTTCACTGAAATATATTTCGACTGGTGCAGTTGTTGGCTTTTCAATTTCCAATAATGTGGTTTCAGGCTTGGTTCTGTAGGATTTTAGTTCCACTGGTACCATTGTGGATTCATCAGCAGTATTTACAAGTTAAATTTCTGTTCCGTTTTCGCGGAAATTTAAATCAGTTGATGTTATAATCGGTTTGTCAGAAAGAACAACTTCGGTTTCAGGTTAATTAGCTAATTTCGAGGGGCTCATTCTCATCGACACGATATTCACGATGAACAATGGACGATACTGTGACTTTGTTAAAATTCTCCCAATCATTATCTACGTTGTGTAATATGCATTCATTTTCACTATCGTAATCACCATTATCTTTACCATTATTGCCATCATTTGCCTCTATCACGGCCATGTTCGCATCAAGCAGATCCAACACTTGGTCGTTTTCCACGTGGAACTCATCTCTAGTTTTATCACCTTCGTCCTCCCCGATCGTAGCAGTATTTTTTAGAAACATCGAAATAATCATTAGGGTTGACCATCTTTCCAATAATCATATTTTTTTCTTCATCGTCAAAAGTTTCGTCGATATTCATTAAACCTTGTATAAACACTTCGAGAATGGATTGTGTAAAGTGATAAACGATAAAAGGGCAAATTATTCTAAATGTCATCAATTAAGTCGAAATCTTCTCCTCCGCGACGAAGGTTTATCAGTGTTCGTCGAAACAATGTTTCTGTCCTTGGAAAATCATCTAGAAATTGAGTGACTTCCAAAAAAAAAAAAAAAAAAAACAATTTATTATGAACTGGCGTTTATCCCTATCGTCGAGAACAACTTGGTCTATGATTTTACGCAAGAGAAAAATGACAAAATCTATAAACGAGTGTTGATTGATTACCTCTTTTAAAATCACGTACATTTCATGTGGTTTTTACATTGAATATACAATTTTGTTGTCGATTTTGGTATGTAACAACTATTGTCTACTTCTCCATCTTGCGTATGACACAAAAGTTTATTATATATTTCAGTGGAGTAGGAGTCATCGTTTAAGGAGGATTTTTTTTTTTGAGAATCCAAAATAGTATCAATATATTTGTTTATTTTTTATTTATTTAGGGTCATGATTGGACCTTATATGCAAAAAAACATACAAATTTACACACAAAAAACACACTTTACAAACGTATATTCTTTTTAAATACAACATATTAAAAAATGCACACATTTTCCATCACAAAAAGTTCACGGTGGGTGATTCATCGTGAGAAAAGTATCAAGTCAACTGCATCCTTCATCTCCTCTAGAAAATTTGGTATATGGTTTTCGAGGTCGTTGATCGAGTTGGTGAATATGTATGTGGGCATAAAATGACTGTGCAAAATCTTGTATTTTTCCACACTTGAAACATAGATATGTTCATAATTCTTCAGCATTTTTTGTACTATACTCAACGCACACTTGTAAGGTACCCACCCTTCATACCAGCATATTCCATGCACATGTAAAATCGAATTTCGGGTAACTGATTTGGTCTAGTCACTGAAACAAGTTAGCTTATACGGAGGTCCAAGAATGTAGTGTTGTATGCGATTCGTTTCAATGTCGAAAATAGCCAACTCCTTTACATAAAACTTTAAAAAAATTTAAAAAACTTGAAAGTCGACTATGCAAATCGAGTGAACTTCATCATCTACAACAGGAACAGGAACATTGATGACAGCGGCTGCAGCATAACCATCTTCACCCTCTCGCCGTCCGCCGATCTCCATCGAGGAATTTGGCCAAGACAATCTCTCTGTCTCTGATGTGAGCTAAGGCAAATCATATACGTCGAGACACTGAGCATTGTATCCACAGATAAAACATTGACAGAAGGCAGTTGGTGGGCACATACTCCATGTTTATCACACCTCGACGACAAATATTGATTGTTATGGTTCGATGTGTTCCTGCAGTTATATACCATCGAATTGCCAATAAGAAAGAATATTCTTTTTTTAATAATTTTTTTTATTATTATACGTGAGTTGGTTGAGTAAAATTTGCTGAAGTCGGTATCGTTCCACATTTTTTTATTTATGTAATTCAATGTGGACATTTTTTTACTGCGCCCAAGTGCATTTTGAGCCAATTTCGTATCGACCGCACCTGCACACACCAAAAAATTAATTAGCCAGGCATGAAACAACACTCCCCGATCAGGCCTCACTCCTGTTATTTTTTGTACAAGGCAATGTAAATCAAATTGAGTTTTTTGTATCGGGTGACAAAGAGCCTTTTCAAGTTTTTGTAAATAGAATGCAATGGATGATTCACAAATGCATCCAGCGTATGCGTAAACTGGGAAGGAATATACATTACTGTTGTGTTTGTTTTTGTTTTAATTTCATTTTTTTCACTTTCAATCAGTTCGTTATCTTGACTCATTGTCAGGGAGAAAATTTCGTTTTTTCGTCTACCTGTCTTATACAGGAAATAAATTAAAAGCACCAATTCCACTTCTGATGTGTAGGGAGCGTTCGAGTCATTTCGAAACTTGGCAAGTGCATTTTCTTCAAAGTTGTGTATTATTTTTGCATTATTCCAAGGCAAGACTTTCGGACTTTGGTCAATTTGCAGATTGTTATTCTTTTTTCCTTCGACGGTGATGGGACTTCCGTTGCTTAAATACAAGATCTGCTCATCGTAGCGGTTCAGTTTAGCTGCTCGCCGATAAGCCGACGTGATCATGGACATTTTAAAGTGTTTTTGGTAAGAGGACTCTTCAGTTCGCTCACCAACGTTTTGCAAAGAGTGGCGCAGTATGCTCGAAACTAAATCTTGGAAATCTGCCAAAGTGCCGTTATTTCTCATGAAATTTATGTACTTTAAATAGGACCTGATGCATCGTTCGCGTCCTCTTTACTGAGTCTTAAAAAAAATCAATGGATTCGAATTGATGAACATTCTTACCATACAATGATTGTAAAGGAATACATTTTTATCAGTTAATGAACAATGTTTTCAGGTAGACTACCATAGTATCGTTTAAAGAGTGGATGCATTATTTTCACCTGTACAAAATGTTTCTCTGTCCAAATGTAGCCTAGTATTGTTAGAGATGTAATAAAATTGGCATGTTTTCGATCGATATCTCTAATTTTACCGTAATATACAAAATATACACATTTATTCAGTTCTTTGTTCAATGAAAAAGTCGTGCCTATTGTTAAAATTTTTTGTTTTGAAATTTTCTTGATTGTGATATATTTGTTTGCCTGATTTGGACACGAACCCCACAATTTTCCCAAAGAGTTCGTAATTGCCGATGAATGTACAGTGTCTGTGTATGAATGACGCATGAACATGTGAAACATGTTGAAATTATTCATCAGTTGTTGTATAGTTTCTTCGTACGTGGGTTTCCCCAACGATAGAGATGAAATGTAGTCATTACCCTCATCGTCATTATCCGAATCGGCCCTATCGCCATTGCAGATATCAGGTTCGTTTGAAACATTACAGTTTAAATACTGATTTAAAAAATCAAACACTCCTATATACCAGTTGTGGGCTTCCATTTGGAGCAATATTTCATTGATTGCCATATTTTTTCTTTTCATTTCCACTCATTGCAAAACTACAAGCCTTTTTATTGCGGGAAGATGAGACGAGAGAGGAGGAGGTTTCAAGATTTTGGGTGTAATGTTCATATTTTCACAGATATTCCGATGTTGGGCCGGTTTTTTAAACCCTTCGATGATGACATAAGATTTTACACATGCTTTTCTTTTACACGCGAAATATTTTTTATAATTGCCGAAAAATTGTTACAAATGCTGTTTCGAATGTTTTGCGGATCGGTGCATAAGAAACTGTCCCACAAAATAGTCACCGAGGTCTTTGGTGAATTGTATATGATTGAAATTATCCTGGTCAAACCATTGTAAGTTTCCACCGAATCGTTTTCTCGTTTCATATTCAAACTCTCTTCGGGAGCATCTTGCGAAAAACCAAACAGAGTGTTCAAAGTCGGCGAATCGTTGGATGCGAATTAAGCTGCATTGACAAAGGTTGCCATTTTTTATTACTAATACTAATTCGGGATAATCTATACTCTTTTTCGTACATTAGTCAGAGAGTGGTCTAGAAACACTTTAGTTTTCTTCAGCATTTGTAAGTAGTACATTAGTTCGTTTTCCAAGTCGATGGTATACATCGATTGGTGTAGGCTATTCTCGTTATTGTTATTGCATGGGGGATATTCCGCCCGAAACTGGAGAAAATCTAACGATCAAGTATACACTGTAGTCTTCCCCACACCCGAAGTGCCTTTAAGAAAAACAACTTGTTTTTGTCGGGCAAAAACTCGCAAAGTGATAAATATCAAGCTACTGCAATTCAAAATAAAGACCATCGTGATTATTGTAGACATCATTTCATTTCCAATTATGGAATGTTCATAGAGTTGTAAAATTAGTAATTCCAAATAGCCGACACGTAATCCAATCAAATAGATTGGAGACAGTAACTGTCTTCGCCAAACAATCAATGTTAGGGTTTGAATGATCGAACCCAAATTGATTGTCAGTCCTGCTATGATGACGAAAATAATGTAGAGGTATTCTTCGCGTAAAAATCCATTGTTAATTACCATCAATATCGAGGTAATCAGCCACATGATATACGATGCAGTGAAACAGTTTTCGAGAACATCTTCTCTTTACGACATGGTTGATGATGATCTTCTGATGAGTTGGAGGAGATTTATATATATATATATATATATATAGACACACGAATGTTTAAAAAAACGAAAAAAAAAAAAAAAAAAAAAAAAAAAGGAAACATCTACTAAAAATCAAAGTTATATAGTGAGGGATATCATTTTTTTTCTCAGTCCCAAATCAGTGTTCTGTGAGTGAAGAGAGTGCAATGTAGGCAAATGAATTTCACAGGAAATAACGTGTTAATGTTCAGAGTTCCTCACGGTCGCTGCCTGAATAGACGATTAAATATGAAGATAAACAGTCTGCTAAAATAGGGTGAGTTGGGACCATACATTTTATTCAAATTAATTGGTGATCAAGATCCGATCGGTGATATTCTTATTTATTCCACCAAGCTTTTCTTTGTCCACAATTTTCGAAAAGGATAAGAATGTAATGTAAATTTCGAAATGGTATATATACTGGCAAAGGAAAGGTTCGTACATTACCCGACAAGTGAATTCGAGATTGAATTTTACGACTTGACTTGATGAAATATTGAATTTTACGACTTGATGAATCACCATCTCTCTAAAGTGTTAATGAAGGGATTGGATCCGATCTTGACGGAACAATTTCTCATGCTGTTTGCGACCATGTACGAAAATCAATGCGATGGCGAAAACTTGAAAGAGAAAATAAGACAGAATTTACAGGCGAAACAGGTCGATGAGGGGACGATCCGATCGTGCGAAGCTATGATTGATGGATGCGTTCCTTTCTTGACTCATCCCCCGCAAACCCCGCGAGATTTGGACGAAATCACCAACAAGTTTGCAATCATGGATGAAAACTGGGTTCGGATGATCAACCAGTATTACTTACTGTCTGACATTGACCCAAGTTCGTCTCTAAACATCATCGTCGCCAGTACTTGGAGCCGAGGCAACAGGGAACGCTCAACATTAAACATTCAAACATAATAATTTCTAAAAATACTAATGGAGTTGAGCTGTTTGAGTGGACGACCAACGATTTGGTTTTCACACGCAATGCAATGTATGTAAACACAACTGCTTTGTACACATGTTTCAAGAACCGAGTGGTTATACGCAACAACGTGTTTGACAAATTTCTCCATCGGCAATATATCATGGCCTACGAGTTGGACTCGAAACGTCCTTCGAGTTCGGTGTTGGAGGTGATTTATGTGCAACACGACTGCATTACTCGAAAATATGTCCGAGACGCGAAAAAAAGATGAGGCTACCGAGATATCCATCGATGAATTGAAAAAAAAAGACGACTGTAAAGAGGTTGAGATCGCTCCGCGTAACATATAATTTAAACACGCCAGTGTTAAGGATGTGTATGCTGTCATTTCGGAAAATGCATTATTGGACATTTTTCGAAATATTAAACTTCAGTTCTCTTTTATCGCAACGACTTTCTTCAGCTACCAATATTTCTTCTGTAATAATTTTTACGTACGAAATTTTCTCGAGTCGAGATTCTACAAGATCCTACACAATTAGTTGGAAATCCCATCCATGTTGCTCGATCCGAAATCGGTCTGGGCCAAACAACCACAGGCTCAGTTGATATACACAAGCAACACAAAACTCTTGTATTCGCATGAAGATTTGCACTTGTACAATAACCTAGCTTTGCTCTTTGTGCAAAATTACAACAAGATTATTCCCCTTCCAGAATATTTACACGAAGAGACGTTTTGTGTCGTCACCTGTATCATATAGTTGAAAACATACGTGTCTTATGAAATTACAAAAAAAAAAAAAAAACCTTATTTATTTCACATATCTTCAAAACTTTCGGGTCCTCTGGTGAACGTCACCAGCGAAAGTCAAATTAAATCCATGGCAAATGCGAGTATAACCAATTAAGAGTTTCAGACGACAAAAGCATCGATATTAAACATACCCATTTTCAGCGGAATCCAAGCCGAACATTGTGCTATGAAAATTTAGTAATGAATATGCGTATGTAATAACGTTTTTAAAAAAATGATTGTAAAAAAACTACCTTGTATTTCATTTCTATGTGTGGTAACCAACAGTGCCTTTTCATCACCCCTACTATTCAAATCCCATATTACAGAACTTTATGATTTTTATAGTTTAAATGAGAAAAATTCGACACCTTTTATGGGACGAGAAGGGGATACAAACTCGTATGTTGGCGATACAATTGAAGGTGTTGTTAATGAAGGAACCGTCAGTATTGGGGAAAAAAAACCGCACCGACAGAGACCTTTTACGTCGTCACTTTTATCATATTGTTGAAAACATACACATCTAATGAAATTACAGAGGAAATTGAGTAATGAATATATGTATATGTAAGAACATTGAAAAAAAAAATGACTAAAAAAACTACCTTGTAATTTATTTCTATGCACTATAACCAACCGTACCTTGTCATTACCTTTATTACCCGAATCAAATAATAAAGAACTTTACGAGTTTTCTAGTTTAAATTAGAAAAATTCAACACTTTTTAATACACTGATAGAGGCATATGAGGAAAATGACTATAATGATGATTTATTGGGGAGAAATGCAAATACAAACTCGTTCAATTCTATTGAACGTGAATATGTTTCGAATTCTAGCATTAAAACAAGTGTTGGTGATACAAGTGAAGATGTTGTAACTGAAGGAGCTGCCAATATTTTTGCTCGAAACGAGACTAGAGGTAATGGAATTATCGGTAAAATTGAAGATACTATTAGGAAAACAACTACACAGAGAATTAAAGAAACAGATTTAGATGCAGATTATGTTTCCCCGTGGTTTATCGACAGTTTTGGTCCTGATATGTTGTCGAAAATGGAAGAACATAAAAAGACGATCGAAAAAATTGTAAAAAATTTCAAGAGGCAAATAGTGAAGTTACGAATAAAACTTCTATATCTTATGAACACATAAAAAATGAAGCTATTGTTCAAAATGTGTGTTTGTTTATTTGGGGCCCAATTCTAGATTTGTGTATGGCACTCTTAAAATGTACATTAAAAAAATGTGCTCCAAGGAGAAAAAGTCTTAATTTGGTTAATAATCGCCTTTGTAGGTAGTGTAGTTAATATTAATAAACACAGATAGGTCTATATATAATTGAAAAAATTTATTTACATATAAATTACAAAAAAATATATATACACATACATAAATAAATAACAAAATATATATTTTTTTTTCACCTCTGTTCCATATCTTTTAGATTTATACACAATGCAGCGATCTCAAACTTTAAATACTCATCATTTCGGCTGTATAGATAACAAAACAAAAGGCAAATACTGTTGGTATTTCATCCTAGCATTTAAATAATGTTTCTAAACCGGCAGGATCCATGATTTTATGATTCAAAAACTTGCCATTTTTGTTCTGGAATTGCAGGAAGGGAGATTTTTGTTTTAGTTCAATCATCTGGTCGACACATTCCATATTTTCTTCTTCCATGGTCGAAAGAGTTTATTGGATCACCTTGTCTGTGATCAAGTACCACGAATTGAAACTTCCCTCACTATGATTTTTGCGAACAATCTTTTCAGTAAACTGCGATCTATTGTGAAAAAGACATATTTTCTCAACAGTTTGTTTCCAACAAACAGAATCTGAGAGCTTATCTTGATCATGTCGACATTGTTCTAATTGATGAGGTTATGTTCGAACCGAGTAGGTTAAGCAACTGAAGGTATTTAGCCAACAATCGGATAAAGTTGGTAGTTTCATAATCTTCGGAGTGATAAAATTTGTAGTAGTTGCCATAAATTTCACCCAACATCGAAAAAAACTTTACTTCGGAATTATCTACGACAATTCACGGTAAATATGTATTTTCTCGGCCCGCTGGTATTTTGAAGCTGGTTTCCCAATATCTTAAGCTTTTTCGTCATCGTCACAACATTCGTAATTTTCTCGATTAACTGATTTGCGATATTACGCCATGAGATTAGTAAAAGTATTAGCATTATTGTCGAGTTGACACTGCTGTGGTTCGGACTGTTGCTGTTGCCTTCTCAGTAGTTTTACTAGGGATATCCATTGTACCGAGTTTCTTCTGAGTGACTGGTAAATTAACAACAATTAACTTCCTCTTTATAGCTGCTATCTCGAGCAATCTTTTTTAATTATTTTTTCTATTTATTTATTTCAATATTTTGGTTCTTTTTCTTATTTTTTATGTATTAATTCCAATACTTTTTGTTCTTTTTTATTTTCATTTCAATATTTTTTCTAAAGCCAATGGAGTACAGGTATTAGTTGCTAGTAAAATTGCACGTTCTCATGCATTTTTTTCAGGGTCCTTAATCGTGTCGAAAGAGCAAGGTACTTTTAATTGCTTGTACAAAGAATTGTCAGTATTTTGGTAGATTCACAGGCGTGCTATACTAAATTTGTATTGGGTTCCTTGTATGGTCGGGTCACTTCCAGCCCAGAATAATCAGGCATCACATTTTCCAGTGCATTGAATGTCATCGAAGGACATTTATTTGGCATTTACTCGATCCGCGATACATTATTCAATGGAATCAATCGATTTTGTAAAGTGTCTGACTGCTCAGTTCACAAGATCCGGAAATCACAATCATCCAACTTTTCGTCCACATTCTCTATCCTAAACGTGCTGGGTACCATATCGAAGTACATTGTATTCGTCGATCTATCCACTATTGATTCATTACAACCGACAATCAGGTTGGAACCGATTACTCCAAAAAATGTGGATGGCGCAGAAGGCAAATGTATTTGTCATCCACATAAATTATTTTACCCAGTTGGGTATTACGAGCGGCTGCTTCCGAAGGCATACAGTAGGCATCTCTATACGACATGTGATTGATGATTGTTTCGGTCGGAAAAAACTTGTATTCGAATTCGCAATTGTTGTCATTACAAATCGAGGTGCAAGATACCAGCACGTTTTTCTCGCCTAGGTAATGGCTGAATCGGTATTTATTTTGTAGAAACAACTCTTCACCAGTTTCGCCATCATCTGCACTCACATTCTCCTTCAACACCAATGGTCGGTAGTTTTTCGAAACCAGTCAACCCGTGTATGTAATTCATACCAGATTCTAGGTATTTTTGTGAAAAATTCGATTGCCTGTACACCAACGACATGCAAATGGAAACTTGAACAATGAATAGTATAAAATAAAATAACAAAATTATAAATACTAATTTATATTTTCTTTTTTTGTATAATTTTGGAAAAAGCTCATGATTATATTATCATTTTTTCTCTAATTGCAAATATTTTTCCTTTTCAAAATGAATTTCTATTTTCAATTGTCTGATTTCACCTTCCAATCATTCGTGATCTTTTTCGATTCCTCTGCCGACATTCTCGTTCTCTAGCTTTTCTATCTTACTCGATTTTTTTTCGATGGAACTACATCTATCAAAGTTTTTTTCTTTTTTGTTTGCAAGAACTATTTTCCTCACCACTATGATAGGCCTGGATGGAATCCTCCGGTGATTATGGTTGGGTTGTTGATGGCGACGACATCTCAACCTTTTTTATGGGATGTTTTTGTTCGTAATTTGTTTTTTTTTATGGGTTCTCCAACAACGGTGGTTGGGACTTTAACCTTTTTAGCAGTTTTCTCTGCAGCAGTCTCAATAGTAGATGTTGGCTCAGTTTTCTCTGATATGGTTTCCGCCGTCTCTTTCGACATGGCAATCTTTACGATTTCCAGAAACAGGTTTCATAGTTTACTCAAAAATTGGTCCACTTTAACGATTTTCTATTTTAGGTTATCGAGATCCATTTCCAACAGATAACTAATCTTTGGAGTTTGTCGTTACTTGTTTTCTTATATACAAGAATGTATTCTATATATATATATATATATATATATATATATATATATATATATATATATATATATATATATATATATATATATATATACTTTTTTCACTTCTTGGTTTTCACTTTTTTGCCCCTTCATAGAAAGAAAAATTTTTTTTCTTTGTAGTTTATGTAAAATTGTCATAGGTGCTGGTGGTGGGAATAACATCATGATTGGTCATCAACTTGGCCAATTCTCGATGGTGCATGTAATCGGAAGGCATCCTTTCGACGAGATGGATATTTGAGTAAAGAAATTGGCATTTTGTCATAGAGATGAGTGAATAAATTGCATTTTTGCTTTGCTGATTTTCAAATAGGATGTTTACTAAGTCATCTTCATGGCATAGTAAATTTAGGTGGTGCTCAAATTACCCATTTGAGAACGAGTATGAAATCTGGGGCAGAACAGAGTAATCATCCTTCAACTCGAAATTGGCCATTTTATTGTTGCATTGGTTAAAAAGTTTAAACATTTCGAGGTTAATTCAGCATGTGTTGTGCATGTCACAGTCAAAGGGAACAAACGTGATTATAGCTTTTCGTATCTTGGAAATTAACTTTATCGAATCGAAATGGCAGTAGGTGGTGTAGGGTGTGAAACACCTGTACAAGACACCAGAATTTTAAAACGAACTCTTGTTTAGCATCAGGGTTCGAGACGTATGCGGAGAGAGTAGAATTTCCAAGATTGATTTGTCAATGTAATTTCACAAGTAATAATGCGCTTTGTGCGAATGCAGCTCGAGTTCCCCAAAATTGCAGTCGACATACACATTGCCAGAGTAATCATCGAAAATTGTATTGAAGGGAAGGATATTAACATATTTTTATTTGCAATTCCACCGCAAAAAAAAAGATGAATTCTCTTTGTACAATTTCTGACAAATAAGCCAACAACAACAACATGCTTTCATCTTTGTCATTTTATTGATTCATATATTTGTGTATATATACAAAGCATGGTCATATCTAAAGATAAGATATTACAAAAAAACACACACCTATGAAAAAATCATTAGTGATATGGGAATGTTAAATGTAAATGAATATCATTAGTGATATGGGAATGTTAAATGTAAATGAAAATCATTAGTGATATGGGAATGTAAATGAATTATTGTTTGATTACATCACTGCCAATCTTGCATAGAATAAATTTCACATCTTGGTTGTATGTTTTGGACTTTGGCTCTACATCAGAGTGGACAATTTCAAAGAGTTTTAAAAAATTTAGGATGTCAAACACAATTTAAACGACTGGTTTCAATAGGAGATCAGTTCCCCACATGTATCGAATATCGCCACAATGGCTTTTTAAAGTGAACGAAATTACTCTCCTTTTGAGTGCTATTATAGAAATCATTTACGCCATGATGATGCCAATCAGATACTGAGGTAATCATTTTTATAAAAAGTGGATTCGTTTCGGAAAACCCACTTGTGTGTTTTGTAATCGGCATTATTTTTCCCCCACTCCTACTTTCGACAACCAATCATGTTGCAGTATTTACACCTCCAATCTCTACCCCTCATTTCAATATGGCATATATGGCCGCAAAATCTGGAAAAAGACGTCAGTCGAAGGCGAGAGCTTAAGATGGAAACATCGCTCCCCATCCCAGCATAAGAGGAATAAGGAGTAAGTATAATAATATATTATAATTAATATACCATATATAATAGCTTACAATTCTTTTCTTACTAGAGTCCTCTTCTAATCTGGGAGGAGGAGTGATGGTTCCACATTCAGCTCTCTGCCTCGCCTGATGTCTTTTTCCAGATTTCACCACCAGCACCATTGTTATGCCCCTTTAGGGTGTAGCAGGGCTTAAGGAAGGTCAAGGAAAAGGACACATACCATAAAAAAATTAAGTAAGTATGAACAACAACTTTGTGACTTGAATATAAATTGCTACTGTACATTTCTATTACTTGCTACCAATCAGTGAACTAGGGGACGGAGAGAACACATATGCACTGGAACAGAAAAACAACAATATTAATATATCCTGAGATATCACCCAATCTGAATAAACACTTGTGAAATCCCATTAAAGAATAAATAAAATGACCCCTGAGTAAAGCAAGAACCACTACTACTTTAAAAGTAAAATATTCCTAATGATTCACTAAAAAGTACAACACGGAATACTAATTTTAGTAATACAATTTGGAAAGAGAAAAAACCCTCATTACACTTAACCATGATCATAAAGGCACACCATAAAATATCCACTAAACTCCTTGGCAGTAAAATTATTTTGGCAAATCATAGTCCAGGAGACCATTACTACAGCATGCCAGAAAAAGAAAGAATTCACCTCTTACAAACATTACCATAAAATACCATATTGAAAATTCACACAAGCAAAACAGTAAAGAAACACTTCCCTACAAAAATTCATATGCACAAAAATTGCCAAAAAATACACTACTGAAAGGGAAACTGCCCCCAGCATAACAACAACTATGTTCATTGCAACACTTAACTTGAGTATTACTTATATTATGCAAAAAAACGCATCTAGCAAGCTGAACTTCCGAAGTACGAAGTGGTGTACACATGCTCTATCGATGGCCAGCCTGCGCAACTCGATGAGGAACACTGCACACTTTCTCGGGCTGGGGACGAACATTTATATGAGAAAATGCAGCTCGGGAAGGTTAAGGAGGCGGCAGGAATAGCGGAAAGGCGTATGGAAGGTGCCAGAGTGTGCGTGGCTGAAATTGTTGCCATCAGTAGCTACCAGAGAGCGCTTGGCCATACCAGGAGCGCTGCGTGCCTCTCTTCATTATAGCTCAGCGCTTTGAAGCATTCAGACATACGCCTCCCCTTGGTTGGGGAAAGGGATGGGGTTTAAAGGGGGGGTGGGGGGTAAGCAAAGAAAAATAAAGTACCTTTTTCTACAGCAAAAAAATTGCCTCTTCAAGTCGTAACCCCTCTTCAAACTAAATAACAGTTTATCAACATAGGCTAATAAATACAGATGTTGGCCATCTTGTCAACCAGTATGGTCTTGACCTTTACATTTGGTTTTAGAACCCAAACTTGGTTTTCGTCCTGATTGGTCATTCGTCTTCGATGGCATTCACTTTTGATTTCACTTCTAGTTCTTGCTTTCTACCATCGAGTGTTTCCTAGGGATCCTCCCAAGTTTTCTTTCTTTTGCATTCCACCTTTTTCCCCATCTCTCACTCTCTCCTTATCTTCTTTTGTTCTCTATCTCATTCTTGCAGGGGTTTTCCATTCATCTCGTTTGTCATCTGCTGGTGTCAGCCATTTTTTGTATTCATCTGCATGTGGTGACCATTTTGCTTTGCCATCGTCTGCTGGAGACGACCATTTTGTTTGCTGCCCATCCTTGATTCCCACATAGACCACATAGTGTATGCTTATGGCCATCTTTGATGCTTGTACTCGCCACCAGAGTGAAGTTCCACTAGTGACAGCTAAAAGCGCCATCGGCTGTCTTGTGTTCGCTAATTGTTCGCCAGGAGCGCTGGTAATTTATTTTAAGTGTGAACTCAAAAAGTGCTGGAGACGCATGGTTTTGTTCTGGCGACCCTTGTGTCGCCAGTCCAGTGTGCTAACCACAAGACTAGCATCGCATGTGGACCAATATATGTTTAAATAAGGGAGATACGAGAGTGCCCAATCGCCAGTCAGATTTGTAATAGTGAACAAACTATTCGTCTGGCACCCATCTTGTTTGTCATCTGCTGGAGACATCCATCTTGATCTGCTTGTAAGCATAGTTGGCTGTGGGATTGAGGACTGGAAGACAGTCCTATCACCATCTTGGATGACATCACAGACTGGAAATTACCTATGACTGCTTATAAGAATAGATGACTGTGGGCTTTGCGCTGAGGATTGGAGGACAGCCCGACCACCATCACAGATGATGTCACAGGCAGGAGATTACATGCCTACTTAAAGGCATAGTTGACCGTAATTTCGTAACCATTTATGATGGACACAAAATTTATAACATAGATATCACCCGAAATGACGAGAAAGATTGTATGGTGAAGTATGACTTATATCTACTTATAAGCATAGTTGGCTGTAATTTCCGAGCCATTGAAGATATAGGCCCCAAATTCATAACATAGACATCACCTGAGATGACAAGAAGTCATGTATGACCTATGTCTACTTATAAGCATAGTCCGCTGTAATTTCCGAGCCATTTAAGATATAGACCCCAAATTCATAACTTAGACATCACCTGAGATGACGAGAAGGGTCCTAGGGTCATGTATGACCTATGTCTACTAATAAGCATAGTTCGCAGTAATTTCCGAGCCATTTAAGATATAGCTGTCATATTCATTTCATAGACATCACCCGAATCAATGAGAAGGGATGTAGGTTCGAGTATTTCATATGTCTACTTATAAGCATAGTTGGCTGTAAGTTCCGAAATACATAAGATCATAAAATTTTTTTCAATTTATCTTATACATAATTATGTTTATGTATATAGTCCATTCCCCATTGGAAGCAACTTTCTCGGAGACCTGCTAAATATCTACTTGCAGGCCCATTTCGTATCCTTCCTCCAAATGTAAACAAACATTGCAATGTGACTGCCATGTAGCATCTGTCAAAATTAATGTTTACATTCCATTGTGTGTGTACATATGTTCGTATACTTTCGCTACACCTAAAAATAAACAATGAAATGTAACTTCTACTTTTATACCTGTCAAATGTGTTGTTTACTGTTTACTGCTTTTCGAATAATTCTGTCATATTCCAAAAACCATTCTGTATGAATATTCGCAGTTTAGGCCTCTAACATTATTTCGGTCAGCTTTATGACCTTTTAAAAATGCCTTGATTGAAGACAGTACTTACTGTTATTTTACATTAACATATTTGTTTTCCACGACGTAGCTCAATACATGTAATGCATGTTAGTATTTTGCTGCCACTGTGTTTAACAATGTTACAGCTGCGAGGTAAAGGGCTGTACTAATTGTAATTATCATTTTGTTATTGATGTGTTGGGTCATTTCTCTAAAAGAATGGCCTCAGTTGGAATAAATATTAAAACGAAGGAACAACCAGTGAAAAAGGCACATTAAATTCAAGCATGGAACTCGTGTTGCTCATTTTTGTCATACAAACTCTAAACGATAGCAGTGAACATGCACACAAATAAGCCTATGATTACTTTTATCCTGCTCATATTTCTATGTATTTCTACTTACTGTTTATTAAGTTTATTGAAATTTATCGGGCTGGGCTTAGTACTTTCTTTCTGGGATTGTGGCAAATTACATTACACGACTGTGTTTCAAACCCCTTAAGGCAAAGGTACAATGTTGTGATAAATAAACAGAAGTAGTTGTAAATAAATAACTTCCACATAAAACAGTTCACACTTAAAATGTATAAATAGTGCTAATCAAATATTTGAAATCACGCACACACGTCAAGTGTATCGACCACAATGCACAAAGGCATGCCATTTCACAAACACAATGATTAACGAAGCACACATCACAGTATATTTATTACTGCCATGGAAACACAGATTTATCCCAACATCGTAACTTGCCTAGGTAGGTATAAAAAACACAACGTCTACAAACGTGATGTATTAATATGAAGTATTTTTTCGGAGACAAATTCTAAAATCATTATTTTGCTGTAATAAGTATTAAATATGCTACAATTGAAAATATGTACTATTCCCTTGCTTACTAGCGAAGTGTAATTTTCAATGTGAAAAAGACGAAGAAAGAGAAAGAGTGCGACAAGCTTCGCCAGCAGACAGTTTTTAAATTGCTTTCTCACTCGATAAAACAATACCATACCATTGGCCGTAATGGTACGGTATCATATATCACAATATTTTCCGCTGTTATTTTAAACTGTAAAAATGAGATATGTAGCCATTGGGGCTACTTAAATTTTTAAATATTTCGATAGGCACCTTTAATTTACAAATAGTATACTAGAAAAAGATGTTAAAATAATATGATAAGTGTGAACTATTTGTTACTGGTCGTTGCCAACACATCGCTGCATTCACAGTTGTAAATTCATATTAAAAAAAGACATAAATGTTACAAATTATATTAAGGTAAGGTTCATTTATTAAATAATACAGTATTATAAATGTTAACCACAGTGTTATATATTTGTGGAATACAGTGTTAATGAAAAAACCGGTGATTTGTTATGGCTAGAGTGTTTTTTCAAAGGTTGATTTTCATAAGTCGCTTCCAATCTGGAATGGACTATAGGTATATAAATATGTGAACATAAAATTAATTTAAATGTCTATATATTAGTATGTACATATAAATATGTGCATATAAAACATTTTTAATGTATATGTATAAACTTGTACATATAAATATGGGAATATTAAATTAATTTTAATGTACATATATAAGTTTGTACATATAAATGAGAATATATTAATTTATTTTATTGTATATATTTAGAATTATAACCTACATATGCCTACAAGTATATTTAAATAACATATTGTTATGTAAGTAAAAGCGTGTTTTCTTCCAGGGCGAACAAGTAATTGGGTTTTCTCAGAGTGCTCCCATACTGCGATGATGAATTACGAGTATGAAGGGCTGCCTTTTGGCCTCGATGATCATGGAGCCGTGATCTGCATCATCACTGACTGGTTCATTAGGGGCCAGCAGCGTAATCAGGGGTCATTATGGGTCTATTGGTTCAATGGGAACGATGGAGTTGAAGGGGTAGATGGTATTGATGGGGTCAATGGGTCAGTCTTGCGAGGGTTCAGTCCGACAACAGAAGTTAATTGTCAAATAATGCTTAAATCCCACTGACGAAATGTGCTAGATTATAATATATATATATATATATATATCAAGGCAAAGTAGTACACATATTGCCACTGTGGGAAGGAAGGACTTTGATTTTTTTTATCAATACGATGCAAGCCATCGATTGTACGAACTCTATTCGAGAGCTTGTCTCTACAGATGTACCTTCTCCCACTGCTGGAAATTTACATGGAAAACAGTGTTGCTACTGTGGAAAGATCTTTAGCAAAAGCTGTCATGCCTGTCGACATGAGAGAACTAGCTGCGGAATGAAAAGTTCGATTGTGACTTTTGAATGCCAATTCTGCCAGAGACATTTTGCTAGGAGTGATGAGTTAAAGTAACATTCTAAAACTTATAGCACTGTTTCTCTGCAAGTACTATCGGCTGTATCTGTTCCAGAAGATCGCAGCGGTAACATACGGATCGCCAAGCAAGATGTTACTCTACCCATACGCATTCATGCTGAAGATGAAGCTATCTCCCACGAATCGCGACATGGAAGCCTATTTTCGAATACTGTGTGCTGCACCATCGCGAGACCATCGGGTTGTGGCAAGACATGCGTCCTACTGAGCCTGCTGGAAGAAGAGAACGGTCTTCGGTTCGAGAATGTGTACCTATACTCCAAATAACTTCAGCGGCTGGCACGAGTACTGCAGGCAGTGGAAGGCATGGATTATTTGCCACACATTGATAACGAAGCCATCGTGCCTCTGAGCGAAGCACTGCGAAACTCGATATTTGTCTTCGACGACATTGCCTGCGAGAAACAAACTTCCATTATAATTTATTACGTACATTTGTCTGGCACAATATTTTTTTTACGATTGAATACCACTGTGTTAAAGTACAGTTATTCGCTTTCAAAAGCAAGTCAACAAGTGTGACAATTTACCCCATCGTCGGGGCAAGGTGTCACTTAAGATACTTTTCTGTGTGCACTTTTCATGAGACCATGAGTGACACTGAACACACCTCGCCCATTCTTCTCCTGGAACACTCAGTCCAAATGGCTCTTCACACACTAAACACAATGTGTCATCAACTTCAGATGATGCTTAGGCTGAGTAGAGCGTTTAGGGCTTTTCTCGGATTTTAAAGACATATTCTTTCCTCGGAGATCTAAATGGGAAACTTTTCTTTTTTCTTTCTCTGCAGCTAATGCATCTTTTACTGGCATGTCTGTCAGGATAACCGATTTTCTTGTTTTCCTTTTGGGGGCAATCTCTTTTCTTTCGGGAGCCTTGGTAATCGATCTGATTTCTTGTGGTGAAACATGGGCAGTAGAAAGTTTCGTGCTTAAATCCTGCTGTGAACTTGTAGGAGCATTGGTAGAAGGATGCACATCAGAACTGCCTTTTTGTAATGCAAGAAATGATAGTCTGTCTGTCACATAGCGTGGCAGAAAGTCTACTTCAGAAAAAATGTATGGATTAAGAGGGCAGCTTTTACAGCTTTTAGTGATAAATTAGGGGATGGTGTTTTCCTACCCATTTTACGTTTGTATGTCCTCACCATCTGCAAAGCAAAATACGTTGCTTGGTTATGTATATATTATTTTCCATAAAATAAAATTTATGATTACTATATTTTCCCATTAAATGATGAGCTGAACTATTAGGTTAAGTGGGCCTTTATACCTTATATTATTATTATGAATGCAAGCTCACCCTACTGATATAAACACCAAACAAACCTAGTCTACGTGAAACCTTGCGTTGGTCATTGTTGCCGACACAGCATTCAGTAGTTCATACAATTTAAATTAATAAGCCACCGTTTCCATTAATTTTTCTAGTTCGACTAAACAATAAACATATACTGAAGTATATTACCAAGGGACCTTCATTTTTTTCCTTTTAGAGGAAAAAAAAGGGGGGTGAATTTTATAGTGAAATCACGAGCTTTATTTAAGTATATGAACACCAAAACAGAAATAGGTTGTTCGGAGTACCTATTTTTAATGAGGTCCCATGATAACATTATTGCCCATAATTAGGCTATCTCAGTCGAAACTGACATATTTCAAACACACAAAGTATTTATTTTGTACACAATTGCGGATAAAAAATTTCTCCGAGGTATACGGGGAATGTTGTCACTATATCAACTAACTCCGTTTTTTTTGTGACAACGTACCGTACAGTGTCACATTTCACTTGTTATTCGCAGATTTCTACAAAAATGTAAGACATGAAAGTTGAGCTACGTGTTTTTATAGCTAAGAGTACGTAGAGTACGATTATGTAATTTACTATCTTACCTTTTTGCAGCAAAGTTGTCAGACTCACACACGAAACATGCACAATTTTTTTTACTAACACACTATTAATCCAAACAAATATCCCTTCTGAAGTAGTTAGATCAGTGAGTGGCAAGTTGTTCATATTCTGCCCTCTAAATGGTGACTCTTGTACCGTCTTCACAAGACTTCATAGATAAAACCATTTAGAAACGGTAGATTTTATAATCTCACAACTTGCCCCTGTGACAACTAGCCGCGGTTTCCACTACCTGAGGCCAGACTTATTCGCGCATACCCAAACAACTGCTTCACAACAATGCATATATGTTGGCGCTGTTTCGCATGGACGATACGAATTTAAATCATATTTACGACGATCATGTCAATACGGACATGCCTATATCAGATTTTTAAGATATGTGTGCCTTGTGTTGGAAAGAGAAATATGGATTTTTGACGATCGCTAAGGACTATCTGCTACATAGGGGAAGGTACAGGCATGGGTTCGATCAGTTCATCGCTGTCTGTTGAGATGGTTCGTCTACTGGGAACGAGCAAGTGATATCATCAATACATCAATACCTCCTGCTACATCTATGGGTACCGTTTTCACAGACGATAATGATGCCACAGTTAATGCTAAAGTTGGAATGAGTGCAGTCCAGTCGGTTTGTGCGGAAGGTACACTTGCAAGATGTTCGTGTAAAGTCGAAAAACTTCAAAATAAAGGGTCATCAGCTCAAAATACTGATGAACATACATCTCCTGATACACAGAAAAGTAAACTAGATATTGAGGATGCAGCAAGAAGTAAAGCCTATCATAAAGACAGCATTGATGATTACTATGACTACAGTGATAGTGTTGACGGCAATGATTATTCCCTCGACGGTCCCATATATTTCTCTAACGAGTTTCCTTCGATAAGTGATGTGAAGAAGGCAGAAGCCATCGAGTATACTGAAAATATGTTTACCGAAGATCCCAACAAACTTGTAGACAGACTGAAATATTTGCTTGATAGGCAGCAATGTGGGGATTACTCGGCCATGAAAGAGACTGCCACTAGTAGAATGTAAACAAATGACGAATTAAAAATCAAAATGGCAGAATGAGTATATGTGAGGGGAGTGGATGCGAGGGAGTCAGTCTTCTGCTGGATTCGAAAAGAAGTGAGTAATTGGGGGTGTGGAGGGAGACCTCAGGAATGTAAGTTTTTTACTAAATTTTTTATGAATTATTTTTAAGGTAGTTTTATGGATAAAGGGAAATTTCGAGGAGAAAATGGCCACCGGGGTTAAAGACTTTTAAATGAATTTTTTTTTCAATAAAATTTTATAAACATACATTTTTTACGAATTTTTATCATTTTTAAACGATTTTTATTAGAATTTTTAATAATAAATTATTTCATAAATTCCTTAAACGATTTTTATTTTATTTTTGTGAATTTCTCGTTGAGTTTTTTAGATTTTTTAGATTTTTTTTTCATTTTAAAGGTCAAATGTCAAGGTCATAGGTACTGATCCCTGTCTCCTGGTCACTTGGGTCACTGATCCCTGGCACCTGGGTCGCTGATCCCTGTCAGCATTTCTGAAAAATATAGGTAATTTCTGTAGATACTTTTAATAACTTTTAAAATAATTTTTAACAATACCTTTTATCGGAATTCGTCACAATTTTTTCAATTTTTTTTTAAATTTGTAAATGTTTTTTAGTGTATTTCGAGGTCAAAAGTCCTCGGGGTCAAGGTCAAAGGTCACATAGGTCAGGGGTCAAAGGTCAATGACATCCAAGATGGCAGTCGGGTGACGTAAAAAGATGGCGGCGGTCGGCTCCTGCGCTCCTATGCTTGATGCTCATGGGCCCAGCTTTCCATAATCATTCTACTGCCAGATTTTGTGTAAGTCTGAAAAGAGAATTAATCTTTTTTTTTAGTGTCAAGTTTTGAGCTCAACTCCCTACCATTGGCACTCACATGTAAGATGAGCTATAATATTGTGCTTCATATGCTTAAAATATGCACAAATATCTTTCACTGTGCTGACGAATTAGATGCAACATACGTCTTCATAAGGCCTCGGAAATCAGACTTGTCTGGATAAGTTTTAAAAAAATCATGTGTACAAAAACAGTGTATTCAATATATTATATATATATATATATATGTGTGTGTGTGTGTGTGTGTGTGTGTGTGTGTGTGTGTGTGTATGTGTGTGTGGTTTTAATGCATCTAGGCTAAATATTTTGTTGGGATTGAATGTTTAAAACATCTAGGTTGAAGTCATATTGTGATAAATAAATGGTTATGTAATTAACTTCGGCAGTTCAAAATTTGCAATCACACACCCTTTTCACATTTATGAGTTAACTATGTTTGTTATAGTATATTTTATTACTAACATTGAAACATAGCTCTATCACAGAGTAATTATTTGTCTAGGCAGGTTTAAAAAAAAGTCACATGTACAAAAACAGAGTGGTAATTGAAAGTATTTCTTACAGCAATGCCATTGTAATGTAAAATTCAAGAATCGTTATTATTATTTAGCTCTAATAATAATTTTTCCTGCAACGGTTCGAAACTTTCCCACGAGCAGGAGGTTGTCGAGCTTCATTCTGTCATTTCTTTGCTCTCTTACTAGGGGATACGTATCGTATTATTACGATGGTGTTTGTAACAATAACATATGTTTCCATCAGAACTAGCTAAATACCTCAATAGCCAATGTTTATTTTAAAAAATAGCGAATTATTTTAATTGAGAACTATTTCTTACTAGATGGTGTCAAACACCCATCGATGTCCAACTATATTTATTTGGTATTGAATAATAAATAATTAAACGAGGAAAAGGTTCACTTGTTCTAAAATATACATACTAGTAGTATACCATTTATTTAATCTAAGATGAGTCATAACCAATCACCTGCGCAGCTAATTCCCAAAGCCTCGTGTAGTTGATCAGTAAATGTATACGGGCATATCAGAGGAACCATTACATCATGTTAGTAGTACAGATGAGTTGGACATTCCCTCGAATATGTGATAAATAGGTTGTGACTTAACTCTGGACTGGAGTACTAGGTTTGGATCCATGTTTCTTCCGTTCCTACTTCAAGTAACTCTTATCTTCGGCAACATGTTTACGCTTTGCAGATGAGGGCAATTCATCGCCATTAGTAGTGAGATACCTCTGGATCGAAATACTAAGTTCGAATCCCCCTGATGTCACCATCTTGGTAGTCAGTATGTCGATCACTGTAAGCCATCTTGTCAGCCAGTACGACACGTAACTTCCTGCTCCCGAGGGTGACTTGACATGTAACAGCAAGTGGAGGGAAGCTGTTTGTAACCTTGTTGCACACCTCCTGATGCAAGCGACCAAGCATCCGAAGTAGCGGTGGTGGCTGTGATGTCACATGTGAGAAGGACCTATATAAGCCCTATATCCAGCCCGCCGCCATCAGTACACGAGCCATTGGCCTACTATTCGCTCCAGAGGCGAGCTACGTCAGTGTAGTGTAGGGGAGGGGCACCATGGATCACGAGGGGCAGGAGCAGACGACCACTGAATAATGACGTCCCATTCATCGCCATAGAGATGGGGGCAGCAGCAGGTCCTGGGAGGTATGTGGTCCACAGTATGCGGGTTGACACACTGCTGCCATTCAGCGGCGAGGATGTGGTCGCATATGCCCACCTACATGACGCCCTCCACCAGCCTGCTGCTGCTGAACATTGTCAGCGAGTAGTGTCGCAGTCTGTCATCTGGCTGAAGGTGAGCGGCAACACCTCTCATCTCGACGACGACGAAGCCAGCCGACACTGACACCGCTGACGAAGCCCCCGACTCCAATAATATTAAAGGAATTATTAAAAATAATAAAAACGCTCCTTAATAATAAATCAGGAGGTCCAGATGTAGTAAAATACGAAGCATTAAAGAAACTACCTCTAAACGCCCTCGAATTCCTATTAAAAATATACAATTCAATGTTTAAATTATGTAGCTTCCTACAGGTCTGGAAGACAGCTAAAGTAATTACACTACCAAAACCCGGAAAGGATCCTAGTAAACCAGTAAACATACGGCCGATAAGGTTACTAAACACCATGAGTAAAATTTTTGAAGAAGCCCTTTTATCCAGATTACAGTTTCATTCAGATGTAAACAAAATAATTCCAGATAATCAGTATCGTTTTAGAGCTCACCACAGCACCATCCACCCACGAATTATAATAGTTGAAGATATAACAGATGGATTTAATATTAAAGAACAAAGATAGACGATAATAACTCCACTAGCTGCAGAAAAAGGCTTTTGGTAAAGTCTGGCTACCAGAATTAATATATAAAATGATAAATTAGAATTTCCCAGTCACATACGTAAATTTATTAGCACACTATTTAATAACAGACGCTTTTACGTAACAATAGATGGAACATACTCTAATACTAGATTTGCAACAGCAGGAGTTCCACAGGGATCAGTACTCTCCCCTTTCCTATACAGTATTAATACGGCTGACATCCCTATAACAGACGCCAGAATAAACGCTAATATTCAAATGTACGCAGATGACACTGCAATAATAAAACCACATTATAATGTAAAATATGCCTTAGCAGCCCTACAGAGACAACTAACAACTCCAGAAAAATGGTACACCAAATGGAGAATTAAAATAAACCCGGGCAAATCTGAAAAATAATAATTACTAAAATGTTACCGAAATCACCTAAAGAACTAATACTGTTTAATCAAAACATCCCGTTTTTTAAAAAAGCAAAATACTTAGGCATTACATTAGACCATAGGTTATTTTGGCAGCCACACGCAAATATTGCAAGAAATGCAGCAGTAGGCAAACTTAAGCTCATGTACCCCATTTTAAATGCAGATAATTTTCCACTAATGAAAAACTTTTAATATATAAACAAATAATATTCCCAGCTATGCTATAGGGATGCGAGGCATAGGGACTTGCCACAGAATTAAGATTAAAGGATTTGCAAACTGTACAAAATAAATATCTGAGAGTAATAGCTGACCAAAACAGATTCACAACTAATCAAACTATCCATAAACTGCTCTCCGCAAAATTCATTAAAGAAATAATTGTAGATAAAAATAAAAATCTTTATAATAATCTGGAAGGACATGACAATAAAAATATAAAAATTCTGGGTAACTATGATTCCGCAGGCTAAAGAAAATTCCGAAAACCTAAATTGATATGAACACTGCGAAAGCGGGAATGGACCGGCCCACGGGTTGGCCAGCGGAGCTCGGCCAATCACAGCGCACGGCCCCGCGAGGTTATAAATCTGGCAGTCGGAGAGCAGTGAGCCGACTTGCTGTCTTTTAATGTTCTAGTAAAAACCAGTAAGAGCCAGCCCTGCTGACACTTACTGATAACTCATTTTCTCTCCTTTAGTTTTCAGGTTCATAGAAAAGTTCGGGGGGAAGAGGCCCAATAGCGTCACTTCTTCCACCAGAGAGGCGCCCAAACACCTCTCCGGTCACTGCCGACATCAAGTTCAAAATAAACAAAGCTCCCGTCCCCTCTCTTCTAGTATTTCCAACCCTATTAACTAAGAGCATGTTTTTAAATCACTGTCTCCTGTAGCATTCTATTTAATTAAATTTAATGAATGCAATAAATTTTTAAGATTTCTACTTCTCTGTTGCAAGGGTTTTTACGTCTCTCTTTACGGTTTTTCCCCTGCTCTTCATAGTTAAGACTAGCTCTAAATACACTTACGGAGGTAGTCATGGCCCCAAAGTGCATGTCTCCTTGCATGATTTTACTAGTAGGCGTAAGGGGTTAGCCCTGAGACGCAATAAAATTCCTCCCTACCTTCGGGCCTTAACTTCACATAACACTTAGAATAAGGTAGTTTAGAAAATAAAAGCAGCGAGTCTAGAGGCGACAGCTGCAGAGCGCACACACAAGGTCCAAACTTAGTACACACGGCCGAGTGGCTCTTCTCAGAGATACTCGTGCAAATGCAAGGCATACAAGTGTGGTTAGTGCTTGTCAGAGCTACCACGCAGCCCGGAACAGACGGCCCGGCGCATGCGTTCGAGCCACCGACTCCCTCCCCCTCCACCGTGAGAGTGCACTAACACGGGAAGCATGCGTCGGTAGAGCGCGCATGCCGAACGCACCACACCCCAGCTATGCAAGATTTTCACGACACTCACCGAGGCACACAGCATCTTAACTTAATTCACAAACACAAAAAGAAGCAGGCAGAGGTGCATTGTTTCAGGGGTCAAATGCGTGGATTCTCGGGCAAGGAGACCTGCCCCATCTCCACTAGTGTCACACACACTGGTCCAGGGAATAGTGATCATATGTGGTAACTTCGTAATAATCACTATCATCATTATATATACCACTTAGTTGGCATTGAACACTGGACATACCGGGATAGTATGTAATCAATAATTAAAATTATGGAAAATCATACAAAAACGAAAAAAAAATAAAGAATGGAAAATAAAAATCCATATAAAATATGAATAAAAGATTAAAATAAAACAATAAAAAAATACAAAACCACTACAAAACTCTTATAAAACGTGTACCAATAATGACGCACTGAATTGTCTGTTTCAGGTCGGGGAGAAGATGACTACCAAGAAGGCACAGGGGAGCTCTGCTTTTAGCAGAAATACGACTAGACTATGGTACGAAGGGCCCCCCTAACATATGCACTAATAACGTTCACTCTTTCTTTCAGGATTGCACCCTCAGTGAGCAGGAGAATAAAAATATTAAAAAAAAACAGTTTTTTTTTTCATTTTCTCCCCCCCCCCCCCCTAAAGGGAACAAATTTTTTCAAGTTTGCAGAATGAGAAAAAAATATGGTACATACTTAACATCACAGTCAATTTATGATAAGAAAGTAATAAGGTAACCAATTTGAATCATATTTACTCCCACTTCCTCCCGATAATTGATTAAAAATTTAAAGTGTCCTATGCACCAAAACAGAAGTATGCCATAAGTAAAAGTAAGTGTAAATACTGAAAGTATATCATATCATTGACTAAGTGCCATCAGCGCAAATATATATATGTATAATTATGCATATCAATTTTAGTAATTAATTAATTTAAGAAAAGTAAATTTTCTATTCTTTTAATTCCTCTCCTACGCTACACATTGAAACGATGATACTTACCATGTGGGCTGCTCCTAGAAGACTAGGGACTCACCTACACAAAATATGCGAGTTTAATTAGCACACTTGCAAACAACAGACCAACATATTGGACAGACATCACGACACTAGCATTCACTCCAGTCGGGAGGCTGGAGAGGAGCTTCACTCCCCTGTCGAATACAACCACACGTAATTTAACTTAAAAATAGTCAACAAATTAAACAGCCTTAACTGGAGCCCGGTACCCAGGAAACGACAGCTACACGGCCCCCCGCGTATGAGGGTTCGGCGGCCATGTGATAATGCAAACACCTGCCTCCCTACACCAGTATCTGCCTGACACTCCTGAGGAGTGCAAAACTCTTCTTCGCAGACTCTTTGAGTCGCTACTTACAAATATGTAAGTTTAAATATATATATTTCTATATGTAGGTGTTACAAATATGTAAGTTTTTAAAAATATTCCTATATGTGAGTTTACCACCAGGTAATGCTATGAGTAGTCCTATAATTATTGTTTTCCTATCAGTGCATGTGTTACCAGCCCGCGCATCTTTTCACATAAACATATATTCTTTTATTTTATTTTTCATGTATAATAATATTCATATGCATTCACTTGTACAAGCATTCGTAGTGTAGTAGTCTTCTAGGTGTGAGAAGACGATGTTTAAATGTATATCACGTGTAGGATGCCAAATGCAGCATCTGGATGCTTGTCATTGCAGAATGAATAAACCACTGGTATCACACTGAATCATGAGTAGATTGACTGTTTTATATTCATATTCCTATAAGCTATTCACGGTAAAATAAACCATTTTAAAATCCCTGCTAATGATATACTTGTATGCATTTTGTGTATTCTTCCGCAATATGTAAAATTAACATTGGCACGAGCCTCATCACTTTAGTCATTCGTTGGTCAAGTGAAACTGTGAAAATAATAAGAAAGTAAATGTTTATAAATCTGCTCGTTTTTACTTTCGATGTTTAAAAAAAAAAAAAACAAAAAGCGAATTAAATAATGTAATTTATCATTAATGGTTAAAAATCACATTTTATTAGACGTTAAGAAATTAAAATACTTCCCATCCGTCATCACCAACTTTGCTGGACGCATGTCACTCAGTGCGCCCGTTAAAATATATGCAGGTAGGAACAGTGCCTTGTTTCTAAGGTTGATTTCAAAAGTGCTCACTTTATCGTGAACAGCCTTTACCTACATGTAAGGTATAGATTTAAAAAAAAAAACAAGCATAATGATACTTTTCCGCATTCTTTAGTCATCCATTGATGATGGTAACTTTCATGTACAAATATACATGTGTATATGTATATATATGCAATGAAAGTGTTGCACACACATGCTGTATTATAGTATAGCTATGAACCGTATATACAACGTTGTTAATTCAAGTGAATATCTGGTTAAAGTATTTGACATCATTACTATAATAACCGTCATTGTATACTCTATTGTCAATTGTGATTAATTTATGCGTTTGTCATCGTTCCTGTAATATTCTTTACTATATATGTTATAATTTGAAATGAGGCGTAGTTTTTCAAGTAAAAAATAATATTATGATAGGTACTTGTAGTTAATGATGTCATTTGAAATGAATAATATTCCTATATATGTCTTCTAAGAGTAAAATTTTTCAAGTAACAACAATAATAATATGTAGCATACTTATAGTTAAAGTGATGTAATTTTATATTAATATCTGTCTATAGGCTACACATGGTAAAGTGAACACTTTTGAAATCCCTCTCCTTTTGGAATTACAGTCAATAAATATATATTATTTTAGCTTTATAAGTTAACTTCCAAGTGTGATGGAATATACACACCATGTTTATTAAATACACTACAATATTTATTTTTAAAAAATGTTGTTAAAGGATGAAATATGGCTGAAAGGAAAAATTTCTACGGGCTCAAAAGTGCTCACTTTACCCTGAACAGCCTTTACCATGTGTACATTTTTTTTTTCAAGTAACAAATAATTATATTTTGACGGTTAGTCTTTCAACCACAGGCTCACAACCAACCGCCACACCCTCCTTGCGTCTCTTTGTACGTACGCAAGGTACAGACATAAGGAGAATACACAAAAATGTGATCCAACTGTCAACTTCAACCAATATCTGTGTAATTCAGTGTTAATAATGCACTTGCAATAACTGTGTTCAAGCAGGAAAAAATGAGTTTCAACACTAGCTTAGAAGCCACTCTTTCAAAATTAAAAACTATAACTTTATTCAAAACACTCACCATAAATGCACACCATTTGACAACATAACGCAAAATCTGAGTTTGAACGATGTAAGGTCCAAAACAATACAAGACTATTTCACCTCAATACACAAGAGTTTTTTACAAAAATTATTTTTAGTTTGAACACTGTAAAGGGTCCGATACCAGTTTAACAGTTTACAAGATTGTTTGTACAATATTCTAACATACAGCTTATTTAGTAAACTTTAACAGTTCGGAGACATAACTTAAACCTACTTCGCTCCAAAACCTTGTAGAGAGCAATCACAAGCACTCCCCTTTTAATGTTTCCCTTCTTTTACCCGGTTACAAAAGCACTTAGATGATGACTTCAATCACACCAAACCCACACCAGACAACCTGTGGTGGCCGAGGATATTTTCCCCACGATAATCAGCATTGGTCCGCACTTCCTTTCCACTCCAAACACGCAACATTCAGTGTGGAACAGGCAAGGGATACCCTCCCCACTGAAACCACACAGGTAGTCTGTACTTCATTTCAACACTTCACTTAACACACACACACACACACACACATCCCACATCCCCCCCCCCACCAAACTCCAAGTTCCAATAAAAAAAATATTTTGTCCCTTCCAACACAACGACTTCCCAATATCTTACTCTGTTTCCTCCCTTAGGTGTCCACTATTCCATAACTGTCCCATTCCTTCTACTACGGATATAAAACACCTTTCTTCGCGAACTGCCCCTCGTAAATTACAAGTCCCACCTAGCTCATCCAGCACACGAGTGAATAACTATAAGTTTCTTCTGAAGTCGCAAAAGCATAAGTCCCATTATCACTCCTCCAGCGACTAAGTTCGGTTAAAATCACATAAATGAATTTTAGTAAATCCATTCAGGGACTCTGAAAAATTACAAGTTCAAACATTGCTCTTCCAGAGAGTTCGTAGTTCATTCTCTTGTCGGATGACACCCAATCTCTTCTTTACCAAGGAGAGCTCCACCTTACCCTTGGTCATTTCCCGCTTGCCAGCGGGGCACGTCTCTGCCCAATCCTCCTCGCGCACGCCTATATATACTCGCAAATCTCCCTACTACTAGCCTTCCTCCTCCTTGAGACCGCTCACTGCAATGCTCCCTATAAGATCGTGGCGCCGTCTTTACATACGTCGCGACCTCTATACTGATACATATTTCCCAGCCGCTTCCTCGGAGGGAAAGCACAACCAATCAGGTTCTTACAGACTAGAATAACAGCTCCTTCGCCTTGCGGGCGGTGGATCGCAACCCGTCACACATCTCATCACTGTGGGTAACGGCGCACCAGGTTACTACAAGCAACAGAACTCCTTAGTGCACACTTCAACCAAACGAAAGCTATTTGTGATACAATGTGTATTTATTATATGCTAGAGTATGTGTTGATATATTTAATAAACTATATATAGAAATGAACATATTTCATTGTGTCCTTATTCAACTGTTCCATAGAGACAAGAAAAAGTAGCCGATACACATACTAGTATATTTTATTTCCTTGTTAACTATATTCTGGAAGTGTCCACTCTCAGTACACTGTATGAACTGTAGGTATATGAGCATCGTTGCAAACAAAATTTTCAATGTTTACTTAGCAGTACTGTGGAGAGAGTCCAGGTAGCATTAATTTCTCTGTCATATGCATACACGTACTGACTATTACCTTCATCTCTGTAAAGCAAGCAGATGTATGTGCTTGCAAGTATGAAGTGAAGTGCCTCTAACATGAGTGCACATTTTAAGTAAAAATTGTGAATAGTGAGTGTGCACGCCTGTACATGGCTGGGGCGGTAGAAACACAAGTACATTCACAATTGCTAATTAACAATACTGCACGTGGGTTGCGGAGAGAGTTAATGTAACATGTAAGTACTTGCAAGAACATTATATAAGAAAATGTGGGTAACATGTCTGCAGTGTCCAACAGACACACACACAGACTTACATTAATGTCGTGGATAGCTGGTTGGGTCTGAGAGAGAGGGTGACCTAAACTAGTAGCGCACAGCGTCCAGCGAGCCACGGTAGGGAGATGCAGCTTTATTGTCTTATAACTGTGGTTACCTGCATTATTTCCTCAACAACAACAACAAGCACACACCCGGAAGTTCAAGTCTACAGTTAAATATACATATATAAATATCTTACAATTTTCGAACAGAGTATGTTCGTGCCTGGCATTACGTCTTCCCGTTATACAGTTAACAGTTAGTATATTTGAGCCTCCTATTTCTTTTCACAGAACTCGCATTTCCCAGGACTAGCGCGCTGCTATGTTTTAATTATTCTCAGTTAATGTTGATGTCATTGTTACATTATTTCACATTCTCGCCAGCTGGGAAGGGGCGGTAGTTGGTACTAAAAACCGTCTTCACCAGAGACGAACGAATCAGTCCTATCGCTAGCATCATTGCGTAAATATCACAATGTCGGGAAGTGTTGAGTTTATGGACGGCGAACTTCTTCAAGCACTTGACGACTTTGAAGTGCATGAAGCGGGCGCCTCCCACCATCTCACACTGGGAGAATGACGTGCTGCTGCAGGACTGTTCATGCCATCAACTGAACCCCAGGAGGATGATAGCAGCAACAGTTAAGATAACATGATGAATGGCAGGGCCGATCGCTCGCAAAATCTAAGACTTCGATCGCTGTCTCCGCTAGATAGGCGGACTCGTGCGACGTCACCAGTCGTTGGTTGGTGGTTTTACGCGAAGTCGCCTGTTAGCATGCCCCGCGTGGTGGTACGCCCTGTTGGCATTGTGGTGCCAATGCTGCGACGTGCTCCATCACCTGCAGCATTATCGGAGGCCTCAATCAAGCTTGTTGATGATATTGGAGATCTTCACGACTTTGATGAATTCATCAATGGGCTTGGCGAGGCTGATTTTGCCGTCGATGCACCTGTTATCGACGACGAGGTCGTCGGTAATGATGACGTCGACGTCAAGGTTAGCGACGTGCGAGACGTTGATGAAGACGTCGAAGGTGGAGTTGATCGTCGCCTGCTGCAGCCCGTCACCCTGCAAAGACTAGACCTTGTGCATGAGAGGAGGTTGCATAATGACCTTCATGCCATGTACCTGGAGGTAGAGGCATTACACAATGCTGTTCTCGCGCGAGGTCCAGCCGATACTAGGATGGCGGCTGCACTTGGTAGTGTTTACAACTGGAAGTGGGCTAATAACGTTAAAATTCAGACTATACGTGACGATATGTAACAGTTTGCAGCGTCTCGCTGACGGCGAAGGAGGTTGTGGAAGCAGTGCTGCCGACAATGCTGGTGACAACGACGATGATGATGACATCTATAATGATGAAGAGGAGGAGGAGACATGAGGTAAGCATCGTCGAATGGTGGTACGAAGTCCGTCGTATGGTGAGAGCTTGTAGTTTACTTCCTGTTAAGGAATAGCTGGCATGGTCGTATTGACTTTGATTGCACTAGACCAAGGATGCAAGGTTAGGAATTTACTGATCGAGTTGGTGTTTCCAACCCATTACCATGACTGGACGCATCGGCTGGCGGGTCGGCACGAAGTTGGCTATCCTCTGTTTGACCAGTGACTTGCGGATGGATACCTTATTTTCCACTGTGGGTTTATGTGTCGAGGTATTCAACTTCTGGGAGGCGTTGCGTTTACCTGGCTTACTTAGATTTGCATCGGCCGTCGGTAGAACTGCTACTGGTTGCTGACTAGACTTGGGAGTGCAGTCCATTGGCTATAAGTCGGTAATACCGTGTCGGCCAATACGGTATTGCAGATTCCAGGCTGCTGCTTCCGGGCTCCAGAACCTGGGGTTGGAAACCCCGTGTATTACCTCAGTCCCATATACCAGACCATACAGGATGGGATGGTATTCTTGGTACTTACATGTGTGAGGAGAAAAGCCAATATACTTGTATATGGGAGACGACTGTCTCTCTAAAAGTCTGTCTAAGGCAGAGCGCTCTCGTTCTGCTTGCCTACCCAAAGTAGGCGGGCCAACACAGACCACTGCTTGGCTGTGAGGTGAGCTCTCCTTTGCTCTTCTCTCCTTGAGTCGTGCATTATCTTAGAAGGCATAGAGTGCAGGAAGCTTCGGAATGGTATAGGTTGTGCACCATGGATTCTAAACAATTCCCTATATTAGTGTACTGCCAGCAGTGGCTACCGGCACGAACTCGGTGCTCCAGAAGCCCTCCCCCCACCACTGGCGGGCACACCAAAAGTGTTGAGTCATATGGGCCGTCTTCCTGCCACTACTGGGTCTAGGTAGCAACCAAGGCCAGGCCAGAGCACTCGTGCAAATACTCCCAAAAGCACCTAGGTGCTCCGATAGAAATACAACCCAAGTGTACTGTCTCTCCCTTGTTAGATGAGTTGCTAATGGTTGGGGCTCTGCTGTTCTATACCGGAGGTCTAGAACAGGTGGCCATCGAATGGTGTATGTATATGACTTGTGGATTCCTGAAGAGGATCCCAAGTCCTCGTCTATTCCGTATTTAATTACCTGGTCTCGGTCTGCAGTGCACAATGTGTATGGTTCCTAGAGGCATACTGTAGGATTCTCTATAAAGAATACTCTCAGCTAAAATAACAATATTGTATTTATTAAGAATGTAATAAATACAGTGACATATGCTATCTCCTAACCAAGCAGATGGAATAATGGAAGTAACTTACACTGAACAGGTGTAGGTGACCTGGTTCTAGGTTAATCAAAAATGCAAAATATGTCGATGGATAAATATACTTAACATGGCTAACTAACTCCATGATCGCGAGCTCTGCCACGTACGGGCCGCGGGGGGAGTTGTGATGGCCCTCTAGTGTGAGGCTGGAGTGGGAGTAGCAACCCTCTGGTCATCTCTCATCTTCGTGCATATTCGGTGGCGCTTGGCTGTGCCCCGAGGCGGCTGACGGCTTGTTGAATCTTAGCACGGGGGAGTGGAAGACAATGTGCCGCTGGTTTGCGCAACCTTCTTATCCATGTGTTCGGAAGTGCCCTCCAGGGTTGTGGCACTTCTGCAATGTCCGTGTACAAGTTGGCGGGGTTCAACTCTCACTTGGATGTAGTAGGTATACTGGTGTCCTAAGAGATGAGTCGTAATTTTTTTTAGTAGTACAGTAAAGCGGCATGCGTGTGTGTGTGTGTATGTGATATAATATAATATATATATATATATATATATATATAATATATATATAGTTTCTTATATATATATATAGCTGATTCTCACTATGTGTTTACTATATATATATATATATATATATATATATATATATATATATATATAGTAAACACATAGTGAGAATCAGCTAGCAGTAAAAGATTTTACATTTGCTTAGGAGTCCGTATAGAAAGATTAGCA
Organism: Dryococelus australis; assembly: GCA_029891345.1. NCBI lineage: Eukaryota > Metazoa > Arthropoda > Insecta > Phasmatodea > Phasmatidae > Dryococelus > Dryococelus australis. Next base: position 178,695,507 of record CM056995.1, on the reverse strand, counting down.
ATTATGACTTGTAGTGATGCGAGTATTGCCATGAACACTTATTACATTTTAGGTTGTTGTATTATGAAATAACACTTAATTACAGTATACGTTTGAAGGTAATGCAAAGTGTAGGTTTTTTTATTACTTAACAGCTATCTGTTATTTAACTACAATATACTGATCCGTTTGCATGTTATATGTAATGATTAGCAACATTACTTTCAGCATAGTGACATACTAGTTATTTTTATAATCACTGTGTATGAAAAAAAAGTCACTTAATATAATACCTAGGGTTTATAATCATTTCGATTGTAACCACTGAATAAAAAAACGTGTCGATGCATCTCAGGTTGACATCACATTATGATTCGAACTCATGCATCCTTTGGGATGATGATAGTATTTCCATATAACTCTCATTATGTAATATTGCTTTATGAGAGAGAGCATTTCGTTACTTAATTATCGTATGTGTTTGGGAATAATGTGCAGCATAGGTAATTGTAACCTAGCCATTATTTGTGAATTGCCAACACTATAGCAAACCGTTTTTGGGCGTCATATGTAGCATAGTGGGAAGCAGTGTTACTTCCGGGCGATATAACGTATTTCGAAACTTTAAGTTTACGTTTGTTTTAATGTAAGGTTGGCTTTGTTAAAATGCTAGTTTTTTCTTCTCATTATATATGTATATATTATATTATATGTGTTAATTATATTATATATGTGTGTGTGTGTAAAAGGAAATTATTGTAATATACAGTGTTCATTAGTGCGAAATATCATTTCGGTAGAAAAAATGAATAAATACATGTTTGTTTGTGTTGTTAGTCTCGAGTTGACATCACTTTACATAATGACCCGAAAAAAAATCCATTGGTAGAATCGAACCCACACCCTTTGGATTAGCGAGCTGTCATCATATCCACTAAACTAGTGTAATTTGTTATTGATCATGTAAAAATAGGCACATATCATGATATTTCACTTCTAATATACAAGTCCTCTTTTTACTACTCTGAAACTGAAACTGTCGATGTAAGTAGTCAATCTCCAACGTTCCTTGTCGTTAACGATACAGATGGTAAGTCTACAACTGACGATTCAATATTGTAGCATGGTATATGATTACAGCTGATGGCGAAGTGGGGAACTAATTATTTTATCACTACAAGATGGCTCGTGTTGTTGTCTGTCTTGGTCTGCTTCTTATATAAATGCATGATGAGCTTTTTAAGTATGGAAATATTTATTGACAATTTGTTAATTGCAATTATAACACAATGTGTCCAATACATACATATTCGGAAGTTTTTAACTATGTATCATTTTTTATCTGTGAAATATATTAGCTCTCTAGGAGCCTGCAATATCTTATTCCCAAGGATGATGTCCTATCTCCTCAGTTGTCAGGATTATTTCAATAGCATATATATATATATATATATATATATATATATATATATATATATATATATATATATTGAGTACAGTCATGATGTAAATAGTTTATTGTGATTGGTACTTAATACAAAAAATATTCAGAAGTCTTTTAAATTATGTATCAACTTATATTTTTTACCTGTGAAATTATCAGATTCTCTAGGGTCTGTAATACCTTATTCTCAAAGATGGTGCACTACCTTCACACAGTCGACAAGGTGCATGAGTTATTTACTATAGCATGTATATGTTCACTATCTACCAAAAAGTAATTGGACACCCGTACAGATAGGCAATTCAGTACGTTAGTTGACTTGTGTTTCACGACCTTCTGCATAGGACTACTGGTTTTTGTCCGTGGTATTATAAACACAGAGGCCTATTGTAACATTCTGGATAATGAAATGCTCCCAACATTGTGGCGTTTTTATGGAATGGACCCGTGTTACTTCCAGGATGACAATGCCAGGTGCCATGTTTCAAGGGCTACTATGCAGTGGTACGCCGACAGCAATGTTCGCCGATTGGACTGGACGCCCAGAGCCCCGACCTCAACCCTATAGAACATCTTTGGGACACGCTGGGTGAAGGCTCATCAGGTGTGGTCAAAATCCATTGCTCAACTCATGGAATGGTTGCAAGAGGAATGGCGATACATTCCCCGTGGATGCCATGCAAACACTCGTAGAGAGCATGCCAGACAGGGTGACTGCTGTTACAGATGCAAGAGGTGGCCCTACGAGATTCTAACGGGGTGACAACCACCAAGTAAACATTGTGGGCAGGTGCCCAATTACTTTTTGGTAGATAGTGTATACTGTGCATGAACTGAAATGTGTGTGTGTTGTAATACCTTCTTAATTGTCATTACAAAGTTCATACATTTAATGATATTTATATAAAAAAAACTCTGTGTCGACTGCTTCATGGACATTTCGTTTCGTAATGTACTTACTGTTCTAGAAATATAAATTCACGAATGGTTAGCCTGCTCGCCTCCCACCAAGGTGAACCGGGTTCAATCCCGAAACATGTCATTCGATTTTCACATTTGAGAATCGTGGCGGACGATGTTGTTAGTTGATAGTTGATGGGGATCTCCCACCCTTTCATTCCGACATTGATCCACAATCGTCTCAATAACCCTCATCGCCTCTCAATACCTCTCTGTTAAGAGCCGCCGAAATGTCTTCACTCATTTACAATAGAAATTGTGTGATTATAATTATCCTTATCGCAGTTATTGTAACCAGGATTTATAACTTTGATATGAATTTGATAGTCGTAGCTTTTCATAGTAAAGAAATGGTAGACAACTATGTTTATAAGATGGATTAGCTCTGTTGGGAGCAATGAATGTGTTCTTTATTTCAATAATATATATATAAGTCTGGCAGGCTTTGCATATTTGTGATGAATATACATTGAATATGGTCATGTATTGAAAAAATATATAGTGTTGGATATTTCATAACGATTGCTACATGATATGTTCGATACTTAAATATGTAGATGTATAACACACAGCAGTTATTTAATTACATATCGTGATGTATTTTTTTAACCTGTGATAGAAATCGATCTCTCTAGGATGGCACACTGTCTCCGAACGTAAGAAAGGTGTGCATGAGTTGTTTCCTATAGCATGTGTAGAAAAGTAGGCCTAAGTACATTTTGTCAAGGAGGGGATGTACTTGCAAGTGCCAAGTTGCTTTCTTGCGCTATAATGTATAGTGTATGTGGTTGGGTAGGACGATCATTGTGGTCTGTGCACTCGTCGAGTTCGCATCGAGTTGTACACCCAGTCTTCACAAACAGCTACATCAGGTAAACCTCTTCTCTTTGCAAAAGCAGAGTACATACATTGTTGAAGTGTGTGTGTTGTGATACCTTTTTACTCATCGTCATTACAATTCTGACACTATAAATATAAGATATTCAAAATAAGTACACGTCGAACTAAATTTTTACCTTGTACTGAACTCCTCTCATAAAAGTGAATGTTAACAACTCTCTCTCTATCTCTCGGCTAGTGTCATGTATCATCCCTTCGACTTGATGAATCCTAGGGGACTGCCTTACATATTATGAAGATATTAGTCGATCATACAATGTCGGACAGGACGAGCGCATTCTGCTGCTAGTGTTGGATGACTTGGCAGTTTCTTTTCAATCTGTTTGTAAGGAAGTCGTCTGATATTCTGTTGTATTTCCCAGAAAGACATGGTCTTGTCCATTATTGTTTTACACATAGCATGCAGTATCGCATGCTTGTGTAATTTGTGATTGAGTAATTTCATTAGTGCTTATAACTATTTTTTATATTATAGTTCCATATCTGTTGCATCAGTGTTGTTACTTATTGTTCCTACACTTCATGATGGTAATTTTTTTCACCTAACATGATGTACAGTACTTGATGCTTACACAATATATGTTGCTTGTTAATTGCTTATAACTATTTCCATTACTAATACTTTATTGGTACTTTTCGTTGTCGCAGGTGATGCCTATGTTATGAATTTGACAACTATAGCTTAAATGGTATGGAAATAACAGTCAACTATGCGTATAAGCAGTCATAGGATATAATTGGACCTGCGATCCCTCTCGTCGCTGGGCATGATGTCTATGTTATGAATTGGTCAACTATAGCTTGTATATTTCGGAACTTACAGCCAACTATGCTTATAAGCAGTCATAAGGTACACTTGGTCCTGCAATCCCCTCTTGTAGTTGGGGGTGATCCATGCATTATGAATTTGTTAACTTTATCTTAAGCAGTTTGGAAATTACAGATAACTATGCTTATAATTAGACATAGTGTATACTTGGTCCTGTGACCCCTCTCGTCGATGGGAATGATGAGTAATTATGAATTTTAAAACCATATCTTATTTCAGAACTTAAAGCCAACTATGCTTATAAGTATACATATGAAATACTTGAATATACGTCTGTTCTCATCGCCTTGGGTGATGTCTATGTTATGAAATTGATGACTATATCTTAAATAGTTTGTAAATTACAGTCAACCATGTTTGTAAGTAGACATAGGTTATACTTGACTGTAGGATCCTTTTTGTCATCTTGGGTGATGCTATGTTATAAATTTGGGGTCTATATCTTAAACAGTTCGGAAATTACAGTCAACTGTGCCTATAAGTAGACATACATCATACCAGACCTAACTATCTTTCTTGTCATTTCGAGTGATGTCTATATCTTAAATGGTTCGGAAATTATGGACAACTATGCCTATAAAAAGACATAGATAATCTTACTGGCTGTGACATCATCCAAGATGGAGGTTGGGCTGTCCTCCAATCTTCAACCCCAAGCCCTCCACCATCTATGCTTATAAGTAATAATATGTTATTTCCTGCCTGTGATATCATCCAAGATGGTGGTTGGGTAGTCCTTCAGTCCTCAATCCCACAACCAACTATGCTTATAAGTAGATCAAGATGGATGTCACCAGCAGACGATGACAAACACCATGGATACCTCCAGCAGACTACAAACAAGAATAGGTTTTTCACGATTATATATCTGACTGGTGAGTGTGTGTTCTCGTATCTGCCTTACTTCAACTTCTATTGGTCTACCTGCGTTGTTAGTCTTGTAGTTAGCACACCGGACTGGCGACACGAAGGTCGCCGGAACGAAACCATGCCACTCCAGGATTTTTTGAGTTCACAATTAAAATTAGCGAACACAAGATGGCCACTAGTGCTCCTAGCTGTCTCCAGTGGAACTTCACTTTTGTGGAGAGTGCGAGAATCAAAGATGGCCACGAGCACACACTCTAATGGCCTATGTGGGGATCACAGATGGTTGCAAATAAGATGGCCACCTCCAGTATAAGATGGCAAAACAAGATGCTCACCACCAGCAGACGAAGACAAAACAAGATAGCCGACACCAGCAGATGACAAACGAGATGGATGGAAAACCCCTCCAAGAATGAGAGAGATAGAGATCGAAGGAATAGAGGAAGAGTGTGTGAGAAAGGGTGGTGGAGAGGGGGGGGTTAAAGTGGAATGCAAAAGAAAGAAAACTTGAGAGGAGCGCGAGGAAAGCCTCGACGGCAGAATGTAAGAACTAGAAGTGAAATCCAAGATGGAGGCCATCAGAGACGAATGATCGATCAGGACGAAAACTAAATTTAGAATTGTAAATCCAAATTTGGGATTTCAAATCCAAATTCGAGTTCGAAAACAAAATTTGGAATCGAAAACCATAGGTCAAGGTCATACTGGCTGACGAGATGGCCACCACCCAATAGGAATTACAGATAAGGAAGTTCAGCACGATATCTTTCATGATAACTGCTACTAGTCCGACCATCCTGCAGCAGGCGTCAGTGCGCCAGCCTCCCCTTTATTTATTCTCCTTTATGGTATTGAGAGTGAGACTAAAACTTCTTTGTTTCATGAATTAGGTTTTAGAAGCTTCTTTACCCAAAAATATTTATATGGTTGTGGTCAGCATGGTTATTTCCTCTAGTCCAATCACACCGGCTGAATCTGCCAGACCCTTCACAGCGCCGCAGGGCAGCGTTAGTAGTAGGGGCGTGAGGGTTCTCCTTCATTTTGGTTTAATTGGGTTATCAATTTGGTATCAAATTGTTATCAAATAAATTGGTCGGATTAAGGATTAATCCGATCTTAATCCGATGAAAATGTTTTAATGCGATAAAATAATTGTAACGGAATTTGATTGATTCAATTAATTTAATTCAAATAATCAATCAAATTTTTATTATTGAATTTGTGTGAATTGATAAGTGTATAGTTTGGTGCAAGGGTGTGCTAAGGATATTTCTATTATTAATTTTTTGGGGGGGGTTGGGTAGAGCTCCTCACCCTCAGAGGTCTGGCAATGTATTTAGGTGTGTTGTATTGGGGAAGGGGTGTATATAGGTATTGTGTAACATTAATTTTTTTAATGGTATTGAATAGGAGTTCCTGCCTGTTTACAATGTTGAAGGCGACTGAGGTAATGGTGTATTTCTGCAAAATTAAATGATTAGGAAATACATAATGAAAGACAATATATTTTATTTAGAATGAAATCTAGACCACGATTTCACTAACCCGCCCTGTTTGGTAATACTGACAAACAAGCGAGACTCATGTGTGACTCATCGATAAAGAGATGATATTAATTGCCAGAAAAGAATATGATATACACCCAAAAAACACAACGAATGTTTAAAAATTCAATTAAAACGAATGCAATTACATGACTATCGCAAATTGATAAAAATTATGTACGTACTAGACAACTATTTCATTAAAATTTAATTTAACGAATCAAATACTAAGGAATCGCAAATTATAAACGAATTACAGATCCCAGTTATCCTGGTGTGATAAAGAAATCAAGCAACAAGTAATACCTACAACGAATTATTTCCCTACAAAATAAATCCCACGAATTCAATAATAAGTAATCAGATTACAGAAGCTATTTCCACGTCATTAACGACCTAGCTATCTTGGTGTCATACAGAAATCAAGTATCGAGTTATACCTACAACCAAGGAAAAAATTATTTCCCTACGAATAAATCAAATGCATTACAGAGCCCAGCTATCCTGGTGTTTTTAAGAATGCAACGAGTTAATAGAATTATATCTATAACGAATTCAAAAGATAACTGGTTAGAATATACACGTACCTTATGATGTTAAATGTTTTTAATATACATCTGTTTGCTTGGGAAGTTACTGTAGGAATGAGTCCAGCGTATTATAAGCTAGGTGAGGTTTTGGTAGCAAACTGTGTGCGCTTCGGCCACCGTCGACTAAGGTTATGGGGATACTCCTCGACATTAAAATAACTAAACATTACATCACAAATCAATAAAAAATATTTATCCCTGTTTACTAATTCACCGGTTTATGTTTCCATTGGAAGCCAATCACAATACTAAACATGTATTGCTTATAATTTAATACAGACAGATCTAGCACTTTCAGTTAACATGGACAAATAAAGATTTCCAAACGAAAGAGAAGCTCGAAATTGACACTATTCGTACGCATTCTGAATTATACCTACAACGAAGTCAAAAACATATCATATTTCCCTACGAATCTATGAGTTACGAAAAGTGCAAATTACTAATGAAGTGTTATAAAATAATTAAATTCTAACCAAGCACAATAGCATACTAGAAAAACACACACTTCTCCCTCATCACCTCTTAGTTCTATAATGGACAATGATGTAAAATTTAATCGCATATTAAAACTTACCCCAATGTCATGTTTTAAATTATTAATATACAATTTCACTTCCCTAGGAAAAATTAATAATTCACTTGCATTATTTAACGACGTATTCACAAACGTAGTTTCCCTCCGCGAGAATAAATTATTTTTAACACAACTTCCTTTTAAGTCTCATGAGACCAGTTTCGGAAATTCACATTTACAAATCCTAGCCAAATAATAAATCGCACACATTATTTTAAAAAATAATAGACGCACATAAATGTCTTTATGAAATCACTCTTAACACAATCTCTCACAATGGCAGCTCGGTATAAGTATCCAGTCATAGGTCGGCCTCAGAAACCAGAAACGCATTTCACAATCAAATTTTCCCGATAATCGATGCTTATAAAAAAACCCAATTCATTTTATTAATTCGCATAAATAATATTGTGGCTCCTATCGCTTTTAAAGGTACAAAGGATGGAAGTGAGTTCTGAACACCGGCCAGATAGTTGAAGGAAGTGCTTAACGAGAGTCTCAATTAGTCGCAGCCAGGCGGGTCCTCTGTTCAGGTAACACTGTGCTGCCAGATTCCAGCATGCACATTTGAGCACATCACCAGTCGGTGATGTGCTCAAATCAAGGGTTGTCGAGAAACTAAAATGGCCTCTCTCTGGCCAGAGTAAACGGTTGGAAGGTACAGCTAGACAGCCCTCTCCCCCCCCTTCAAAAAGCATGTGTTTGTCCAGCATGAGCCCTACCTACCCCCTCCCCTCCGGCCAGGAACTTGAACCTTACTGGAGCTTTAACCCTGTCCTTTGTCCTGAATACCAATGGTCAAAACCTCCAACCCCAGATACTGATATTATGAATATTTGATGGCATCGAAATAAAAAATTTAACAAGTCCCTCTGAATAATTATTTCCTCAACACTAACATCTAGGTCTGAATTTTAATTAATCCCAAAACTCCAAGAATTAAATTTTAATTCTCCAAGAATTAAATTTTAATTCGGAAACACGATCAATTTTAAATTTAAAGCACTTCCTGTTTTTCAGTAAACTTATTAATTTTAAGATTAAAGTATTTCCAGTAAACACATTTATTTTAAAATCCCACAGAAATTCCAAATATATTCAATAAACTACGAATAATTTCACACAAAAGATACTTTCACTTAATAATTCTTACATGAGTCAAACACTTTTTATATATCATTTATGTTTTAAATATTAAGAGAACTCTGTTCTCAAAACATGTATGTTTTAACTATGGACACGTGCACACATATTCAACTATTTATGCTTAGCAGAGGAAATATGTATTTTATGTGTAGACCTCTCAAATTTAAGTTATATACAAAGCTTCCATGAGAGAGTGACAGTTACCCCATATACCAGAGACGGGTATACTTGAACAAATACAAAGTTATTTTATAAAAACATACTTTGTTTCGATATAATAATAATAATGAAACACTACGATTCCATGCTGAAATGACTTCTATCGGAGCTGGAATATGCCAAATTTAACAATATTTGGTAAAAGACCCTATTTTAAGCTAACTTAGAGGAAAATGGTGGCCATTTTGTACCTGTTTACTTTATAAGAAGGGAATAAAATTAATTTTTTCTCAGTGTTAAGTCAACAGTTACCGAAGTCCCGTCATGTGCGTGCATGTGTATTGCAGTAGACGCTTACAGTATGACAATTTATGCCAGGCTTCCACACCACCGAGAGCTACGTCATATGTACACAGCACCCAGAACATCGCCAGGTGTCCATAGCACCAAGAAATACACCAAGCATCCTCAAAACCAAGAGTTACGCCAGGCGTCCACACCAGCAAGAGCTATGATGTACTTCCACAGCACCGAGAGCTACGTCAGGTGTGCACAGCACCAAGAATGACGCCAAGCGTCCACAGCATCGAGAGTTGCGCCACAAAAATCTACAGGGATTACTTCTCTCTGCGCCAGCACCATCTCACAACAGGTATAATGCATGAAGGCCACTGCTGCGATAGCTGTGAAGGAGTGTGTATAGAAGTATTCAATGTGATTCCAGCATACGGAGCGAAATCGTTGTTGAGTTTAGACTGTTCTAAATTGTGGGTGCTGTCTAAAGAGTTTATTATCATCCTTGCATCCCAAGAAATTAAATTAGTATATCCATTTATTCCTGAACATTTAAGAGCAGACGAGGATATAGTGTCTTATCTTCCGCGTGAAGACTGCCCATACGGCATGCCTGCTTTCGTTAACGATGTCAACCAACAACATATGCGGAGAGATTGCATGTCGCGAAGGTTGGAACAGCTAATAGAAGCTAGGATCATTCCCGATTTACCAATGGACGATTCCGGGGTTGACGAAGTGGATTCTGAGGCGACCACCGAAATCTTGTAAAAAAAAGTCTGGAGACTTTTGTACATACTATATAATGTTAAGTTTATAGTGTAAAAGAAATAAAGTCATAATGATGTGCTACACACAAGGATTTGAAAATTATCAAGACAAGTCTTTTGTAATAAAAGAACTTGCCATTTCATATGTGAATTATTATAATAATAGTAACATCATACACCGAGCCAGAGTCTCAGCTCCAGCAGGGGAGTAAATCCCCAAATCAGTGATTCAAGGCATGCCAGCAATATTTTTTAAGTGGTGATGCGAGGCGTCATGTATCAGGGAGCGAAGCTTGGAGTGTCCCCATAAATGATTGCCATGTGTAGCCTATTTGCACTGAGAAATTATGTGTGTTTTGTATTTTAACATATTTTTGTACTGTTCGTAATATTACTATAATATTGTCTGATGCAAATATGATTAATTGTAAAAAGATTGAACTGAACATTACCTAAATTGACAATTTTACAAATTCAATTTATAAAAACAGTAGTGAGGAGGGCTATAAACAGACGGGAAATTGTGGGGGTAAAAGTTTATAATGAAAATGTACATATTATAATATTTTTTACCCCATAGTTTCCTTGATCTTCTTAGTCCGCCTCACTATCATGTTTGTAGCTTGTATTGGTAATATTGTCTATTTAGTTAATGTTTGGTTCAGTTTTTTTTTTGCTATTAAATGTATTTTCATGAATACATATTATATTATTTACATATTTTTCACCAATTTTACCCCACAATTTCCCTGATATTCATAGCCCTCCCCACAATCGTTTTTGGGGTTTTTATTGGTCAACTGTTGATGCCCCTAGTAAATTTGTGTTCTTTGTATTTAGTAGAAAGGATTTATACCACTTTCCGAGATTTTTTCTTCAGAAATGCCCCTATTCTTAAAAATTACCTTGATAACAAAGTAGGATCGAAGATTACCGATCGTTCCTTGGTTATAATCTCCCAAGGGGCCAATGCTGTAGAGTCGTGGACTGTGTGGTTTGTTCGCTGAAAAACATGAACAGGTGTAGAGATTTATACCTGCTTTTCCGCCACACTAAGAAACTCTTGCTTGCAACGTCTTTTGGCTTGGTTGTGCGCAGATATTGGAAAAATTCACACTTTTTTGTTTTCCATAGAGAACAGTGTTGCCTGGTTAGGGACCTTCGACTATAAGAGCGGGAAAAGGGAGTCGTGGTAGCGGTCATATGCCTTTTGTCAATGTGTGCAAATATCAGCTCGTTCCTTTTTTTATTTTCTCTTTCATGACACACTAGTGTCAACGAACCAAAAAAATAAGTTGATATAGTGAAGTGTGTGTGTAGAGGGGTGAATTACATAACTTTGTATGTTGTTGTTTCTACCACTTAAAGATAGCCAGAAATCTGTGTCACGATAATTTTTAGTGGAGTTGACTGAGCACAGTGTATAGAGCAGCAGCTGAGTAAGGTGTGTGTATGCAACATGTGTATAGGCCATTCAAAGTAAAGTGAGCACTTTTGAAGTCCTAGTTACTTTTTTCTTTCAAACAATCCTGCCAAATGAGTGATAAACATAATGTAATGTATTTATTTTCCTTACCAAAAAACCCGAGGCCACAATGAAATGTATATATTGGTTAGTATGTCTGATGAAACAGCTTCAAAAAGTGCTCACTTTACTGTGAACGGCCTATAGTTGGGCATCTTCAATATAAATACTATGATGTGTACCAACCCATGGAACTTGCTCTGCAGCTGACTCATTACACACTCTGATGTACCACAAAAGCATTACCATAGAGACAGTGACATGGAAATAGCTTGGGCAGCTGAGTACTGTGAGATACAGGTAAGCTACCTGCCCACCTGGCTGGATCACTTGTCGAACAGCACTCACATCACACCTTCGCAGCAGTGTGACTCCCTTCTTCTTGTCACAATGGGAGAACAAACGGTGTGTCTACTGCAATAGTTGTGAACTAGCTCTTGGAATCACTGCCTGCCTTACTGGTTGGCATGAAAAATAGGAAAAATAGGAAAAATAGGAAATAGGAAAAATAGGAAATAGGAAAAATGTAAATTTCAGCTTGTTTAGAGAACCAGTATGTCGCCATTGACAACTGATTAAAACTGTACCGAGACTTCTGATTTGATAATGTTCTGCTGATAATGAAAGCAAGAATAACTGCAAGTGCAAACACATGCATAATAGGGAAATTACTGAAAAAGAAAGGCACTAAAATTCGAATCACTTCTTTTAATTGAATTAAAATGTCGAACAAAATTTAAGCAGTAAAACCCTTGCAATTACACTGGACCTGTGATAAGTATCGCTCCTAGACTCATTATGCACAGTCACTTCTGAAAATTTTGATAATTTCATTAAAACTAGATAATGAGGATTGGATGGCAGTTATTTGTACCCTATATTGTCTCTACATAATAGTGTGGCTTTTTAGATTATAATTTAAAAGCAATCAACGGAAATTGAGAAAATGGAAATAAATTTAAAAACGGAGAAATTTATACTCTATGAGCATTACATGGGCCAAAGGATAAGCAATTTAGTGGTGAGGGTAATTACATAGAAGTTTAAAATGGGGTTCTATTGTATTGATGATCAATTATTGTAGTCTTGAGTCTGACATAGGTGACCTCTAATTTAAAGTTTAAAAACTTTTTCATGGCAATTTTAAATTTTTTTTACACCAAAATTTTATACAGGTTCTGTATTTTTATTCCCAAATTTTGCAACAATTTTGTCTGATTTAAACACTAAAATTAACCAGTATAATTTGCCATTTCTTGGGGTTACTAGTTGGCACTAAACATGAAAATTCCATATAATTTCCTTTGTTATTCTTTTGATGTTACATAAACACCTTCATAGTGTTTAAATGTCATAAAATTAATTTTTAGGCTTTTCGAAATAGTAAGATACTCAAAATCCATCTAAATGGTAAAATGTGCAGAATTGGTAGGTATCCTACAAGATTTTATGGTTTTATTTTAGCTCAATTAAGATTTCAAAGTTATATTTTTGTAAATGCTGTATACAGTCAGCAAAAATGCACACTTAAACACAAAACTTCTAATATGTAGCATTTCAAGAAATATGCTATCAAGAGTAAGCATTTTATGTAAAAAAAACTTTGTGGTAGAAATGATGAAGTTTCTTCTGGCTTTTTAAATCAAACCTTTGAAAAATCTCCCCATGTATGACATGCTTGGTTGTTTCCTAAATATGTCGTGTAACACAAGTGTTTTGTACTTGTGTTCATAAAAGTTACTTTTTTTTCTGTTAAATAGAAATGTTATTAGTATTTTATATGTAAATTGTAATACTTAATTTATAAACAATTTGAATAAAAACAGCGAGAAGAAAATGTGTGTTGGTAGCGCCTAGAAAGAAATAGTTCTTATACAAAATACTGTTACAACAGAGTGCGCACGAATCCGGCGTGTTGTCCCTCTGCTGTACTCTTCCAGGCGTAGTTAAGCTTAGTTTCCACGAGGAGGAGGAATATCCTGGAAGCAGAATTTTAGCAGGGCTTCAGAAAAGGCCGTAGATACAGTGAATAGACTACATATATCATTTGTATGAAGAAATAGGTAGTTTACTAATGAAATGGAGTATTTTTGCCAATTTAGTTAGGTGTGTATTAACATGCACTTTGGAAATAAGAGAATTTCAGTTTTTTTTGTACACTTGCATGTAAAAATCAAAGTGTTATATACCTAAACATACAAAATGGCCATCAGTTCTTATAACAAACTAGGATAAAAATTCATTCTTCGGTTTTATTACGATTGACCATATAATCTTGTCTCTAATGACAATGGCTGCATGATAATCAGCCAAGAGAGGAAACAAGCAAGTTCTTGTTAATGGTGCTTGTTGAATAGATATGCTCAGTTTCATGTACAAAGGTCAATTCTTGACACTTCTGGTGAGTAGCATCAGTGCTGTTGTTTAGATATCATATCCTTCTGCCTCAGTTATTATGACACATGAAAGTGTATGTCCCATAATTAAACCTGTTTATGTAGGGGGATATAACAAATAAATACTGTAAATTAAAAACTTGAAGTTTTATATGTACGTGTGTTAAAAAAAAATGAAATTATTGCAAAATCAGAAACTACCACATCCAAAGCGTGTGATTGCAGAAAACTTTCTGCTATAAAACTTAAATGAAGTTCCAAAGTAAAAAAAAAGTGTATTTGACTGAAAGTAGCCGAAGCTAGTTTTAATTGCTGTTTTGTGCAGCTATATCATATGTAATATTACTATAACTGCACACAAAGTATACTGCAAACATTTGCCTAGTGCCTGTTTTGATCTGGTTACAGTGAAAGTGTATGGGAATTACTTACGATACTATTTATTGTAACGATACATTATGTGAGATTCCAGCCATTATTGAAAACAAGTTATCTCTGTTAGGTGTATTCAGAGGCGGTATCGTATGCGGGGCAGAACACGAAAAACAATACTATGATGCATAAATATTAATGAAGTACTAATAATGTGTATGCAGGTGCTGTCAACATGTGTGGATACAAAAGTAGGTTGCAGGCCAGTTGATGACAGAATTGCAAATGTTGCCATGTCTTATGGCACTGGCACAATGTGCGTGGTTATATCCAACTGTCAGAAAGTGGCCTTTGTAACTGAGACAGACTACCAGAATAGTTTTAGTTAGCCTAGTGTTTCATAATCTAACCTAGTTGACCATAACAATTTAAATGTTACTATTGTTTTTTTTATTCATGTATGTATGCTTTATACTTTTTCAGGTTGACGAATCTGTTATCGCCAGAGGCTGAAGAGACCCAGGAATGAACGTGTATTTCCTGTATGTGAATATGGGTTAGTGTAAAAATGTATAAATAAATTTTGATATATATAAACATAATTATAAAGTGCAATTTTATTGTCTTAATTTACTAAATTATGCCTTCGTACTTGCATTGAGTATCATACACGTCTGAGGGGACCAAACATTTATAATTCAAACACATCTGAACAGAGTAATTTCATACTGAGAAACGACTGAGGAATCCTCTAATGTAATTCATTAATAAAGAACAGGTTACATACAGGAACATTAAACTAGGGTTCTACCCTAGTTTTGTGCACTTGTGATTACTAACTAAACATCCTAACAACAAGTGTTGCAGTTTTAAGTATAAATTGTTCTAAATTTCAGGTGTAACTCTAAGGGAAAAAATTGTGACCATAGTGAACTTGCAGTATTTTTATATACAATTTATATACAGGTTTTAAGTGCTTTAGCAAATGCCACAACAAATAAAATTTGATCTGAAACTACCAGAAATGTAGAAGAAGTATTGACTTTCTTTCTTCACTTTATCATCTGGAACATTACTGAGGCAAGTGTGGCTGGCAGACTCCTGTGGAAAAATGATTCATAAAAATATGGTGTTATAGCAATAAAATTTGGCTCAATTTTGTTTTAACCTATATAGCAGCTTCTGCATAAGTAGTCAAATCATACAGTATACAAGACATATGGTGAAGATAGAGTTTGGATGTAATTCAATGTAGCGTAACCCTGTTGTAACATTGCAGAAGGAACCACAAAAATTTACCAATAACTGCAAGGGAAATATGTTAAAACACTCTTACAACTTGTGTAAAAAGGAATCGGGAAACAAGTGAAGGTACATCATAAACATGAAAATGTTAAGAGAGGGGAATATAAGACACAACAGGGTTTTACTATAATTAGGGCTAGGTCAGATGGGCCACCACCAGAAATGCAAAAACATAAAATAAAAACACATAAAAGGATTACATGATACACATGATGAAAATGTTTAATGGTGCAAGGCCACTAAATGATTTTTTCAACTGAAATTCATTTCTTCCTCATAGTTATGGATGTAGCTAAATGTGCACTTTATTTTATTGTGACTAACCGAGGGAAAATTAAATGAACAAAACTCAATTTATATTGATTTAGATTAGTCTAATATATAATCGCACAAATGCTTCATATTTAGTTTTAATTTAGCCAAAAGTTTCAATAAGAACCCAAACCTGTTACATTAAGATGTGTGTGTCAGGACCACAATAAGTAGGGGATGGGGGTACTTGTTGAGTGAGTGGCCCTACCTGAAGTAACCTAAATATACTTTGTAGTAATAATAAGGTATTAAACAAAACGAACATAGATATTCCCAACACCTCTTCTCAGCCCTACCCCCCCCCCCCCCGCCCAGAAAATTAATGTACATTGTAAAAATGTGTTAAAATTAAGTATGTGCATTTGATAGGTGCATAATTTGTGTACCACTGAATATTGTTGCAATTTAACTCAATGTACAGTGGACTGTTGCTAATACATAATGTTTCCCAAAGAATACTTTTGTCTTCTACACTTAACAAAAAAAAAAAAGTCGGGTAAAAATTTTCAACTTCAGTTTTGGTACCAGAGGATTAAAATTTACGAATTCAATACAATTATTGTTTTCTGTGATCTTATGTATATACGATTGTTGAAATTTATTCAGAAGTAATAAAATTTGCTGCAATGAATTTTGCATAAAATTATTCTAGTTCAAAAAAAGGCGCGATAAAAAAAACCCGAATGCTCGTGTTAACTGATAATTTTTATAGAAGTCCATTCAATGCATTCATAAAAACATGGACATAGTACAACCATACATATAATTCACTAAATGTCGTTTCAGCCTGTTCATTATGAAAGGTATTGGGACAGTGCAGTTTGATCCACTATAAAATAAACAAGATGGCATCTAGTCTCTCACCACGACAAAAACTTTGACTATTGTTGGCAATATCAGAGTACATCATCAGGTTTTTTGTCTGGTAGGAAGATGAGAAAATGTAGTACAGTAGAACCTCGCTGTTGAGACATCTTTTATTAAGACCACCCCTCTTTTAAGCCCCATTTTTCAAGAAGCGTTAAAAAAATTCAGTTAAGAAAAGTCTGAAATTTGAGGGAAATATTTTTTTTGTACTTTCTTTGGTCGCTACGCATTGTGTTTAACTTGGTGAACACTAAACATAGAAATCACCCTTATTTTGATGTATGTCTAAATTGTTCAAAATCAATCCAAAATTTCCCAAACACTCCAATTAATGCCATGCTTCAATAACAACCCCATTTTTGGGAACCATGAGGGGTATTAATAGTGTAGTTATACTTTATTAATATGTAAAAGGATTTAAAAGTGTTCAGGGAGCATAATGAAAATAAATTGACAAAGTACGCAGTGAACCATATCTGGAGTCTGCTGCACTGGATTCAGATGATAGTGCCTGAATGCTGTCCGACACTTATAAGCATCACCAGCAGCAAATATGTATAAGGGTGGGAGCGGAGGGGGGTAACATTTTGTGTTTCCATAGCATTGGCAGGTCTGGGTTATAGTAATTTTTTTTAAACAGTGTCGCTGCTTTCTGCTATAAAAATGGTAATTGTAATTTGTAATTTTCAATGTGTAAAAGACTAGCATACTGTGGTATTTTACTGTGCTGGTAATCAAATAGCCCTACCATATTTAGTACAAATAAATACAGTAATCCATTCTTGAAATAGCATAACTTTTGAGTAGTAAACTGATAAATCTGAAGCTTTTTGGTCATCCTGCTTAAGATATATTTGAGATTGTTGTCATAAGCAGTATACAATGTCAGGCTATATGTATTTACTTTTTGCAAAGAGCATTATTTAGTTTTTACCTATGTAGTATTTATTATTCAAGGTCGTTTATATGCATAAAACTTGGAATGTTTCACTTTTCCCATTTGTGTAAATTATGTTGAGCGTGTGACAGCATCTCAAAGTTGTAAGAATATTATATGTACTTAATGCTATTCACTTTCTGATCTTTTTAATATTCAACCCCATACTTAGCTCATTTGATTATTGGAGTTTATTTTATTCATATATGCACACATATGCTTCCATGTTTTGCTTAAATGTATATATTCTCTGAATTTTTGTTACAGTATTTTATTATTTTTAACCAGTTTTGTCTTGTGATACAAATGTGGGAGAATTCCTTCACACACACACACACACACACACACACACACATACATATATATATAGTCAATAAAACATAATGAAATGTGCCCTGTACCCATATTTACATATTTCATTGGAGGACTTTGGTTGTATGCAATGCCAACATCAAATAAGGTAAAATTATTGGTCAACTCTTATCATTCTACAGAGGTCATATTTTCACATGTTTGTATAAATTATTAATAACACTGTACTTGGATGTGAATACTCTGGGATTCCTGCTGGGAATAAAAATTGAAATTTCAGCAATATAATTTTTGAAGGCAAGCAGTTGTCTTTTAGACAACCAGCAGGGAAATTCCACTGGTATCATGTAGAGATATTCCATGGAGATGCTGCTAGTGTCTTATGGGTGGACATGCAGGGATTTCCCCAGTGTCCTGCAAGAATATCCCACTGGGGTCCTGGAGGAATATCCCATGGAGGTCATGGAGGGATATCCTGCGGAGGTCCTGAATGTGATGATTTGGTAGTCCCATGGATATCCCAGGGATATCGTAGGATATACAGCATGACCTGAACGGATATCCATCAGATAGCCCTCGGACGTCCCGGTGTTGTGTGGGAATATATATGTTATTTCGATGTGAACAGGCTGTATAGTCGCATGATGCAATCCAAGCTTCCGATTAGTGATTTTGAGTGGGTTGAGGCTGGCATGTTTTCATCGTGGGATTTCGCGAACACTGTGAAAAATGGTGACACGTGCTTTTTCGTGGAAGTGGATTTGTCTTTTCCAGATGAATGCCATGATGCTCTATCATATCTGCCTTTGGCCCAGTAACTGACATACCTCCGAACGGCTCGTATGAAAAACTTATTTTGACACTCGCGCCGTTGAAGAAATATGTTATACACGGGGAAGCACTGAAGCACTATTTGATGTACGGGGGCCAAACGTTACTCATCGCGTTCTGTGCTTTGAGCAGAATACATGTATGGAGCTGTACATCGAATTTAACATTGAGAAGTGTGCTCAGGCTGCGAACGAATTCATGTTTTCCAAGTTGATGAAAAATTCAGTAATGGAAAAACTTTGCAGAATATCCGCCAGGAAAGGAACATAATAGTCGTTTCCAGGTATGACATGATCTACGGAGCGCAGAACTTATAGGTCGTCCGGCATTCCAGACAAGGCAAATAATCGATGAAAATCTGGTCCTGATTGAGATGTCAAAGAGTTCTGTTATGTTTAACAAACCTTTGTACACTGGTGTTGTCATTCTTGATCTTTAAAAATTACCCCTATATGAATTTCATTGGCAGTACATATGTAAAAAATTTCCTCCGCCAGCCTTGCACCTCGACCTTACCATGGGGGCATTACAAAATCCCTAAGTAAATCCCCCCCCCCCCCCACAATATTAGTTTCAGCACCACAATAAATACAGCCCTGCCACCTACACCACAACTGCCAGCACCACACCGCCAATGATAACTATCTGCCAGCACCATACATAGCAGCACAGACTCAACATCCTATGGCAGCACCACAGTTGTTTGCAGCATCTGCTGCATAAACTTCGAATCGACATTCCTCTCTCCACTCGAGAGGATATTCCTACTTGTTTGCCTAACTGCAAGTCATGATAGCAGCTATTTTCATAACTGCATTGAATCTGTCTTCGATCCAATACCGATTGTTAATATTCAAGCAAGAAATTATCTACATTACCTATTGTGTTTCTCTTCGCAGTGTGATATACAAGGCCGGATTTAGGTGCAAGCGATAAAAGCGGCCGCTTGGAGATACATACCTGGAAGGGCGCAAGGAGGGCTCAGAAGAGGAAAGGCTCGCTGATGGGATAACGACGACAGGCGATTACTCAACCAGGAATGTGTGGCATTGCTAAGCGGCGGAGCAAGAGGCAGTGTGAGGGGAGAAGCGATGCGCGCAAAGACCACATGTTTGGGGAAGGGCACACAGGTTCATTCCGTTGGTGCTGTGACACAGAGCAGACAGTGTCGAGTTACAGTATAGCAAACAGGAAGGGACTCGTGTGCACCATCAGTTGTTGCTCGTCCAGCAAGGGCACTCGTAGTCAGTGGTTATTTCTAGTGCAGATAATTTTATGAGGTGGCATTTGAGCTAGGGAATCGGGAATGTAAACATGCCAGAACAAAAGTAACCAGTGGTTGGGGGGGGGGGGGGGCTGTTCCACAGAAAAAGAAAAGCTGAGAAGCCAAAGACAATGAGAGACAAGCTAAACTATTTAAACAGTTTTTTCTCAGATTCCGTACATTCTGAAACAATAAAATTTGATGAGAGTTGGAACCTCAAGAAACGTCAGTTACTGGAGAAGGATTATGCTTAGATCCAGAAATTTTGAATACCGTAAGTTGCAGTAGACAGTAGACATAACAAATACAATAATGTTTTAATTTTTCTGACAGCCTATAGTGATTTATTGCAAGAATGTAATATTTGTATCGTTTCGTTTGTTTATAATATAATTATTTCTGTTTTTATGTCTGGATTGCTTCAACAAGCCATATTACTTCATCGCTACATCGACCTGAAGCAGATGAAAGAACAACAGTACAAGTTAATAGGCCTACACCTATTGCTGATTTGGACCTGGATGGTAAACATTTGCTTAAGGCAATTTCAGGTTTAAAGTGAAATATTTTAGCTGGTTGATTCTCATAAATGTGTGAAATTTGAGATGGTTGACCAAGTGTGGATGTATCATCGTTTGATAGGCAGTTACCACATATAATATACATGTATATTGTAATTCTCAAGTATTTATTATTTATAGTGTTTAAATTAATTGTTTAGATTAAGGCTACTGTTGGACTTACAAAAAAAAAATAGTGGCTAAATTCTATATGTAACATAAGAATTTAATAAGAGGTTTTCCTTTTAAAAAGAAAAACGAACAATTAAAATGGCCTGCTATTTTTCCATGATTATTTGTGCAATTTAAGATTAATATTATTTCCCACCGAAACAACGAATTATTGAGGTGCTTGTATCTACTGTATTTAGCGGTTTCCAGTGACCATGCCAATGTGACCCCTCACTACTATAATATAGAATATAATAAATTTATGTTTATTTAACTACTGGATTGGTTTTCTCTTACAGGACTCCCAGGAAAACCCCTCATCTGCAGCCCGAATATCGAATGATTGTGGAGAATGGCCAGCAAGAATTTCTGACGACATGCGACAGATCTTAGTTGAGCGAGGTCCTTTGCAAGTAATGGATATAAATTTCCTAGCAGATTATAAAGGTAGGAAATTCACACCCGCCAATTACCACAGAAAACTAACAAATGGGGAATACATTCAAAGGGAGTTGCTGGTGAACACCATAAGACAAAATTTAATTTTTTTGCTGCTAACTTTTTAGCAATGAAAAATGTTACTTCTGCAAGTGGGTTTTCAGATTGGAAAAATGTGCCTGGATTTCTTTCTCTTCATGAAAAATCACCAGTCCACATCAAAGCCTTCTATTCTTGGCGGGAGCTTTCCCAGCTATTATTCTGTGGTAAAACTGACGACGAAGAACATCAGAGGTTGATTGAAAGAGAAACTGAACACTGGAGAAATGTTTTGAAGTGTTTGCTAAGCGTTGTTCAGTTTCTTGGAACCTGGGGTTTGTCATTTCGGGGAACAACTGAGACTCTTTTCAAAAATGATAATGGGAACTTTTTGCAGTTAGTTGAGCCCATAGCGAAATTTGATGTTCTAATGGCTGAGCATCTACGAAGGGTTTCATCTCAGGGGAGTAAATTAATTATTTAAGTAAAACCATACAAAACGAATTCGTGATATTAATTTTTTCAAATATACAGGACTCCATACTATGTGATTTGCAAAAGGCAAAATATAATTTTATCACTTTATACTGAACTCCTGACGTAAGTCATACTGAGCAAATGACAATGGTAGTTCGGTTTGTTCAAGTGGAGAAAAATAAAGATATTTCCATTCGAGAGCACTCTCTAGGTTTCATTGCTATTAGTGATTCGTCGGGAGAGGACTCATGAAAAGGTTTCTTAAAGAACTATCAAGGCACAACCTTTCATTAGATAATATGTGTGGCCAGGGTTACGACAATGGGTAAAATATAAAGGGGTAGCATGTGGGACTTAAAAAACGAGTCCTTGATTTGAACCCTCGTGCACGCTTTGTGCCATGTGGTAGTCACTCACTGAATTTAGTAGTGAACGATTCTGCTTTATCTTGTACTGTAGCAGTGAATTTCTTTAGTGTCATCCAAGAGAGGTACAATTTTTTCTCAGTTTCTACTTATCGATGGAGCATTTTGAAAAAAATAAGTATCTCGACTCTCTCACAGTAAAACCACTTAGTGGCACACGCTGGGAAAGCAGAATAGATGTGTTGACACCACTTAGGTATCACATTGAATATGTGTACGATGCAGTATACGAGGCAAGTGAAGATCTAAGAATATATGCTTTCGGAAAAAACACTGTGGCTGGAATAGCCAAAAAAAACTGTTAGATTTTAAGTTTGTTTGTTTGTTATTTAGTAACTTGGCACCACATCCTATTTAAAGTCAATCTTGTCAGTAAGCTTCTTCAAAAAGGCTGTCTGGATCTGCGGAATGCCATTAGCCTCCTTCACAATGTTAATAGTTTCTGTGAAGCCAAGATCAGATGAAGGATTAAACAGTGTCATCCCAGATGTCAAGGAGCTAGCTGAAAAACTAGACATAATTCCATAATTTGAAAAGAATGACTGTTTTCGGCGAAGAAAAAATAATAGGAACTTTTCCTATGAGGGATAGATGAGCCTGTTCCTTCTGGGAAAGTCATTTAAAGTGAACTTCTGCTTTGCTGTCTTAGACACAGCCATTGGATCACTCGCACGACGATCCGAGCTGGTGGAATGTCATAGTAAAACTTTTAGTTTTTTGTATGACATTTGTAAACTTCAAGAATGGGATGGTGATGAATTTATGGCCAAATGCATGCAACTAGCAAAAGTGTTGACTGATGGTGAGAAATGTAACATAGACAGGCAGGAACTTTATCAAGAATTGCTCATCTTACCAGCCATGCTAGCTTCAGGAAGTTCTCCAGCGAATGTGTTAAACCACATAAATAATAGTCTTATGGATATATTTCCAAATGTCTTCATTTTTCTTTGTGTTCTGTTAACATTGCCAATCTCTGTTGCAAGTGGCAAATGGAATTTTTCTAAACATAAGATAATTAAAAATTACTTAAGGTCAAAAATGTCCCAAGAAAGATCGTGTGGTCTTGCCACAATGGCAATGGAAAATAAAGTACGCTATTTAAAATTATTGACACATCGAAATTTTTTAAGGAATTTGCAACATTAAAAGCTAGAAAAATTGCCTTTTAGTAAGTAAGCCTATTAGTTTAACATTGAACAAAGTATTTTAAGCTTAAAAAATGTTACCATTATTAATTCACACACTATTTTGTTTGATGTAATTATTCCAATATTTATGATGAATAAAATCACCCTTATTACTACTTCTGAAATAGTTTTAGACATTTTGATGTAAATGTGTTTGGTTGAATGACTACTGAAATTAGGAATGTCTGTGGTTATGACTACTAAATGTCTTTTTGTTTATTTGTGTTAATGCAAGTGTTGTTTACCTTTCCATAAAATTCTAAAGAAAGACATTTTTAATAAAGAGTACCAAATTTCAGGCATCTTACAAATTCCATTCGGCCTCGACAATAGGCTACAATGCTACATCACATAAAAATTGCCTCTTTTTACAAGTGATTTCATAGAATGAAGAAATTGGACTATGGAATTAATAAAAAAAAAAGGGGGGGGGGCGCCGGGACACAAACTCAGACTCTGCTTGTAGCAAAATTCGGCCACCGTCCAGCCCTGATGACATAAGATCGTTTGAAATCAATGTGTGTGTGTGATATAGGCCATCATTGGTGTGTGTAGGTGTCTACTAAATCAATACCTGGACATGATGTACGAACACCCCCTCTGTGCATCTTTAAGAACGCCTTATCTGTGCGATGTAACGTACATTATTAGTTTTAGGAACAACTGTTTTTAATTTTTAATCATTTGTCTCTTTTTGTATGTCTTTTTATTCTGGTTCTGTAAATATATTTATCACAATAGTGTTTTTAAATTATGTGTCTGAATCTGTGTGCGAATGTTTTGTAACATTTGAAGGTTTTTCTATAGTAAATATGAACTTGTTTTTTTAAGAAATTATTGTTTAGGTAAATGTTTTTGTAAATATTTGTTCTTACTTTTGTTGTACATATGCTTTGTTAAATTATTATTAAATTCTTTTAATGATGTCTATGAATGCTTTGTCTAATGTAACATGTGTAAAAAGATTGTACAATAATAAGTAAGAGTGATAAGGTGTACGAATCTTGTACATACCTTTGTTTCAGTATATAAACGTTATAAAGTAAGTGCTTGTTATGAAAGCTTGATTTTTGTAAAATATGAAATTTCTAAAAATGTTTGCTGTAAGCTTTGTATGAAGATTGTAAATATAGTTTTAAGGATGTTATTTTGAAAAAAATAAGTTCAAATAAAATTTTTCTATGTTAAAAGGAGTAGTGTGTCTTTTTATTTAATAGTTTTAATTCCTAATGTCACAATTTAATATTTTGTGTATGAATGGAGATTGAGTGTATCTGAAGATGTCATATTATTGTATATTATGTTTACACTATTTAGATGTGTTTGACTGGAATGATGACATACTTGGAATGATAGAGTATTTGTGAACGATGAAGTGATGATTTCAGTACAACAAAGAAATTCTTTTATATTACGTTTAAAACTTGGTTATATGAAGTTCCTTTTTAAGAATAACATTTAAGTTTGAATTTGAAAACCAACAAATATGTAAGAGCTTTGAAAATTGAAGGACTGGGAAAATATAGAAGTGCTCGAGAAAAATAATTTGAGTGAATATGAAAAGGAATGAGAAAGTTGTAGAAAGCCTGTCGACACAGCTGATGTTGGAACAATTTGGTGATACAGCCCACACTTTTGTTACTAGACAGGGAAAGCTTTACAAAAGTTGTTTGAAAGAAATACCGTTAACCGCCCAGTTATACGACCTCTTGCCCGCACAGCACAGGTAAAAACTACTGCTGGTCCAGGATGTCCTTCACCTTACATCACCAAGTGACCGCATGCATCGACTTTGGCTTGTAACAAACTAAAATATAATGAATACGACACACGTAAATTATAAATCACCCGATTAATTCGAGTGTTACTTACAAATTACTACGACTGTGAATCGACACGAGAATGTTTGCTGCTTGCTCTGCTATAACACACATACTTTATACAATCTCTGAAAACCTAAACACATTTAACTTTGTAGAACTAAGAGGCGATGAGGCAGACGTGAGTATATGTCTAGTACGCTATTGTGTTTGGTTAAAATTTAATTATTTTATAACTCTTCGTTAGTAATTTGCGCTTTTCATAACTCATATATTCATAGGGAAATACGATATGTTTTTGACTTTGTTGTAGGTATGATTCAGAATGTGTATGAATAGTGTTACTTGTGAGTTTCTCTTCAGTTTGGAAATCTTTATTTGTCCTTGTTAACTGGAAGTGCTGGATCGGTCTGTATTAAATTAGAAGCGATACGTGGCTAGTATTGTCATTAGCTTCCAGTGGGAATATAAACAGGGATAAATAACTTTTATTGATTTGTGACATATTGTTTAGTTATTTTAATGTTAAGGAGTTTCCGCCGTAACCTTCGCCGATGGCGGCCGAAGCACACTTTGTTTGCTACCAACACCTCACCTAAATTATAATTCATCGCAATTCATACACTGCACTCATTCCTACAGCAACCTCCCAAGTAAATGGACGTATATTAAAAACATTTAACGCCATAAGGTACTTCCATATTCTAAACAGTTGTGTTTTGAATTCGTTGTATATATAATTCTATTAACTGATGCATTCTTTATAACACCAGGATAGCTGGGCTCTGTAATTTGTTTGATTTATTTGTAGGGAAGTAGTTTTTGCCATCCTTGTAGGTATAATTCGTTACTTGATTTCTGTTTGACACCAAGATAGCTGGGTCCTTATTGAGATGGAAATAGTTTCTGTAATTCGATTACTTAGTACTCGATTCGTGGAATTTATTTTATAGGGAAATAGTTTGTTGTAGGTATAACTCGTTGCATGATTTCTTTATCACACCAGGATAGCTAGGCTCTGTAATTCATTTCTCATTTGCCATTCCTTAGTATTTGATTCGTCTAATTTATTTATAGGGAAATAGTTGTTTCATCTAGTACATACATAATTTTTTTTTAAACTTTGCGGTAGTCACATAATTGCATTCGTTTTAATTGAATTTTTAAACATTCGTCGTGTATTTGGGCATATATCATATTCTTTTCCGACACTTAATATCTTCTCTTTGTCGACGAGTCACGTGCGAGTCTCTCTTGTTTGTCATTACTACCATACAGGACAGGTTAGTCGAATCACGGTCCACATTTCATTTTAAATAAAATATATCTACTTTCATTACGTATTTCCTAATAATTTCATTTTGCAGAAATACACCATTACCTCAGTCGCCCGTCATACGGTATATAGGCAGAAACTCCTACTCAATACTATTAAAAAAATAATAATTTTACCCAATACCTATATACACCCCTTCCCCAACACATCACACCTCAGTACAATGCCAGACCTCCGAGGGTGAGGACCACTCTAGCACAAAGCTAGACACTTATCAATTCACACAAAATTAAAAAATTAAAATAAAAAGCATTTTTGATTGATTAATTCAATGAAATTAATGAGATCAATCAGATTTCAGTACAATTATTTTATCGGGCGAAATTTTTTTCCATCTGATTAAGAGTGGATTAATCATTAATGTGCTCAACCAATTTGATATCAAATTGATAATCCAATAAATCGAAAGTGCAGTAGAACCCCCACGCCCCTATTAGTAGCTTTACCTGTCTGCACCTTTCTTTGTAAGAAAGGCTTGTCATGCCGTTGCAGTGTCTCACAGATCAACACATTGGTGTGACTGGTGGTCCTGGCAATGCTTCTGATGCCTCCTCCAACTGTATAGTTTTTGTCCCTGTCAATACTGTTGCCTATTTTCCGACAAAAAACAACCTGATCTTACTCGAAAAATTTTTTACTTAAGCTACTTACATGTTCTGCCACACTACCGAGGCTTGCATTAGGTTTACAAAACGTGATAATGTAATAACCCTCACCCAGTTTGTCTTTGATGTATTCTCCTGAGCCTCTGACGTCCAAGGATCAGCACTTTCTTCTTAGGCCTTGCTGGGTTGTTGGGTGCTGGGAGGAGATGACATGCTGCGAGGACAGCAAAGCTGTTGCTACAAGGTAGTGTTGTCTTGTGGATCTGTGAACTGACATGTGGCAGAAATGGATCACTATTTTTTTTTCCCTACTCGTACTTGTAAAGGCACTGATATTATTACTGGCCTCTTAGTAGGCTGGCAATTCAGAGGATAAACAGATGTCTCTGAGTAACTCACCAAAACAATGTTACAGGATTCAATAATAACATGTTAGGAAATTTTGCAATCCAAATAAAAAAAATGCATTTGTTATAGTACACCATATAAATTAAAGAATTTATTATGTGAAACAATACGTTTATTTAATATCTATAACAACACTTTGGCGAAATTTAAGGGACATTACTGAAAATTAATAAATGATAATCAATGCACCATGTGGTTAACACATATTCTTGTGTTTATATCGCTAGGCTTGCTTCATATCAAATGCATATCTACGTTAAAATATGTTCGATACTGAAGCAAATGGCCTGCATATGACGGGGAGAGGTTCATTTCCTAGGCTGTGTCCGAATTGACAAATTTTATATTTTGTTAATTCGTGATTTGGTAGGTATCAGTGCGGATTTTGTCGACAGTCACTTTCTCAGAGCCCGTTTCGTATCCTTCCGCCAAATGCAAACAAACATTGCCACGTGACTGCCATATAGCATCTGTCAAAATCAATGTTTACATGCCATTGTGTGTGTGTTCATATACTTTCGCTACACCTAAACATAAACATTGAAATGTGACTTATACTTTTATATCTGTCAAATGTGTTTACTGTTTACAGCTTTTCAAACAATTCTGTTGTAGGTCTATTTCAAAATCAATTTCGTACGAATATTCACAGTTTAGGCCTATAACATTATTTAGGTCAGCTTTAAGACGTTTTAAAAATCCCCGAATTGACGATAGCTCTTACCGTTATGTTACATTAGCATTGTTTTCCACGACATAGCTCATTACACGTAATGCACGTTAATATTTTGCTGCGACTGTGTGTAACACTGAAACAACTGCGGGGTAATGAACTATAGTATTTAACTCTTGGTTATTGATATGTGTTGGGCTATTTCTTTAAAAGGACAGCCTCAGTTGGAATAACGAAGGAATAACCAGTCCAACGAGAAAGGCACATTAAAATCAAGCACAAAACTCGTGTCGCTCATTTTTTGTCATACAAACTTAAAATATAGCGGTGAACATGCACACAAATAAGCCTACCGTAACTTTTATTTCTCTCATATTTATGTGTATTGCTACTTACCGTGTATTAGGTTAATTTAAATTTATTGGTGCTGGGCATGGTTATTTAGTTGGGATTGGTGGTAAATCACGTAACACGACTCTGTTTCAAACACCCAGGGTAAAGGTACAACGTTGTGATAAATAAACAGACGTGGATGTAAATAAATAACTTCTTAATAAAAATAGTTCACATTTAAAATGTATAAATAGTTCACATCAAATATTTGAAATCACGTACACACGCACAGATCTAGCGTTACAATCACCACGCAGCCACACCATGTTATTTCACATGGAGTGGTTAACAAAACACACCGTAACTGTATATTTATTACTGCCGTGGAAACAGATTTATCACAACATCGTAACTTGCTTAAGTAAGTTTAAAAAACATAACGTCTATAAACATGATGTGGTAATTTGAAGCATTTTTCGGAGAAAGTATAATTTAAGCTTCGTTTGGCAAAAAAGGCAACACGCCATGTCATGGCTCGCCACGTGTGTGTGTGTGTGTGTGTGTGTGTATATATATATATATATAGACACACAATTAGAAACATCAAAACACTAGCTAATTAATATTATGATTAAGGCTTTAAAAGAAAATCTCCTGCTTCGATTAGTTTAAAACAACCAGTGGCTTGCTTTTTTGGGACACCAACAGCATGCCAGAAAGTCACTACACTGTGTTTATCACTTTTAGCCGCGTTGTATCGCCAAGGTTTAAATTTCGCTATGTGTAGCGAAATTCCGCTACTGTTGGCAACACTGCTCAAGAGGTCGAGAACGACCGCAGTAATTTACCTTCGCCCCTCCTAACCCGCCAAATTCCTGTACACACAAACTACAGTGTGAGAATGTGCAGGCCGCCATTCCCCGTGCATGGCTCGGGTTCGAGTACCCGCCTCCTCAAGAAAACTAAACCAGCAGTACAGTAGTTTCAATTTCGCTCGCGTCATGAATAGCAAGTCTATGGATGTCCTGCTGTCGCTCATCTCTTTCTCAAGTAGGCCACCTTCCTCATGTCACAGCACAGCCGCACAATAGTTGAGCTGAGCTATTCTCCCAATTCGTCGTCCCTTCCGCGCGGGCTTCCTTGCTCGCGTCGCTCACTTCACTTCCACTCATCCCTTAGTTTCCTGTTTGCTAGAAAATGAATCGCACTCTTTATAATATTATTTTCAGTTTACTCACCTCGAGTCAAACCAAAGCGGAGGGTAACAATTACCGTTCATACCACAACAGATGTAAATAAAAATTGAGAAACTTGGAGATTAATTTACGTTCGAACATTAATTCTACTCGCATAAAATTTTTTTATACACATTTTGCAGAAGATAAATATAAATAGAGTTAATGATCTTTTTTTTTTTTTTTTTTTTTTTTTTTTTTTTTTTTTTTTTTTTTTTTTTTTTTTTTTTTTTAGTGTAATGTGTTGTTGTTGTGAGCCCTGGAGTGTTCGTGTGGGGAAAAGCCCCTCCGACCGGGAGGTACATATGGGCTTGAATGAGGATGAGGTGGCGAGAAGTGTAAGGGCGGGGCTGCTGGGGAGGAAAAAATCTTACCAAGTTATTGGGGAGCGTGCTTACCTTGGTGACTGGGCACGCATGAGGGGGAACTAATTTTTCATTTTATTTCGGGGGCGGTAATTCATGTCAGTCAAATGTGGGAGAAATGGTGATGGGACGTCAAGTGGGGCGAAGAAAGTGACGGGGGTGATGGGGGCAGCGCTAAGTCAGCCTTGGCCTTGGCCTTCGTCAGGTGTCCGGCGGTGGTCCATGGTCCTCGGCGTCCTCTTCGTCCTCGGCGGCGGGAACCAAGTGCTGCGTTGAGAGGAGCGGACGACGAGGATACGGGGTAGGCGGTAGCGGGTTGGAAAGTTGACGGATGAGGGGGTTGGTGAGGTGGCGGGTGCAGGAACGCCGGAAACGGTCGGTGAGGGTGGCGAGGATTGTGTGGAAGTGCGGGACGCGCGCGGTGGCGAGGACCTGGTCGCGGGTTACGGGAAGGGGGAGGCGGTGGATGAGGCGAAGGGATCGGAAGAAGATGTGGGTGGGCGGGCGGAGCGCGTGGGTGGTGACGTGGGACCAGGCTGGGCAGGCGTAGGTGAGGATGGGGATGACGAAGGTGCGGAAGACGGTGGTGCGGATGGAAGACGGGGTTCCTGCGGAAGGGCGGAGAACGGGAGCGAGGTGGATCATGGCGGTGCGGGCTTTGGAGGTGACGGAGTCGAGGTGTGAGATGAAGTTGAAGCGGGAATCGAAAATGACGCCGAGGTAGCGGGCCTGGGGTTTCCAGGGGATGACGGAGGCGGATAGGCGGGGCGGGTGATCCTCGGCGGGGTGGAGGCGGGAGAAGAGAACGGCCTCGGACTTGGAAGGATTGAGTCCGATGCCGTGGGCTAGGAGCTGGGTCTGGATGGAGGTGAGGCCGCGGCTGAGGCGGTCCCCGAGCATGTGCTCGTGGACGGAGGAGGAGAGGAGGCAGGTGTCGTCAGCGTACTGGATCATGTGGGTACCGGGAGGGACTTTGAGGTCGGAGATGTGGAGAGAGAAGAGGAGGGGGCTGAGGATGGAGCCTTGCGGGACCCCGGCGGGAATGCGCCGGGGGGCGGAAAGGGCGCCCTCCACCCGCACCCGGTAGGAGCGATCTCCCAGGAACGAGCAGAGTAGGCGGGTGAGGTGAGGCGGGATGGCCATGGAGGAGAGGCGGGAAATGAGTTGTTGGTGCGGAACGGAATCGAACGCTTTCGCGAGGTCGAGGAGCACCATGCCCGTGTGTTGGCGCCGGGCGAATCCAGTCACCGCGACGCGTCCCACCCGGGCGATGGCGTGGGAGGTGGAGTGGAGGGGGCGGAAGCCAAACTGGTGGTTTGGGAGGATGTCGGCGGCGGAGACGGCGAGGAGGAGGCGGTTGTAGATGACTTTTTCGGCCACCTTGGAGAGGATGGAGAGGAGAGAAATGGGCCGGTAGGATGAGGGGAGTTCGGGGGGTTTACCGGGTTTTGGTATCGGGACAACGATCGCGGATTTCCAGGGGGTGGGGTAGTGACACTGGAGGAGGATGGCGTTAACGAGGCGGGTAAGGAAGACGGTGGCGGTGCGCGGGAGAGCGCGAAGGAGGGGGGCCGGGATGGAGTCGGGGCCGGGGGCGGCGGATAGGCGGAGGCGAGAGAGGATGAGGAAAATTTCCCGCGGGGTCGCGAGACGGAAAGGCGGGCGGGCGGGCAGGAGGGGAAGGGTGACGTGATCGGAGAGGGTGTAGGGATGTTCCTCGTCCTCGGAAGAGTCGGAGGAAAGCGCGGGAAGCGGGACGGAGGCGAAGGTGGTGTGAAGGAACGCCGAGATGGCCTCGGATTTCTCCGCGGCCGTCTCGGCGAGGGTAGGGGGAGTGGCGAGAGGCGGGAAGGTTGTGGGGGCGGATTTCAGGCCGCGGAGGTGGGTCCAGAGGGAACCGTCTGAGCGAGTAAGCGATTGCAGGCGCAAGGTCTCCTGATCGGCTTTCCACTTCCGGACCAGCCGGCGGCACCAGCCCCGCAGGAGGAGGTATGAGCTCCTATCCTGCGGGAGGCGGGATGCCTGCCAGCGGCCGCGAAAGCGGTTCCGCAGGGACAGTGCGTTGCGGATGCGCTCCGGGAGGGGAGGGGGGCCGGAGGCCGGGCGGAGGAGGGGAATGTGGGCGTTGGCGGCGGCGGTGATGGCGTCGGAAAGGAGGGAGGTGTTGCGATCGATGTCGTCGGGGGTGGAGAAGGGGGCGGCGAGGTCGAGGGAATCGTGAAGGGAGGTTTGGTAGGCGTACCAGTTGGCGGAACGGAAGTTGAAGCGAGGGAAAATGGGCCGGGCGTGAGGACGGTAGTGGATGAGGCCGAGGACTGGAGAGTGATCGGATGGGCCGGCGGCTAAGGAGCGGACGTCGGAGACGATGGGACGGTGCGTTGAAATGGTGAAATCGAGGGTTGAAGGGCGGCGGTTGCGGTGGGCGGGATGATAGGTGGGGGTGGGGGGAGCGGTGAGCTGGAGTTTGGAGCGGCGGAGTAGCTGACGTAACGAGGTGCCCGGCGGTTGGTGGAAGGGCACCCCCAGGACGGGTGGGATGCGTTGAAATCCCCGGCAAGAACAACGTGTACGTCGATCCTGCCGAGGGCCTCGACGGCGTCGGACGGGAAAGGAAAGTTGGGCGGGAGGTAGAGAGTGACGATGGTGATCGGGTAGGGGCGGCCGTGCAGACGCACGGCGACCGCCTCAACCGCGGGCGAGGTAGGAACGATACGGCGGTGATGGGCGATGGCGGATTTAAGGAGGAGGGCCACCCCACCACCGTGACCGGTTTCGCGGTCACGGCGGTGGACGGCGTACCCCGGAACGTGGAGCGGAAGGGCGGGGGTGAGCCAGGTTTCGGTGAGGAACACGACGTCGGGGCGGTGATCGCGGAGAAGGGAATGAAGGTCGGAGAGTTTGGGAAGGAGAGAGCACGTATTCCAGAGTAGGAACTTAAGGGTGGGAGGGGGGTCCATCGAAAAACTGGAGGAACACGTTCAGGAGAATGTCCAGTTTTTCGGTTGGGGAGCGGGCACGGGAAAGGGCGGTGATGGTGGAGCGTATTAGCGGGAGGAATTGGCGGATGAATGCGATGATATCGTGCAGGGAGTCTGAGAGGGAGGAAACGGGCGCGTCGGGAACGCAAGCTGGAGCAGTCGCGCGGGGTTGACCGGGAGCCGATGACGGGTTGGCGAGAGGAGCAGGTAACGGGACGTGGGCAGCGGACGGGCGAGGTAACGGTAACGGGACTCGTGCGGTAGACGAGGAGGCGGGGACGGGGGGTTGGGCGCGCGCTTGAGCGCGGGCGAGCCAAGGGTTGACCTTGGGGGCGGCGGGGAATTCGCGCAAGGACGTGAGGTCTGGAGGCGGGAGAAGGGGCGGGATGGCGGCGGCGGGTGTGCGGCGGGGATGACGAAGGGCGTAGCGGACGTGGTTGGGACAGGCGGGATCGGTGGCCTTGTGAGGGCCGTCGCAGAGGCAGCACTTGGGGGCGGCGTCCTTGGAGGCGCAGTCCCGGGACCAGTGTTCCCCGGCGCAGCGGAAGCAGGCGAGACGGCGGGCGCAGCGCAGCGACGAGTGTCCAAGGCCTTGGCATCTGTAGCACTGTGGGGTACGTGATGAGCCGCGATATGGCTCGATGGAGACGACCCAGCAGCCGATGGAGCGAAGCGGGTAAAAGAGTGAGGCTTCTCCTACCCGTGTCGTGGTGATTAGGAATGATGCGGTGGCGGCGGTGTCTGAAGAGCGGAGGCGGGTGACTGAGGATACAGGCAGCTTGAGGGCGGTCAATTCCGCCTGGACTTCCTCGGGTGATGTGGTGAGGGGGAGTCGCTTCAGAACGACGCGGTCCTGTCGTTCGTCAGGACGACGCGACGTGTAGGGCGAGAAGCCGAGAGATGAAAGGTGATTGAAAAGAAACTCGTGATCGCGCGCGTTCGTGGTGTAGAACGACGTGCGATCGCGTACGGAGGTCATGGAGAGTGTGCCGGTGAGGAGAGATTGTAGGTGTTTGGCATTGAGAAACGGCTGTTTCTCGATAGCCACGAGGCAGGCGATGGGCGGCATACGAGGCGTGGTTGATTTCGGTGTCGGAGGGGTGATGGTGGGGGCGGCGTCGGTTGCGGCAGTGGCGGCCGGGACACGTAGAGTGGCCGGCTTGCGGCGGCGGCGGCGGTCCGGTGGCGAAGGTGATGGCGAGCGTTCGGATGTGGCGTCGTCCGTGTCCGCGACGATGGAGTCCAGTGAGGAGAACTTGTTGTCGAGCGGAAGTTGGGCGGTGGGGCGGACGACACGGGAGCGCTTGGACGTCCTCTTGGGGACGACGAAACCGTCCTGGTCCATGGGCGTCGAGGGTCCGGCGAGCCTGTTGGAAGAAGAAGAAATATTAGTCGAGGGGTGTGAGGTGACGGTGACTGTGGGATAGAGGGATGGAGGCGGTGAATCGAGGGGCGGCATGTGGGGCAGGGAGGTTGAAAGGTGCGAGGATGATGAGAGCGGTTGGCCGGCCTCGGCCGGTTGGGACTGGTGCGTGTGACGCATCGGGAGTTCCGGGAATTCCAACGACGCGTCACGCGAGGCGCAGCGCGTGACACGGTCGCGCGGGCTGGCGCGACCGGAACTGCGGGATGTTGTGGCGGCGATGGTCGTCCGGGGCAACGACGAGGTGACGGTAGTCGTGGCGGAGCAGGCGAGCGTGGTAACCACGCTGGCCGTCGTGGCGGCGGAGGAATGCGTCGGCAGCGACGACGAACCTATGTTGAAGGGGGCGCAAGTGCGCGGGGTGCGGGTGTAGCATGGTGAGAGGGTGCGGTGGCGTGAAGGAAGTGGGATGTGGGGGGAGGGAGGAACGACGCCCCCGTCCCCCGAGGAAGCGACGCCGAAGAAAGGGTTCCCCCCTCCCTCCGCGCCACCCGCCAAGGGGGCGGTGGCGGCGGTGGACGACGCGATCTCTCGCATCGCCAAAATCAGGGCGCGGCTGTCCCCCTGCAAATTTATAATACTAGCAGGAGGGGGGTGGATGCCTGTCCCGGAGGACGACATCCTGTTTACGCCCTGGCTCGGGGTCACGGGTGGGGGGTCCATTCCAGACCTCCCCCTCGCCCGAGTCCAGTTAGCAGTGCTGCGGGGGTTCCCCTAAATAGAAATTAACGGGAACGTCCCACGGAACCACGCTGCACGGCACCCCTGTCGACGGCGAACCTGAAAAATAAAAACAAAAGAGAGCACTCTATAATTTAATTGCCGGAATCTCCTCGGCGAAAGTCCGGAAGCTGTGGCGCGCCGCAGCGCCCCAGGCGGGAGGAACGGTGTCGCCACCTATCCGTGGAAGGCGGCTATAACTCCCCTGGAACACAGCGTATAGCGGCACCTGAAAGAAGAAAACAGAAAGCAGTAAACAGCGGTCAAGGAAAAACCCGTAGAAGACGCTCAGCACGTGCTCATCCTCTACACGTCCTTTCCCTTACGCTGCGCATGTGTTAATGATCTTTGGTTTCTCTTTTTGACTAATTGCTGATGTATTTTGGGTGGGGGGACTCGCTGTTATTGGTCAGTTATTACCAAATAAAACAATCTCATTAGTTGAATTTTATGACCAAAGGTCGGGTTCTCCAGTCTCAACGCATATTTACCTCATCACTTGTTTTATGTAAACACGTCTATTACCGTTCCGAGACAGTTCATTCATTAAGAAAGTTTCTATAATCGTAATTAGTTCGTTGGAAAACAGCGAGATGTCGTAATCGAACAAAAACATTTCACCTCGCAGTTCCAATGTGTGGCCATAGATGGCGACTGCGTCTGCACTGGCTCGCCATGTTTGTTTCATACTGCTCGTTTATGATATTGGATAGTTTTTGGAATAGAAAATTTGTGAATACAAATTTTGTGTGAATCGTTTGATATTCTCCTTCGGTGAGTTGCAAACAAAGTGTTATAGTGCACTTCAGGTTTTAGGAAGTCTGTCTGTGCAGAGTATTGTTTGTGGGATGCAGTAAGTTCAACATTTTGTCGCATCGATCTGGTCAAAAGAAAGGATTCCATTTGGGTGATTCTGCATTTGTAGCCGCCTCCTGTCTAAACCACGCCGGTGTTTCGGGTTACGCCCGAGAATTTATTACAAGAAAAGTCGCACGTATTTGCTATGCCCACAGGTGGAGTTGCATTCTTTGGCCGCCGCTTGCTCAGTTTTACAATACACCGTGAAAGTTACGAATTTAATAATATTTTTATATTAGGGTTGTGTTGTTGTCGAGTGATTTAAAAAGTGCTTGACTTGTCTAATATATTGGAAGTGCGTCGTTGTCATTATAAACTTCTGCAAGCAGTGGTTTGTTTTGTTCAATGTTAAATAATTTAAATTATGAGTAAATATATGTTTTAATTTACATGTGTATTACGGTTGTGCTAATTAAAAATAAAATTTGTGGGAGGATAATTCAAATGACAATAGTGTTGTCGACGATATGTTTTAGAAAACGATTGCGTAACACAGTTGAGCGAGAGTGAGCAGTGCGCCTAACTTACAACGAGCATTGCTTTGTGTGTTGATAGTGCTGGGCGGTGCTGGAGCTCCGCACGTGTGTTGTAATACGAGTCGCTCACCGCTGCCACTTTGTTGTCACTAGCTATTGGCTACTTCATACTATCGACTGTTGGAAATGCTAAACAATTGGGTAATTATTTAGAATCCTGGTTAAAATATAAAAAATAACTCGGAAAATGGTATAAATCGACATTAAACACGATGAATATCAGGAAGGTTTTTGGTTTTAAACACTTAGAATTTATGTAAATTACTTGTAATTTGGGTTCCTTAACGACGTTGATAAATGCTATAAAGCCTAACCTAAGTTCACGATATGTGGTTATAGGAGTGTGTCGACACGTAACACGTGTGTTATAAAAATTCCAATTAGGAAGCACGTGTCTGTTCATCCACCCTCTTTGATCCACCTACCGTTAAGTTAGGTTTAGTTTGGTTAGCTATTCTGCATTTTACATGGTTGGTGGCAGCAGTATGTAAGCCATTCAATTCCCACAGTAACATGTGTTGCTACACAGTGGAATTCATTACACTATATACACTTTCCATGCTGTACTTCTTACTATGGTTTAAGTTACCCATGTCAACTGTGAATATATCTCCTTGGTGATGGATTGCCGATGACTCATGTATGGGACATTTTAACTTAATTCAATTTGTCTAAACTCCACAAACACTTTATATCTGCACAATAATTAGATGCAACATGTCAAATGGAAATCGCAAAGAAACGCATGTAATAGCACCAGTAAATCATAAGCTTTCACACTGTACATTGCACTTCCACACACTACCTGTATACAACCATCACATGAAATAGTTAAAAATTAAACTGGTTGACCAAAATTGATGCACATTTGTTTCCTGTCTGTGCATTGTTGTTCAACAAATGTATAATGGCACTACACACAAAACTGTACATAAACACCACCTGTGAACAGTTGTTGTTTAATATACTATATAGGCATGTGTGTGTGTCTATATATATATATTTTTTTTTTGGTTCCTTCTACTTAGAGGCCTATGTTAACATATTATTGTCCATTACTTGCGAGTGGGGTAAGTTTTGACAGTTCTAGGAAAGTAGCACTGCCACAGTGTATATTTACACCACAGCTGTTTTGTCAGTGTAGAAAAAGACATTTGTATACAAATGGTGTCCAAGATTGTATACTAATACAAATTGGCCAGGACTTATTGCTGCCTCATACTGTTGTGTAAGTATTATTGTTTTGATTTAATTATTTTAGCAAGTTCCTCCAGAAAGACATAAACATTTATTGGTACTGTTTATTTCACTATTTTGGTTTGTTTACAGTTTTCTACACTATGTAAAATTGTCAATAATTGTAATTTTTAATAATTATTTTCTTATAATTGTTTCACAAACCAAACGTGAGCTGAATATTAAGTTTTATATAATTTAACAGGCTTAGCTATGCATCATTAAATTTTATCCTTGCAGTATGAATTCTCATACTCATACCTCATATGAATTCTTTATAGCCAAAGAAGAATCAATTTTATTAAGATATTTATCTGGGTTGGCTTACATTACTGGAATTGACATGCTGATACTTACTTTGAAAGAGTTATGCGTCTGTTTGAGGACCCTATTTTAAGAGGAGACACTGGCGGGTCGTTAAACCTGGACGGCGTGAAAATCGTTGGTTGCCGCAAGATGTACCGGATCTGCAGCAAACGACGACTGGATATGGACCAAATGGTGTTGTGAAGAGACACCTTGATCTGGGATTGAATTATGTCAGTCTGTTTGCTGTGAACGTTCTGTTGTAATTACTCAGATTTTTCACGACAAAGAAGATGCGAAACTACCATCTCCATAATGACTGTTTCCAAGTAAGGAGTAATCCATTAATGCTAGAAGCTGCAGGGTTATGTCTTGTTACGAAGGATTTTACCACTCGTACGTGAGACTTTTTCATACAAAATATTGTGGTTACAATTAAGTTTTGCAGAGATAATATTTCTTTCCCTAAGGCAATGAGATTTGATGTTATCAATTGTGAAATAAAAAGCGATGACTACAGGGTTTCTATGAAATTTCACACATAAGTCTTGGATGGAAGTGTATGTGTTTTACCGAACTCGGTTAGTTGTGCAATAGTAATATTGGAAACCATCTGATCTGAAGACAGCCACTTGAATTAATTTCTGGTATATCTTTGCTCATGTATTGGTGGTTAGTGATATTAGTAATTCATAGGTTCAATACTGGAAAATAATGCCTATTACGTGTCAATCATAATTTTTCAAAGTCATCTGACTGCAGGGAATAATTTATGCCCTGCAACTTCTCATGTTGTTAGTTTCTTTTAGTGAATACTTGCATTCATTTGAATTTAATTAATAATTTGATATTTTATTCAGTTTTGGTTCTTGTTTGTGTGACATTGGAAATTGTGTCTTTTTTTTTTTTGAAGGGTTCATTGTGTTGTATTCAATTGAGTGTTTTACATGTCTTCTTTAAGTAAGAGTAATTTGCATGATAAATATGTTGTGCATGATCCACATAAAATTTAATGCTGATTGCTGTGAAAAGTTATTTTTCTCTCGGCTAAGACTGCTTCTGAAAAAAGAGCTGCTAACACGAGAGTATTTTTTAAGTTGAAATCATTTTCAGTGATATTTACTGTTCATTATGATTTTAATGCAAATTTCCCCAATATGTCATATTTGCATTCAGTATCCAGGCACACAGCGTTATTAATTTCTTGCTAGCGTCATCTGAGGTTCCAAGTCATACGTATTTTCCCTTAACTGATAAACAGTTTCTTTTCCTTAGTTGCACACTTGCCTTTTCCTCATGTTTACTGTCATGACAGGCACCGAAGGACTGATGTTAGCTAACCCCCATCCAGTAATCAGTGTAGGATATTGTCGCTAGGTTGGCATTCCAAACTGTTTTATTTTTGTAATTGCCATGTTAAGTTCGTTTGGGTTCTGTTTATTTTATTTCGAGGGGATAAAGGAAATGGCGTGGGAGGGGGACTTTAGTTTAACATCTTTTGTGAGACGGTATTGGTTTGAGGATGTTCTTACAAGTGTGTGGCATTTTGAGTTGCATATTGTTTTGATGAAGCTGTGGAAAGTTGTGCTCAAATGGAAATAACTTAGAAGTTTTAACTTTGATGAAAAGAAAATGAGATGTTTTTCTATGGAAAGCCTTGCAAGTTGCTTCACTAATCACATTTGTTCATCACTAGCGTTAAATTGTTTATTTGCAGAATCATTTACTGTAATCAACACTGCTCATGTTTCTTGGAACCATCAAACGTAAACTTAGAAACATAAATATTAGTGTTTTATTGCAGAATGAGCAGGTCTAGGAAGTGGCAAACACATGCAAATTAATATTACATTTCACTCAAGGAAATGCACTACAACTGTACCTGCAAGCAACTATGCTTAAAGAAACCAAATAAACATAATTAATAACTACGGATAAAATATTCCGACAACACCAATCGGTGTAAACACAATGAGAAAATAACACACCCACAGCTGCGTTTACCGGGTTGGAAACTGGAAACACAAACATGGCTAGCCACTGGCTGGAAATGTTTACTGTTCGTACGTGTTAGCATGCTCTGTCATAATTGCTAAACATGTTTTTAAAGTGAGTCCATTAAAAGTCAAAAAAATTTAATATTGGTTTAAAAACATAATTTAAACCGTTCATAGTTTGCAAGTATAATTAAAATTTTAAATTACAACTTATTTCTCAGTAGGTACTATTTTCTTCCAAACCCATAATCTAAATCGTCAACATAACATGCATCCCAAAGCAATTCATCAGCTGATACAATGCAGTACAAACAAAAGCATGTGCTGTTTACATAGTGTGTAGGTTGGTCACATTGTCTGCCAGATTTTACCCCACAATTCACTCATCTCTTGAGTATCACGAAGATAAGTATTGCAAAATTCAACATATTCTGATACAGATTGATTACAGTGGTTTGTAGCTACACACACCTGTTTTTGGTAAAAAATATATATATATATCTTCATTTCGTCAGTTTTGATTAGATGATTTCTGTATATTTTTTGTCACTTTTTTTTTTGATTTAGTCAAAAATTTCGTTGATTTCAAAAAAGAGCGCTGGTATTTAAAAAAAATTATTTTCATGTTTCCTTGTTTACGGTGGAAAAAATGGCAAATTTCATCCTTTTTTCACTTGATTTTGGTACATTTGTCTTGCTTAAAAATTTGCATACAACTACACTGTTCAGTTGTAATAAGTGAAAATAAACATTCAAGTATTTTTGAACAAACATAAATTAGGCAAATCCAGCTTTAGTGAATGCCAGTAATCAATTTCCTATTTTCTGCGGTGTTGTCATTCAATTTTTATAATCTGGTAGCAAAAAATTACTCTCAGAATTATTTTTCATTCTGTATTTAAGTGAATGTGGAGAGGACACAGAAACAACACTACACCGGGGGTTCATGAAAAAATTGTGATAACTATACCGTTTATTAATAATCAATTGGTAGTAATTCCATTCCCTTGAACATAACGGAGATGGTTACAGGGGTGGGTCGTATATGGTATCGTTGGCTAGATCATCTAAAATGAAACATTTATTAAGACAGTTGTTTTCTCATGTGCATAGTTTACGGACAATAAAATAAATCATGTAAGCATGTGGTTTGTGATGTACATATTTTACACAAAATGAAACTGAACTGAAACTAGGTATTTAATTTTTATTCTTAGTACAATAAAATGGAAATCGGCAAAACATGTTTTTTTTTGCATGCATTTCTAGTTTACGTACAATCAACAGGACGTTGGGTGTACTGTAAATTAGCAATGGCCAGATACCCAATATCTGTATTATTGGTACATTTACCATTATTGGATATCGGCACTAAAATAATGGCACATCTGTAATGGCCAATCTAACCTCAAGGTAAAGTATTTCTCTCCTCTGCTGCACGCTTAATTCCTCAACTCTTAACATCTAGATGCGGCAGTGCGACTGAAAATAATATTAATTTAAAATGTTGATAAGCAATTATAGGCTGTTCACTGTAAAGTGAGCACTTTTGAAGCCCTAGTTACTTTTTCCTTTCATCCAATTTATATCCCTCTACCACTTGTTAATGAAAACTCTGCCATGTGAGTAATAAACATAGTATATACATTCACCATACCCAAAACCGAAAGTCCGAGGCCACAATGAAATGTATTTATTTGTTATTATGTATAAAACAGCCTCAAAAAGTGCTCACTTTACCGTGAACAACAAACTCTACCTTTAAAATACCTTTGAAGAATTTGAGATGGCCACTGCAATGTTGCTGGCAAAAATTATATTTCCTTTACTTAAAAACAAATTAGTATGTACATGCCCATTACTTTTTTTCACTTCACAGATGAAATTTTAATTTTTTTTGGTAAAGAAGTTGTGTTTGACATACCTTTGTCAAAGTAAACAAAATAATTGTGACAAGTACCAACAAACACAAATTATGTCCTAAAAATAAATACTGCAGAAAACTATTTGAAAAAAGAAAGACCTGTGACTCAATGGTATTTGGATATTTGTTTTGTACTTAAATTGTGGTTCACTGGTACAAGTAAATTTTTTAATGATGTTTTGGTTTTTATGTAAGAATTGAAAAATCCAGAAGCAAGCCTCTTTTCTAGCGCTGTGCAACGACGAGCGTAGTAGTATGATCAGTAAGGTTCACAGTTTATTTACAAATGCCGCCTGAAAAGCTATTTTCATGTTTACATTTGGTAGTATTTAGTGGTAAAGGTTGGAATGTTGCAAAGTTTTAACCATTTTTCATAAAATAAATTATTTTCACTGTTTTGATGCCAAGATCATCATCGTAATGATAGTTCTTTTCGTGTAATTGTTTTAATGCTAGTTGATTGCGTGAGTACCACTACTGAACTATACAAATATACAATGGCACCAAAAAAGCTACATTTGGTTGGATTTCATGGCGAAAGCCAGTGATAAAACGAAAGCTGTATGCCTTCGTTGCTGTAAAGAAGTGGGTCGCTGTGGCTAAACGTCTTGCGAATTCAACACTACTAATCTTAGTCTTTGTGCCTGGTGACAACTACTGCTCTGTCAGTACTTGAATTCCTGTCCTTTTACACATTTTTTGTAGCCTAGCAGCCTACTTGCAACCTTAAATTAGTGTTACAATATGTTATAGCAAACTATAATTTTGTATTATGTTGAACTATTTTTTCTGCTGTTTTGATGTACAAGTCAAAGTAAATTCCACCTAACAGCACATCTTTTTAGCTTAATGCAAGCCAAACATTATCAGGAAACTGTTTTCTCTCATCCACTTTAGTGACAATTGTCTGTCTACAGTATCATAATTGATAATATTGATTTACTTACAGGTATCAGATTGGTATAATTCAAAATATCGGAACCTGCATCGTAATCAGGTTTTTTTTCAGTATCGGGCCATCACTACTGTAAAGACTGTGAAATGGGAATTGCGAGCACTCATTCACCTACATCTCTTCATAAGTGTTGGAAATGTCGACCTTCTTGGATCAGACACGGCTCTGCTCTCCTTATGTCTACGGTTGCTCTGCGTACCTCAGCGCAGCTGAGAGATCCACATGCTGCTCTGATTCTGTCTTTTATGTCTTACCTTGTTGGATGCACACAGTCGACAATGTCTTTAATTCTCCCCCACAAAAAGATGCTATTTGTGGACAAGTCTTGAGAATGTGGTGGCCAAGCTACAGGACCCATTTGTCCAATCCACCATCTGGGGAATAACATGTCAGCAACTATTTGTGCTCTGCATGAACAGTGAGCAGGACAGCTATCCTGTTGAAGCGAGAGGGACATCTTCGATCAGCTGATGCAATGCATACATGGCACCATTCAATTGCCCTTCAAAAAATATGGTCCTATGACACAATGATGTAGAAGGCCATGCCAAGTATGAAGACTCAACACATGCTGGTTATCCACTTGACAGAGCAAATGTGGTTTGACGGCAGACCAGTAATAGCATTATTTATGTCAACGTTACCATTGCTCTTGATTGGTCTAATCAGTCCATAAAAGCTATAATCAGGGGTCTACCGCCCCTGGAAAGCGTGGAAAAATCAGGGAATTTTAGTTAAAAGAAGTTGGCAGTGAGTTGTTACGTGAGTGTGTACGATAACCTAACCTGTTTTTTCAATGAAAATATGGCAGGTGTTTTCGGAGTGATTGTGTCACTATTCACAGTCATTCATTGAATTTAAATTTAAAACATTGGTCTTTTACTGTCATCAAACAACTCTGAAGTGTTCGCCAATTATCTCGTAAGCCTATGATGATTGAGTTAACTTCGTCATGTGAACAAGTTAACTCTGTTAACTCTGTCAGGTTAGTTTTCGCAAATGCCTGTTATTTGTGTTTGTTTCAGTAGTGTACAGAAATTTGATCCTAGGGAGACTAAATGGGGAATTTTGAGACATTGTTACTATTTGTTTAAGAATTTACCTGCAAGGAGCGCAGATTACATTCAAATCACAGGGTCAGAGATTTTTCCCAAGAAGTTTTGTGCAATCAGATGGCTAGAAAATGTGGAAGTTGCTGAACGTGCCATGAAAATCTTGCTTCACCTTAAAAAATTTGTTAAAGAAGTGTCGGTTTCTTGTGTGTCTTTTGACATGGTGAAAAGTTCTCTTGTGGACAATCTTCTGGAGGTAAAATTGACTTTATTGTACTCTTTGGCATCAGAACTGGAATTGTTTCTTACAATATTTCAAAGGAAAGTAACCATGGTGCCTTTTCTGTGTGATTCACTGGAAGACATTTTATTAGCCCTGGTGGAAAAAATTTGTGAAATCAGAGGTACTGCAGAGCTTGAAGGAGAAGCAAAATGAGTCTCGATTAGATTTAGATCAGCAAGAAAACTTTGTTAGGTTAGGTTATGCAGTACGTCATATCATCAAGAAAGAAAAACTACCAGAAAAGGCTGTCGTGCTATTAAAAAACGATGTTTGGATATGTGTAAAGGTGATTTTAATAAAATTTCATGACAAGAGTCCCCTGAAGTACAAACTCATTAAGGGAATTTCCTGCTCGTGTCCATCTGTGGCTTTAAATACACAGCTAAGGAAACAGTGCTTGAAGTTGTCTTCAAAATCGGTGGTTGTTAGGACAAGAAGTTGATATAATTGAGCAAATATATGAGTT
The DNA here is from genome assembly GCA_029891345.1 of Dryococelus australis. Lineage (NCBI taxonomy): Eukaryota > Metazoa > Arthropoda > Insecta > Phasmatodea > Phasmatidae > Dryococelus > Dryococelus australis. The sequence goes on along the minus strand of CM056995.1, from coordinate 178,650,515 downwards.
GGTATATTCCTTGGAAGATTCTAAATCCCTTCTTTCATCTTTTTCTCGAGAAGGGCACCTTGATCACTTGTGGGTTTAGCTAAAAGTAGCCTCCTTGAGTTTGTGAAAGGGATGTTGGCACGTTCCCACGGAAATGCCACTTAAGAATCAGGATTTTCATTAAATTGTTATCTGTTGAATGAAAACTTGCAGGATCAATCCTAGATTGCACACACACAAGTGTACGACTATGTTCATCGTGGAGGTTTAGAGTATGTTATCACTAAGTCCATATTACAATATGTAGGAAATGCCAGTTGTAGGCAGGTGTAAAGGTAAAGAAGCTTTGCAAACAAAAAAAAAAAGAAAAGGAAGCGGCAGATAAGAGGAAGGCAAAAAAAGGAGAGTTCAAGAGGAGATCAAAGAATTATAGAAGAAAAAGGCTTGAGTGTTGGGAGTGCTATAGATGCAAAAGTTGAGTCACTTCGGAATTTAATGTAGCTGCCTTTTACTATTTTTTTTACAACAGTGTGTATCAAATATTGCGACAAATAACTTTTTTGTATCATTATTAGTGATTTTTCTTTGTGTAATGTTTCTTTTTTAGTGTGATACCGATATGTGTTTTATTGTCTAAGTTCTGTTCAGCATATTTTTATTGTCATTGTTAACTTCCTGTCATTGTCGAGATTGGTATTGTAAGGTATGACGAAATTATTTTTGGCATGTATTAATTTTGTAGTGTACTTACTAGACACTATTTTGAAATCTATTGAAATTTTGGTTCATATTAAAATCAGCTTCATATAAATATCGCAAAATTAGTCTGACATGTTTACATTGTAAAGTAAGCTGATGTACATATTACTCTTTTGGTTGTGTTTGAATTAGTGAGCTTATTTTTGGCAAAATTTTTGTAGTTATGTATTATTAGTGTTTTGTATTCTTTTCAATGTGTGCTAATATCCTATTAAGTAAAACACATTTGTTATTGTGCATCCCTGTTGCTAATTGTAATTTTTCAACAATATAATATGTGTATTTTTACAGTCTGGTGGAATTCCGTAAGTGTTTAAAAAATATCTGAAAAAATATATTTGTAGTCTTGGAAAACCTGGAAAAATCAGGGAGTTTTGTTTCTTAGATTTAGTACACATCCTGTGTGATGGAAAGCACTGTCCTTGCTCGGGTACCAGTTGCAGAAATCAATGCGCTTAGGAAAGTCATTGCTAAGTTCTAAGTTCTTGGTGCAGCTGTACATGGTAGATATGGATGTAAATGATTATCAGCAAGGATTTTCCACACTGTACTTTGAGACAATCCTGAGTCGCCGGCCATCCTCCCTGTAGAATCATGAGGATTGACTACCATGGCAGCAAGTACATCAACAGCCCTCTCGTATCTCACAGGTAATCTGATACGTTTGTTATATGTTCGTTGCATTAACCTGGTTGTGCACATGTGACATGCAAGATGCTGGAAGACATTGTGCGAGTGCTGGATGTGCCATTGATATATATCTGCATACAAACGTACAGTAGCTCTGCAGTTGCGACGACATTCTCCTAGTATCGTCAGCATGTTAAATGCTTCTTTGTTTGTAAACTGTATTCTATTCAGAAAGCCACACCATAGACAGACAGTGTCTGACACTAAAACAACACACACAATTAATGGTTTCAATGTAAAATGAATGACTGTCTGAATGAACGACCTTTTGATTGTCAGTTAACTTGGATGCAAAACCTGCAGTTCCTGTAAGTGGTATATGGCTGATCTGCTTGCTGTATAGTGCCGTATTGTTGTCTGCATTTGCTCGGAAACAGTCTAATACGAATTGTGCTAGTCCATGCAGTAAGGCGTATAGGTCACTGCTAGTATCAAAGCGAGTCTCATACTTGCAATGGGCAATACCGTAATGGCGCACATTGTGTGTGTGCCGTGCATAGTTTACGCACAACCAATGACAATTGGATAAACTTAACTGTTTTAGATTGTTTCTCATCAAATCCGGAGAATAAGGCAGCACTAAGCGGAACGCCACCATCAACCACTTACAGGAACTGCAGGTTTTGCATGCAAGTTAACGAACAATTGAACGTTCATTCATTCATTTGTTTTGCATTGCATGTATGACATAATCAGAGCAGCATGTGGATCTCTTACCAGTGCTAAGGTTTGCCGAGCAACCGCGAATGGAAGGAGTGCCAAGTCATGTCTGATACAGGGTGGTAGACTTTTAAAATACTTATGAATAGTGCTGTGTGCAAATGAGGGTTCCCAGTTCACTGTAGTTCTCTTACACCATACTTTTATTTACAGTACATTCACTGTTGTTTTACTTGTATGTAAACTAGGAATGCACGCAAGAAAAAAATGTTGATTTCCATTTTATTGTTGTAAGGATAAAAATTGTTTTGGTTTAGTTTCATTTTACGTGAACTACATACGTCACAAACCATATGCTTGCATTATTAGTTTTATTGTGCGTAAACTATGCATGTCAGAAAACAACTGTCTCAGTAAATGTGGTTTTCTTTTAGACACTCTATCAAACAATACCATATAAGACCCACATTCCCATTTGCAATTCCAAAGCTCACCCCCTATAATTCTATCTTTGGTATGTTAAGGGAAATGTAATTAATACCAATCAATAATTCATATAGGGTATAGTTACTACAATTTTTTACAGAATCCCTGGTGTTGTGTTGTTTCTGAGAAGAAAGGGTGGTACAGGTGCTGTTAATCATCTTATACATTCGTGGACATACCCAAAATCTTGCGAACGGTTGCAGATCACGAAATGCGGTTTTTGATAAATGAAATTATATATGGAGGCCAGTAATTTGCAGCAAAGTGACTATTCGTAACAGGTGCATGGACAGAAATAATTAAACCAGATATGATTTTTCCTCTGGGTGGAAACATACATTTATTTCAACTGCATCTGAAAGGATGAGGAAAGAGAATTTAATGATAATAGCATATGCAATAGTATGTAACATAGACAATGCCAAAAAATAAGGTGCAATAAGTTGAGTTGGCCGGTAGCATGGGGTAGTGGACCTGTACTCACATCTGTAAGCAAGATATGCGCGTTATGGCATACTGGCCAGACTGCTTCCTTATAGCAGCGTAGCGCTTAAACATAATGGGGCAAGTGGCACGGGATGTGATATTGGACAAAGGAGAGCACTGCAGTGGAGGGAAGATGGGCAATGTGAGTGCAAGGCTGATATCAATACATAACATTTTATTCAGATAGAAACATAATTCATGAGATTTGTCACCTATTCATTAACTATACTGAGTGACGAGTGCATATAGATGCACAACAAAAATAGAACAAACCAACCTAAGGAGAAATGCAATTGCATCCTCATGCACAGTACAAAAGAGCACAGTTGTGGTTGAAATGCTTCACATTAGGTCTTTTCACAGGGTCAGTATGTTTACTATAGATAGTAATACACATCTGTAAACATACATGTAGCCAGCGACGAGTGATCTGAAGTGTTTTTGGCGTAATGCCTCTGCAAGCTGCCACAATGTGTTCCTGCATGTCTTCTGGTGTCATAGGAACCGTGTTGTACACCCTATATTTCAGTGTTCCCATAGGAAGAAATCTAGATGTGTGGGGCCACCATGCCCTAACCACCAGTTTGTAAATGTTATAGTTAATGCTTGCCTTGCAACCAAAGCAAAATGTGCAGGACACCCATCATGCTGAAACTACACATTGCAATGTATGTTAAGCGGCATATCTTCCAGAAGTGCCGGTAAGGTCTCCGAGGAAATGGGCGTACATACAGCCAGTCACTGTCCCTTGAATGAAGTATGGCTGTATGGTATAGTTTGAACCGATTCCACACCACACGTTCACTTTCCACTGTCACTGGTGCTTCACGTGCTGTACCCAACACGGATTCTCCGTCGCCCAGTAGTGCAGATTTCATAAATTGTCGCGTCCATATTTAGTGAAAGTCGCTACATCGGTAAATAGTATCTTCTTCAGGAAATTGCTGTCATCCCTTAAAGACATCAGAACAAATCCACAAAACTGAACACGCTGCTGGAAATCACCTTCATGTAATGCCTGGTACAGTCACTTGATATGGATGGAATTTCCATCCCCGCAGTATCCATAACACACTTGTTTTACTTATTCCCTTGAATGTGGAAAGTTCTCGCGTACCCATGTGGGGGTTTGGATTGACATGTGCCAACACATTGTGTTGATGCATCTCGCACGTAGCAATCTTTCGTCACGTATGTTGTGAAATTCCAATCACCTTGTGACGAAAAGTGTACAGATACTTAGGATCATTTTCCCTGAGATGGGAGCCTGATTAGGATACCTTTCATCATACATTTGGACCGCTTGCTTCGCATTTCTGCCACACTCACCGTAAATGAGTAGAACTTCCAGTTTTTCCTCATTCGTGATCTTCATTGTATACGTACAGCCACACATTGCATTAACACTTACCATAACAGATTACGGGGACTGGTGCTGCGCTGCTATTAGGAAGCTGTCCTAACAGAAGGAGTCATGGCACGTGTTGTTTGCTTACAGCTGTTAGTACAAGTTCACTGCCCCATGCTGCTAGCCTACCTAAATTAATCATATTTGTTCATTATTTCTTGACATTTCTGTGTTACTTTCAATTGCATATGCTATATCACTGAATTCCTCTTTGCACATGCTTTCAGGTGGGATATTCCGTATCAAATCAACCAATTAAAAAAATAAAAATGAATATTAAGCTTTTAGATTTTAATGATCTTTTTTGTAGTTATGTAGTACCTATAACAAAGATGAAAATGGCAAAATTTCAATTTTTTTGGACTTTTGGTTTTTGAGTTGTGAATTTTTGAAATTCCAAAAAAATAGTAAATTTTGTACCTTCAGAAATTTTGTAACTGCTCTAATTCGAGAACCGTTCAACTTTGAGAGTTGAAATTTGTGTCATTTTGCTCAGTTTATTATGGCGTTTCATAAAATTGCTTAAAACATTTCCCCAAAACTAAAAAAAAAACATATATTTTTTTTAAATAAAACTCTAAATCAGAATTTTTAATTTTTTTAAAAAAGATTATTTTTTTCATACATCTATTAACTACCTGTATACCAAATTTCAAGGTGGTATTCCAATGGTATCTTAGTAAAATAATTTTTTGTTTGTGTCTATGTAGGTAAAAATTTTGCAACAGATAAAAAGGCACATAAGAGTGGTATAGTTTGAAGACAGTAGGGGTGCTATGAAAGTTTAACTAGAAATATAACAACTGCACCCAAGTTAAATAATTATACAAGTTATTGTATGTCATATTATATTGTAAAACATCAGTATGTTAGTAGGCCTATAACAGTAAATGTTAGAGAGTTGTAGGCCTACACTAACACTTTAACAATTCAATTACCCGGTATTGATTTTAAATTGTGCCCATGGATAACGTAAAACAATATGCTATATACTTACATGAGTCTAATGATTTTGCAAAATTTGTGTTCTGTCATAACTTAAACAATACTTAAGTTACAATCTTGATTTGTTAAGAGTTATCTTTTTGGACAGAATTTATGAAGCTTTTGTCATCTCCTGTTGAGGTACTTGGCAAGTTCTATCTGTGGCTGTTGTTGGATTAATTTTACTAATTATACATTTTTTTGGTACCGTCAAAATGTCTGCTCTCCTTGGGTATGTAAATGAAGGCGAAGGACCACTTGGATGAAGAAAAGAAACACTAACTTCTTCTTCAACATCATTTTTTGAAAGAACACATGCCATCCACCATTGTTTTTCACAGGCGCATGCAACAAAACCTACAATCTTTTCAAATGGTACATCTTTAACACCAGGACTGAGATTTGTCAGAATATGAATAGATTTTTGCTTTGACTGTATCTGTTGCTTGAGGATTATATGCATGGAATTTTAGAGTGCCTACTACAGCTGTTGATTCTTCCAATCTAATTTTCAGCAATTTTACTTCTTTAACATACTCTTCATTTGACAAATATCAAAAGTTGCTGAGGGTATGTTTTTTTATTCCCCACTGAAAAAGTTGAAATGGTGTCAATATCTGGTTGTCTGTTGGATTTTGGAGACTGACTATTGCTGCCAGTGTTTTTACTGTACTGGCTACTCCATCACACATGCTTTTGCCATGAGATGTTGCATAAAAGTGCCATTCTGCCTTGATTCCATCAAACTCTTTACCATGATGACACAGATTTGAGAAATTCTTTCTGTTTTTATATTGTGCAGCTGAGCCGTCAGAGGAATATTAAAACTTTTTTTAATTGGGCAGAAAACATTTTAAGAAGTCAATAAGTTTTTTTTAAGACATGAACAAGGACTGTGTTGTGTGGCTAAACAATCTGAAATAAATACAATTCTTTTATAAACAAGGACTTGTTTTCCTGTTTCCATGTCTTTGTCCTTGTAGTACACGACAAATGGATGGACAGTAGCCATGGAGTTATTCCAGTGGAACCCTGGAGCTTTGTCTTGCAGAACAAAGTAATAGTTTTCTGCAAAGTCACAAGTTATCACAGCTTCATTTTTTTCCAATGAAGATTTTTTTTCAGAAAAAAATAATGATTGCGATTTTGCAATGAAGTCGTGTTTCTTTAGGTGTAATAACTGGATACAAAATTCTTCAGTTGGTTTATTTATTGTTTCAAAAGAACTACAGTCAACTGTTATCCATTTTTTGTAAGTTATGTTCGCAATCATATCGTCGAGGCAACCTAGTAATGCTTTTTTTAAATTGTTAATTCATCCAGGAAGCACAGTTTGATTGGTGGGTTTGCACATGATTTGGGAAATTCATTTTTTGTACATCTTCAGCAGATTTTCCGACCCAGGTAATGTAATTTTATGCACGTTACCATCCACAATTATTAATTTTATGTTTTTGTGTGCTGTGCAAACACACACACACAGTGTGTGCCACTGGCACCAGCTATTACACATATCTTGGGTCATAGTTCAGCAAATTTTGAAAAGCCGATTTTTAACTCTGGGTGTTTGCACTTAAAGTACACTTTTCTTAAGTTTGCCAATATTAACCTTTTTTGGATGTGAACAGGTTTGCCATTAGCATCCTTTCCCATTGAGACATAATCTTTTAAAACAGGCATTTGCCTACTGACATCACTGCAGTAAAATTCCTTTATTAATTTTGCTGTTTCGTTTGACAAGGTTTTTCCAGGTTTTGGATCCGGTGTAGACAAACTCCTTTCACTTCTAACAGTTGTTTTGCTTTCTGTGCAGTGTAATTGCGTACACCAAACTCACTTTCAGTTTTAGCACAGGACCAGCTTTTAGGTAAAATTGTTAAAATTGGTCTTTCACTTTTACGTACAGTTGTACATTTTTTCTTTCAGCTCATCTATGATATCTGTTTGAAACCCTTCACAAGCACATTCATTAACATTTCCATCAGTTTTAAAGAAAGATAATTTAGTTTGCATTTAATTTTTTCTATCTTTTCGTTTCAGTACCTTTTATTACTTTTACATTTACTTTTCATAACAGGTGACTCTCCAATAGAGGTGCATTTAAATAATACAGATCTGTTTCAGCACACATATATTCAGTATCATCTTACTACAACTTGGTTTTTTAAGTGTCATTTTCAACAATGCCTAATTCATATTTTTTCTTTTCATTTGTGGAACTATGTTTTTCATTGCCTAATTGTAAGCGGCAGTAAGTACAAATTTTCATACCATCTTCAATGCCGTAGTCTAAAGTAGTCATCCATGAAGTAACATTTTTTAAGTCTTTGGAAATTCAATGTCCATTCTTTTTTAAAGGATTACAACAGTATTTGGAGCTCTCTTTATCCATTGAAAACTTCAATGATCATTCCGTACTGTAATGAAAAAGAGTACAGCAATTAACTACTCAAGTTTTAAATAAAAATCATCACTCAATATTGTTCACTCAATCACAATTTATAAAACCACTATAACAAATCTTATTCTAAAACTTCAAAGCTTCACATTAGTTCTCGTAAGCACTTTGAGAAATCTCCAGAAACACTATATAAGTCCCAAAACACAATATGGCGGAACAGGCAATGTTGCCAGGTTTACTGAGGAAGAAATTCCTCAAGATTACTTGAAAAATCCTTCACAGTATAAAGAAATCCTTACTTCTAGTATTAAGTTTTGAAATGAAATGTATTTAAAAGTGAACATTTAATACAGTTTAAGATTGTAAAAATTCCATGTAAAGTATCACACTTACAACAAAGTCATTCAAATTTTTTCATTAGTATGCTGTTGGGTTTTCTTAAAACAATTAGTGTTAACAGATCTTAATAAAACTTGGGTTGAGTTATTAATACACTTTTGTTAATTTGACACATTTCAATTAAAAATTTTATTTTTATTAAATTAAAAATACAAATTGACTTTCAGTTACACGTAAAAAGTACTCTTTCAATATTATTATTGCCTTTATTTTTTTGTTACAGAAAAAACAGTTGAATACCTAGAAGTCAATTACTATGCATATTTTAAAGTCATTTTGCAACAGTTTTAATTTTTTTCTCTGATAGGCCTAGTAGTCAGCCTTCAGTCTCCTGTTTTATTTGATTTAGCTATATTTTTACGTATATTGACACAAACAAAAAATAATTATAGTTAGATATAAGTGGAATGTATTAAAAGAATTAATTTTGTTTTCAAAAAAATAAAAATTCCGATTTTGAGCTTTACAAAAAAATATTATTTTAAGTTTTTGGGGAAATAATGTTTTTAAGTAACTTATTCATGTTATATATTTTATGAAACATCATAATCAACTGAACAAAATTACACTAATTTAAGCTCTCTATGTTGAACGGTTCTTGAACTAGAGCGGTTACAAAATTTCTGGAGAATGCAAAATTTACGAATTCCTTGGAATTTCAAAAATTCCCATCTTGAAAACCAAAAGTCCACAGTAATTGAAATTGTGGTGTTTTCATCTAATTTGTTAACTACCACTATGCCAAAAATTAAGAAAATTCTACGTCAAGTTTTTTCCATTGGTTGATGCGACATGAATTGTCCCAGATGCAGTTGAAATAAATGTATGTTTCAAGGTGAAAATCATATGTGGTTTAATTATTTCTCTCCATAGAGGTGTTACAAATAGTCACTTTGCAGAAAATTACTGGCCGCTGTATGTAATTTAATATAGCGAAAACCATATTTCGTTAGCAGCAACCGTTTGATATGTTGGGGTTGTCAACGTTGGGTGGACCTCCCTGTACATATATATAGACATACGCACACGCATACACAAATTATCTTCAGAACCGCTGAAGGTCTGAAAATTTATTTTGAATTCGTAAATGGCACTATGGGGCTAATAGGCCACCATTTATACCTGGTCCGAGATGTAATTAATTACCAAGATGACAATATCAACTTTGGTTTTTCAAATGGGAATATTCTCAGTTCTCCCAATAGCATATGATATTGAGGGACTGTTTCAGTGACTTGATTATTTTAAAGATCGAACAAGCAATGTTTGAGATAAGGGAGTTTTTATATGTGTATGCATTTGACAGTAGCTGTGGTAGGGTTGGTTGCATCATCCACTGGGAGATGTTGCATTGGTGTGGATTGTGAAATAGATGAGTCTAAGATATACTGTTTTTTAATATACGGTACTCAAAATATATTAATGACAACTAATCTTGTCACACTTACCAGAGGAAAGTTCTTGTAAACATAAAAATTTAGCATGGTTTCCACGAACACCAAATACCGAAATCCCCCCCCCCCCCTCCTTCCCCACCATTTTTTAAATCTATACTTTTTTATGTAAATGAGTAACAGCTCATGTAATAAATCTATAAATTAATTTTTTTTTTTTACCTTGCAAGAAATTTGTAACCAGGATGCATGAAAATAAAATTGTATTTTGACTGTCAAATGAATAAAAGATATTTTACTATTTTTAAATTCACTGTAAAGATATTAATGGCAACTTATCTTGTCACACTTACCTGAAGGAAGTTCTTGTAAACATAAAAATTTAACATGGTTTCCACTAACACCAAATACCAAGATATCCCCCCCCCCCCCCCGGGAATGCACAAATACCAAAATACCACCCCCTTCCCCCACCTTCTTTACAAAGACAGTATATATTCTTACATACAGGCTATGCCTACTATGGCATTAAAAGTACGTAATTCAGCTTTGTGGTATGATATAACAACAAACTGTACAGCCTGATACTTTTATGGTTGTTATAATTCTCAGGATGTAGGTAGCGAAAATAATATTTAAGGAAATGTTACTTAATTTCAGTAATTTTAATAACTCATTTAGTAACGCAAATGTTAAGTATTGCAGGTCTACGTACAAATTACTTTAATAACTTTTCTCAAATACCTACAGAACTTTTCTCAAATACCTACAAGTTCAGATTGTCATGTTGTGAATAAAAGCTTATTTCTGACTAACTTGATATTTACACTGAAGTTCAGTCGCACAACCTCCCTCCTCAAAATTGTGAATACAGCCCTAGGCTTGTTCTCAGGTAGCTAATGAAAAGCTATATTTCATTTCAGAGATGTTATAAAGAGCTCTAGAGAAGCAGATGTGACCTACAGCAACAATATATCAAACGAACATGTTAATTACACACATGCTCCACCTACCCAAGATTGAAGACATCATAAAGTTCATTTTCCTTAGCGATAAATTTTGGAATATCTCGGTTCCTGCTGATGCATGACACACTTCTTTATGATGTTGGAGCACCTTCGTTTGGTGCTTAAATCGAAAGAATTTTGTTCTATAAATATGTTGTAATTTACTTGATATCAAAAAGTTGTCTTTCCATTGTAAATCCTGTTTATGCTAATTATTCTTCCGTTATATTACAATATTCTTAACAACGTATGTTAAAAACATATGAGGCTTTTAATTTGCAAAACAAAAATGCTCGAAACGTTTATGAATGACTCCAACATTGAACCCTACATGCCATTATGTTACTTTCAAATACAGTCTTTAAAATTAGTAAAACCCTTTAAATTTATTTGCTAACAAGTATCCCTGCGTAACAAGCTTGACAAATTTAATATATGTTCTAAAAGAATACAAGTTATACAACTTACAAGTTTGTATGGCCAGTAAGCTTAACATTTTGAAACCCTCCAGAACCAGAGAGTTAGTGTTTCAATCAATAATAACACAGAGAAATGTTCATAGCAATGACATGTGTGCCCAATTAGGGTATCATCTTTATTTTATTTCAAGGGAAAAAGGAAAAAGTGAGCAGAGTGGGAGGGCTTTAGTTTATCGTCTTTTGTGAGACGGGATTATTTTGATGATGCCGGAATCACATAGCTCCAATGTGCACAGCATGGCGGTCAGCAGCCAATGAACTACAAGATATATAATCGTAAGCCCTACCAGCAATTTTGGATTAGAAATAATTTATTTTCTTCGTCGTGTCGTACGGCATGATGCACAGAATGTACAACATTAAAATGGAATTTTATTGCACTCTTTCCCTACAATGGTAAATACAGAGCTTAAAAGAAAAAAAAAAATAGAAAACTACTGTATCATACTCTTAAAAATAATAATTTTACTTTTGTATGCATTAGCGATACCAATTTGTCACTATTATGTATTACAAATTCCCCTCTTGTTCATCGCCTTTGAGACTAAGGTAGCCTGTCAGTGCCTTCTAAATAGTTAGGTTAAATGCCAAAAGCTTGGTGTTGATCGTGCTGTTTTGGTCAGGCCTATGTGATTCCAGCATGAGTGTGTGGCATTTTGAGTTACATATTGTTTTGATGGAGCAGTGGAAAATTTTGCTGGTATGAAAAAAACATTTAAATTATTTAAATTAGAAAATGATAGCTATAATGAAAATTCAAAACGTGATGCATACGTCGCTGTTTGTATTTGTACAGATGCAGCAATATATACATGCACACACTTTGACCAAAGTTAACCTTACACTCAAATTTACTATGTAGACAAACAAATATTATTCACTCACTACAAAAGTGTTGAAAGTGCAGCATTTTTCAGGCCACGTGCATTAAAAAAATTATATTAACGGTTTACGAAACACGCAAACCTACTGTTGTAACCTCTTGAACACGTTTTCTATGGCAATCCTTGCGAATTTACTCCACTAAAATCAGGTTTGTTCATCACTAGCATTAAATAATTTATTTGCCAAATCATGCAGTAAAATCAACTCTGTACACGTTTCCTGATACAAACAAACTTAAAATTATATACGAATATTATATTCATGTCACTTCATTGTTGAAGGTGGTTAGGAAAATGGCAGAACGAGCAGTTTTCACGACATTCCGATTAATATTACATTTCACTCACTCAAAAAAATGCACTACAACTGTACCTACAACCAACTATGTTTGGAAAAACAAATAAAAAATAATTAACTACTTATTAAATAGCCAAGAAAACTTAATATTGCTGTTGAAAAATAATTTGAACCATAAATGTTGTAAGTATAATTAAAATTTTAAATTACAACTTTTAGTTCCGAGTGCTATTTTCTTCCAAAGACATCATCAAAATAGCCAACCTAACAACACGGATCCTATAGCAATTCATCAGCTAATACAATACTGTAGGAGCGAGAGCATTTGCTGCTTACATAGTGTGTAGGTTAGTCACATTTTCTGTCAAATTTGAGACCACTTATATGAAATGAACAATAGTTGGGACGCAATTGGGATATGAAATTTGTTTGGACCATCATCTTGTGCTTCTTTCTTCTTTTTTTATCATTTTTTCTGTCCATCTTACGCCGACCTCCTGTGGCGCAGTCGGTTGGTGCGCCACTGGTCTGCGCTGCGTGAGGTTCTGCGTTTGAATCCTAGGTAGGGCATAGGTGTGTGTTTATGTCAGGTAATAAGTTAGTTTGTAAGCCATTGTCTAACAAGCATTCAGGGATAGCACCAGGGGACTTAATAAGCTGTTTCCACCTCATGAGATACTGTGGCATCTTCCTCCTCTCCAGCATTGTCTGAAGCCAGGGCAATGTCCTTCTTAATGAGTGCTGCCTTCAAATGGTGTGACCTTATTTGTTGCCTTTGTTGGTGATGGTCTAGCGAACCCCGGATTTTTACATGTGGGAATTGTGACAGACGATGCCGCTGGTGGGTGTGTTTTCTTGGGGAACTCCCGTTTAACCTGTCCCTTCATTCCGTTGCTGCTCTATATTCACCTCGCTTCACCCTCATCTCTCAAGACCACAATATTAAGAGCTGCCCAAATCTCTTCACTCACTCCAACGAACCAGGCAAATATAGGTGCAGAGCCCATATCCATGCCCATGTACACTCGTGTAGCATCAATTGGTGCCTTTTTGACAGGAGGTGTGGTAATGACCAATTAGTCCATGCATCTAGACCTGCCGGGAAGATGTGTTACCTTTGTGTGGAGGCCGGTGTAATCAACCACAAGTACCCTGAAATGGCACCAAAGGGTATCCTCTATAGTGGGGAGCCTGGGGTGTTTTCCCTGGTAGGGGAATAAAATTAGCCTCTCAGGATGGACAATTTTCTTCCTGGTTTGCCCTGGTGTACACTTCGCTGTGCTGCTGGGGCAATCATTTGCAGTAAATAGCAGCATGGGTAGCTGTTCCTAAGTACTGCTTAGGCCTATGGAGGTTGGTCCCCCTCCAAACTACACAGTCCGTGAGGTATTTAACTGCTGACTCCTTTTTCCCCAGAATGCCAAGCTGAGGCCGACGAGTCCCAGGAAAGGGAGAAAGGTGGGGGTGGGGGTCTCCACCATAGCTTCTAAAAGCACTCCAGAAAAGGGCAGCACCCTCAACAGCCACTTAAAACGGCACCACAATGATACTGGTGGTAATTCCGATTGTGATTCTGTAGTGCATTAAGTCTACTGCTGTTAAATTACGTACACCACTTTTTTTTGTTATTGGGAGGTTTAGAAGGGCACACTTTCGAAAAGGTGTTACCTTTTGAGTTTCAAAAAGTTACTGGTGGAGTAGCTGGTGGTCCTGTTGCTACTGTAAAAAGATCAGTGAAAGCAGTGAACTTCTGGTCTAGAATGCAATGCTGCAAGTCCCAAGTGTCCCTCAACTCCAGTAAGGGTATCGTCTGATGTCTTGACCTGATTGGCATTCTGGAAAGCAAGTTCTTAATTGAGCTACAAACCCTATGTGCGTGTCGAGAAATTTAATCGTGCTTCTCTCTGTTAAAGTTTGGAAACTCATCTTTAAATTGTCTGAACTTACCAGCTTATCTGAATATGCTGACCCACCGCAACCTAGTATTTCTCACTGCAGCAAATCTCTGAGTTGTGTGAACTGCAGTAAATGACATCCTGTATGTTCGAAGGAGTGCTCTGTTTACAAGGAGTAGTAGGCTGACAAGGTTTCCTTCGTCAAGGCATAGAAACTATTCCATACTCTCTGGGGCGTGAAGCCTGCTGTCCCCTACAGAGTTGTTGCCAATGCTCGACCAGTAGTAAAGGATGCATGTTTGCAGACAGTCAATGTGGCTACCCAGGCAAAAGTTTCTGAATGCCTCGGAAGTTGCAGCGAGTTTTGACGACTCAAACTAAAACTGTATACGCAGTGTGTGCCAGCTGAGAAATAACTGTCAAAACCTTCTGTTAGCAGATCTCGTTAGCAAGCCAAAGTCTGTCGCTTATATCCCTTCTTGCTAGTGAACCTGTAGCCTAGATGACAGTTGATATTGATTTGTAAAACACTGGCAAAGGCTTGGAAAGCTTTAAACTTGTGATCAACCAACATAGAGAGAAATTGAAGTAATTGTTTCCACACACTTCCGTTACACATATCATGTCTTTCATACAGTGGAACTGCAGAGTCTACTTTAATAATCTTGAAGAACTGAAACAGCTCCTACTGTCCCATATTCCTACAGTTATTTGTCTTTAGGGAACTCAATTTCGTCCCACTGATACGGTCTCCCTTCAAGGTCACATATTTTACGGCCTGAATAAGGTGTTGATGGACAGTGCCAGCCAGTGGCGGGTCGTGTCTTGTGGTGAATAATTTTGTTTATCATGACACTGTTGTCCTTTGCGCTGCTCTGTAGGTGGTGATAGTCACCGTCTTGGCCCCCATTTCCATTTCTGGTTGTTGGTGACTTAAATGCTCACAATCAGATATGGGATTCTGACCACCGGTAAGGCCAAGATCATGAAGTAGTCGTGGCTCACCAATTCTAATATTGCCCTGAACATTGGTACCCCTACACACTTTACCATACACACTGCCACTTCTTCCTGTATTGCTCTTTATTTCTGTAGCCCAGCCTTGGTCACCCATTTCAATTGGTCTGTTTACCACATTCTTTTTTTAAGTGACCATTACCGTCATAATGGATTATGTGTCTTTTGTTGCCGTACTCAAGCCACCTTGTTGGGTAAGGAAGTGTTCCCTCCACTTCACTACTGAGGTTCCTGTTGACGTGTGCCTAGCAGTGGCACACTTTAACTGTATTATGCTGTCAGCTGGGGAAACTGCCATCCCCCAGTCATCATGTTCCTTGGTGGAGCGATGTCTGTGTCTGATGACATGCGTTCAGATGCTTCAGTGCTCACCCCACACAAACTAACGTTCAGCTCTTCCGCATCTCTTAGGTTCGGGCAGGATTTGTCTTTAAGAACTGCTGTCATAAATCCTGGAGAGACTTCATTTTATCGCTGATGGTACATGCTACCAGTAAGTTTATCTGGGACAACGTTCAGAAGCTGTGTGGACAATCTCTTTGCACACATGTTCCCTTTTTTTTTTTGTGTCAAAACAGAATTGTTACTGGGGGGACAGACACAGTGGATTTGTCGGGTCAATATTTTGCAGATGTTTCGAATAGCGCACATTACACTCCCTCATTTCGAGCCATCAAGAAGTCATGCAAGATGGTGGTTATCAACTTTGGTTTCCTGGGTGAGGAGGACTATAACCAGCCTTTAACCCTTCTTGAGTTGGAGCAGTCTTTATCACACTCGCAACATACATCTGTTGACCTCGAAAATATCTGTCATGATAGTGTTATTTCTGAACATCTTGAACAACATTTGGACCTCTGGTGTTTTCCCCTTGAAGTGGTGCAAGTCAATCCTTGTACCAATTATGAAACCAGGGAATGTCGAGAGAGATGTTCCAAACTATCAACCTATTTCCCTCATCAGCTCTGTCTCCAAGAACTTGGAGTATATGGTTAATGTATGTCTGATGTACCAGTACTGCCTTGAGACCTGGCAGCTTTTATTGCCTCTTCAGTGCGGTTTTTGCCCAAATTGTGCTCCTTGCTGTTTTATTTGACATGGAGAAGGTGTTTGCAATGGTTGCTACCTACTCTTGGGAGTTTGTTCTGGAGAATGGTGCACCACCTATGGAATGTGCTTTTTATGTGGATGACTTTACCACTTTCTGCCATGCTGCATCTGTATACATTGCAGAAGGTCAGATCCAGTTGGCTGTCCATCGCCTCTGGCGACAGCGGACAGATAAGACACAGGTGGTCCACTTGTGTAGTAAACGTGGCTTCTTTCCCTCTCCAGAGGTGCCTCTTTCTAATACTGTCAAATTTTTAGTTCTCTTATTCAAATTGTAAACTTTCTTGGAGGAGTCATATTCAGCCCCTCATATCTTGCTGTGCAAGGAAAAATAATTTGAAAAAACATTGAGTGGTCGTGATTGGGGTTTTGACATGGTCACCATGCTTCAGCTGTATCATGCATGCCCTGGTCTGTAGCAAACTGGACCACGCAGTGTCATTTTTCTTCTATGCCATTTGTGTTAAAACCATTAGCGTGTGCTCGTCATGCTGAAGGGGCATTTCCTTGATCTTGTGTCTGTGTTGCATGGTTCTGTTACGCTGATGGGTGGGCCTTTTGTCACTGCTGCTTCTCTGTATCTTTTTGTACTTCTTCTTGTAGTATTTTAACTGCAGAGCTTTCCGTTATTTTCAAGGCTCTTGTGTTTTATTAGTAGGGTGTTTCACACACAGTAAATGCCTTGTGAGCTCTGATTTGATGATTGCCTTAAAGCTATCAGAATTGGCTCCACAGCTTCACCCGCTTCTTTCCATGATTCAGGATGGTGGCCTTTTAATATTCGTAACAACCTACAAGGAATACTATGTGGTGGGAGTGCTACTCCCATTTTTATGTGCAACGGGACTTTTTAATGTGTTGCAATTGGTTTTTTCTTTCTTGTACTGTGTGTTATATTGTTTTGTGTAGCTTCTTTGGAGTATTTTTTCTTGTTTTGTTGATTTGTTCTGTACTGCCCTTTTGCCTCACGTGGAGGTTTTTAATGTGTTTTTGACATAATTTTCTGTGGGCGTCGATGACCTCGCTGTCGAGCATCCCTACAACCTCACTTGCTTACTTACATCTTACTCATCCCAGTAACTGTAGCTTCTTAAGTAACCCCAGAAACCAACTACTAGTACTTCAGCAAATGCAGCTATATACAGAACATATGTTGTAAGTCCAGAAAGTTTCAAAATTGTAACTCCTTGATCTTTGGCAGTTTTCATTGTGGCAGAATCAAGATGAAGCTATTCCGGAACCTTTAAGCATTTCTCTTGCCTCCTTTGAAGGATGCTAGAAGAAATTCAGTTGTGTCGCTCACCAAGGCTAACCAGGTTCAATCTCTGGCCGGTTAACTCCCAGATGTGCTTGACGATGCTGCTGGTCAGCGGCTTTTCTTGGGGTTCTCCTGTTTCCCCTGCACTTTCATTCTGGCATGCTCCATACTCACCTCAATCACCCTCACCAGCTCTCAAGACCTTGTTGTTAAGAGCCACCCAAATCTCTTCACTCACTCACCAGTCAAGGGCTCAAGCAAATCATTGTTTTGAGTTGGATCATCAACTGTCAACTCCAAGTTACCAGCATCTACTACACGAGTGTCTGTATCTACGTCAACGTGTTTTCTTTTCTTCTGTGACCATTTAACCTTACTGTCATCCATAAATTCATTTTCCATTTCCAACCAGTCTTCTTATGTGAGCACTTCAGCTCAAGGCTTGTGGTAATCCCACAAAAAACTTCACGACAACAATAATAATTAAAAAGTCTTCACAGTTTATTTATTTTAAATTCATAAACATATATAAAAATCACTCAAGCAGGTACAAGTATGACATAATTTATACCAGATTCAAAGCTCCGTTAATTAATTGCAAGTAAGAATAAATACGAAGCTTTCCTATAGGAAAAATAACTAATTACAAATATATTAATTAATACTGCTCAAAACATTGCCCAAAATTGTCTTGCCTACAAAAATATGACCTTGCAAAGTTTACCAAAGGGGCCAAAGTGACCCACTGACAACTCTTAAGGAGTAATTAAATTCATGTTTATTCCTTACAATATCTTTTCGTGTCTGCATTCAGACACCAATACCCACTTGACTCAGAGGAAAAAATATTACACTTATTCTAGTTTTGTTGCCATTACGCCTTTCAACCTTATGTCAATTCAAGGCGCTGAATTAAACTTGAAACACACTAAAAATTACTCTGGACAAAAACTAGTACAAACACTCACCAGCACGGCGCACCCAATTTAGGGCAATCAAAGGCAGAGAAGGAAAGACAATTTAAAAGAATGCTGAATGGGAATCTGGGATGCACACCTACTTAAGGCTGACCAAAGGCATCCGAACAATTCTTATTAAAAGACTATGATATTAACATTAAAATACAATTTTAACAATTTAAGAATGTTCCCAACACAGAGGGAATCAAAAATACCAAATTACCATAGATGAGGAAAAGGAGCCAATTAATTGCTCAACCTATATCTTACTTGACTTCAATAGGTTTACCTAAAATATGCCCACAAATTATGATTAAAGTGCCAAACATGGCCAACCCACAATCAGTATCCAAGGCCTAGTTTGGCATCCCGACTACACATGTTGCCACGGTCAAAAGCGCCCTATATCAGAAAGCTTTGCAAACCTCAAACCGATCCAAAAAGTTGGGAGGACTTGTTGAACAATTTTACATTAAACATGTCGGCAATGCAAACCGAAACACGAGTGAAGAAAAGCAAAGTACTAAACGTTTAAACATTAAATGAAGCTAATCCAAATTGGAGTTTTTAACGAGCAACCTAAACAAAGTTTACCTGTTAATAAGAATTTAAGTTACTGTAACCCTACATTAACCACGACTTCTTTCTTCACATTTAATTAACATCAAAATATCAGCTGCCAAACCAACCTGTCTCGTGACGAACGTCAACCAACATCATTTGAAGCATGATCACACATCACACCCACCTAAGAGTCAAGTGCTCTTATCGACGCCGAATAGACCGGGCTCACATTTGCTCCGATTAACTTACAAATTCAAGGGAGGGGCAAGCTGATCAGTGCACATGCGCTGGAGGGAGGGTAAAAATCAAAGATATGAGGGAAGGAGAAAGGACGGGAATACCGAGGTTGGACCAGCGGAATGTGAAGCAAAGTCAAGTAGAGCGCGATGCCTGCCAGCACTGGTCGCACAGGCTCAAGATGTTTTCTTTGTTGTTTGGGTGCTTGAGTTCTGTTAGTCTTGCTGCAGAAGTATTTCAAAACAGGCGTGTGATATTGATGATCCTGATGTTTGTTCATGCCACATATCTTGTGAGTTTGCAGAGGCAGCCATGTTTAAAATTATGGTGCTATATCATATCTTGGCAACAATTTAAATCAAATTTAGTGTTTTAACAGTACATAATAAACATTGAGACTATAAAAGGATATTATTGGTTTGTCATCACTACTTGCCAGGAACAGTGTGCGGGCCAGTGATAGATGGGCGACAGCTGTTATGTTATACATCACTACATGAAAAGTAAAGCTTTTACTAATATCTTGGAAACTACTCAACCAATTGCCACCACCAAATTTGGCATGTAAGCAACTCTTTGGTCGGCCATGTCATCTTGTGCTATTTGAGAAGGTATGAAACATATTGTCAAAGTGGTGGTCATATAGATATTATATCTTTATTTGGTATACTTACATTATTTTACCAATTTCAACCAAAATCTATTACAGATGCTAGTAAATATTATTCTATAGTTTGCCATTTTCTAAGATAGCACCACATTAAAATATTTTTTTATTATATATATCGGGATCAAATCAATTGATTACTACCTAATTTGGCAAATAATTGGTATTATGGTAGGCCATGTAAATTAATAATTTTTAGTGGATCAGAAACTTATTTTCAAAATGGCGTAAACATTTTAGTTTAGTACACTATATCTACAAAACCATGTAACAAATGCCAAGTTAATTGGGTACACTCACTATCTATTGCAGCCGTAAAATGAGTCTATAGAGCCCTTTTTCTCCACCATTTTGTAAGATAGTACCACAAGAAAAAATAGTGTTCATGTCATATCTCGAGGGACTTGTCAACCAATTGCTATCAAATTTTGTACACAAGTACCATAGAGCATGTATGAGGATGTGTGTGAGACTGGGCTGGACAAGTAGCTGAGGTACTTCCAGTGAGTGAGTGCACAGTGGCATGTATTGCAGGTGGGGGGAGAGACGCCGCGGTGGCAGAGGGACTACAGTCGGAAAACACACTGCACCCCCGTGCCCAGCTGCAGTCAGCGCAGACCCAGCAGTATGGTCCTCAGGCCTTCCCAGCATCATCCACACACTACCCCACACTGAGTCAAGGTCAGTACTTCACCTGTTGCTGCATCACTTGTAGACTGTAGATATATTTGAAATTGGAAGACTGTGGAAAAGGGGTTGTGGTATATATACTTTGTGTTGAAATTTTGTACATACATGGACATGCTGTTATAGTAGTCTTTTTCATGTGGTATGGTTCTGCATGTTAGCTCCTGGTTTTTCTAAAATAGAGAGGTTGAACATGTGTGTTAACTTCCCCTGAGAAAAAGAAATGTAACTTTTCACCAGGAGCGCAAGAGAGTGAATGCTATGCAGTCGGAAGATCCTTAGTGCCACCTGTTACGACCATAAGTACATTTGAACAGCTGTTGGTCCATTGCCATTGCATTTGTGTGCTGCTACCGTGCTCAGTCTTGAGTAGATTCGATAGTGCCAATGGAAACTTGTAGATCACACAAACTAGCAGAGAGCAGAATTAAGTGTTGAAGTTCCATTGTGCACGTTATTCTGTAAATACATGATGATTGATTTACTGTGCCTTTGTGTATCTTATTCCTAGCTAAATTTATTTAGTTGCTAACTCACTGAATAAATATTTTACATCTCTGTAGTGCGACCGCCTTCTTTTGCAGGTATGACGTAACACTACGTTTGCAATAGTTTCAATCAATCAACTTGCACATCGATTTTACCACCTTATCTGTTACCTGGAAATTCGTACTTCGTTCTTGTGTAGGTGATTCAGGGGGAATTAAAGTGAACAGTACACTGATATTGATTTTCATTTCTGCCCTGAAACACTTTAATTGGACCACTAGTTATCTATCTGGATTCGCATCAATATATTTTACATCAACACCTTTAAATTGCAGCGCTCAAGAGACGTACCACAATATCGGCGCTCTGTGAAGTGCGCTGTGCTCTCTCGCGGTCCTTTGCAAATAGTCTTCTCACAATTATTCAAAACTAGAGAACCTTAATAGCTTGATCTCTTGGGGCATGCTGCGATATCTGGTGGGTTGTGGCTGGCAGTTTTAGATACTGAATGACTACCTGTTCACAATGCTTGGCGAGGTGCGCAGAACTAACAGCACTGACACTAAGGTTTACCCTGGCAGGGTGTCCACCCACTGGGAAAAGTCAGAGAATTTCATGTGACAGGGAAATATTAGGGAATTTTCACCAGGGTTAGGGAAAATGTAAATGATTGTCATTCTGCAAAAATTGTTAGTTGTGTGACTATAGGATAATGTAGTTGTAAGTGTGTGTGTTTTAAAGTTTCAATTTTTAAGTTTGTGAGCTGGCAATAATACGTCTTGCCAAGCGAGGTAGGGCCTGTATGTACAAAATAAAGTGTTTTTGTGTCTCGTAAGAAATATTGATGGGCTGAATAAAATGTTGGCCTTGTTTAATCTGTTGGGTTGTAATTTAATTCAACTTTTGTTCTGTGAGCTGTGGAAAAGTATCTTATTGGAAGGTTTTGGTCCTGAAAATAGGTCTAAAAAATGGTAATATTCTGCCTGAAAAACAGGGAAAAGTCGATTCCAAAATGGAATTTGACACTCTGCCCAGTCTCAACATTTCAATGCACGGGAAACAAGTGGACTAATACGGTCGTCCTATGCCAGACAATAGCAAACCTCCCCCCTCAGTTCCAGACAACCCATTTATTTAATTCCAACCAAATCTCTACAGGTTCACATTTTGTATTAGACCAACAATTTGACGCTGTGACTACATGACATGTGACGATAAGGGGTAATAGTGGGAAGTAGAGCAGTGTGATCTCCGGGAGGAACAAACAAAAGATACTACCTTGAGACTACACCAAATATTACGAGGAGGGGTACGAGTGTGAAGTAGGGAGCTATGATCTCCAAGAGTAACAAACCATGGAAACTACTCTGCGATTACACCAAATGTTACAAGGAGGGGAATGAGTGGGAAGTAGGGAAGTGTGATCTCTATTAGTAACAAACCAAGGAATCTACCCTTCGACTACACCAAATGTTACAAGGAGGGGTAAGAGTGAGAAATAGGGAGGTGTGATCTCTAGAAGTAACAAACCAAGGAAACTATACTAAGACTACACCAAATGTTACGAGGAGGGGTAGGAATGGGAAGTAGGGAGGTGTGATCTGTGGGAGGAAAAACCATATAATCTACCCTGAGTCTACACCAAATGTACGCGGAGGGGATAGGAGTGTTAAGAGGATAGGTGTGATCTCTAGGAGAAGCAAACCATGAAAACTAACCTGCGACTAGACCAAATATTACGAGGAGGGTTAGGAGTGGGAAGTAGGGAGGTGTGATCTCCAGGAGGGACGAACCTAGGAAACTACTGTACAACTACACCAAATGTTACGAGAAGGGGAAGGAGTAGGAGTGGGAAGTAGGGTGGTGTGATCTCTGGAAGGAACAAACCAAGGAAATTACCCTGAGACTACACCAAATGTTACATGGAGGGGTTGGAGTGGGAAGTAGGGAGGTGTGATCTATAGGAGGAGCAAACCAAAGAACGTACCTTGGTACTACACCAAATGTTATGAAAGGATGTAAGAGTATGAATAGAGAGATGTGTGCTCTACGAGGAACAAACCAAGGAAACTACCTTGCGACTACACCAAATGTGACGAGGAGGGTTGGGAGTTGGAGGAGGAAGGTGTGATCTCCAGGAGTAACAAGCCAAGGAAACTACTCTGCGACTACACCAAATGTTACAAGAAGGGGTAAGAGCGGGACGTAGGGAGGTGTGATCTCCATGAATAGCACACCAAGGTAAGTACGATGTGTCTACACCAAATGTTAAGAGGTGGGGTATGAGTGGGAAGTAGGCAGGTGTGATCTCTAGGAGTAACAAACCAAGGAATCTCTGTGCGTCTTCACGACATGGGACGAGGACAGGTAGGAGTGGGAAGTAGAGAGGTGTGATCTCTAGGAGGATCAAACCAAAGAAACTAACCTCAGACTATACCAAATGTTACAAGGAAGGGGAGGAGTGTGAAATAGGGTAGTGCGATCTCTTGAAGGAACAAACCAAGGAAACTACTCTGCGACTACACCAAATGTGATGAGGAGGGTTAGGAGTTGGAGGAGGAAAGTGTGAACTCTAGGAGTAACTAACCAAGGAAACTATACTGAGACTACACCAAATGTTATGAGGAGGGGTAGGATCGGGAAGTAGGGAGGTGTGATCTGTGGGAGGACAAAAAAAAGGCAACTACCCTGAGACTATACCAAATGTACGCGATGGGGATAGGAGTGTGAAGTAGATAGGTGTGATCTCTAAGATGAACAAACCATGGAAACTACCCTGCGACTAGACCAAATATTACGAGGAGGGTTTGGAGTGGAAAATAGGGAGGTGTGATCTCCTGGAGTAACAAATCAAGTAAACTACCCTGCGACTTGACCAAATTTTACGATGTGGGGTAGGAGTGTGAAGTAGATAGGTGTGATCTGTAGGAGGAACAAACCAAGGAGACTACCCTGCTACTACACAAAATGTTACGAGAAGGTGGAAGAGTTTGAAGTAGAGTGGTGTAATCTCCAGGAGGGATTAACCTATGAAACTACCCTACAACTACACCAAATGATAGGAGAAGGGGAAGGAGAGGGAAGCAGGAAGGTGTAGTCTCTATTAGTAACAAACCAAGGAATCTACCCTGGGACTACACCAAATGTTACGAGGAGGGAAAGGAGTGGGGAGGAGGAAGGTGTGATTTCCAGGAGGAAGAAATCAAGGAGACTGCCCTGCCACTACACCTAATGTAACAAGGAGGGTAGGAGTGGGAAGGAGATAGGTGTCTTCCCTTTTAGTAACAAACCAAGGAATCTACCCTACCACTACACCGAATGTTACAAGGAGGGGGACGAGTGAGAAATAGAGAGGTGTGATCTCTAGGAGTAATAAACCAAGGAAACTACCCTGAGACTACACCTACTGTTTCGAGGAGGGGTAGGAGTGGGTAGTAAGTAGGTGTGATCTACATGAGGTACGAACCAAGGAAACTACCCTGCTACTACAGCAAATGTAATGAGAAGGTGTAAGAATTTGAAGTAGATAGGTGTGATCTCTATGATGAACAAATCAAGTTAACTACCCTGCGAATAGACCAAATGTGGCGAGGAGGGTTAGGAGATGGAGGAGGAAGGTGTGATCTCCAGGAATAACAAACTAACGAAACTGCCCTGCGATTACACCAAATGTAACGAGGAGGGAAATGATAGGGAAGTAGTGAGGTGGTTTCTCTAGGAGGAGTAAACGAAGGAATCTACCCTGATACTACACCAAATGTTACAAGGAGGGGTAGCAGTGTGAAGTAGTGAGGCGTGATCTCTAGAAGGAACATACAATGAAACTCGCCTTCGGTTACACCAAATGTTACGAGGGAGATGTGATCTCTAGAAGGAACAAACCAAGGAAACTTCCGTGAGACTACACCAAATGTTTTGAGGATGCGTAGGAGTGGGAAGTAAGGTGGTGTGATCTCCAGGAGTAACAAACCAAGTAAACTACCCTGCGACTACATTAAATGTTACGTGGAGGTGTAGGAGTGGGAAGTAGAGCAGTGTGATATCCAAGAGGAACTAACTATGGAAACTACCATGTAACTACACCAAATGTTATGAGGAGGGGTAGGAGTGGGAAGTAGGGAGGTGTGGTCTCTATTAGTAACAATCCACGGAATCTACCCTGCGACTACACAAAATGTTACAAGAAGGGCTAGGAGTGAGAGGTAAGGACGTGTGATCTCTAGGAGGCTCAAACCAAAGAAACAACCCTCAGACTATATCAATTTTTTACGAGGATGGGGAGGAGTGTGAAGTAGGGTATTGTGATATCTAGAAGGAACAAACCAAGGATACTACCCTTAACTATACCAAATGTTAAAAGGAGGGATAGGAGTGGGAAGTAGTGAGGTGTGATATCCAGGAGAAGCAAACCAAGGAATCTACCTCGACACTACATCAAATGTTATGAGGAGGGGAAGGAGTGGGATGTACAGCGTTGTTGATCTCTAGGAGGTCAAATCAAAGAATCTTCCCTGCCATTACACCAAATGTAAAGATGATGGGTAGGAGTGGGAAGTAGGGAGTTGTGATCTCCAGGAGTATTAAATCAACGAATCTACCCTGTGACTACATCAAATGTTACGAGGAGGGAAAGGAGTGTGTAGTAGGGAGGTGTGATCTCTATAAGGAACAAACCAAGGAAAGTATTCTGTGATTACACTAAATGTTACGAGGAGTAGGAGTGGTAACTAGGGAGATGTGATCTCTTAAAGGAACAAACCAAGGAAACTACCTTGAGACTATACCAAATGTTACGAGGAGAAATATTGGTGGGTAGTAGGGAGGTATGATCTCTAGGAGGAACAAACCAAGGAAACTACAGTGCGACTACACCAAATGTTCCGAAGAGACGTAGGATTGGGAAGTAGGGAGATGTGATCTTTAGGAGGAATGATCCAAGGAAACTTCCCTGCTGCAATGCCAAATATTACGAGGAGGTGTAGAAGTGGGAAGTAGGGAGGTGTGATCTCTAGGAGGAAAAAGCAAGGAAACTATCTTTATACTACAGCAAATGTTACGAGGAGGGGTAGGAATGGGATGTAGGTAGGTGTGATCTCTATTAGGAACAAACCAAGGAATATACTTCCGACTACACCAAATGTTATGAGTGGTAACTAGGGAGGTGTGATCTCTAGGTGTATCAAATCAAGGAAACCACCCTGCGACTACACCAAATGTTACAAGGAGGGATAGGAGTGGTATCTATAGAGGTGTGATCTGTAGGAGAAACAAAGGAAAATACCCTGAGACTACATCAAATGTTACGAGGAAGGGTAGGAGTGGGAAGTAGAGAGATGTGATCTCTAGGAGGAACAAACCAATTAAACTACCTGTGACTACACCAAATGTTCCTTGGAGGGGTAGGATTGGTAAGTAGAGAGGTGTGATCTCCAGGAGGAACAAAGCAAGTATACTACCCTGTTACTACACCAAATGTTACGAGGAAGCGATAGGAGTGGGATGTAGAGGGTGGTTGATCTCTAGGAGGTCTAACCAAGAAATCTACCGTGCGACTACACCAAATGTTCCGAGGAGTTGTAGCATTGGGAAGTAGGGAGGTGTGATCTTTAGCAAGAACGAACCAAGGAAACTACCCTGCGACTAGACCAAATGTTACGAGGAGGGGTAGGAGGAAGGAGGTGTGATATCCAAGTGGAACAAACAAGGGAAACTACCCTGTGACTACACCAAATGTTACGAAGAGGGGTACGTGTATGAAGTAGATAGGTGTGATCTCTAGGAGGAACAATCCATGGAAGCTACCCGTTAACTACACCAAATGCTTCAAGGAGGGGCAGGAGTGGGTAGCAGGGTGGAGTGATCTCCAGGTGTAACAAACCAAGGATACTACCCTTGCGACTACACAAAATTTTCAGAGGAGGATAAGAAGTGGAAAGTAGGAAGATGTGATCTCTAGAAGTAATAAACCAAGGAATCTACCCTGCGACTACACAAAATGTTATGAATAGGAAAAGTAGTGGGAAGTAGGGAGAGGTGATCTCTAGGAGGAACAAACCAACAAATCTACCCTGCGACTACACTAAATGTTACGAGGAGTAGTAGTACTGGGAAGTAGGGAGGTGTGATCTTTAGGAGTAATAAACCAAAGAAACTACCCTCAGAATATACCAAATGTTACGGGAAAGAGTAGGAGTGTGAAGTAGTGTGGTGTTATCCCTAGAAGGTACAAACTGAGGAAACTACACTAAGACTACATCAAATGTTACTAGTAGGGGACATGAGTGGGAAGTAGGTAGGTGTGATACCTTGGAGGAACAAATCAAGGGAAAAAACCCTACGACTAGACCAAATATTAATAGGAGGTGTAGGAGTGGGAAGTAGGTAGATGTGATCTCCAGGAGTAACACACCAAGTAAACTACCCTGCGACTAGACCAAATGGTACGAGGATGGTAGGAGTGTGAAGTAGGGAGTAGGGAGGAAGGAAAGTACCCTGCGAGTACACAAAATATGTTACAAGGAGGTGTAGGAGTGGTAACTAGGGAGGTGTGATCTCTAGGTGTAACAAATCAAGGAAACTACCCTGTGACTACACCAAATGTTACGAGGTGTGATCTGTAGGAGGAACAAACAAAGGAAACTACCCTGAGACTACATCAAATGTTACGAGGAGGGGAAGGAAGTAATGTAGAGCGTTGTTGATCTCTAGGATGTCGAACCAAGGAATCTGCCCTGCGGGTTACACCATTGATAAGAGGAGGGGCCGGAGTGTGAAGTAGGGAGGTGTGATTTCCAGGGGTAGCAAACCAAGCAATCTACCCTGCGACTTTATCAAATGTTACGAGAAGTGTTAGGAGTGGGATGTAGAGCTGTGTTGATCTCTAGGAGGAACAAACGTAGGAATCTACTCTGCGACTACTCCAAATGTTACGAGGAGGGGTAGGTGTGGCAAGTAGAGAGGTGTGATATCTTGGAGACACAAAAAGATATAACAGTTTTTTGTTGCCAAGCTCAGAAGCTTTATTGTGATGGTGTCGAGGACAAATGTCTTCTCTGTCCATTCAGTTGCTCAAGTGTGTTTCATGCTTCTATCAGAATGTGAGGCTTTCTGCAAACAGCTGCTACAGCATTGTTTAAGTTGCACGTGCAATGCCGTTGGAGGTGCGTACTGACATTTTGTTAGATGACTGGAAGTCATTTCAACTTGAGCGGGATGAAGAGTAATCGCAAAATAAGTGTGGTGATTTGTGCTGACTCCAGTTTATGGAAATGCAAGATTTCAACAGCAATCCTAATTACAGTTACAAAAATTGTAATAGCTGCACTTTCTCTCTCACTGGGAAATTTTGATGCTGAAAGGAGCTTCTCCTCTTCATCTAGGTCGCTAACACCTTCCAGGTTTACAATGTCAGAAAGAACACTGATTGATCTGATGACTTTTGAATGCACTCTGTTAACATATGACAGCAAGCCACATTTAATTCCCGTAAGCCTGGAACTTCTTGACATGGGGCATGTTAGCATATAAGAGCTACAATACTTACTTAGAAGAAAGGACAGGAAGAAGAAAAATTATATAGGGCAAAGAATGCACAAGAGAGAAGGGTAGCTGAAGAGAAGAAAAATAGGAAGAAATTAGATTTGAAGAGAAATTTATCGCCAAAGATGAAACATTGATAAAAATGGAAAAAGAACAAAATGACACTCTTTTGACAATGCTTTGAAGCTTCTGGCTGAAGTTAACTAAAGATTGACAATGGCATTGAGGAACAAGTATCTTAAGGAAACTGTATTAGCACAAACTATGATAGGGGGAGTTGCCAAAGTACAAGAAGAAGCTGAGAAGCATAGAGACACTGTGAAAAGTATAGAAATTGTGTTGAAAGAAAGAAATCAAAGTTGATATCTGATTTTTTTTGTAAAACAGTAACTGTGACAATTATTGAACAATTTCAACTGGACATTTTTTAGAGTACTGCATTTTTAAAATTTCTGAGTTAAATGTTTTATTTTTCATTGTTTTAGTTTTGTAAGCATTAGAATTATTTGTATTTAATGATTTTAAACATTGTATTGACTGTATTGAATAATTTGTAGTAAACACTAATAAGATACAGTTGATAATAGAAAGAAAAATGATAGGGGTGGCTGGGGCGGTCATTTCCCTTTCTATGTACTTTATGTCTTGCTTATCTTTTTGGCATTAATTCCAGTGTAAAAAAACCGTGAAACTGCTTGAGTCACTAAAAGTCACTTTTTCCAATTTTTAAAGCCTTTAAATTGTTACAAACCCTGTAATTAGTTTGATATGAGTGTATTTATAAATTTATATCTTGCTGTATTTCAACATAGTGTCTGGTCCCAGTTAATATATTGACCTGGAAAAAGTGCAGTTTGCATGTAGTTTATAATATGCTGACCTGGGAAAAATGCAGTTTGCATGCAGTTGAATGAAGCCTGTATAAATTCTAAACCTGAGATAAACTTGAAACTTTGGTCACGTGTGTTTTGCTATATTTGCGATGTGTGTAGCAATGCTGAAAGCATTACTAAATTTTTTTAGTATTTACGTGATTTGCCAGAAGGCATTTTACGAGTTAATACCTCTGCAACATGAAAATGTTTTACGCTGCTCGTAAAAAATTTCTAAAGTGTTAAGAATAAGTTAAAGTGTTACAAAATTTGTCTGAACTGATTAATTTGTATGAGCAGATACAGGTCCTACTAAACAGTAAGTACTAGCTACAATGACGAACCGTCAAGGTTAAGGGAAAATTAGATTTTGCATTTAGTGTGTGAATGAAATTTCATGAAAAAAATTGTTGTTAGCTAAGTATTGATTTGTTGTCGTTATCTGGTGAAGTTACACCCATATCACTGTAAGCATTTCAGTTTATAAGAGGAAAGCTATGTTGTTTGTAAACAAAGCAGTATGTGTGATCAGCATTTAGTGTTACGGACTTTAAAAACTGTGCGGCTGGATGAATTTTCACAAAACATGAATCAAGAGATAAATATTACTGTGGAAGTATGCTGTAAAAATGTGGATCAATTTGGTTTAACAATTCAGGTTCACAACATTATTTTCATAATTCGTAATGTAATAGCAGCATGTGGTAATAATATGTTGAAAATCTCAATGTATGCAGTGTTATATTTTAATAAGCTTTTTTAATATTCTAATGTAGTAAACCATTTTCCTTAATTCTGGTTGTAATTAAACATAATTCTGAGTTCATATAACAATGTTTTGAGACATGCTGTGTTGTGTATAAAAGAATAAATACACAGTATTCTTTAAAAGCGTACCTTTCTTATGAGTCTGATAAATGGGTGAGCAACACATTTTTAAGGTGAATGTTTGAAATGGCAAGCATTCATTTTATAGCATGTTAGAGAATCATATTATTGTTGAACTTTTTTTCTGTTTTGTTGACAGCTTAAACCAAAACATATTTCCTTATGACTTAAGAAAGTTTGACCACAGTTAAAGATATTTAATTTATTTTAAGCAAGAAAAGAAACATTAACATGTTCAGTATTCACAAGTCAATATTATTTACAGATATTAATACATGCTTGCTTATAGTGTTGATTACACTTTCAATTATTACAATTTGATATTTATTTAATGAGCATACAGTGGCCATACAATCAGCTGATGTAGAGACTATCTGAAAGTTACGTGGCAATGTTTGTGAATTACTACAAGATTTGCAACCAATGAGCTGAAAATATAAACCTAGCAGCTCTTTCAAAAGTGTTCACTTCACCATTAACTGCCTTTTATTAAAATTTATACAGTCACAAAACTCTGGGGTAGACCTTTAAAGAAATAATGCCCAAATAAGAATAAAGGACCAGCTTGTATGTACAAAATTCACAGTTTTCAATTGTTACTTGTAGCACAAGAACAATGAACATGAGTATTATACAAAAACAATAATGCGGGTAATGTGTTGAAAGCATTTATACTAAAGCTGCACTTTTGCAAGCATTGCGTGGTGCACGGCAGCTGCTGTGGTTGAGATTGTCTTCTCCAGGCAACAAACTGTCATTCATGATTGCTGATCCAGCAGCACAAGGTGCATTTTGTCACAACCATGTACCAAAGAAGAAATGACTTGCAGTATTCAGCTTTCTGTGGTATGTATACTGTAATTTAAAACATGAACTGATAGAGACGTAGGAGTGTCACCTGTTTATTTAGCAAAATGAGCCCATAGCAACAGAGACTGAATTGCAATGAGATGTATAAAGATGTGTAGAGTACAATGTCGAGAAATGTAGTGTCCACTTTCACAGGATAAACTGGGCAACAAAGCAAAGGTGTCTCTTGTTACTGGGATCGGTTAGTGGGAGGGGCTTGCAGATTGCCTGACCTTGAGCAGCAAAGATGTTTTGTTTGTTCTCATTTGTTTGTACAGTAAACTCCCGATTTACTGGTTGCAGTTTAATCTGGTTGTGGCTTTACTGTGGAGCCACCAGTTCAACAGCTGCCATCAGTTGTGGGCCGCTGCTATTAATAACCCACATGCCCATGCTGTTAATTACTAGACTGCACTCGAGTGATGCGGAATTGATTAATTGTAATATTAAAAGTGTTCGGGTACTATATTTGCACATGTTTTTAACAGGAATATGTGTGAAACTTGGAAGTAGTAGGAATTCGAGGAAATTGTTAGACATCACATTTTCATTCATAATAATGAAGTATTTCACCATTAAAACTGGTGTCTGCTCATAATGTTATAAGGTGGAAAATGGGAAGGGGAAAAAGGATATACAGGAGGGTAGGAGGCGGTTAGGAAAGAAGAGAGAACAGAAAATGGGAAAAAGGAAAAATGGGATAAAGGGGAGTAGGTTAAAAGTAGGAGAAGGGTAAGTTGGTGTTTGGTTGAATTAATCACTCATTACTTATTTAATCTTGTTAATTAATTGATTGATTTCAATGTTAAGTGTGTATTAGTTTATTCTTTAAACACTCGTTTAACTAATACATGATGTTCAAAACAAAACCAAAATAACTGAAACAGCTTCAAAACTTGTAGACTCGTAGTGGAGGGAGATGTAGGGGAAACTCAAATAACTTACTTAAAACTACTAGACCCCTTAACATGCTTTAAAGGGGTAAACATCTTAAGTTGAGGCACACTCTTTCAACTTCACAATTACCTATACACCACAGCTCCTCTTCAGCTGCACCTTATCCTCTACTCAACACTGAATCAAATTAAAGACCATCCTACAACTCCTCCCTAATCATCTCTGAAAACACCAGCATCATTATCTGTTTCAATTACTGGTCTGTATCAAATTCTGCTGGGGGTGTTCCACCACAAGGCATTTATCAACAGGGGTGGCCTTGAAGTCCAAAACTTTTGGACTCATTTCATCAACTTTAGGTAGAGTTCACACTCACTTTCACTGCATGCAAGAGGTCATGCGTGATTTTAGACAGGTAATCACTGAAGATGTAAAAAAAAAAAGTTTATTAAATAAACTAATTAAAAAAATTGATAGCTTCTTCAAAATTAACCAGATTCAGAAAAAGGGAGGGTGGAATTAACTGTTTAGAAATAAAAAATTATATTTATCATTAAAATGTTCAAATTATTATATAAAAACAATTAATAAAAATTTATACAAAAATAAGAGATAAATAAACAACAACTGTCGTTTTCGTACATTTTGGTATGAAATAGAAGGAATTTAGATAAAAATTAGTTTCTTTTAAAATCAAGCGGTTAACATACTTTAACGTAACAATTAAAATCACAAACATCATTTCATATCTATTCATGTGTAAAATTTCATTTAATTAACTAAACAAAAGCGTTAATAGAATTTCGACTTGGTGGTACTGCACAAATAGTTAAATAGGAATCTATTCTTCAACAACAACTAGAAAAATCCATTAATAATTCATTATTTCGTTAGGCGAACTCAAAAATTAATTAAAATAACCAACATTAAAAACGTACAATAAAATCATTTTTATTATAAATCATGGATGGCCTTGAACTCATTGTAATTCTGTATCATTAATCATTTGAAAATGTCTTAACTGTAACTGACTGATCTTATTTTGTCATTTACATCTATCATGCTGGGTCACCAATGTTTTTGAGAACTTGTTTCATTGTCTACCTGAAGTTAAACAGCTATTTCTTAATCTGTTCTTACATTATGCCATCATAGGCTTTTCTTCAACAACAACGTTCGGTAACTGGACACAAATTTACCGCATGAGGAAGACATCAATTCACAGAGATAAAATAAAAACTCTCAATGCTATTTTACTAGGTCTTTACTAATAACAAACCCCTGACCTACTGACCAAATTGGAACTTTCTCTCTCGTCGGCATTGCCCTAAAAAAATTACTCTTATCAACAATAAAATTAATTAGGCCTCCTTTCCGATGATTATTTGTTTTACTAACTTTAAACTTACTGCAAATAAAACTATAACTACATGTCCTGATTACTTATCTTTTATCATCTACATGATGTTGGTACTTGAAGGCTCCTCCCGCCTTCTTACGCCATGCTGACTGCAACTCATTGGCTTCCGGCGACTCCGCGTAACTCCGCTCAACTGACCGACTTGCCCGTGTTTGTCTCTCCCCACTCGACTCCATCTCTTTGAAACCTCACCTCCCTTCACAGCTGGACTCCAAGCACAAAACAGCGCCTTGCTTCACCGCACACGTCACACGGTCTCCTAGCCAATCATGGCCTTTCTCGGATATGTGCGTCCATCGACGAATGAAAGCTTAGCACGAGACCACTCCCATGTCCCATTAGTTGTCTAGACTTTTGCAGCCCGCAGCACTACTTCTCTCCTCTTCCCTACTGAGGCTCACAAACACAGACAGCTGTCGTCTTGAAACGTTGACGTTCGCTAATCATTCCAGGAACTTTTCAACACACGTGTGGTGCGAAAACAGTTCCTAACCACCACGGGACGACAAAAAACTATTCGGGATAATGATGTCTGCTACTTTACTGTTGCAGTGGCGAAGGCAAGCACTCACAGCTGCGGCCGGTACCAAAAATGCTGATGCTGGCTTCAGCTCGATACTAACGGCAAATAACTCTTGTAGCAGCTCGGGAACTATCAACTGCAAGACTAAGATTCCTGAGATGACAAAGGACATGATCCCAATCCCTTTTAAAATAATTGAATTCCATCCTAAACATGACAAAGTTACTAGACCGAACTTTTCACAAAACTTAAATGCATAAAACAAAATATGAACTGCTTCCAATAAGATACCTGCCTAGAAAAATTATTAAAAATTATTTATCAAGAAGGTAGTACCAATTAAAATTCAAACCAACCACGACTACTAAGTTAAGGGCAAAAATAACTTTAGACCCTAACACCAAAACAGAAGTTATAACCAAACTCCAAATTAGAAATTAAAATTATTAAAGCATTAAAATAATTACCAAAACACTAAAAGGAAGGATTCGCATCTGGACAAATAAAACGAAGGGCAAACCTAACCTCAAAATGACAACTGAACAATACCTAGGACTGATCTGGACAATAATCCTAATGAAAATGCTATCATTCAAAAATTCCCAATTTCCTATGAAATTTACCTAAATTACCTAATGGA
Source organism: Dryococelus australis (assembly GCA_029891345.1). Lineage (NCBI taxonomy): Eukaryota > Metazoa > Arthropoda > Insecta > Phasmatodea > Phasmatidae > Dryococelus > Dryococelus australis. The sequence continues at coordinate 178,615,690 of CM056995.1, read as the reverse complement.
TGATAACAAAAAATAGGTAGTATCCCGAAAAATTAAGGGTATCATAACAAAAATAGGTATCCTAACAAAAAACTAAATCCACTCAAAAATCGCAAAACAATAAAACAACTATAAAAAATGTGAGATTGTATAGTTTGTAGTAGTAGTTTCTATGTGATAGGCTATTTATAAATTAATTGTGGCACTGAGTGTGACTGGATGATGAACTATCACATTAACATAAATATTATTTGCCGAAAAAATTATTTAAATGCAAATAATGCTTGGTTTAAATAAATAAATATCATTTATCTTTGGGACTGAAGAGGAAGAGGGGAGTGCGGTCAACAAAAAATAAATTGCAAACCAGTCTCAGGAAGGCTTGGCGATTGTAAGCCGTATCCAAATTATTAGCAAGCAAAATTGCTTCACACGAAATATGTTTTGTTAAAAAAGTTATAGCACGGAAAACTTAAAACTGTGAGAATTCATTTGCATTTTACGCAGTCATGCAAAATGTCATTTCATGGGTGGCGTGGTTTCCGAAGTGAGACAGGCACTGGCCAACAGATGGCAGCATGACATAGTCGCCTATTTCGCTGCTGTCACAAAATTATATGTATTACATCCTTATAAAAGTACATTTTTCATTTCGTGCAGGTTCAAAACAATTCTGGTTTGAAATATATTATGTCATGTTAATGTAGAAATATTTAAATAAATACTCTGCGATAGATATGTTGCCTCTTCAATTAATATGAAGCTTACACATGGTGACATTAGCAGCAAGTGCTAGCTACAGCCTGTGAAGAAACAAACAAAGCTAAATTATTGTATATGGTGTTCCATTTTGTTTAAACACCTCTACACATTATTCTAGAATGAAGTTGAATTTGTTACACTAATAACATTTGTTTTGTAACAGAATAAAATAAAATACATAAACATTTTGTCTATGATCTCCTTCCTGCCTTCATATTTCTGTGATATTTTGTGCAAATGCAGGCTGTCAAAATAGCCAATGTGAACTTTTCTCCCAATTGTTCACGCATCAGCTGATACGGGGGTTTTGTGTATGAGATGGTGTTAACATCATTTATGATGTTGCCACACACTGGCTGTCAAAAATTGAATTCTTATATTATTATATTATTTGTTTCCATAACATATGTGTATGGTATGTAAGCCCAAAGGAACATCTTCCTCCCCCATTGCTTTAACCATAAATATTGGTTATCCATGAACCTTTAGTCAGTCATTACCTTGGAAAATCGTAGTCTACTGTACTTGTACCACTTACTGCATAGCCATTCAGAAACAAACCAGTTGCAATAATTACAAAAACAAATCTGTGAGCTGCAGATTGACATTGTTATTACGTATGTTGGTTTGACACAGTAGTAACCTCTAATTTGGATGGGCATGCATCATAAGGATGAGTTACTGTGGGCCTGAGTTCCACACTGTTCAGAAGAGCCAATATGTTGCTGGTTGTAGCATGGATGCAGGGCTTGGACGGCTGTCGGGATACATAGGGGTGGATAGTTGACGATGTTGGTGTTCTGCAGGAGACTCTCTGATGATCACGGCTGCCAAAAGTTGAATCTCGCTGCCTGGAGGGACATGCTCGTGGCCGGTGCGTGCCCCATCACGGCAATGGCCAAATCGTGGACTGTACCACCTCTCCTGGAAGAGGTTCACATGGAGGGAGGTGAAAGGCCTGGTTAGTACTAACAGTTTGGGACAGTACCAGACTATCCTTTATTGTTGGTCTTTATTACCACACGCGATCCAGCCAAGCTGCCAGAAGGCGGGTTTCGCTCTTGTCCCTTGAGAAACAATTCTCAATTGTGTTCCATCTTCACCTAATGGTGAGCTTCTAAGTAAAAGTGAACAGTTGCGCTGTAAATGACAGAGAAACTAGCTGTGACAATGAAGGATAGTGAATGGCACTGGCCCATGCTTGTAGTATTGTTCAGAGGGCCAGTAACAAGGGAGGGTGCCAGCCTCACTGAGAACATCACAGCTCCTGCTCTTCTCACGTCCACCTACCTCACCTACTGGCCACTAATGTCTGCCACTGGGGTGCTGTAACTCAACCCTGCCGGCTCAGAGCTCAACATGCACTCGCTCCAGTCTGTTGGAGGAGCATTTTCCACAACAACACATGCTTGGGCCGAGTGTCATTTCAACTGTAAATTATGGCTGTGCAGAAATTAAATTTACAGGTGTGCAAATATTTGGGTGAGAAAATTTTTTTTATGAGAAACGAGCTGGGATTGGGGAAATTTTGGATTGGTCAATAATTACATATTTATGGTTCTTGAATCGAAGTACTGCAAATCATTTCTTTGCTTTGCTTCATTATGTTAAGACAATATTTAGTTTATGGTTTTGAACAAAAATTCATTTTTATATCAGAAAACAGTTATTCTCTTTCTTAAAATGTGTTTTGTTACAAACATCAATTTAAAACAAGAATCTTTTTTCATGAGAGAATTAAAAGTTCTTTTAAGTGCTCGACAAAAAGAGATTACCTTTTATAAAACACTATGTTTCCAGCTTATGAAAAAATTGGTTCATATTGACACAAGGTGCCGCGACTAACTGGACGATCACTACGTCACGGAGGGTTGGTTTTGATGCAGCGTGCCTCGATGGACTGGACGATCGCTACGTCACGGAGGGTTGGTTTTGACACGAGGTGCCACGACTGATTGGACGATCACTACGTCTAGGAGGGTTGGTTTTGACACGAGGTGCCTCAACTGACTGGACGATCACTACGTCATAGAGGGTTGGTTTTGTTTAGATGCTAGGTGAGGCACACTCTGGTGGGGTTTTATGGGGTTCTCTTGTCCATATGGGCTACTGTTGCACGTCCAGCGTAGAAGACTGGCCTGGTAGCTTTGCGGCAGGGCACAAAAGCTGGTTCAGTTAGTGCAATTTTACGCTTCAAGGGTTGGACTCTCAGTGGTATACCTGGGTGATGCATAACCTCAAATGGCAGTTTGACCTGGTTGGTTTCTGTAAGGCATATGTGAGCCACAGGTGGGTTAGTAATCTAGTATTTGAAGTTTGTGTGGGCTCTCTGGGGTTGGGGCTTCCAAGGGTTGATCCGGCTGGCGTAAATACTCTGCTATCCAGGGGTTTGTCTTCCTGTTCATATGTATAGGTGCCTCGAAAAGGTCCTTGGGGATCTTTGGTGTAATGGGTATCAGTATAATGGCGCAATGCCTGGGCTTGAGCAGGGTGAGGGAGTGGGTAAGCTCTTGCAAGCACCCAGAGGCAGTTGACAACTGTTTAACTTTCTCTCGGATTCCACTCAGACTGGAGAAAGGCATCTGGATTAGAACACACTCTCACATCTGTGGATTGACCGCAGGTGACGTCTAGTCCCACTGGGTGTAGAACTATGTGAAACAACAGCAGACTCAACGGACACCCTATCACAGTGCTCGGCGCCTAAACGCGGTGAGCACTGAGAGTCAGGCCTCGTTGTCAGTCCCTGCACGTGGGTGTAGGCCTCAGAAGCCACTGTCTTCCTAACTTAGGGAACAACCCCTCAGGCGCCAAAACGTGGTGGAGAGGGCAAGCACCTAGCCTTGGAGAGACGGAGTACTTGGTTGTGTGCTTTACCGTTCTGCCTACCGTGGTATGCAGAAAGACTGGCCAGCACTAGTTTAAGTGAGTGTTCTAACGGTAAGTTGGCTCATATGTGTAAATTTCCTGGTAGGCCTGTAATCCCTGCAGCAGTGTAAGATACACTAGGAGAGAGGTTCTACGTGCACGGGAAAGGATACCCTCCTCGAGTTAGTAAATCTGTATTGTTATTCCGTGTGATCAGAAATAAACCAGTGGGGTCGCACTACCTCCTACAGCTGGCAAGAGCATAGGGGAGCTTAACCCTACATTATCCAGGTAGATGTGACTTGGTTCTAGACTAACAGGGGTAGACGAGCGCTGTTAAAGTACTTAAAGTGGTACTATGCGTACATGTGTTGCCCTGAAGTTACCGCAGTGTCTAAGTGTGTATAGGACGTTTGGCATAGGATCTTTGTTTGACATAAATGCGGTGAAGACTAAGCAGGTAGAGAAGTATGGCTCCGGTGAGAAGGCACGGTGGAGACCGAGGAGAGGGGCTTTCGTCATCAAAAATGCCAAGAAGGTGGGGCAGGTAGAACTAGGAGCAAAGTGAGCAGGACAGCTGAAAATAGACTGGTCAGTTCTCCAGCAGCGGGTGCGGTTAAGAAATTTCTGCTTGTGACTCGCTATTTATACTCTATTCGACTCTTCCTCTTCAGTCATCTGGATAGGGTTGGTGATGGAGAAGGGGTAACTATAGCATAGCTTTCTCAAGGTGTGATGTTACCGGCCAGCTTGGTGATGAAGAGGCGGCAAAACTTACTGGTGTAGCCATCTAACGGCATGCAGTGGTACTCTTGTGTCTTGATTCATAGTCTCTATGGGCCAGTGAATAATACAGTCTACTGGTTGGAACTTACAGGGTAGACAGTACAAGTTTTTGTCGTCTTATTGTATGTCAACAATAAAACTCTGTGGAAATCAGATGGAAAGGCTAGCTTGCTAATGAGCTGAAGTCGTTAGTTTAGTTATTGAAAGGAAGTCATGCGTCAATTTGATGCTCCTGTCGCTGGGATTCCATGGTCACTTGTAGCTACCTTGTGTGTGATAAGAGTGCTGCCTTTTCACCCCACTATATGAGAGCATCTTCATGCCTTGTAATATATAATGCATGTGACACATCTACTTAAACATCTAGATGTAAAGCATGAGAAGCTGCTGCTAACTGATCAGATGCTTACCACAAGCAACTGCTTTGAAGATCTCAATCTGGCGCTCCTGCAAAACAGAGTAAAGCAATGTCAACTATATTTGTTATTCATTTTATGAAGCTCTCAACTTGAGAATAATAAAAAATATTATATTCAATATTAAATCCATTCATATAGTATTTTATGACTGAGTGGGTTCCGTCACGTGTGTGAAAATGTAAGCAGTTTGTTATAACTTTGTGTATTTTTCAGCCTCTTGTTGCCTTGTGGCAGCTCATTCCCAGTGGGTGCTTCTACCAGCTCATTCCCAGTGGGTGCTTCTACCTGCCGTGCAGTCATGCAGTGCGGGTTGCAGCATCGAGTGGTAGTGGATTCTGAAACCCACTTTCTTATAATTGAAGATTATTTCACATTTTAATGTGTTTGTCTTTATAAAGTGCCTTGTAAGCGTTAAGAGGGTGCTGCGTTCGTAAAGAGTGCGCTGGGGAATGGTCTCAGGAGTGAGGATGCAGCGTGAGAAGGGATTCCGGCGAGTGCAGTAGAAACTCTATCCATGGAATTTCTGGGGACTGGCATAAAAATTCTATAGATGCAGACATTCTGTAGAAGTGGTCTTCACATATTAGTCGCCCAAAAAAACCAACTTCATTAATCTTTACACATGCCAACATGCTGCGTACTCTACGGGCGACTTTCCCTATCTACGAGTGACCCTCACTCGGGGCACGTGATTAACAGTGGCAGATTTGATTACACGTATCAAGCAAGCAGACGCCAAGCATTGGACAGCCTCATACGTAAAAGTAATTAACATGCTTATTATGTAATGCTTCATTTGCCTGGAATCCTGCATGCAAACCCCACTACCATGAATAAATTAAATATCTTTGATAATCAGCTACCCTTCAGTTAGCCAGGGAAGGAGTTCCAACGAACCCCCGAGATGGCAGCACCCCTGTAACCTTGTGACATCACAACCTGCCAGCCTCAGAACGAGATGTTTAAATTTGTCGTCATTTCCAAGTGGGGAGATAGGAAATGAGCGGCGCTCCAGCACCCTGATACACTTTCCCCTGCGCTAGAATGCTACTCTACCCCCCGCACCCGGAAGGATTACTAATCGAGGGATATTTCAGTATATAAGGAAGTCCAGCACAGATGCTGGGCTTGCCGGCCAAAGATGTTTGCGAGCTCTCCCAAGTCTGCGAAGACTCTCTCTCCTCTTCTCAGCTTGAACTTCTGCCTGCCGCTTGTGAAGGCAGCACTCTCTCCAAACAGCAGCTTGTGAAGGCCGCCAGCACTCCAGCTGGACCACCTTGCAAAGACTTGTCCACGCTAGCTGACCGCCACGCTTCAGTTCTCTCTCCAGATGGTAATCCATCCTCCTGTACTCTATACCCCTTTATCTCAGTCAACTTCCCTTGACTCCCGGGGTAGCAGGTCGTCGCGATCTTAGCGCCCCCCTGGACAAACCCCTATCTAAAGTCATACGCTGTGAATTACGTCACCTTAGAAATTTTCTGCATTTTAAAATTATTATATTATTATATCTGACTCACCTTCGCCTGTTTCTAGCTCATAATTATTATCTTGTAGCTAGTTTAGAGTGTATTCATTCAGCCGGGATTTTCCGCTTTTCCTTTATTCACCGTAATAAATATTACGTGAACGTAAAACCTTGTTTCGCCTACCATAATCTTAGTAATAGTTTCTCCTTCATTTTTCTTGTAGAATTAATTGAGAGTAAATGAATCTGTGGAATAGTTTACCACGTCGCTAGTCAGTTGTGAGGTGCGCTGAACTCTACAGGAGACGGGGCCTGCAGTATTGGTTTAGAGCCCGCAGTGGGCATGCCGCTGCTCCAGAGTTTCCAGTATACCCTCGACTGCTAATCAAAGTTGTCCTAGATACCTTGACTGCACATCATATGACTGGGCCTTGGGTGCGACTGTCAAAGTCATACCCCCAAGATTGTGCGTCCGCAGATAGGTAGACGGTTTCATTCTGATGCACAATAAACATGACGTAGCTGAGAGCCGCCAAAGGCGTCGCTAGCGGCAGACTATTACTGAAATTATTATTGTGAACCAGAGTCAAGTAGAGCTGCCGCCCAGTGAGCCACAGAATATACCGCTATGCTATGAATCTATTGTGCCACCCACACACGAGTTCCCACTATCGTTGGGTAGGCTGGTGTCCGCTGGAAGACAACCAGGATGATACCCGTCCTGTACAATCAGAGGCTCCGTTGCCCGTAAACAACCTGACCACCAGGTATCTCCAGTTCAGGTGGGTCCATCCCACTGAATGTCGTTTCTAAACCAAACCTCGGCCAACTATATTCCTGCACACCAACCTCAGCCACAAGGATAGTCATTGCAAGACATAAGTAAGACACGCGTACACCGGATGAGAGTTCACATGATTGCAAACCAACCTTGTCTCAGTCCTGCGCTCACAAAACAGACGGTGATAAGTGCAAAGCAAATAAAAGAAATGGGTCTTTGAAGTCATTGATGTGATAAACAAATAGGTTATGGATATCCTTTTTTTGAGGGTATCGCAGGAGGATCCGTTCACTTGAATGGGTCATGGGTAATGAAGACTGTTACTACACCACTAAACAAAGGAAAATAGGCGACACAAGCAAACAAAGTATTACAGTTACTGAAAGATAAGATAATGTTTTTAGTGCGTAATTATTCAGACACAATGATGTGAAACCCAAATACGAGGTGCGATAAGATGCGATATCGTAAATACAATTTAAAAATACAGGAAATATTCAGCCGCGATGATGCGAAATCATAAACATGAGGTGCGATAAATTACAAAATCGTAAATATGATGCAAAAAATACACAAATACGGGATATAATCCAGCCCGAATGACTTAGAAAAGTTAGTCACAAAGATAAAATGAACTGTACTCAAATTACTTAGGATGCAAAATTAAAACATTAATTGTAAGTGAGGCTTCCTGATTGACACTACTCACCACTATGATGCTTCATGAACAACTGACTCCTTCTTTTTGGCGGCCCAGGTTGGCCAATTTTGTGGTCCAGTACTGGATGCAGTTCTGCGAACTGTGAAACCATGTGAGGTGGCAGCATGGGAAATTCAAATAACGAATGTGTCAAGCATGTGTGAGGAAGTCAGTAGACACATCAAATTTGTCCAGTACACACACAGACGGTCATTAATACACAAAAATGTAGTGTTTGCATACTTACAGGTCCAAACAAACAGACACTGATAGAAGTAAGAGTGTTTATTGATTTACTATTTTGAAGTTTGGGAAACATGTATTGTTTACGGCACTATTAAAGCACACAATAAATGCTGAAATATTACAAGTGTGAACTTATAAATATTGGAACAAAAACTAGTACTGTTATTTATTACATGATAAAAGTTAGACACTGCACAAGTACTCACAGGGTGGTACATTTTAAATGTGGATATGTGGTCGCGCAATGTTTTACTGATTAGGCCAGCTTAATCATGTGGGCAGCGGTGAGATGAACTAGGGCGATGCAGGATGCAGGAAGTTAATGATATGGAGACCAGTGTTGAAGATGTCTGTAAACATTAAGGAATCGTCTACACTCTATTGAATGATATGGAGACCAGTGTTGAAGATGTCTGCAAACAGAAAGGAATCATCTTAAATTACTGTATGGTTAAAACAAATATTAAAAAAATCAAACTGAAAAATTCGTACTACCTCGCACAATTCTCACCCTCACACAATTCATGCACCCTGATTCTTTCCACTAAAATCCTGTTAAAAAGATGCGAGAATTATGCGAGTAAATATGTGACGCCGTTGGGTGAGACACTAGCGAACAATGACACGAATACTTACTGGTAATATGGGCACCAGCGGTGCTGCCCAATCACTGCACTATTGAGACTCAGGGTTGTCAGGGATGCATGCTGTGGGTTCTGTGTGTGTATCTCACCTGTGCATACATACAAACACGTTGGCAATACTAAAATTTTACTAAACATCACTTTGAAAATAAGCACTTAATAAAATACATGTGGCTAGGACACTGTCACTACTGAATAAAAGAAGGTGGTAAGTTCACTGTAGACTTGCTTTTATTATTATTGCTCGTACAGATCAACGTGCCAATTAAATTATGATACTCTCTGTCATTACTATCCAATTCTGTTTGGGTGCTCCCCAGCCTGCAATTACTCTAGCGCACGCCTAGATGGATGACCTCACCGATGTGCGTGAAAGCACAGCCTTCACAAGGGAAGAGGGCCGACAGCTGCTAGGGTGGACTGATGGTTTTTCCCTGAAGACAGGACACTGCGAATTACAAATTAAACTCTTGATGAAAACTTTTTAACACGTGACTATGTGGCATCACTAACGCAAACTCGTCTGAGCTTGCCCGCCAGTACGTGAGTAGTGTGGTGACGGCCTGTACACAGAGCCGACTAGGATGAAAATAATTACACCGTACACAAATTACAAAATTTCAAAAACCCTCAAAAGGTACATGAAACAGGATGGGGCACGATATGAGTATTCACAATAAATACACACATGTGTGAAACCAATTTACATGGTATGGATGTCGTTGGATAATGTTAGTAGCGGACCACATGGTGCAGGTAGAATTGCAATATTTCTTTGTGGAAACAGTAACGTAAATTCACACAAAATATTATTCTGATAAAGAGAATTATTCTCATTGCGATTGACGTGATTACAGGCTTGTAGCATGCCTGATGGTGGAAAAAGCAAACATTAAAGTGACCGCATGGTCAAGCACAAAAGCATCCATTTACGTGAAAATTACATGAAACCCTAACAAAATTTGACATAAAACCCTGAATAAAAATATTGCACACATTATATTACATAAATAAGCGCTCAAAATGCAATGATGGCATAGACATAGACTTGGCATCGGTTAGCCACGTGGTTGTACGTGATGTTGCCGTACATTATTCAAACATGAAAAATACCCTCAAATGCAGATATGAAAACAAAGCCCTTAAAATTGTGCGTAGCAATAATACAGAAATTACGATGAAATGTTTTAGAAGAAGTGGATGGCACCTGATTAAAGTTTCGCGGGTCGCGTGACCTCTCCGACATATTTCTCCTCCATCTCCTCTATTAAATTGAAATATGCCACAAGGGCAAAATAAATTATTTAAGCGGAAGCATAATACTGGGGAAATATCTGGCAAAGCGTACGCAAGCAAAGGTTAACCGGTATACTAAAAGTGCTATTGAAATCTACATCAGTGAACAAAAGGTTGTAGTGCGTAAGTAACAGTGTTTAACCTTGCCAGCTCTCCTCGTCTGACTATCCAGAGGCAAGCGTTGCATGGACCTACCATGGCCGCCTACATAAGCAGAAGTGCTATGCACGCAGAGTAAAATATTTTATTATCGAAATAGAAATGGCACAAATAAATTAAATATGTTTTACATTTTTATAATTTTCTTGTGAATTTTTCATATCAATTCAGTGTCTCTTTATTACGGCCTTAACGCTGGAATATCAGTGTTCTTAATCTCGGTGCAGCGGGCACTTTGAATTTCATAACCAAACATTTTCAAAATAATAACAAACACTTTAAAACGTTTGAAGACATATCAAACTCTGAAAATAAAAATGCTAGACACATTTTACACCGAAAAATAATATTTATGTGAAAGTTAAAAAATATTGGCCTCTGCACATGTGTATGTACATGTGACACATGTGTGGTGAAGCACCGTCATGGGCTCTAGCGCCGCTGGCTGTTGGTCGGCATCATACGGTAAATACAAAGTAAATAGAAAATATATTGGCGATAATAATAACAACATTAGTTCACGTTTTCTTTTAAGATTGTTGGGTTTATTACAGTGACATACAGTATTCATGTTTTTATTCCGTTACGCTAACCTACTTAACTAACCTATCGTTTGTCGTACAAGACATGTTAAAAATAGTGAAGCGCAAATTAAATGAATTATCATTATCAACAAAAATGAGCATTTTAAGTTCGGTTTTTAATAGCGGAAGACCAAATCAGATGCTGCGAATGAATTTAACATTCCGTTATCAACTCTGTCAACTACAGTTATTAACAAAGACAAATTGGAAGAAGTGTGCACGAGTGGTAGTTTTACAAAAGATAAAAAAATGTTTGTGATGTCCAGAACTGGAAGAGAAACTGCTGGAGCGGTTTCACCAAATTCGGGAATGTAATATCCGTGTATCTGCGCCAGCTATTAAGCAAAAAGCACATTATTTTGCTTTACAACTGCAAGTTGATGATTTCAAGTGTAGTAATGAATGGCTGCAGTGGTTCATGCAGTGGAACAATTTGGTTTACAAAATTGTGTGTGGTGAAAGCGCTCAGGTAGGCAAGGATGATGCTGTTAGTTGGCTGGATTCTGTGCAAGTAGTTGTAAACAAGTATGCACCATGTGACACATTTAACATATACGGAACTGGTTTTTTTTTTTCAATTTGCTTCCTAATAAGACGTCTACGTTTAGAGGAGAAAATTGCCATGGCTGCAAACATAGTAATGCACGTATAACAGTTTTGTTGTGCTGTAACCAGGATGGCAGCGTGAAGCTCAGGCCACATGTCATAGGCAAATCGAAGAACCTAAGATGTTTCAAGGGTATCGATTACATTCGACTGCCCTGTGACTATCAGGTTAATGAAAATGCTGGGGTAATGAGTAAGGTATTTCAGTCATGGCTTGTTGCATTCGACGGAAAAATGGCAACTTTGAACAGAAATGTTCTTCTGCTCTTATTTCGTTGTGCTGCACATACAGCTCACGGACTGCAGCTCAACAATGTTACGCTGATGTTCTTGCCTGCAAATAGGACCAGCATTATGCAGTCACTGGATCAGGCCATCATTTACACTGTCATGAGGCTCTATAGGTCACACTTGGTCAAATACCTCATTCGCCAACTTGAACAGCAGAAATGTTCTCAGCCAAAGTGGAATGTGCTGGACACAATGAGGAACTTCGTAATGGCTTGGGACAGTGCATTTGCTGACACAATCCAGAACTGTTTTGCTAAAAGTGGGTTTGGCAAAACTGGCGTAGGTGCAGAAGAAGAAAGTTAGACCTGGGGGAAGGCTGGTGCTTCGGACATGTAAACACAGAGAAGAAGAAGTGGTTCATGAAATTCCAGGAAATAAAGAAGCCACTTGAGCTTTAAATGTGTTGGAAAATGTTCTTGCTGCCAATCTACAGTATGCCTAATTGCTTAACAAATTTTGAATTTTTTTAAATATTTAAAATGATTTGAACTATATTTATTACATGTGATCAGAAAAAACTTCAAACTGGTTTAATCATTTTGTGTGGAAACTAAAATAAATGACAAGATTTATTTATTGTCCTGACTTAGTTCTCGGCAAAAATTGTAGCATTTGTCAATTTTTTTTGGGAATAGGCCTACCTACACTTACAAACCTCGTTAATACAAAGTGCAAAATTTAGGTTCCTTCAGTTTTGTATTAAAGAAGTTTCACTGTATTGAGTGGAGAGAAACTTATGGGTTGTCTGTTTACAGTAGGGATCGTATGAGTGGCATAATGTAATAATGTTTCCAGATAAAATGATAGCACTGAGACTAGGCATTTGGATGTGGCTGGCGTAATGTATGGCTAACATACATTTTGGTAGGGGAGGTGAACAGCCAAAAACATGTTGCTGTGATTCTGTGGTGGTTTCGTGTAATTGATTTGAGCAATATCCGTCATTGGAAACCTGTTTAAGCTTTGGCATCACAGAGTTTTATGTGATATCAGGGTTGTAAGCCTTTTTTTAAATACAACGTAATTTAATAGCAGCGACTGATTTTGCTGATATTCGTTCAACCACAAATTATCGTGGATGCAGTTCTTCCATTTAAAGTACACGGAAACCGCGTTATTGCGATCCCGTTTATACGGTTTTTCCTTGTCAGTCTTTATTTTTGGAGGGTCCCGACAGCAAACTTATATAAACAAAGTTTAAAAACCTGCATGTCTACAACTTTAAAACATATATTTCCCCCATCCATTGATCAGATATTCTGCTGAAAGCCAAAATATATTTGGAACAATTGTTTAACTACGAATTAAAGTTGATTTTCGACAATTCATTCCAGTTATTTAAATTTTACCTTATTTATGATTGGTACATTCACCAAAATGTTGCGCGCATAATTAGTTTTTTAACTCAATGTGAATGCAAAATAACACGGATAATCGACAACTGGTGTTATAGTATTGTTTATATTCTGAAACAGTTTTTCGTGTTCTATTGTTTACTCGTCTTCTTCCTATGTATTTATTGCATTCATAGGTTGGTGGCAATTTGAATGAATCTCACAATCTCTGACATGTATTCAACAATCTATGACCGTGTTATTGTAAACATATTTTGGAATGAGGTTAGAGCAGTGGCAATAATTTAATAGGAGTGATTATTAGTGGAAACTATCTGCTGCGTGTTTGATTATAATTGTAAAGGTTTGAAAAGGACTTGGCAAGAAACAATTGGCAAAAATTGTCACAAATAAATCGGTTGGGGTTATTTTAATCGAGGGGTTGAGCATGGCATGGTAGACGAAGGAACACTGAAGAATAATATTAATATAAATAAAAATTAAATTTAGCTTAATTTTAAAGATCAATGTTTTTGATTTAAAATGGTATTTTATCATAAACTGACTTTAATAAGTATTTTAATAACATCTTCAGACGTTTGGTTTAAACAAAAATGCATTTTGAGGTTATGTACTTTATTTCTCAGCTCTAAAATCTATGTACGCATTCATCGTTTTCCCACATGCTTCGTTTTCTCTTGTTGCTCCACTGAAAAATGAATAATCGATGATCTGGTGTACTTTCTGTGAAATTTACAGTGAACATATTTTTCAGCTCTGCCTTCAAGGGTGCTTACCACCCTTATGAGGCATCATATACCATATGTCAAGTATATTTTTTCGACTTAATTTGTAATAAGGAACATGCAGGTAGAGTTTGTTTTTTTCAGCTCGCTCTATATATACACTTGATTAGAAACACTTCAAATTTAACTTTATATGTTAATTAAAGTTGGTAAATGATGTCATGCTAAGGAAAACACTTTTGAAGTCAACCTTTGAAAAAATTCACTGAATGTAACTACATGTATGCTATAGTGCTAGCAAGCTCACAGGTAAATTAATAGTAAATTAGTAAAAATAGTTCCGATACTAAACATTGTATTGAGAGTCTAAATGTGAATTTATGGCTACTGAAAGTGTTGTTTGTTTTATACCCATAACACAAAATTGTAAATTTTTTATATATTTACTAGGGTTGTGTGAATGAGTTTTTTCTCATGGAACAAAAACAAAATATTTGTTATGAACTTTCATGAAACTGAAATGAAAATGAAAAATAATGTCATTAGAACTCAGCTTTAAGGAAAGATTGATGAATTTGATAACATGGGATGGGTCGAATAACAAAAAATATTGGTTACTGTACCGATTCTACAATTTAAATATTGGTTCCAGTGTTTGATTGTATTCGCATGACATTTTAATAATTTGAGACATAAATAACTTAAAAAAATCTGTTTATCACACGCTGTACATTATTAACGTATCGCGTTCAAAAGCACTCACGAAATACATGCACATACTCTACTCCCTGTTCGTTTACTTTTTTTTCTCTTGTATAATACCGTAGAATGCAGTATTTAGATGATGTACATGTAGAACAATTAAAGTGATTCAAAGCTAACATTCTGTACATCGAGTGAATCACAATGGCTGTTATAGCCATTGTGATTCACTCGATGCTGAGTGTAGTATCTTTTTGGTACATATACAGCGGAACCCTTTTATGACACTTTTCAAAGGGGAAAACAGAAAATGTTGTAATTCAGGGGAAAGCGTAAATAAAAGTGAAAAACATAATGAGAAACTTTACTTCAAGCTAACTGTTACTAAAATAACACTAGCACAATGTACTAATTGATGCGTTAAGTGTACTTGCATAATAATATGAAAATATATTTCACATAAATTCTTCAAAATCGAATAAAATAAAGCAGCGCTCAAAAAATACTTCAGTAATATATGTTTAATCTTATCAAATAAAATCAAATAAATATTAAATCTACAAGGTTGTATATCACATTTCTCAGCATAATTCAACTATGTTCATATTCCGAAAATTATAAATTATTATTAAGTAGGCCCTATAGTTTTTAAATTCAGCACTCCCTTATTTTACTGAAAGTAAAATTGAACTCTACTAGTTGCTAGGTAATGAATGTCGGATTTCATATTGCTTTTAAAAGATTTTAAATACTGAAATGACAAGGTGGAGATGCAGTGGGACCCATGCAAAGCTGGTAATTGTGTTACCTGCAACACAGGACTGATGATTATCAGTGCCTGTAACAGAAGGTGGCAGTGTGGTGAGAGCCACATCTCACTCTCCCTCACTATTTCCTCTTCCAGGAGATGATTATCCCACAGCAGGTTAGCTAGCCCCCCCCCCCCCCCCCCCACTGCTTTTTCTACTTCCTTGAGTGACTGTCTTACTCAATCATTGCCACCTTATTATCCTCTACTTCCCCTCAAAACTCACAAGACAACACAAACTGTGTATAACAGGGGAAGGCACTTGAATTTGCTGTGTATGTTGCAGGAATGTAATGTATTGTAAACATAGGGGGAATGGCTGGACCTAACTAAAGTGGTCTGTGACATTGCCACCCGGAGAATGTTTACATTTAACTCATAGAATATATTAAACCAAATACTGTGTTTTATTAAACGCCTGCCTTAAAAATTACTTTTGCAAACATTGGTATTAAATAAATAATAGATTGTCTTTCACTGGCAATAGTAATACGCTGTAAGGAAGTATAGCAGCGAAGAAAGAAATGCTTGTTACAGGTGAAATAACCTATATTGTTTTGGCTTTAATGGCAATTATTTGTTTGTTTTGATAAGTTTGATATTACAGTTATTTTTGTTAGAGTTTGGTCATATCTAGATTAATTCATAATGTTTCATTCTAAGTATATCATCATCTCAAAATAATACTAACTTTATTACTGTGTAAAAACGAGAACCTAGTAGTCGTTAACCTAAAACAGGTTCCGAGTCAAACCTCCAAGTAGTGGTATAGATTGGAACCGAAGAACCGAACTGACCCATCCCAATTGATAACATTTTAGTCTTAAATGCACAGTTGCATTGCCGTCCATAGTGTGTTTGAGATGCGTATGCAGTTGTTAGTTAGAAAGCTGACACATTGCACTGGTAGAAGAGAAATAATATAAAGCTAGAGCAGCAGCTGAAGAAGTTGCATGCAGTGACGCGAGGTGTGGTGTGATGGTGTGTTGCAGGGCAGTCGAGGGGCGGCGGGGGCTACCAGAGCGCAGAGCCGGCGGGCACCTACACTTTCTCCAGCGTGGTCCCCCAACACCATGGCATGAGTTACAACAACCCACCTGGTCGCTTCTCCTCCGCCCTGTCCCCGGGCCCACAGCACTATGGTTCCCCTGCCCACGGTGAGCTACCTCTCTCTTCTCCTGCCAAAAAAGAACTGCACATTTATGCTGTGAATTGAAGTGGTAAAAGAAGGGTATACCAGGCTTATAACTGGCACCACCTTCATTTGTACAAAATAATTCTAAAAATACTGTGTATTATTTATAGCCAAGTGAAATGCCGATCCAGTGATGGCCGCATTTCCGGTTTTTCTTGTGGCCCAAATGGGTGTGACATTTCCTTTTTGTCAAACTCGCACAGACCTTAAGAAACCAATTTTACAGGTAAAGTGCATGGACACTCATCATTGTTGTGGTTCCTTCATTGCAATGACTGCAGCAAAACTGAAAACTTAAATGAGAAAAGTATTTAAAGAAAATTACTATACTTACAAAAATTGTTCACGCGTGCGCACGCAAAGCTGAAATAAAAGTCTTATTATTAATGTAAAACCAATACATATCCACAAATGACAGCATAATGATAATGTAAAGGACGAATTATAAAAGTAATACTTACAGGCAAGTTACTGTGCATAGCGATAAGCACTTGGTTTAACTTTCCTTGTTACTATAGCTGTGGGTCAATAAATAGCCAATTAGAAGCCCCGACACTTATACTATGTTATAAATTGAAAAACTTATTTACAAATCAAGAAAGTGTGTATTTTGACTTCATTCTTCGGGAAGATATTTTCTTTTGTTTATTTATGGATAGTCACAACCACGGAAGTTGTAACGCTTTTAGGTTAATGTTTAAAGTAAAAATAGAAATTTAAATAATTTACCATTTTAAAAATGTCTCAAATGAATTGAAAATATTTATTTTTGAAAAAACCCACTACCAACTCTATGTACAGACCTTAATTTCTTTGGTACAAATGTAGCAACATAAAGAAACAAATATTATTATCGTTATATCAATTGTAGCCAGGTCACTGTACTTTTGTGTACTGTATGTGCTTATCGCTGTAAATGTGAATGTGTTTGGTATGTCAATTGTAGTCCGGCCCTTATTGAAAGCTAGCTCATGCAGCTTTTTTGGAAATACTTAATTTAACACATTCACTGCATTAAATTTCAATAACTACAATATTTTTGTGACCAAAGTGGCAGATATTACAAACGATTATGCCTACTCAATAACGCATACTATCATAGTTGATATTTCTCTAAAGGTAGCAAGTTTTCTTTTCGAAAATTCATTTAAAAATTTAAATATGGAATTGTTCTGTAGGCCTAACTGTTGACAATTAATTGTAAATACTTTCTAATTCTTATTACAGTAAGCATTACCGAATAAAACATTAGGCCTATACTTGCATCACAAAAGAATGTCGGCAACAAGCACAGCTGTAGGTCTATAGTTAACAAAACCAGCTTCAAGATTTTATAGTTTATATTTTGGAACACATTTGTTGTAACGTCAAACTGCGATGTTTATGTTATGTTAACAATAGTAAAACTTAACAGTGTAACTTGGGATGAATAACTACATGAACACAAGTGTGAGGTTAGGCCTACATTACAAAACTAAACAGTGATATAAAAATGTATAAAATTAACTTATAATTTTTGACTGCCAAATTTGCACTTGTTATAACGACAGATTTGA
The DNA here is from genome assembly GCA_029891345.1 of Dryococelus australis. Classification (NCBI taxonomy): domain Eukaryota; kingdom Metazoa; phylum Arthropoda; class Insecta; order Phasmatodea; family Phasmatidae; genus Dryococelus; species Dryococelus australis. The sequence goes on along the minus strand of CM056995.1, from coordinate 178,597,760 downwards.
AAGAAAGATTAAACAGATGGGTGTAGGTAGATAGGTACAGATAACTTAAGTATTATTTGTCAAACTTATGAGGATATAACATGTACTTTGCAAACTCACATGAATATATTAATGATGTGTTTCTGCTGTCATTCATTTACTTTATAATTGTTATTTAACTTTCCTTTTATAATATCACGTTTCTAACTGTCGATTTATAGTTGTTCTTTTTCACTTTTTTTTACTGGGAATAAGCAGCGAAAACACGTAGTAGAAACTCGTTTAACCTCCGGAACAGTTGCAGTTGAAATTTTCATCATTTCTTCAACTCGTTTGATCACCTTGCACGGCTTCATCTGTCCTCGACAAATTAAAGAATAAATACTTTCGACGAGATTTATAATGTCCTGACGCTGAATATTTGTACGTACTTTGCTGGAACTCATAACTTTACACAAAATCACAACACAATTAAACACTATATGACCTATAATAAAACAATGCTGATTGCAGATAAGTTGAAAAATAAATGAGAAGTATTAAAACACAACTTTCAGTTTCCAAATTTGTTGTTTGCCTCATAAGCAATGCCTAGCAACAAACATGAAGGAACCAGAACAACAGACCGTTGGTTTTGACCGCTGCGCTGATCACGTGACACAATAAAATTATGAGTTACAGTAAACATTATCTTTATGTCAATAATTACTTTAAAATGTATAAAATAAATTTCAAACAGCTTTAGCCATAAATTTAGACATTACACTTGCAATACCATGTTCTTTCGTAGAACTACTTTTCACATTTCACTGCCCACATAACTGGGTGTGTTCATCCCCAGCCTGTGTGGTGACATACATGGTTATACATATGCAGTTGTGGGCAGTGGTTTTTTTTTCCAATGGTTGATTTCTAGAGTGCTCATTTTAACGTGAATGGCCTTTATATACTGATATTTTTTAGTCTTTTCACTCTCACATGTATTTTTTTCATCACATTTTTAGTCAGGTTGCAGCCCGAAGTGTGGAAGGGGCTATCAGTGTTTAACTGCACATTTTTAGTGTTTTTTTTAGTTTCACTAACTAAAATATATTTTAAAAACGCCTGGAAGTGTGGAAAGGGCCACCAGTTTTAACTGCACATTTTTAGTCTTTTTCTCACGAATGTATAAATTAGTGTATAAATAGTCTACTCTTTTCATAATAAAATAAAAATTGGTGAGACTAAAAAGTGAAAAATAAATTATCTCTAAAAACCTTTAAAACCAAACTTTTATTTATAAATCGCCTGAAAAGAGAAAAATAAGTATAGTAGTTGTAAAATTTGTAGAACTTGCGATACATGGTTGAACAGCCATAATAAACTTTACTACAAATTATGTTTATATTAATTTATATTTAGTATATAAAACCGTGGTACGAATAGTTACGAGCCTTATGCAAGATATGTGTTTACTACAATTGCAAACATAAGTTATACGTTTTATATTACGAAAAGTTAACAGCCTTGTGCACATCATGTTCTGACTACGATTACCCTAATGAGGTATACGTTACATAAAAATTTGTGGTCAAGTTTATTGTGGCTGTTCGACCACATCATAAATGTTCTAAAAATTCTGTATCTATTATAATTATTTTTCTCTTTTTAGTGCATTTGTAAATAAAATTTTGTTTAAAAATTTTTCTTACAGTTAATTTATTTTAATGTATGAGTATCTGAAGTTATTTTACAAATACAGGCATATTTATATAAACAGTTGGACAATCAAAAGATTAATTGTATGTTAATATAGATGTTTTAAAATAGCTTGTAGGTGTGTGCAAACATTCAAATAGTTGCGAATACAGTCGACTCTTGATGTATCGTTATCGCATGTATCGATAAACCGCATCCACAAATAATTTTTTTTGGTCCCGGCGAAATCCGTATGTAAATAATGTTAAAATAATCAGCTTGCATCGTTTATCACATGGAGCATCGATCAAAGTATATTTAGGGTCCCTTCACATAATATTTTGACACGTGCCACTAAAACCATTATATTATAAACGACGACAGCGCATCCATGTGCAACTGCCAACCACAGGAACCAACTACCAGTTGTCTAACTGGAAGTGTTATCGCTATAGACATGGAAAATACTTGGTTTCCCAGACTGTTCCAGAACTGCCCTTCTCCATCTACTAAGAGTTTTTATACACGTGAAGAAACAAACCATTCACGACTTGTTAAGAATGCATATAGAGTGGGTTCAACTCACACACACTTTGGAATCATGATACAAAAGATATTTGAAGCAGCCGTGCAACGCACCAGCCTCCCCTTACTCACTCGGCGGACAGTGTGTCACCACGCCATCGAAAGTAGCTGAGCGCCTGAGGCGATACCACGAGTGCGAGAGGGCATGTGCACGGCCAAGGTTGGGAGTTCATCTCCAGTAGCTCGCCTCAACACTTCTTGTGCTGGGGCTCTCTACTGACCACTAGGCCCTCACAGTCCTCTCCAAGAACTTCTAGTTCTCCAGTGGCTGCAGCCACCACTTACCAGAGGCTTCTACTACATTTGGGCTTTGACGTCACCAGAAGCTTCTTCTACCTGAAGACATTGAACACGACTTAACACTTTAGTTGTTGTGACCTGCTGGTTCTTCAGTTGCCACTACTTGCAGGTAGTGGCTCCTCAGTTAAAGTTAGGGCCTCTTCTAGGTAAACCCAGGTAGTGCTGATTGCGACAGTAAAGCCATTTATTTCCATTGTACCTCAGTAGTCTAGGAGCGGGTCACCTTCACCCATTAATGCGTAGGTTAAGTACTTCTGTAAGCACAGACTTATTTTAAGCACAGAGTCACCTAGGTGTTTATCGTCTTAAATAAATACCTAATTCTTAAATGTATCCACAATTTCCTAGTCGTAGTACTATAACCTATCTCCACCAGTATTACCGATTGGTAAGCAATCGACAGGGAGTTTAACCCTAGAATAGAACCTACGTGTTTCACTCCAACCCAGTACGAACCGGCTATGACGTGCATCCGGTAGTCCGGGCCCTAGTCAGCGGGAGCGACACCTGGCTTGGGAGAGCCAACCGGCACATCGGCAGCTGGGACAGTACAGAGTGGAACCACCACCATCATGCAGACCACTACTGGAAATTGACTTCCACCACATCCAGTCCAGCAGAACCAAGGACTCTATACGCTTCACCTACACTACGGTAACGCCACCAACGAATAATACTCCACTGAGCTCTGGTAAGTCTACCATGCCCCATAGGGCCACTGTTATTGTGAGGCATGTTTGCCGGACCTAATGAGACAGGATATATACCTAGTAGACAGTCTACAAGGCCAACATTGGTATCTAGTAAAAAGGGTAACTGAATAACCCTAGTAGTGCAACTGATCTAGCACATAATAAATTTCTCTTGCCAACTAAAGTCAAGCGTCACACGTCAGGGACATTTCTGGCACTCAATGTGGGGCGTCAGCGTAAATCAGTTAACCAGTAAGCGTGGGACCAGATCAGTGCGGCCTGAGATCTACCTTAACCGGGACCGGTAAGCCAGACTTCGAGGAGTCTTGTAACACCTCGTGGCGCACAAACCAACAACATGACTGACGTCAACAACCAACTAGAGCCACAGGCCAGTGGCATAGCCGATGTGGCATCTACATTGTGTAATTATGTAGCCTACCAGAGCTTGGGGATTATCAGAATCGGGTGCTCCGAGTGTAATCGAGAATTTCATTTTTTCTGTCTTGGCTGGGCCAACGAGATATGTAATACCAAGGGATTAGAATTCAGGTGCAAGCTATTTTGAACTCGACAGGACAGATTCTGTAGCTGGAGCTCATGCCCAGCATTGTGTCATATGTAATGAACCATACCAACATGCATCGGGTGGCCGGAAGAGCGGACAACTCGACTCAGATTAGTATACCGATGTGAACCATGCAAAAGAGCTGCAGAATACCATCCACCTAACCCCAGCCATCAGGGAGTGTACTTTCCGCCGAATAGTTCAGCCCCAGGACATTGGGCGACGGGTAGCTTCGAAGCCATGTGTCTTCCTACTTATGCTGTCTGACCTCACGAAGACTCAGTATTATTCACAGATGAGTGTGAGAAAGAACTGACCAAACATAACATACCCGATAGAGAGTGGGTTAGCTTAGTTTAGGGGCAACTTACCGGTAAGGCAACTAAATGGTAGAAACGGCACGGGGAATTCGTAACTGACTGGCCTCAACTATGTAGCGGACTATTTAACAGGCAAAGAGGTTGTAGCAAAACTCACAACTGAGTTGTATAACACAACCCAGGAACCTACCGAAGAGGCAGAAATATTCATTAAGCAGAAGGACCAGATGTACCGCCGCATCTTCCCCACTGGTAATGAAGCCCACTCCGTATAAAACGCTGGGCGTATGCTACTACCCAACCTTCGAAACATATTCATTATGTCATGGCCAACTGTTCTTGATGAACTAGTAGACTGAATCCGTGAAGCTGGACTGAACTTTAAAGAGCAGGTCATTCTCGACAAACCCAAGGCAACCAAGGTCAGTGACAACTGACCGGCTCTGGCAGAACCTAAGGTGCTGGTTCCAGCCACAACTGCCAGACTGGCGTTCACGCCCAAGTGCTGGTTCTGTCCGGAGCGTCACTTTAACAAGGACTGTCCTACAAGAAACCCAAGTTAGTGATCTCTGGATAAAACCAAAAACCGACCTATGCCGAATAACCCACCATAGAGGAAGTCGTCGCGGGAAACGTCAAAGCCAGAGTGTAAAGTGGGCCCACGCAACCGGCGAGGCAGGGCCCGAAATACAAAGACTAAGTGAGGAGGAGGTTCTCTCTGTTGCCCTTCACATTGAAGTCGAGGTCAACAGCCAGTGTGTGCTAGCCCTTCTAAACTCAGTGGTGACAGGGAACTTCATATGAACCAGTTTACTCAGCCCGAAACAAAAGCGCCAGCTCTGATCACAAAGGACCAAGGTAACAATGGTCCAACAGGGCGCCGCCCTAGATGTAGATGGTCGCATCACGTTGGACGTGACCGTACACCAATACACCCATCCAGTAGAGTTCGTGGTCATCTCAGTTCTGACTAACTCTATTATACTTGGGTGTCCATGGCTGTGACAACAAAGGTGCATCATAGACCACTGGAAGCAATGCATATGCCTGGGGGACAAAGACAGGGTCACGGTGAATTAGGAACCAAACCACAGACTCGTGCCCACTGCCCCAATTAACCTGGAAATAAAGAATCCAGAGTTGGAAGTTAAGCAGTGTCGAAGGAAGAAGGACTTACCCGATACGCATTCTCGCCACGTGAATTTGAAGGAAAGTGGAAAGGAAGGAGAAAACTGGGACAAGATGACGTCCCTGTCTCCACTTATAACCTCACTTCCGGCTGAAGGACCCAGAGATTCATGGACTGATAGAACATTACCCGGAGTGCTTCAGACTGGAATATGATGTCGTCTGGACCCGAAGTGGATAGCCGGCCACCCCATGGAAAATATGGATACCCCGGGCACTAAGGGAAGATTTGTGCCACCACCACCACGATCATCCCCAGGCTGGACACCCAAGTACACGTGAAATCTTGTTGGATATCATGAACCGCTGCAGCTGGGATGGTATGAGCCGAGACGTTTGGCATTACGTGAGCCAATGCCAGACATGTTGATGAGGGAAGGTCTACCCCTGAGCACCGCCAACAGCCAAACCCAGGAGACCTAAAACAGCCTCGACGCATCTAGCAGCTGACTTCATGTGCCCCTACACAATGATCACCAAAGGCAACCGGTACCTGTTGGTAATATCAGATATCTTCTCCAGATGGGTAGAGGCATTCCCTCTACCCAGCCAAGAGACCACTCCAATCATCAGGAAGCAAAAGAATGAAGTGTTCAGTCGTTGGGGTTACCCGAAAGCCATCCTTACAGATAATGGAACCCAATTTACGAGCACCCAATGGAAATCGGCGTGCAACCACTGGGGAATAGAGACGTGTACCACACCACCTTACCACCCGCAGGCCAACTTCACTGAATGGAGGAACCAGGAAATAAAGAGATGCCTAAGTATCAGTATGGGTAACGACTATAACCACTTGGATAAATGTATCCCGACCATTTTATTTGCGCTCTGTAGGCGAACTAGTGAGGCAGTCGACACCAGCCATAGTCAACTTCTCCTAGGCCAGCCACTTCGAAGACCTGGAGATTGGCAGTGGGGAGAGTGAGAGGACCAACATGCCGCAATCTGAGGATGCGAGGCTAGCCTAATTAACCAGCACGAAGCGAGCTCGAGATGCTCAAGAACCATACATTCATAATAAGTATCCATAACCAAAGACTGGCGTTAGAGAATTCAACTTAGGAGAAGTGGTGCTCATAAAAAGTCACCCATTAAGTAAGGACAGCATCAAATTCAGCCCCGGCCTAGCCAGTAAGTGGGATGAACCATATAAGGTGGTAGGCCGACAAGACCATGTTTACTGGGTGGAAGATATCAGAGGCCGCATTCAGAAAACCACGAGGCCAGATACTCCCCTTCCTTGGAGGAATGTCGGACAGGGAATAACAACCGTCAAAGTCTTTGACATCTTGTATAACAAAGACGAGCTGGCCGAAACAGCACAAGGCCTAATAGCCCCACCACCTCCGATTGAAATACGGGCGCCCAGGTCGTTCACCACCATCCAAGCAGCCCCATCTTTGAGGGATCTGCAAATGGGACCACCCAAACACAGAGGAGCAGTTTCCCTTAGATCACTGCCATCAACGCGTACCAGTTACGCTGGCAAACGTCGCATCACATATGATTGAACCCTCTTGGCAAGCAGGGAGGTCTCTTGGCGGAGTCCAAGGGACAGAGAATTCTGACAAGGACTTCGCTGCTCCAGCCGAATTTCGGAACAATCCGAACCTACACAAGCAAAGGAGGTGGAAGATGTTCAGTCCTCTGCCACCACTAACAACTACTCCAGAACCAAGGGTCAACGCATCCAGCCCGGCAATAGAGTGTATTGCGTACCCAGAGGTAGTACCACTAGCGGTAACCATACCGCCCAGCCTCGCCGACACAGACGGGCCCCCAGCACAAACTGTACAAGAGGCTACTCTATAGGTCATCAAGGGAAAGGACAGTACCGAGCTCCCTCAGACCTCTACCCATGTGACTGAATGTATGTGTGCTCAACCTACTAAAGTCCGCAAGGATGAGGAGCCTGACAGCGCACTCACTTGAGGACCAATTAGTACACCAGAGATGGCTAGCACCATCGAAGCCAACACCTTACACCCACAAGCTGATGATGTCCAAATCACTTCAGAGGTGGTAGGGACAGCTCTCCCTCAGGTAGCTCATACAGATGTAGATGACAACACCGTCCAGCAGCCGCCCCACTTGGAGAAGCCTTTGCCATTCAACACGAATGCTGCCGAGGTGTTAGGGCCATCCCTCTTTCTGGCCAACAGTACGGATGTCGATGGCAACATTGTCCAGCAACCGCCTTGTCAGGAGATGACTATGCCACTGAACCAGAGTGCCGTTGAGATGGAAGGGCCACCCCTCCCTCTGGCAGTTTGATCATATGTCAATGTCTCCAATGAAGCCCAGAAACTGCCTACCCCTCGGGTAGGAACTTGTTTAGTCGAGGTGGAGGGCCCTGGATGGCCACTCCTTGCACTGCCTCATCGTCCTTGGTAGTTGTGTCTTCCCCAACCATTGCCATAGAAGAGGATGCCCCAGTGCCCCATGTTGAATCCCGAAGGTTAATATCCCTTTGTGCCGCCAAAGCTGGATCAACGCCTGGCCGGTACAAAGAATCACCATGGCTACCCATGGAATGTTTCACATGGTCATATCCGATGCATGCTGCTCCACGGCAGAGGGGAAGACCGGCAAGAGGCAAGCAACTAACAAGTAAGTCAGTGCTCCGTAACCCAAGGCTGCAAACCAGTGAAAGAAATAAACCTATAAGGACTAGTTATAGCTATACTTTTCGCTAAGTCTCAGTTTCCGATAGCCACTGAACAAACAATTAGTTGAGTAGTGTACCATAATTTGCCATGCTACCTTTAGCTATCGACAACAGGGTAGGAGTAGACAGAACAGACAGTGTATTGAGTAGCAGTTATTTTGTTCGTAATTGTAAAGAAATTACGGCCACTTTAAAGGCCCTTATTAATGACAGGCAATTTAAGGCATCCAGTTAACAGTTGCCAGTTACAACACGTATAAAACAGTATGGTGAATAGACACTTGTTACATGCACAATACCATTGGATATACAATAACAATGCATAGTAGTCAGTAACTACGCCAATCACCAGTAAACTCAGTAGACATTTATCAACAGTAGACTTTGCTAAGATGCACACGTGAAACTACGAACAGACACACAGTGTTACAAAAGAGACTTAATGGGGAATTGGCAGTTACGCAGCCATTCCCAACACAGTGCTACACGTAGTTATCACCTATCACCACAGTGACAGTATTACACGAAGATAAAGTCTTCATAGTGTACCTTAGCTTTGAGAAATCAAAATGGACTCCCTAAAATAGAGAATACGATAGTTTAGTTTTGTGTATATTAATCACGCTTATGTAAGATAGGTACATTTATTAATATTACTATATATTTTCAGTGCAATGTGTTTCATTTATTATTTTTACATCAGGGTAATATGTTCATGTATGTCATTTTGCAGCTTTAATCATGTATAACTTCGACTGAGAGTCAAACCCCAAAACTAAGCCTGAGGGCTTCTTCGTACTCCAGTATAAAGAACAGCAACAGTGCAAAATGATTCAAGTAATATTGTGTTGATTTTATGCCTTGTTTAGTATGTAGGGTGATCTCGTACAACATGTTTTATTTGTAAAATACACTATCTACCAAAAAGTAATTGGGCACCTGTGAACATAGGTAATTCAGTACGACATTTGACTTGTGTTTCGTGGCCTTTGGCGTAGGACCGCTGGTGTATGTCCGTGTCTGGATAATCAAATGCTCCCAACATGGTGCGTTTTTACGGAATGGACCCGTGTTACTTCCAGGATGACAATGTCAGGTGCCATGTTTCATGGGCTACTATGCACTGGTACTCTGACAACAATGTTTGCCGATTGGACTGGCCTGCCCAGACCGACTTCAACCCTATAGAACATCTTTGGAACGAACTGGATTGCCAGGTGAGGGCTTGTAAGGCGTGGCCAAAATCTATTGCTCAACTCACGGAATGGTTGCAAGAGAAATGGCAACGAATCCCTGTGGATGTCCTGCAAACGCTCGTAGAGAACATGTCAGACAAGGTGGCTGCTGTTATAGCTGCAAGAGGTGGCCCTACGAGATTGTAACGGGGTGACAACTACCGAGCAAACATTGTGGACAGGTGCCCAACTACTTTTAGGTAGATAGTGTATATTTGTGTACTTGCTTTTCAATTGGTGGCTCGCCAGCCCCGAGAACGGGAGGCCTGTGGTTGGTAACCTCTATTATGTCACATGTAACTGTTGGCTTGTGGTGAGACCGACAGGTTGCCTCAAAGATTTAGCCAATTTTTCTCCAACCTATTACATCACTTACTTGACTCCTGCAGTAGCAGGAGTCAAGGGAAGTTTACTGAGGCAAAAGGGTATTGGGTACAGGTGTTGGGATTTACAGTTTAAGAGGTGAGCTGTTCCTGGGCGGTCAGCTGTAGGGATGAGCCTCGTTCAAGCTGAGGTTGGAGTGCTGGCGACCTTCTGCAAGCTGCTGGCTGAATAGAGCACTGCTGATCCCAAGCAGTGGGTAGGAAGATCGAGCCCTCCCTTGGGCTGAGGAGAGAGAGAGAGTCTTCGCAAACTGGGGTGAGCTCGAGCTCGTGAACCGTGTCGGCTGGCGAGCCCTGGCGTCTCTGCTGGACCACGGTGCTGGAATTCTATTTATATGAAAATCGCCCTGCATCAGCGATTCTCCAATGGCGGGGGGGGGGGGGGGTAGCATAGCTTTTTCCAACCCAGGGGCAGGTTAATCGGGTGCAGTAGCGCCGCTCGGTTAAAGTTGCATAATGGAAATTCAAATAAATATTATCTTATTCGTATGGGTGGTGCTTGTATGCTAAATTCTGGGCCGATGTAGAATTCCATAATTAATTACTGTTACTCAGTAGGCTGGCCAATACATGGAGTCTCCTTGCTCGACTAGTAAAAAATCATTTCAGCCACTGAATTTAACTTTTTCTGAGCGTATGGTGCTCTCAGATGGGGCAGAGTCATCCGCAGAGCGTGCCTCTCTGCGGCGCAGCATGTTGGCATATTCGGCCACCCCCTGAAGCGACCAAGTCCCATCTGGAAAATCCACTTATGCTTCAGGTGGTGGAGGCGGTTGCCTTAATTGTGTAACAGTTGGTGGTTGATCCTCTGTGCGCATGCTGCCTGAGTAGGAGTTGACTGTGCCCGTATCTAGGTCACGCAATTTCTGTTTATCATAATTGGCGGGATTCAGAGCTCATCCCCTCTTCGTCTTTGCTCTCTCCCTCGAATGCGTAGAGGCAGGGTGTCTGCACGGTGCGTTCTGCTTCATGGCGCAGCTCGAGTTTTCCCGTTGCATCGCTTACCAAGGGGAGGAATATCTTTGGAAAGGAAAATGCAGGAACAAGTCGCTTGGTATTGAACCTATGCCTTCCTAGTTCGAGGGCAGTGTGATGCCCGAGCGGTCTAGGGCTGAGCAGAAACACTCAATAAGAAATTATCTAAGTCAATTGAACACATTTAATTAAATCAAGCACTGAAACTGTTACACTTTTAATTATACATCTACTCATTTGGTGATGTGGCGGAAGACATTATGGGAATTGTTAATATAAAACAAAATTTAAATGCTAATAGAAGCAACTTCATTCTATAGCCACGGTGATGGAGAGTGGAGTCTCAGCGCAGCTCAGGCGAGTTGTCCCAGGCGGTGATGTGCAGTCTTTGGCGTCTTCTGCTGAAGTCCGGCATCCTCAGGCCGTGCATGGCATAATAAAGCTACATGAGTGTAGTGGGGAGAAGTTTCCCTCCACCAAGAAGTCACGCATGAGCAGTCTATCACCAATGAGAAGTCAGGGCAAGAAGATTCACCAACCAATGAGAGAGTAAGGTTAGGGCATCAGCCAATGAACTGGAACTTTGCACACGGGCCCAAAGTGTGGTATCAAAATCATGTGATGGGAAAATAGCACGTGATACAGTGCATGATTCCAGGAGTCATGGGACTAAAATATTGTGATAAACAGGACGTATTTCCTGTCAAAGGTGGTTAGCAATTGCAGTCATGCAGTGCTGAAATCACCACAGGCAGTATTAGAGTGGATACAGCTCCCTGTCACAGGCACTGCAGAACCTGATAAGTTGTGGAAATACTTCATTAAAATGTTCTTCCTCTGAACTGGAAAGCTGGCGGAGTGCCCGCAGCACTACATCACTCCCTCATTTAGAAAAGTTTTGTTTGGGCTGAGTAAAACTTTATAAAGATATGTGGCTGAAGCTATATGTGAATTGGTCATCAAATCTGGTTGAAGTATAGTGTCTGGGAGAGTAACTGGTCTATCAGAAAGAACAGGATGTGGACTTGCCAGCAACGGAAATTCAGGTTTCCAGTCGACCAACTAACAGCCATTCGTGTAGCAGCGATTTTGACACAGGAGTCTTTTTTCTTGAAGCTTTATGAAATTGCTTCCAAACTTGTGGTCAACTGTATCATAAAAGTTAATAAAAGGGAATGAGTTAATTACTATTGCATCAAATATCTTCAACTTGAACTGAACTCAAAAGGTGTAGTACCGTGTCACCTTCCTCATTATTGAAGTTCGCCTGTGTAATTTTCCAAAGTGCAGCTGAAAAAAATCTTATACACAATATACATAATGGATAAACATTAAAAATCAACACTTATTACACATATTTGGTACAGCTCTGTCTTGCGTACCAAGACTATTACTTTTAGTTTAATAGTTCAATCATAATTTATGTGTAATGTTCATGGAGTAATTAAACAAATAAATATTATTTTGTGGAATATATATGTTCGTAATATAACATATCTTGTGTTCATTGATTAAATTAAAAATGTCTCTCGTTTTCATTCATTAAGCTTAAAAAGAATGTTTTTATATTTGAGTTAAATTGTCTTCAAAAAAACCAATCAATTATTGCATTATAATCAAACAATTGATTAAACACATTAGGACATTTTATTTGTTGCTCTTTGGAATATCAGATTCCTAGTGTAATATTACTTGCTGTAGCATAAAATTTTCGAAATCCGCGCACCGTACTCTGCTTTTCACTCACTCTACTTAAATTTTTTTTTGGCTTCTGGGCAACATTTAATCACTTCGACGTATCATGGAATTCTTAAAGCAGGTAGTGGCTGTCATCCTCGATGTCGGCTGCGGGGCTAGAACTGAGTTCGAACCAGCACACATCTCCATGGCATCTGCTTGATCCTCAGGAAGTTTAATCACTTCGACGTATCATGGAATTCTTAATGCAAGTAGTGGCTGTCATCCTCAATGTCAGCTGCGGGGCTGGAACTGAGCTCGAACCAGCACACACCGCCATGGCATCTGCTTGATCCTCAGGAAGTTTAATCACTTCGACGTATCATGGAATTCTTAAAGCAAGTAGTGGCTGTCATCCTCGATGTCGGCTGTGGGGCTGGAACCGAGCTCAAACCAGCACACATCTACATGGCATAGATGATTCAACTCTACATCTTCTTCTGTATTTAGCTCTGACAGACTAATATTAAAGTCAGTTTTCATGGATGCAACAAACACTTATTCACTATTGGTTAATCAGGACTGAACTGGAGAGAACTTGACGCCTTTCACATTGTATTTGATATGTGCTATCTTGCTACTGTGTGGTAACAACTGAATTCTCTCATTAATGATCAGACAACTGTTTACCTGGGACATGACTCCCTGCGCCGAGATCCACTCCTCCACCACGCTTGCTTCACTCTTTTCATAAGGACACATTTTAGTAACTTTCATCTTTCCCGGTACTGAATAAATCCAACTATCACCATCTACTGATCTAATAAACACTGGTATGAAGGAGTTACCTAGAACTTCTCTTTTACACAGTTTATAATCGTAACCAGGTTGTGACAATATTACATTCACTTGACAATTCGGAACCTTTATGGAAAACGTTGGGGCGTTAGCGGGACAAACTATGTTATTCTTGGCTTTACATTGATTCATGTCTGCTTCAGAGATTAACGCATAAAACTGCCTGTTCTCTGACAATGTGATATAGGGTGCATCTGGCACTATCTGAACGTATCTCTCTAAATTTCTCTCAAACACGGGAAAAGGGTGAGTGATATACCTATTCACGGATCTCAAAGGAAACTCAATTATCAACTGTATACTATTAATTGTAGCAAGTGCATTTACTGTCGTTACTTCATAGTAATTGTAAATCTGATCTAAATCAGTTCCTGCTATCAAAGTCTTGTCCGTGTGTAATTTAAGAGCAATATCTCAAATAATTTCGGACAAATATTCTGGAGTCAATAACGAAGTGTGTAACTACCAGTCGCTATGATATCTAATGCTACTTTTATTTTCGTTACCTCTTGTTTATAAGACTGAAGAGTTAATTCTAATTCTCTCAGCAAACTACTCTAGTTAAGTGCTTCCCCTAAATTGCTAATTGTTAATCTGTGATTTCGTTCACTCATTGAGGCTGTTAAAGTACTCCAAGCAGTCATGTGGTTAAAAGTTTTTATTACTTTCGCTAAATCTTTTACTAAAATGCCTACGTCCTTCGAGTTTTTCTCTACTCTGGCATTCATCCATTCCACGAAAGTTAATTGTTTCTCTACTATATGAATCAATTTTTCTTGTCTCGTCCTCAACGCGCTAGCAACTTGGTGAATACAGACATAATCATCATTCGTTAGTGTACCAAATAAAAATTTCAGAATACAACAACTTGCATCTATCAAACTTCTCTTTTCGCGAGATGATTTCCTTGGTAATATCAAAGTTAATTTATTTACTTCCTCCTCTAATTCTGCAATTAGTGTATCAACAACATCTATCTCTGAACGTGGTTTTTTAATCTCTTGGTTTCCAGAAAACTTCATCCCTTTAATTATGTTCAGTTGGTTCCTAAATCCCATATTAATACTCTCCAGTTTTCTTATGGGTATGTCTAGCAATATTTGTCTATCCGTCTCCTGTTAATACGTCGTCAATTTCCTGGACCAGAATCATGCCAGCGCCTAGGGTGTGATCTGCAATGCAAACCAATATACCTCATATTTATTTTTTCGCATTGAACTCGTAATTATCATTAAATTCTAGGTTACATTATACTCTGAGGCTATGCATCACTTATTTTTGCTTCCTCCTCCTCCATTGAGAAGTTTCTTACATTTGAACGCAAATTATACCTGGCACTAGGTTCACTTTTTTTCTCACTAATTTTCCCTTTGAAATACCGCAACAGTTCCCAAACGTCATCAGTTTCTACATTATTATAACACTCACTTTCATCGAGGGTGCTGTTGTCTGTACGGCATTCAACACACATGTCCTGTACGTCACCTATTTCTGCTAACTCTGTTATGTCCGCTAAAATTGGGCGTGACTTTGAGCCTATATTTCCTTCAATATTTTCCTCACTTAATTCTTTATCACTTTCACTATCGCAACATGTTTCAACTGATTCTACTTCATCAATAATCCGTGGGGCTTTTTCCCTACACATTTTGTATCGGCCTAGACACGAGCTCCTTGGCTCTGTAGAATTTATAGACAACTTAAATCTATCACTGTGCACAATAACTTTTCTCTTGTCTAATGATACTTCAAATGTGCCTGAGCTCAGTTTTCTCAAAATTTCATGAGGTCCAGACCAAAACTTATGAACCTCAGATACTCTACCTTTCTTAACACTTGGCATATGTAAATACACATAATCACCTACCTCAATATCTGGTGATTTCGACTTCTTGTCATAATACTCTTTTTGTCTCTCAAAATCTACTTTATTCTTTTCGCTAGTTACTTCATGTGCTTCTAACTTATTACTCAAAATTTCTACGTGTTCCTTGGCTGTCATACTTCCCTCTAACACATTGTGCTGACTACTCAATTCACCTAAGGGTGATAGCCTAACTTCTTTCCCATACAACAAATAATGTAGGCTATAACCCGTCACTGAATGAAGAACCGTCCTATATGCGTGCACTGCATATGGCTAATATTCTTCCCAATTACTTCCGTATTCATCTACGTAATGAGATATCGTGTCCGCTAGTGTTCGATGAAGTCTCTCAACACGTCCATTACTTTGTGGTCTGAAAGGGGTCGTCTGTAACTTAAGTTTTAACACTTTGCAAGTCTCTAACATCAACCTAGACACAAAATTTCTCCCTTGATCTGTCAGCAGGCTTTGAGGACAACCATGCCTTATAATAATCTGCTGTACAAAATATTTTGCTACTCTCTCTGCAGTTTGATCGGAAATGGGTATCGCTTCACAGTACCTTGTGAAATAATCAATAAATGTCATCACATATTTAGTCCCTTTCTCACTCATCTGTAAGGGCCCTAAAATATTTTTAGAGATACCCTCTGAAATGGGGAATTTACTTCCGGTAAAGAATCTAATGGTGCTTTCGTCATTTTCATACTTTTTCTCCTAAGACAATCATCTCACCTCACAACATATTCGTCAACATCTTTATTCAATGCTGGCCACCAGTACAAAGATTTGAAGTGGTTTTGAGTTCGCTTCATGTCTTGGTGAGTAGAAAATGGAGTGACACGGTGGTGACTAATTACTCTGGTCACAAGCGACTTGGGACTCTTCGCGTTTGTATAGGATGCCTTCCCTATCAATAAAGAAATTTCCCTTATCTGCCTTATTAATTATACTTAGACATGTTCTTTCTTAATTATTTTCCTAGTTAAATCTTCTGAATTTACTGCATTTACCATTCGCGACAAACAATCTGCATTCGCGTGTTTCTTGCCCAGTTTATGGATTACTTCAAAATCAAACATGGCTAAACGAAGTGCCCATTGAGTGGGTCTCGAACTAGGGCCTTTCAAATTCAATAAACATCTCAATGCAGTATGATCAGTGATAACGGTAAATCTCTACACCTGTACAAATATGCTCTGAACTATTTTGTGGCAAAAACCAAAGCTCTCAATTCTTTTTCTGTTGTACTGTAATTCCTTTCTGCTGAATTTAATTGTCTACTGGCATAGGCAATCGGTTTCTTGTGTCCATTCCTCATCTGAGACAGGACAGTGCCTATGACATAATTACTATCATCTGTACTCACAGTAAATGGTCGTGAAAAATCTGGATAAACAAGAATCGGATATGAAATTAATTTTTCTCTTAACATTTTAAAATCTACCTCTTGTTCTGCTCCCAAAATGAATGGTTCATCTTTTTTTAATAAATTTCGTCAATAGCCTTGCAATGTCTGCAAAATTCTGTACAAATTTTGTATAATACTGAAATAAACCTACCACTGAGCGAATTTCTGTCACATTTTTAGGTCTGGGGAGTTCTTTAATTGCTTGTAGATTTTTCGGATTTGGTTCTATGCCTTGTGAACTTACAACATGCCCGAAGTATTCTACACTATCTTGTACAAATGAACACTTACTAGGTTGGATTCGCAAATTAGCTTCCTCTAGTCCTTCCAAAACTTTACTCATGTGCTCGGCATGTTCTATCACATTACTACTAAATATTATAATGTCATTAAGGTATACTAAACACTGATAACCAACAAGTTATCATGTTTAGTACATGTTTCTCCATTAACCTCTCAAATGTAGCTGGGGTATTACACAGTCCAAACGGGAGTCTATTAAATTAATATTTCCCCAAGAATGTAGCAAACCTTTTTTCTCCCTATCTCTTTCTTCTAACTCAATTTGGAACTAGCCACTCTTTAAGTTTAATGTTGAAAAATATTTCAACCTGTGCAAGGAATCTTTGTCTCCACGACATTTGGAATTGGATAAGGATCTTGCATCGTAACTTTGTTTAACTGATGGAAATCTATACAAAATCTCATTTTAAAAGAACCTTCTTAATTTTTCTGTTTCACCATCACTACGGGTTACTGCCATGGTGATTTACTCTCTGAAATAATATTTTTGTCAAGCATGTTATTGATTTGCTCTGTAATTACTGGTTTCAATGCATGCCGTACTCTGTATGGATTCTGCTTTATTGGTCTGCCCTTTCCTGTATCTATCTTAAGGTTGAATAAGTTTGTGCACCCGAAATTTGAAGTATCTTCCACTTGAAATATATACGCAAACTTAATTAACACTGGGAACATTGTATTAAAATCACTCCTACTGAAATGTTTCAATTTATCTCTAACAATTTTCGGTACCTCTATAAATTCATCTTGTGGTAATTCTGGTAACATTTTAAACCACTTATTCACTATTATTTGCCATGTGAGTTTGAAAACTCTGACTACCTTGAGTCACTGAACAATTTTGACACATTTAACATTTTATTCTCTCCATTTGATTATTTACACTTATTTTTCGTGCAAGGTTCACACCTCGGACTACCTTTAGTCTGTACATAATTCTGCTTATTTATTCTCAATTTACATGAATAATCGAACATCGGTACGGATTTTTCATTTACGAGCATACTTTCAAAGTTAACTTCTCTGTTTCTACTACTTTCTACATTACTCTGACATCTCAAATTATCTCGACGCTTCAACTTTTTATCACGACATATCAAACTTTTACCACATTAATTCATCACAACTACTACTACGACAGTTATTATGACATATCAAACTTTAACGACAGGACTCAGAGTTCTCATTTGGAATCCGAACTGTCTCTACTCTGCATACACTATCTCGACGGATTTTAGGGACACAGCGACAAAATCTGTCCTGTTCCGTGACCTGGCTAATTTATTCACTCACTTTATGGCTAACACAACTTGAGGTGATTACTGCTTCAGAGCCTGTAAGCGAATCCTTTTTATGTTTGTTTCCAGGGACATCTGCGAGGATGTGGTGACACTAAATCACATTGTTCTGACCCAAGACCTATACAACTTCTCTCGGATATTCGGGGCACACTATTTACACATAGTACTCCAGCAATGCACTGACAAGTGTGGCAAATCCTATTACCATACCCTTTGGCATGACGAGTGTCTCATTAGTAATGTGCACAATTTTTGTCACTGCCCTTACTGATTTTACTAACGCTCTGAGGTTTCCTTGAACTTTCACCATGAGGTCTCCTTGAACCCTCAACTGGACCTACCCTGTCACTAGTCCTCTAGACATGACCGCCTACTTCACATATCACTCCTGCATCTTCCGCGCGACTAGGACACCACGTGCTCTTGCCCCCTTTGACGTGATCGCGATGAGGAACGAAACACTGGGACGCATCCCTTTGACCCGAAACAATGGGGATAACACACTGGTCACTCACCCTCATAAGTGCCTTGTTTTCAACTACACAGGTATCCTGACAGTCGTTCACCCCGTCCTCCAGATTCGTCTCACTGAATCTATTACATGTCCCTTTCGAGTTTCTAGTAGTACTGCTCCTACAATACACCTTGTTCTCTGGGAGGCTCTTACCGGTAAGAATTAAGTTACATGTTGCCCTTGCCTCATGGATGCCCGGTACAATTGTCAATATTGGTGCGTTAAGAAGAAATTTTGAGTCAGCGTCGCAACCCGCCGTGTGCAAAGCAACATCGATCACTGTCTCTGTTTTTGGTGGCAGAATCGTGGGCTGTGTCATTTTCATCTCATTGTATTGATTACCGTTCACAGATCCGGATACAAGTTCAGAAATTGCCAAACTCTCAGCTTGTTTCCGCTGCTCTTCCTCAATTATGCAAATAAATGAATTATATGTATCTAAATCAAACGTATTTTTGAGATACAATGTCTGTTCTTTCATATCGATTCTGGCATCATAATAATGGAGAAAATCGGTTCCAAGTATTCCCTCGAAAGTAAGCTCTCGTGCGCACACAAGGAACCAACATGTGTAACATAGACCATTTACCCACAACTCTATGTACTCTGTACCGGCGATCTGGAGAGAGTCTCCAGTTACGCCTTTCGCTCCTAACTGAGATTCATCGATAATATTCCCGCTGGTTCTAGGTCGAACGAGAGATATATCGTACCCTCTGTCAATGAAGAACGAGTGAGACTGGCCCCCGACCAGAACCGATACTATGGTCTCTGTCCCCCCTACAACTGTAATTACCGCCATGTGGTGCCTCGCGTTTGGGTGATTACTACTTACATTCTCGCTGGTTTCTCTAATGTCGTTCCCTATGTTCCTAGGTACTTGAGCTCGTTGGGGGGTTCCCAAACTTCGGCATTCTCTGATCACGTGCCCAAAACGTCCGCAGTTAAAACATCTAATATTACAGTTATTACCTTTTTCTTGTCTGTGACTCATGTTCTTGGGAGAAACACCTGCTCCCGATAAACTCTCTACTGTTACTGCTATCATTCGAACAACCACGGTAACATGAGTTATAACTTCTTCCGTATCCTCTGTTAATGGAAGTATTTTCACCACTTCTCACGTTACCCCGTGCCACACTTGTTTGCTGGGAGACTATTATGCTATATACTTTTCTCCTCTGAGGATCATTAAATTTTGTTTTGCATTCCTGATGCACCTCTGTAACCTGTAACGCTATAGCCATGCGTTCAGCTTCGTCCATGGTTTGTGGTATCTTATATCTTAACTGCTGACTTATATTTCTTTCTAACCCATCAGTAAAAGCTGCTAATAACCTCTTTTCAGCTTCTTGATTCAAAATTTCCTGTTTCTCAGGCTCATCTAAATGCTGAACTGTTTTCTCACATAATTTATGACACCTGTCTGCAAATGTCTGCACATCCTCATTATGTTTCTGCCTAACATTGTGCAGCATGTAATAATGAAATTGCAACGCCTGATTTTCCTTGAATTTGTCGTTTAACTCATCTTTCAACATTTTAAATTTTATGTCCCCACTTAATCTAGGACATGTCGCAACAAAACGCGATGCTAAACCTTTCAATTTCATTTTTGCTTATTTTACTTTGTCCTTATCTGAAAGATTTCCTAGGCTTTCTGCGCTTTCTATACTTTCTAGAAAATCGTGTACCGGTAACGATCCTTTTTCGCCGGTTCATTTTTCTACTAATGAAATAACCACCAAATCTTTAACTTGAGGTGGAACTTAAGCTTGTGCTGGTATTGCGTAGGCTAGTTGACGACGTCTTTCATCCTCCATGTCAACCAGAAAAGTGCTACTACAACTTATTAAATTTTATTCATTGAATTTCGAAAGAGGAATCCAAGTCTTAAGATCGTGAGTCCGTTTCTTCGGAGTATCGTAATGTGTACTACTACTTGTAGGTTTAGTTTCATGTATCGTGTTCAAATTTTTTGTCTTAGGAGCAGCAATATGTTGCGAATGTGAAGGACTAGTTGGTGCTTGCTCGCGTTTTACGTTCTTATCTTGTGAAGTCGAAGGCTCTGTGCTCGCAACTAGGTCAAGTCTTTCTATCTCAAATTCTGGATAAACACGATCTCGAGGTATGAACCTCTTTACTGTACGAATTTCAATTTCCAACACTACTCGTCCAGAAGTATTTTCATATTCATATACTTTCTATGCGGGAGTCGGAAAAGATCGTTTTGGTTTTCCCTTGAAAGCAATTTCCAGTTCTGTACCTGTAGTTAATGCATTCAACTTAACACGAAATGGCTCTACTTGAGACAAGTCAAAAGATGTGTGCTTTTGAAATAATTTCTGTATCAATTTATATGAATACTCTTACAATGCCTCAGTACTACTAGTTAAAACTAGGCAGATTATCAAAACTGTAAACTCTACTACCTTCCCTTCTTGCCTCTGAAAAAATAATAAGTGTCTTAGCATAATGCTTTCATGCTTTTGCAAAATCCAGCAAAGAAGTGGAGCTGAATCCAGATAATTTCTGCAATATTCTACTCTAACCCAAGTGTGTGGTGTTATATCTTCCAAATCTATGTGATATTCAACATTACCAGTTACTGTGGTATTCATAGGTCCGTAGACATACTCAACATTAAAACGATATGATTTCCTACTATACACTTATTCATTATAATCCTCAAATCTCAATCTTTCACGAACTATCGTATTAGATTCTTCAACTGAAATGTGCACGATCCTAAACACATCAGAACACATTAAACAGTCCCACTCAGCAACACTTCTCAGCTCAATTGCAACTTCACTATTCACATTCATAACACCACATGCAAATAAAATAAAACAACTGAATTTCATTTAGTCAGAGGAAAACCTCACACTGTTTTCAACGACCTAACACCTATGACCTGCAACCTATAACCCATCAAAGTGGGTTCAGTTACAGCCGTCTGGAGTAACTATCCAAAACGCTGCCACCATTTTGTGATGACCGAGCCGTCTAGGGCTGAGCAGAAACACTCGATAAGAAATGATCTAAGTCAATTGAACACATTTAATTAAATCAAGCACTGAAACGGTTACACTTTTAATTATACATCTACTCACCTTGCGATGTGGCGGAAGACAACATGGGAATTGTTAATATAAAACAAAATAAAAACGCTAATAGAAGCAACTTCATTCTATAGCCACGGTGATGGAGAGTGGAGTCTCAGCGCAGCTCAGGCGAGTTGTCCCAGGTGGTGATGTGCAGTTTTTGGCGTCTTCTGCTGAAGTCAGGCATCCTCAGGCCATGCATGGCATAAAGCTACACGAGTGTGGTGGGGAGAAGTCTCCCTCCACCAAGAAGTCGCGCATGAGCAGTCTGTCACCAATGAGAAGTCAGGGCGAGAAGATTCGCCAACCAATGAGAGAGCAAGATTAGGGCATCAGCCAATGAACTGGAACTTTGTACATGGCCCCAAAGTGTGGTATCAAAATCATGTGACGGGAAAATATCACGTGATACAGTGCATGATTCCAGGAGTCATGGGACTAAAATATTGTGATAAACAGGACGTATTTCCTGTCAAAGGTGGTTAGCAATTGCAGTCATGCAGTGCTGAAATCACCGCAGGCAGTATTAGAGTGGATACAGCTCCCTGTCACAGGCACTGCAGAACCTGATAAGTTGTGGAAATACTTAATTAAAATGTTCTCTCTCTGAACTGGAAAGCTGGCGGAGTGCCTGCTGCATTATAGCAGATTACAAAAAAAAAAATGAAAAAGTTAAAAGTTCTTCAAACATTTAGTGCGTACAAAATGGCTTGCTCAAAAATATTTTTAAATCTTTACTTGTTGCTGTTCTGTCCTCGAGAATTAAAAGTCAATTAAACCAAGACAGGGGTAAGTATAGTAGAGGAGTGGTATACTGTGGCCCCTGTAGGATGAATTTAACTGGTCTGGTGTTTCAGTTAGTATAGTAGCACAGTATCCTAGTAGCATGCATTGCCAAAATATAATCTAATTTTTAAGCCCTACAATATCTCCGGGTTGCTTTCCTACAAGAAAGAAGTAGTGCATAAAGAATACACACAGCACTGCACTCAATAAAATTATATGCCAATAGTTGTATGTGATCTTGATGTAGCTTGGCGTACATTTGTACGTAATTTTGAAATTTACACAACATTCTCTTGTTATGCAAATCATTGTTGCTTTGTGTTTACGCGAAACAAAACACTTTCATTTTTTTCTTACATGAGTTACTCATATGCTAAGTAATATAAATTTCATTAAAGCACTGGCAAAGTTAACATTCTTTCTAGTTTGTTTTCTATCACAAGTTCGAATAGGTTATATTATGATAGTTTCCCTTATATAGTGTGAGATTACAAAGGAGTCTTTTGACTCACTTATTCTTTTTTTAATTCAAGAACATGGGTTATATACACTTCAGATCTCATACTTCTGCCCATGGCAGGCTGATGGCTCCCTACACGTTAACGCAATAGTGCTTGGCTGCGTGGGTTTACAAAAGGATTGCGTAATTTCTCGGCGCTCAGCCGCAATTACTTTTGATACTCATCTAGGGGTTTCATTAATATGAATGAACACACGTACATGCACATGAAGTGAGGTGAGTCACACAAAAATTATTTTCACAATTAATATGCGACAATATAACAATAATTCAACACTTTCCCTTAGGAAGATTATTAGGGGGTTACACAATAATTTTGCTACAGGCTAAACATTTTAAGAATTATACACTTGCGTGAGGTTTATACTACCTCGTCATTCTTATTATTAAGTTACCATGTTTTCTCTCTGGTGACTTAAGCTTATATTTACAAACTTTTGAGTGTGAGTTTCTCTTTTACTATTTACAAGTTTATGTGTGACCATCCTGGTTCACTTATGTATAGCAGCATATGCGTACACAGCCTCTGGCCGGAGGGGTCGAGAACAATTTTCTCATGTGTTTAGGGAATGGGGTTATCTGCCTCGATTGAGTAGATATGCTTCTGCGAGCCTTTCTGTCGGCTGTACACACCCATTGGACGACATTTCATGTCCCATCATTTCACACTTCTCTCACAACGCACAGGGGTTGCGCTACAAACTGTATCTGCGGTGTGTGTAATGTATCTGCGGTGTGTGTAGATGATAGAACGGGGAGGGGGCTGTTGTTCCCCGGAGTCCTGCGAGGGCGATCTATTGGCGCGAGGAGGAGGGGAAAGCTCCATCCGCCTGGATGGTGTCCAGGGTTCAAGTCACACTAGGGGTTCCTGCTATAGTTGGGTTCCTTTCTGACTGTAGTTATGTCTCAGCTGGTTGTAGGGGACCTTACAGATGTGCCCCCTCCGGTCTCCTACCCAATACACGTTTCCTGGCGTGTCTACTGTTAAGGGTTCGGTGTCAGACTGGTGGCGAATTTATATACTGCCTTACTCAGGGGATGGTTCCGGAGCAGTACAGAACTTCCGGTATAGGCTGTTCACGATAAAGTGAGCACTTTTTAAGGGTCCCCCAACAGGCATTAACTGCTAATAAATGTATCTTATTGCAGCCTCAGGCGCTAAATTTTGATGGCGGTGAAATGTATATACTGTGTTTATTAGTTACATTGCAATGTTTATATTAAAAAGCAGAAGGAAGATGGAAATTGAATGAATGGAAAAATTTATAAGTACCTTAAAAAATGCTCACTTTATTGTGAACAGCCTATAGGGCTATGTGCTGTCTCTGGTGTTCATTCATCCGTCGTTCTCGGCTGCAAGCAGCTTCTGTGATTTTCAGGGGGTCAGCAGGGCTTGGATGGGAGGTGTCCCATTACCATCCCCTGTATGTCGCAGGGTATAGCCTAGTAAGAGGTGACTGGGCATCGAGCAGGTAGTCTTATTTTCTCTGTTTGACGAAGCGCAAATAAGGTCTCGGGGACCTCTCTGTCCCAGACCGCCCAGTTTTCCTGTACGCTTGCATTTATTTAGTTCCTGATTTCTCCTCTCTGTGGGATTAGACCGGGGGTTGTAAGGTTGCCATGGTCGGCTGATAAAAGGGGTCTCGTTATCAGTTAGGATAGCTCGGAAGTACCTCCAGCGAGAGAATACCTCCGTTTGATATTTCGACTATTCGCAGTGTGTTCTGACTGGGGATAGGGAAAGCCTCAACCTATCGGGAGAAGTCTGTAAGGACTAACAATTATCTTTTTACTTGATTACTTCGGGGATATGGTCCCATTATGTCTGCTGTGACGTGTTCCCACGTCTTAGTTGGGTGCAGATGTATTAGGGGGTTTCTGCGTATGGGGTATCCCGTATTACGACAGCATTCCTCACACTGTGCGACATACTGTCTTATATGTCTATTCATCCCGTCCCAGGTGAATCTCCCTCGCACGCTCCTCATAGTTTCGTGGGTTCCTGGGTGTTTAGTGTGGGGGGGTTTATGGCAGTGGGCGTAAATGTCTGGGCGTAGACTGGGAGGGGCCCGTACACACTAAGGGGATTTTGGGAGCCCATTTTGGGTCCAGATGATCGTGCTGCAGCGATGGTATCTTTGGGGCTTGGTACAAACTAATTCGTTGGCCATGGGTTCGTTTTTTTGGGCTTCTCGTATCGCGTCCTGGGTTAGGTTTGTTTGATGGAGCCTTAAGCTCGGTGGTTCTGTTGGTTAACTACAGCGGGTGGGTGGGCCTTGATTCGTTCCTAGTCCTTACTATCCTTGGTGTCTTGTGAGATTGGGCTATCGCGAGAGTGCGTCTGGAAGGTCGTTCATTTTCCTGGGGCAGTGTTGGACCGAAAAGTCAAACTCTCTGAGAAATAACTCCCACCAACCGAGTTTGGCCCTCTGTCAGTGAGACTCGTGCAACCACTTCAAAGCCTGCTTGTCAGTCCTTAGGACGAACATCTTACCCTCCAGGAGGTACCTAAATTTGCGCATTGCACAAATTACTGCTAAACATTCCTGTACATTACTACAATAGCGAGCTTTGGTATCATTAAGCTGAGTGCTTGCATAGGATATCACTTATGCCGTGTGGACAAGTGGTTAGGCACTTACCACCCTCTCGGTTCTTATGATGGAGAGGGGAGTCAAACCCCAGTGTGAGTCAGAATGTAATACTAACCTTCACGGGGGATTTCACCATTCTCACGACTAGGATATTCAAGAGAAGGGATTTTCCCTGTAATAACTTTACCAGACCTGCCAACCCTTACGATTTTCCCTTAATATTTATGGAACAGTTTGCACATTACGATTTTACGGGAACTCTCCATATCTTAAATTTTTCTCTTGTCTGGATTCCAAATTTCATGCAATAGCAGCGGCGTGCTCTTGGTTGTTGGTCTCTGTGAAAGTGTTACTTATATGTTGTATTTTCAAGATAATTCAAGGCCACTTAACCAGGAAATTGGGAAATATGGGG
This sequence comes from Dryococelus australis, assembly GCA_029891345.1. Classification (NCBI taxonomy): domain Eukaryota; kingdom Metazoa; phylum Arthropoda; class Insecta; order Phasmatodea; family Phasmatidae; genus Dryococelus; species Dryococelus australis. The sequence goes on along the minus strand of CM056995.1, from coordinate 178,571,834 downwards.
AAAAGCCATGAATTTTCTTGAGTGCCGGGAAAACCTTCAAAATGCCAGGAATTTATTTGCGTGTTGGGAACATACACGTTCGAGAGATTTTTTCATGTGCATGCAGCAGCTGTTCAGATTCACTCTTATGTAGTTTTATTTTGTCTTGTTTTTAACTAAATAAAATTTTTAGGCGGTTTTTATGTTCCTACGGTGCATTATTATGTTGACACTGGCGCCAGTAACTGTCAAAACCGTAGATAAATTCATTGCACAATAAATGAAAATGGTTGCCTTGAAGTGTATGTGGGCGCAGCACATCGATCAATATCTTACCTAGCAATGCATCCAGTCATATGAAAACTGAATGCTAGACAAATGCCAATGTTGTTTGTTGTTTATAAACTACAACTACGTTTCAGTGTTTGAAAGTTATTAGTATTGTCTCTTCACGCGAGTAATTTGTGTTAAATAGTGAAAAATATGTAAGTTCATACTACAATATTTGTGTTTTTTTTTGTAAATTACCTGCCACAGTAATTCGATTGATGTGAAACGTATTTTATTCGTGGTCAGGAAGAGTTAGATGTTGAAAATATTTTAATGTAATACCTACCATAATTTACAAAGATAGTAGCAAGTTGATGTAAACTTTGCCGTTGTGTTTATACATCAACTGCTCATACTGTATTTATTTTGTGGTCTGGCAGTCAAGCATTTCATGTGATGGCGTCGGATTGGCGCAAAGACAATATATTATAAAGTTGATGGTTGTATATCCTGATTTTAAAATTTTGCTGCGGTAAACTATGGAAATGAACTTTTGTTCAGGTTTTGGTAAGTAAATTTGTCACATCTTATTTCTCTGTTAAATATGGCCATTTTCTGAAGTGTATTTGCAAACTGTTTGTCTTGATGTTTCACCGGCTTGCTTGTCTAGCAAAAATAATCACATAATTTTTATATGAAATTACAGCCTTCTGTATTTTAGGTGTCATAGCTATCTGTTAGCAGTGGTAATACAATAAATTAAAAATATCGGCAAACACTCACACAAAGTTGTATTGTTATATACATGCACCCATGTAGTAACAAAACAACAGTGTGTACGCCAACACGTTAAATAACACAGAGTTTGTGAGTTGTGGATAAACGAGGGTCGTTTAGGAGTACAGTAAAAGCCCAATATAATGCGGCGGTTGGGGACATAACTCGGACCCGCGTTATAGCTTTCCCCGCTATTCTGTGAGTGAGTACAGTAACAAAAATGTCAGTGTTCTAATGTGACATGGCAGCTATTTGTCAAACATGGAGAAAGTGTAGTTATTTACCGCAGTAACTTGTCAAACGTTTAGCCCCTTGCTATAGGAACTTTATTTTTATTTAACTACATCACTGGACGTGACAGTGCCCAAGGGAGAGAAACAAAAAAGAAATGAGCTGTGTTGAAGGGTCACATGCATTCAAGCATGAATAACTAAAAAATACTGCATTTTCCAGGCAAAGGATGTGCTTATTCCACCAAGGGCAGTGTTAGCTGTGAGTTGTTTGTTACGCAGGTTGAAGAAGGGGGTTCACCTTCCGCCACCTGCTGGGACGGTACAGGAGGAAGTGAGAATTAGAAAGGATGCTCACGTCCAAAGGTCGAATGCATGCTTGCACTGCTGATAGGATCAATCAGTGCCTCACGTGTTGTGAAACATGTCACTTGCTTGCCTGATTTGCATTTTACAAAGGAAAGCTAAATGTCTTTTCTGCATTAAGCCTTGTCCACAATAGCTCATCTGCTTTGAATTTTTTTTGAAAATCGGAGACATAGCTTATAGCCGTACTAGTGATTGCTTAGTGGGAATATCATCTGTCTCTGATTCCTCGTCTGGCGGACACCAGCCTAACTAATGTTTCAGAGGGGTTTCCTGGGTGGGAGGTGTTATAACGTCATAATCTACCGGTAAGTGTTCAGACTTATGGTGTAATAGTGTGGTTGATTTGATTCAACAATGAATTGAGTTATGATTGCCTGCTTATTTAAGGTGTCCCTCTCGCGTCGCCTCTGATGGCTACCTGCAACACTGGGCTGACTGCGCATTGGAGAAAATTAAAAAAGCTGTCTATCTGGCTGCAGACAAGCAGTCCTAGGTGGGGTGAGTTCTTCAGTCGCTCCTGAGGACCTGCCGTGTAATGGCAAACCTAGGTATCAAGTCCTAATGCCTCGTACTGGCGGCGGGTGCACTGGAAACCCAGAAGCAGCTGTATGCCCCTGCGGGCTTGTATTCCAATCACTCATAGGCCCCATCTCCTAGGAGTTCAGTGCATCTGACGACCGTGTAGTGATGTGAGAAAGAAGATAATTATTGCGCAACTAAATTTACCACAATTATGAAATAGTTCACCACACTGCAATTGATAATAAATCAAACAATAAACAAGGGACATAAAATTAAAAGTACTATGGGCGACACAAAAGGATTTAAATTCCACGTAATTTTTATTACATCTAATAAAATAATTTTGGAAGTCCTGGCTGACTGATACACTAAGATATAGCTAAAATACAAAATATTAAAATTATTTGCTTCTCGATAGGCGAAGGCAAGCCTGGGAAAATGAATTAAAAATTAACTAAAAGCAAATTAGCTAATAAACAATGTTATTTACAGCGTGACTGTACAAGGGCTCAATCCTGGGGGACGTAATCACGCAGTGACCTGCTACCGCGGGAGTCAAGGGAAGTTGACTGAGGCAAAAGGGTATTGGGTACAGGTGTTGGGTTTTACAATTGAAGAGGCGAGCCTGGTGGTCAGCTGTAGGGATGAGCCTTGTCCAAGCTGAGGTTGGAGTGCTGGCGGCCTTCTGCAAGCTGTTGGCTGGAGAGAGCACTGCTGATCCCAAGCAGTGGATAGAAAGTTCGAGCCCTGCCTCAGGCTGAGGAGAGGAGAGAGAGAGTCTTCGCAGACTGGGGTGAGCTCAAGCTCATGAACCTTGTCGGCTGGCGAGCCCAGGCGTCTCTGCTGGACCCATGGTGCTGGACTTCTATTTATATGAAATTCGCCCTGCATCAGCGATTCTCTGGGGGCGGGGGTTAGCATAGCGTTCCAGCACAGGGGCGCTCGTTTTCTTATCACCCTTGGTGGAGACGTAGATATTTTCATGCGCCTCTGGCTGAGGCTGGCGAGCCGAGACGTCACAATGTTACGGGGATGCTGCTATCCCTGGGGTTGTTCGGAACCTCTTCTGCGGTTAAAGTTGCGTAGTGGAAATTCATATAAATATTATTTTATTTGTCAGGGTGGCGCTTGTATGCTAAATTCCAGGCGGGCGTAGAATTCCATAATTAGACACATTAATTACTGTTATTTAGTCGGCTGGCTAATCCTTGAGTATCCTTGCTTGACTAGTAAATAATTATTTCAGCCTCTGAGTTTGACTTTCCCCAAGCGTAGGGTCCTCTCAGATGTGGCGGAGTCGTCTGTAGAGCACGCCTCGCAAGATTGTATTGCTGGCTGAGCCGCTCTCTCTTCTACAGAGCCGCACCTTCTGTACCCCTAGAGCCGCCGAGCTTGACCAGATATCTTCAGTCTCTGCACCTCCACTGCTTGCAAGGGCCGGACTTCAGCAGCTGCTAGCAGTCATTGCATATCCCGCAGCTTCTGGGTGACCGGACCCACCAGGGCTCCCGAAGACGGCACTTTGTCTTACTACCATCTGCCCCAGATAACAGGTCTTGTCGAACATGTACCTTCAGTTCGTCCACCCTGTCCACCGATCTATGATAGCAACCATTTATGCTACTCTTGGAGTAGATGTCCCCTCCCCTCGTACTTTGTTCCTTCAGAACAACGCCTATGTTAGTTAGGAAAATTTGTTGTAAATAACGTACCTATTTTAATTAACACCAAGTAATGCCTATCCCCAAATAGATTAAATTCCCAGGACCGCCTTCACCTGGATTTGATTAGGTTTTCTTCAGTTTTCAAAGTATAGAGTAAGAGGTAGCACAGTGCCACTGTGTCTCACATAATAAAACACTTGAAACTTAACTATTCTCTGTTTACTTAAGTTGTATGTTTAAAACTTGTAGATTTCCAAAGTAGTTCAGACTCCAAAAGTGAAACCGGCAACCATCAAAGCCAACAAGCCAAAAATCCACACATTAAGAGGCCAGTGTAGCTCTGCCAAATCTGGTAGAGTTCTGTGGAGCCCAAAGCACTAGGTACTGCATCCGTCAGGCGAATCACACACCGCCACCACTGGGTAGTAGGGCCGGAAAGGTGCTGGATCTACCATTGACTAACTGACCTGCGGATACCACACATGGGAACTCGGGTTAGGGAGTAACTTGAGCTCCTCGCCATTCTGTCCACTGCTCTCTGACACAAGGATGTCATCTCTCATTACAAGACTGGTTTATCAGAAGTACATGCTAGGGAACTACAATTATTGGCTTTGCTGTCGTTGCTCTTATTAGTACCTTTACTTCCCATGCCTTACAAGCAGAAGGGATGTGTACGTCCCTCGAATGTAGACCGCTTGTTGACTCTGTCAGAGGTAGCTTCAGTTACCTGTTTTACGTGATGCACAGAATCGCGAAATTGTTGCGAAATCAATTATATCATAGTTTCCGAGGTACAGTAGAACCCCATTTTTGCATTACCGCTTTTTACATTTTTCAGCAAATTACGCCATTTATTGTTGGTTCTATTTTATCTCTATTTGATTCTATGTACATTTTTCCTGCCATTTACGACACACTATATTTTTGTTTCCTGCTATTTACACTTTTTCTTTACGTTATTGACAGTGGACAATATCCACGTGACAAGAAGATAAGCACGTTGGATGCAGACCACATTATTTCTTATGCATGGAAGGAAGTTACGCAGAAATAATTGCGAACTGCTTCAAGTAATGTGGTTTTCCTTGTTCAGTGGTTGGCAATGAAGATGAAGCCAATTGAACAAAATGCATCTTTCACTTATTTACTCAACATTTACTCCGACATGATTATTATTGAAGAACAGTCAGTTGAAGATATTGTATTGTAAGTTCCCATGTCATGGAAAGTCAAGACCAAAAAGATGACGAAACTTGTGAAGAAGAGGAAAAAGTACAAATACCCACCAAGCATGAGGCATTACAAGATGTATAAACTGTGAGGACCTACTGCTTGGGATTTGAATGTGAGGACAGTATTTTCAATCAGCTGAATATCTTTAACAAAAAAAATTGAACATATTAGTAGTCAGCAGCTGAAGCAGACTAAAATCGCATACTTCTTTTCAAAGTCTAATTAAATGGAATGTGTGAACTGTTATAGTGCATTAGTAAATAATCTTTCTAAATTTGTATTACCTTGATTCTTATTTTTATGTGCTTCATTATGAGAATTCCAAGTTGCAACATAAAGTTTTTAACAAAGTTCTAGGCAAAGTTTGTAAATATGTCTATATTTGTCAGTTTATTTGTTCTATCTTCAATATTAGCCAATTTTTTCCTTCCTTTTTTTTTTGCTATGCATATTCAATTTGTAAACGTACTTGATTATATTTTGGTAGAGCTTTCCATGTTCGGCAGTTTTTTAAAATTATTTTTATATAGTATTAATGGTATGTGTCAAATGTTGATTTATTACTACTTCATTCAGTTTGAAACACTTTACCGCATTTCCCTTATTTTACCCTTTCCCCCTTTTTACATTATTTTTTCTGGATCCGTTGAATGGTTTAAAAAAGGGGTTCTACTGTATATCACAAATATATACTATAAATACCACAAGTATTCAACATACATCGTGTCGCAAGCGATATATATTGTAATATTGTCGCATATGAACAGAAAACAACGTGATGCTAAACAAAATTGCAGAATGTGTGTAGTAATAATGGTTGTTACAGTATTTGATTGTAATAAAGAATTTTCTCACAAGGGGTTGTATGTATTTGACGAAGTCAATAAAATACTTATATGCAAAATTTGTAATGTACGAATAGAATGGATTAGAAAGTATATTTGTCTAAAGCACATCCACGGTAGCTTTAGTGATGGAAGCGATACAAATTCACAATACATCAACATCTGGTGTAAAACGTCAAATTTTGCACACCGATCTTGTTGCCCGGTCCAATAATATGAAATTTGAAAAACGAGAATTGGTTTTGTTAACAACCCACTTTCATAGGAGCTAACATTCCATTGGAAAAATGTTGATTTCCTAAAGTTACAGTAGTGGATGAATAAGTACATTGTGTGTAATAAAAAAGTTTGTATAAACCCTTACTTTGAATAAATCCTCACCCACTGACCAGTTTTGTATTACCTAACCTCTAAAATTGTTTTCATGTAAAAAACTGCCTTGTAACCAACCTATGCTGGGTCTAGACTGCAGTGTTCCCACCTACCTTATCAGACTTCGTTCATTTTATAAACCTGACAAATAGCTACTGAAAATAAATGTATACAATTGTTCACAGTATTTTTGTCTGAAACATTTTTAAAACCTGTTGAAGGAAATGAATTAATGCTGACACACATGCTACAATATTGTCACAAGTCTATGTTTTATTTTTAAATAAATATTTGGGTATAAAATTAAAAACAATTGAAGTAAGCAATATGTTGGTGTCCACTCCACATTCATTTAAACACAGTATGAAAAATAATGCTGAAAATATTTTTTTGCTACCTGATTATAAAAATTTAATGACAACACAGCAGAAAATATGAAATTGATGACTACACTGGCATTTACTTTAAGCTGAATTAGCCTAATTTATGTTTGTTCAAAAATACTTTAATGTTTATTTTCACTTATTACTAGGGATGGGTCGAATAACAAAAAATAAGTTCTGGTTCCGGTACAGATTCTACAATTTAAATATCGGTTCTAGTATTCTGTTCTATTCCGAATACTTACCTTTTGCTTGCAACTTCATTAAACCAATGCAGTTAAAATTCATTAAATGTTTTATTTAATCTACAGAAGAATTGAACACTAACAAAGTGTGAAGATGAGATTTTATGTATACAGGTAAACATGTTGTATTAAATTTATTTAGGTTTTTTATTTTAAAAAATTAACATCTTCACTCTATGTGGTTCTAACGGTTTCTCTTGGAGTCGCAAATAAGTCCTGCAGTGATGAAAAGTCTCTCACTGCAAACTGTTGCAGGTGGGACACATAAGTACTTTTTTGAAAGTGTCTGAAATGGTTTGCAGTGATCTCTTCTTCTCCAGTATTCAGTAACAGAACAATCAGGTGTCATTATTTCCTCACTAAAATACTGTTTTAATTCTTCTGCTATAGACCGATGATCATCTTTGTCACTATTAATTTTAGAATGTGCAAACAGGTGGAAATATTGGGACCAAATTGTGTTTCCTGTACCTGCTTGCACCTGAGTTTGATCAAGTTTGCTTGAAGATGACTGGGGGAAAAAAAAAGAAAATGACAGTGTTAACATAAAAATTAATTACTTTGTATAATATATTATTTTTTAAATTTTAGAACAGTGATCTAACCAAATTTCAGGACTTTTTAGAGTTGATGCTTCCTCCAACAATCTGTGTTTAGCAGCATCTGCATCTGCCTTTGCCTTATTTTTAAAAGGTGCTTCTTTAAAGCATGGATCAAACAATGTAACAGATGTCAGAATGTCACTGTTTTCGTAATTCTTAAATCTTATTTCATGGAAGAGTACAAGTCATTTTTCAGTCCCTGCAAACCAAAACCAGCTGGAGCATGTTTTTGTAGCTCAGTTTCAATTACATTAATAAGAGGAATAATCTGAAACACAAACAAAACCAGTATCACTCACTGACTGACATTACAAGCACATTACAAAACAGTGCATAAAATTGATTTAACACCAACTTCTGCAGCAGTCACATAATCCGAGCTGATGTGGTTTGTTACTAAATTAAGTACAGCAAGAATAGGGATTATGTTTTTGATCAAAGTCCACTGACAGTTGGATAGTTCTGGTATATTTAGCTCAACACTAGCTAAGAGAATAGACATCTTCTGCTTGTACAGCCTCTTGAGCACGTACAACATGGTGTTCCATCTTGTGGGTTCCTCTTGGATAAGTCTATGCTGTGCTACTCCTGCAGTAATTTTGACAAGTCTTCAACACTTAAGTGGCATGTGCAGAGTGCTTCAAGTGACCCACAAATTTCCTGCATGAAGAAACTAAGTTGTTGATTAATTTGTTGCTCAAGAAACCTTCCTTGAGCACCAGCTGCAAGGTGCAAGGTATGTACTAGGCATGCAGTGTGATTAAAATGTGACGATTGTAAGCCAGCAACAATGTTTTGGGCATTATCTCGTACAACAGCCACCACTTTTTGTCCTAGTCCCCACTTATACAAAACAGAAGTGAAAAATGCGGAAATGTTTTCAGCTGTATGGCTCACTTCGGGGAAAGGCAAAGGTGTTGCAAGACAAATTCCTTATTTAGATAGTGGGCAGTCACACTTTAAAAATCAGTATTCGCCACACAAGTCCATAGGTCTGTGGTTATTACAACAAATTCTGCCTCAAATAGCTGACTTTTAACATTTTTGACAGCAGAATCATACATAGTTGGAATAATTACATTGCTCAATATTTTTCGAGAAGGCATTGTGAAGCGAGGCTCAAGGTGACTGATTAGTTTTGTAAAATCTCTGTTTTCGACTATGTTGAGTGGCTCGCCATCTACACAAACCAGTTTTGCAATAAGATGTGTGATTGTCGATTGTCTTTTGTCATCATGTTTAAATCTACTGGTTTTATCAATGACTTGTGTTAATGCCTGCTTCATTGGAGACTTCTGATACTTATGTCACTTTTCGTGGCTGCACATTTCTGAAGTGGCAAATGTAGACTTACTTGCCATGTTTGTCAAATTGAACTCGCCCCGACTTGTAATAACCTCAGTTACAGATGTGGAAGCCGCGGGTGAACAAAGAGCTTTTGACATATCTTGTACAGATTCAACACTAAGTCTCGTTGGATGTTGTGTTTTCAAATGCTTGTGCAGATTTGACGTTGACTTACAAGATCCTCGGGATATATGACTTTTGCAATGATTGCAAAATGCATACTTACTGTCCATGCCATAAACAATAAAATGTTCCGAAACGGATGACATTTTAATAATTTTGGAATTCAATACCTTATAAACCTGTTTGTCACACGCTAAACATTATTCATGTATCAAATTAAAAAGCACTCACAAAATAAATGTGCATTCTCTACTCCCGGTTTGTTTACGTTTTTTTCTCTCGGTATAATCTATCAACGGAGACAGAAATACACTAGAATGCTGTAAGTAGAAGCCTTACTCATAGAACAATTAGAACGATTCAAAGCTAAAAATCAGTGCATAAACGTCATTTTATTTCGCTCGATGCTGAGTATGCTATCTTCTCGGTATATTTCATCTATTACATTTCCACCATGAGATTGTGTACATTTTGTCTCATTTAACTCCTAGAAGATACTAAACCAAATATTGTATTAGATTATATGCCTGGCCTTAAAAACTACTTTAGCAAAGATTGGTGCTAAATAAATTAATATTTGTTTGGTTTTATAGGCAACAGTAATTCCCTGCAAGGAAGTATAGCGACCAAGAAAAAAATACTTTTTACAGGTGAATTAACCACAATTTTAATTTGTTTTGATAAGTTTCTCATTATAGTTATTTTTGCAATGACAGAGTTTTGCCTTAACTAAATTAATTTATAATGTTTAGTTCTAAATGTATCATCGTCTAAAAATATTACTAAATTTATTGATGTGTAGAAATGAGAACACAGTATTTGTTGGTAACCTAAAACCGGTTCCGAGTCAAACCTAAAGAACCAGTATAAATTGAATTTGAAGAACCGAACCGACTCATCCCTACTTATTATAAGTGAACAGCGTAGTTGTATGCTAATTTTCCAGCATGACAATTAGGGTGCTAGTTGTTAGTCTAATAACTATAAAAACATACATGAAGAAATATGTTAATTTCAATCTTTTGAATACTCGTGTTTCCACAAGATTTTTTCAAAACTAATTTCAAACATGCAGCTTTCGTTTTTACAAAATAACAAAAAGTACCGAAAGCACTTACAAAATTACGAAAAATGTACCGAAATCAAGTAAAAATAAAAAGGATGAAATGTGCTTCTTTTTTTCACTGTAAACAGATGTGACTAATTATACATGTACAACATTTTTTAAAAAAATACTAGCACTCTTTTTCAAAATCAACAAATTTTTTTGCAAAATCACAAAAAAAAAATACGAAAAATATACTGAAATCATCTAATCAAAACTGACATAATCAAGAAAACATTTTCACAGAAAACATGTGTCTCTAGAGGTAGCACTTTGCTCCTCCACCCAGGAACTTCACTATACTTTACTGCTGCCATACTTATTTGCCCTGCTAATTAAAGTTGAAGGCCCTCCTCACCCCATCTTAGAACCGTTTCTTGGATGTGAAGAGCCTCCCCTGGGTATTGCCAACCCTTGGTTGTGCAGTACCAGTCCTACAACCATAGCTGACTGCAGTTCATCACAAGTCCAGAGGCCTTCACAGCTCGTGGGTCATCGAGGCGACCACTAGCCCACCCCACAGACCAGCCGGCAGCAACGCATTTCTTGTGAAGAAACCACATCTTCCAGGTAATTGTGCATCGTAGGGCAGCAACAGTGTTCCCATGAGACAGGCCGCATGACCTCTACACTGGCCGCCTGCTTTCCCACCATTAAGACACTCAACCTCGTGATTTTGGCTCAACTGTCTGTTGTAGAGGTAGTATGATCAAGGTCACCGTAACTTTTCGCCCAAGAGGTTTTAGATAATTTTTTGATGCGGCCAGCCCATCAAAATAAGTGTAGTTACAATTACACATTCCCTTTGGTCACTTGTCAATTTAATCATGAAAATATGCCTATTTAAACTCCATGCAATTCACAAACAATGACGATTACTGACAATTAATTGCGATGACTACAGCAATCTCCAAGGGACCCAAATTTCCACTTGTTTTATAATGAAGTTCTTTATGCGAAATCAAAAATTTTAGGCATCGTTGTTTGTTTCATCAATAAACCACTTGGAATTATGCGGTGTACCTATTTTAAAAATGCCAATTATATTGTAGGCTATATGAAATTTTCTATGTACATAAACGTATGTAAGTAGGTATGTACTACATTGAAAGAATACCATAAAGAGAGTTAATATTGTTTAATTTAAGAATACGGTACTATATAAAATGTAGGCCTACCTAAAACCTTCAGAGTCAATGTTGCAAAACACCACCCAAAAACACACTGTTGATATAAACTAAAATGTTTTAAGCACATTCGCTTAACAATCAAATGTTGCATATGTACATGAAACCATTGAAAACAATACTGAAGAAAACAGAATGTTTTATGAACAAAACACGACACTTCAATTGATTTAAACTTTAGAATAGAACTCCTTGTTGAATGTCTGCTTCTTTATATCTCTAGTTACATCCCTTTCTAATTTTTTAGTGCTGGCATGTGATGCAATAAATTCCCAGGTGTGAGGAAAAGCCTTTTTTCTCCTGGCGTCTACTGCTTTTAAATCACCAATTTAGTTTTTAGATTGATTCCCTTTGGTTTTTTTGGCAGCATTTTTCAATGAAGCGTAACTAAAAATTATTGTAACATTTACCAATGGAAACTAAATGTAATAATTGTCGCAGCAAACACGGAAGAAAACAAATACAATGATTACATATTGTAATTGATAGAAAGCACCAGCTCTATAGGTTGACGTAAAACTTTCTTTAAGTCACAGACATTGATTTCATAGCCTGTGTTACGATGCAGCACTAGGCGCTAAGCATTAGCTGCCACTAGCGTAGTTCTCCACTGAACAGCCTTAAAGCGCTTGTTGCATCATCCAACCAAGAAACTCATGACCAAACTACTGTATCAAAGAATTGCAATATGTATGAGAATACCAGTTAAATTGTTTTTGTTTTCGTAATGTATTTTTCCATGGCGTTCGAGAATGCAAAAATTTGATTTAACTTCTGTTAAAAAAAGTTAACAACCCTAATGTTACGATTCGTGAAGCGCTAAACATGTTCGTTAACGTGAATATTTTATAAATCGACTGTAAATTGTAAGTGCAAAATTCGTACTAGTGAAAAAAAATTATTTACATGTTAAAGTATAGCATTTTGCAGGGACCAAATGCTTTGTTTGTAGTAATGAAATGTTCTTTCTAATGAAGTTTGTTGTATTGGTACTTTACTGTAGTTTCGTTATAAAGCATTAATTTTTGTTGCAAAGAACTGTGAAATATTTTTTTATGACTAAAATGTTTATATTCTTTCCTACATCAGAGACATGTGAAGATGACTACTGCCCGGATGCACAATTAACAGCGCTAAACCGAGATCATAAGATTTTGGTTCAAAGATGATCTTCAGTTTGATGGGAGTTCAATGTATAAGTGTTGCACCAATGCGAACGGCTGAGTTCTGATCGTAGATTACCTGATCTCTGTTCACTACTAGGGTTGAGATGAAACACTGCTTGTGATTGGCTCTCATTTCGTGACTTCAGTATGCAACTCTTTCTTATGAAGTTCGGAGAAAACAAGATTGTACTTAGCGCTATCTGTTTGCGTATTTTCAAACTACATCTGTCGCCTACGACTGATATTTCGTGAGCAATAAATTCAATGTGACATTTAGCTCTTGCTGAAAATTGGGACAGTTTCTGATATTCTGAATGGCTTTTCCAGTTTTCAGTTTCTTTTTTATCGGTGGGAAAAGCATGGATTTTGTTTTCTCTTGCTGCGCGTCCCTCTGTCAAGGTGTGTGGTTAAAGTCCTGACTGCCCTCTCTGGTTCAGCAGGAGATCCTACCGCTGCATTTTGGTTGCTGTTCTAGCCTGGTGGGACGTAATAGGTTCTACGGGGGGCTGTTTAGTGGAAGGATATTGTCTAAAGGGAGAGGAATCAAACCCCATTGTGAGTCGAACTGTGATCTTTTCCTGTCCGGGGCAAACAATCTTCCTTACTGCAAGAGCTGGCAAGGGATGCAAGATATCATGGAGTGTGAATAGGGAGGCTAATTAGTAGATAATAATGTTGGGAGTGGATGATTCTACTGGAGGAATTGGATTTATCGTTAGTGGCCACATAGGCTGGCGTGCTGCAATATAGTTTACAGGTTTACAGGGCAAGAAACTGTGCGATACATTGGGGCGACCTTCTGTGGGAGTCGAACCCAGATAATGTTCCTGGAAGCCAATTGTATAGTGCACGTGTTCTGAACGTCCTTCCTCTGGGTTACATTAGGTGGGGTTTCTGCTTCTGCAGGCGATGGAGTCTCCGTTTGGAGGGGATGCGTAAACTCCGGTTTTGATTCTGACCAACAAGCACCTAAATAGGCATCTAGCTCCGACTCGTGGGCAAGGGGAATGAACGGTGAGATCAGTTGAGGTTGGAAGTCTTGAGTCCACAGATGGGGGTGTTTCCTCACACATAATTTCTGCGTTCGCCTGTGAGCTGGCTAACCCCTGTAATGCTCGTTGTGCTTTGCATCGGTTATGGCTCGGGATCCCACCTTTCTTATTGTGCATTGAAACCTGCCTTCTGACCTCTCCGCAGACATGTAGTCCTGGGGGTGTGTCTTATTCAGTCACACCCAAGGCATTGACAGAGAGATGTACAGCCTGGTATTGTGATACCATCGTGGGTAGGCAAGGAAGCACTGGAAACCCAGGAGCAGTGGAATGTCTTTTCGGACTCAAATAGCCTTATTCAAGCCCCGTCTCCTGTGGAGTTTGGCACGCCTCACACGACTAGTCTTTGGTGGGGTTTTGCACGCAACGACATTCCACTGACAAAATTGTAATAAAATTAATGGACAAGAAGTTAATGCAGGGCTGCCGCGAGCCCTGAAGCTGAAATCCTGATTCTTGTATACAAAAATCCTGTGAAATTCTGGAATTATTTAGTTAAAAAATAAGGCAAATTACAGAAAAAAGTGTATATGAAGGACATTTACCACATATTTAATGTAATTGTTTTGGTTTGGAATGTACAAACCATGGTAATTCTTTTCTCCACTTACACTTATACTTCGGTTTATTAATTTCACATTAATTCTTAAAAATCAGAGAGTTGAAGCAAGACTTAAAATATACTTTGGTAATTTGTTTTAAACTTAGCAAATAAAAATATAAAATCTACTAGTTCGTGTATCACATTTCTTAGCACAATTCAACTTTGTTCATATTCACAAAATTAAAAATGATTAGTATATATAGTTTTTAAATTCAGCACTCCCTCCTTTTACCGAGATTAAAATTGAAGCACTGCCAGATCCTGGGTTATGAATGTCAGAATCATTGCTTTTTAAAGATTTTAAATACTGATATGACAAGGGTAAGGGAAGTATGGCGCCTGCAAAACTGGTAATTCGATGACCCACAATACAATCTGTAGATGATTATTTCCTAAAGTGCCTATCACAGCAGGCGACCACAGTGGAGTGGGAGCAGCATAATATATATATCTCCTCCCCCCCCCCCCCCTGTAGATGATCTCACAGCAGGGAGACATGTCTCTTTCCCCTTTGCTGACTGGTCAAGGTGACATAGTATTTATTACTACGTTTTATGAATTGGGGAATCCCGGTTTAATTATAAGCTAGCTAAAGAAACAATGAGTTATGTGAATAAATCAGACGAAGGTAAACCTTGTTAAGATGAACAAAATTTGTCTAATTAACGATCACATTAATCTACATAAGTCTACGCACTTTATAGCATCTTCTATGAAAAGGGAGGTTTGTCCAGAAGGGAAAACGTCGTGACGACCTGCTACTGCGGAGTCGAGGAATCTGACTGGAGTAAAAGGAATTGCAGGGTATGGGACGTCGGGTTACCTCTGGAGTCTTCAGGCGCAGGAAGCGCCTTCTTCAAGCTGCTGGAGGTGTAAGTCTTTCCAAGCTGCTGGAGGTGTAGAAGCCGTTTACAGGCTGCAGGAGAGGAGAGAGGTCTTGTGCAGACCAGGAAGTGTTGCTGACCTGTGTGGCTGGTAATCCCGACGTCTCTGGCTATAGGCGTGCTCATACCTCCTTATACAGTCGAAAATCCCTTGATCAGCGATCTTATGGGTGTGTGGGGTAGCGTGGCCTGGGGTTAGTTTATCAGGGTTGTAGCGGCGCTGCTTATTTCTTATCTCCCTACGTCGAGGCGACAACAAATTTATCCACCTTGGCCCGAGACTGGCAGGTGTGATGTCACAGGGCAGCAGAGGTGCTGCAATCTCTTGGTTTCGCTGGAACTTCCTTCTCAGATAATCTCAGGGTAGTGGTCCATCTGGTAAAACAATCTTGTCTAGCAGTTGTGGCACTCGCATGCTGGATTCTGGGCGGGCAGTACAATTCATAATTTATTACGTTAATTATTTTTACATGTCTGGTGCTGTTCAATGCGTGGAGTCTATCAGTGGGCGCGTGAAAAGTAGTTTGCCACTGTTTATGACTTGCCCCGAGCTCTTGCTTGCTTGTTGGAGTGAAGTCGCTCGTAGTGTGCGGAAACGCGCTGCATAGCAATGTGGCATGCGTCAATCTTAACAAAACATTAATACCATCATTAATTCAATAAATGCATTGCATCTTAAGCCTTTGTAAAATTTCTCAATTTAGATTATTCAACAGCAAAAACAACCTAATACATTTTTATACAAATTAAATATTACCACTTTTATTTCTAGTCAGTACAAATGTTTTACAGTGCTTCTATCTTCATATAAACTACATTCAATACAATTTTTATTCTTCTCTGTTCACTGTACAAACCCTTAATCAAATTAATTTTTAAGGGCCAAACAAGATCTTAAAGGAATATTGCAATGTTTTTGTCATTTTAAAACACAAAAGCTTTTCAATATAACTTTGACATTTTAAAATAAAGCACTCGTATTTACTTGATCCGAGATTATTCTCCTGAACTGCCAAAAGCTCTGTTCAAGGCGAGGTTCAAATTTTTATTTTAGTTCGACGCGCAGATTGCAATGGTGCAACAGCCAAATGCGCTGAACCAGGATCGAACCGGTTTTTGAACCGAGATCATTGCTGAACCTCAATGGTGCAACTGGGCATACATGTACAGTGAAACCAGCTTTTTGTGATTCTGTTTATTTTGTTTTCTATTTGTCATTTTATTTATGGTCCTGACAAATATCCTATATAAACAATGTTTAAAAAATGAGCATGCTACAACCCTTAAATCATTAATTTACCCGCATCCATCAATCATATATTCTGTCCGAAAACCAAAATATATTCAGAACAAGCGTTTAGCTTTGAAATACAGTGGATTTATTCATTCTAGTTATTTACGTTTTATGTATTTCTCTTCTGTACATTCGCCAAAGATTGCACACATAATTCATTTCTGAACGCTATGTGAATGCAAAAAACACAGAAATCGATAAATGGTGCAATTGATAGTACTTCTTAATTTCTGCAACAGTTTTTCTTGTTCCTATGTCTTTACTGCATGCATAGGTTGGCCACTGACAAACAGTCCAAAATCTTCTTCATATGTGTTTACTGCTTTCTTAGGTGGCTGTGTGGTCATACATACAAAGTATCAATTTACTTGAAATCATACGGAACCCTAAATGAAAAATACATAGAACCCTGACATTAAATAAAGCGCATATGAAATTACACAAATACACCTTGAAAATGCATGGTTGGCGCATATACGGAGTTAGCGATATCTGACCGCGTGACCATAGGCAATGTGTCCTCAACACAATAAAATATGAAAAATACCCTCAAATAAATACATAGAAATATAGCCCTTAATATTGCATGTAGCAATTATACAGAAATTCCACTGAAATGCCTTTAGCATAGGTGGATGGCGCCTGATGCAAGTTGCGCGGGTCGTGTGGCCTCTCCCACATCTTTCTCCTCTTCTGCTCGATTAAAATTCAAACAGCCGTAAGGGCACAAATAATTATGTTAAGCGGAAGCATAATGCTGGGGAAATGTCTGGCTAACGTACCCAAAGCGAAGGTTGACCGGTATACGAAAATGAGCTATTGAAATCTACACCAGTGTCAAAAAGGTTGTAGTGCGTACGTGACAGCATCTTACCTTGCCAGCTCTCCTTGATGAACTGTCTAGAGGCAAGTGTCATGCGGACCTACCATGGCTGCCTACGGGGTTCACGCAACCGGAAGTGCTATGCACGCCGAGCAAAACTTTTATATTCTTAGAGAAATGGCACAAAAGAATTCAGATATTGATTTCCATTTTATATTCAGATTGTTAATTTTCTGTAATTTCTCAATGTCTTTCGTGACGGCGTTCACACCGGAATAATACTGTTCATGTTCTTCGCGCAGCGCACATTTCAAATTCATAAGCAAACATTGTGCAGTATTATCAAACATACAAATATGAAACATTTTATAACACTTGAGTTCTGAAATAAAGAAAAACTTATTGTACACTTAAACCATAATATTTCCCGTTATGGGAAAGTCCAGTTTAAGGACTTCTTTGCGCACGTGCTTCTCACGTGTCATGTGAGTGGTGTGCACCTTCATGGGCTCAACTCTGCTGGCTGTTAGCCATCGTCGAAACTTACAAACGGGCATTAATAACCCACATTCCAATATAAAATGGAACAATAAAAATGCCAACAAACAGGCCTTCCAATTAAACTCTTGAATTAGGCCTATATTCTGAATACCTTTTACATACATTCCACGGGCATGATGCACACACAAAACTGAGTTTACAAAAGGTGCCTGCATGGCAAATCATTAAGATGATTCAAAAAATTAAAAACTTAGAGTCACCAAATTCTGCGAGGGGGCGCTCTGACAGATCCAAGGCAAAGCCCATCGTTAACCTAACACAGAATTAACACATCAAAATTACAAAACAAAGAAAAAAATGCAAATATTGTATAAAAGTAATGTAAAATACTGGACAGTCAGTTATACTTCTTAAATAATAATAAATGATCTGTGAAAGTTGAGCAGTAGACATTTGACTTCCGTGGGATGCTAAAAGCATCATTGCGGCAGGCAGACCTCGGCAAAAGACATTTATGTAGACTTTACATCACAATGACACTGCACTGCGTAAAGTATGGACAACATAATTTTGACGCATGATACATGCTTACTGACGGCGATGTCATGGTTGGGTAAGGTTTTGTAACTCAAAAGAAGTGGTAACTGTAAAAAAGTTGATGGAAACAATGCATCACCACGACTGCACTGAATAAACAGTACAGTGATCACTGCACTGAATAAACATTACAGTGATCGAGAGGGAATCAGTCCTGGACATCCCAATGGTGCAGAAGGTCGACAACATAGATATCACGTGGTTATCTTATGGGGCATGTTTTCACAATCAATGAATTTACTTTCATAATTTTAATAATCTCCTAGTAATTAACACTTTCGCTGCTACATACTTATTAATGGTGTCATCTCTTTAGTGCTAGCAGTCACATAGCACCAATTCACCCCTGTGCTGAATACTTTTTTTTTTAGCAAATGTGGACAAAGGCCTGCATTGCTACTTTTTGCACCCTTTTTGGAGAAATTTTACTAGTTATCTTATTTTGGCAGATGTATTAATATTTTTGAAACCACTTTATGAAGGAAGAATAGGCTTAGGAAATCATCTTCCTACCTGCATGTGGGTATGTGTGTTTTTGTCTAAAAACTTATACACCCGTACACCGAATTTGAACCATCTCATAAACTTATAGTACACAGTAATGAAACCTGATTTCCATAGTTTTCAACTATGCCAAATGCTTATTTTCAAAATGGCAGACTTTTTCTTTTATTTATTTTGGATGGTACCACATATCTCATGAACTATTCAACTAATTAAAACCAAATTTTGTATGTTGACCATTCAAAATATTGGCTTGAATTCAGAAACACTTGTCTTGGCCAATGCACCATTTTGGAAGATAGCAGATTTTGCATCAAATCTCAGGAACTATGTAACCGATTCAAATGAAATCTGGAATACAAGTAGATCTATGGCACTTTTCAGTAATAGTTTATTTTCATTGGAGTCAATACACTATATTTATTATAGTGAAATTTCATTAACTTTTTAAAATATGTATAGTAGTTTCAAAAAACTAAATGTTGATACACACTCAATAAAAGAACTGAGTTGTTACACATGGTGTAACGCACAGTGCGACTTCGCAGTCTCTGCACAAGTATCGTGTTTCTCTACAAATTTTGTGCTTGGTGCAAAGAACAAATTTTCGGGTGAGTAATTTTTAAACTCCTTTTGCTTCTTCTCTGTTTTGAGTATTTCTCCAGAATGTCTCTGATGAGCATTAGGTGGAATGTTGCTAGAGGCATGGGCATTCAGAACTGCAAGAACCAGTACATGAAAGAACAGTTTTTTATACCATTTCACAGTTTTCCTCACTGATTCTATAGAACTTATAACCATGTCAGTTTTGTCAACAGATCCCATGCTAATGTAGTAGTCTAGAACACATGTGGGTTACATT
Source organism: Dryococelus australis (assembly GCA_029891345.1). NCBI lineage: Eukaryota > Metazoa > Arthropoda > Insecta > Phasmatodea > Phasmatidae > Dryococelus > Dryococelus australis. The sequence continues at coordinate 178,552,291 of CM056995.1, read as the reverse complement.
ATTTTACATCCACTCTTCCGGTCAATATTTTCACTTAATTGCATATCTGCATTGTGTAAGGTGCTGAGCACCCATACTTCCCGTTTATTGCACCACTTCATTGCAAGTCACTTGCCCGATGACGTGAAATAAATCTCTCCTTTCTTCAGTTTGTTGTCTATTTTCGGCATATTTTTCCTATTTTTTCGTACTGTGCCACATGCATTTGGTATGTGATTATGAAGCCAATGAAACAGGTTTGGACTGGAATACCAGTTGTCTACAAATACCATGTGACCTTTGTGCAAATATGGTTTCAATAAAGTAGCCACAATATCTCCAGACTTTCCCAGACCTGCCTCGTCAATGTCGCTATTTGCACCAGTGTACTCAACGAAATCGAGAACATATCCGGTCAGACAGTCACACAAAATAAAAGTTTTTATTCCCAACCTACTTCGTTTTGAAGGCGCATATTGTTTGAAAATCAAACTGCCTTTGAAGAGGAGCAGGCTCTCATAAATGCACATTTTTTTGTAAGGCACAAATTAAATACGGAAAGTATTTCAAATTCTATTGACAACAGCCCAAATTTTGAATAGACGATCACCACCTTGATCCACACTGTTGTAACAAAAATGCAACATTCGCAGTAAAAGTAAAAATCTGTCTCGTGACATTATTTCTCCAAACACTGGTGTTTGTAAAAGAGCATCTTTTGACCAGTATTCACTTAGCTTCAGTTTCTTCAAACGTGCCATTAGTAAATATACTGTATGAAAACAAAACAATTCCTTACAATTTGTGTTGGTCCATTGCTTCACACGGGAATGGGACTGCAAAATCTGTGGTGCATTTTCTATGGCATACTTGTAGTATCTATTACATTCATTTGCTACAAATGTCATCAATGATACATCAAAGAAGACTAGAAAGATAGAAAGAAGTCTATGATAGGACTGTTAATATTTACATTTGCTTTACATCCACCATTTGTATCTTCATAGGGATGAATAATGGGAGTCAAATTATTCGAAGACCACTGAAATGTATCACACTTTCTTTTTGTACGATGATTTGTCATTTCTTTCTTCATCGCTGCTATCGACCTCAGATTAAGAAGACAATTCTTCAAATATTGTTATTGAAGTACTATGTGTAATGCCAGTAGACGTAGTTGGTTGAGGAGAGTTTTCTTTGTTGTTTGCAAGTACTGTACATCTGAATCACTCGATGTAAACACATCTTCTTTGCTGTCACTCCTTGTGAGAGTCATGTCCAGTGCTTCTTAGTCTGTCAGATAGCAGTGTCTCTTCATTTTTGTAGTTACAAATAAATTACATGTAATTACAAAACGTTTTGAGACTAAGAGTTTACTGTAATAACGTCTGCAGCTACAACACATTTTGGTCTGCAGCTACAACACATTTTGCCGTACAGCTCTTTTCCTTCCTTTCTCCACCCCTCATAAAATTTATTGCCATCCCTGTTTATCTTATCTCTGTAAGTGGGCCAGGTAAGTGTTCATCTTATATCTCTAAGTGGTCCAGCAGGCAGGAGGTGGCAGACATCTGGCCTTTCTCACCGCTTGGCATTTATCACCACCCATATCACTCTCTATCTCGGAATAGGATCTACAGCCTATTGAGACAATGAGAAAGCAGCCTACGCTGGATATAGATGTGCGTGTACGTTTTTGTAAATTTCTTTATGGTGCTTTTAAAAGAACGAATTTAGACTTTTTAAAATGGGTTTTCCTTGCTTTAGCAAAAGTTAAAGTTTTTTTAAGGGGATTGTACTGTATTGTTTAAAGGCCAGGTGGTCTCATTTAAAGTCCCGTTATAGTGAAATCTGTATTGCATTGTATTCTAAACTTTCAACTAACTCTGCCATCTAAAGGATGGGTCTGAGTGATGCACATTGAACTTATCTATAGCTCCGTGTCGCCCACCCAACTTGCTCATCTGGCGACGTTGCGGACTCAGTATACTCGATGCACCGTGAATTACACTATACTCGGTGCAACATAAATATCAGTTAAAGTTTCATGTACATTAAAATCCTGCCTGTAAAATGCATGATTTGTGTTTGCTTTGAAATGTATAATAGGTACTGTGTTTTATCACAATTTTTGGAGATAATATTACTGTTCCTTTAACAGTAAAAATTTGTAAATTCGAATATCTTGTGTTTTTAAATACAAATTTGCTTATTCATGTGTTCTCTGGCCTCATTTAACACGGTTAATCGGGAGTTTACTGTCCCATCCAATCCGTGAAATTTATATTTGGGCGAGTATAATAGAACAAGGTCTTGCCCACGGCTACATGGATAACCAAGATAAAAAACAATGTGAAATGAAGCTAAGAATATGTACGTTAATCTAGAGTTTTTCAAACCCCCCCCAATTCTACCATCTAACGACATCCTGTCACCCGCAAACCAGAGCTGCTACAAGTATATGCTGGCCCTTTTTTTTAAAGATGTTGCTGGTCGATAATTCCGCCAAGTCCTCTTTGTTTCCATGGCAGAGGCTAGTGAGCCATGTTCGTTGATGGGGTAGGGTCGTTGGAGGGGAGGGTGGGGAACAAGGGACCAGGAGACACCTTTTTTTTTATAAGTGTAGTGTGACAATTCTAATATGGCAAAAAAGAGCTGATCAATGCTAAAAGGAGAAAGGAGAAAAAAGAACAACGAAGTTGGAAATGTTGAGTAGTAGGAGAAAGAGGTTTCTGGAATTCTTTTTATTTCGGCTTTATGCAACCAAGTTATTTAATTAAAGTATTTTCCAAACATATCACAATCACCACACATTAGTGTAAAAAAGAATAATGTGTTCCTTATTTAGTAACAATTTTATATAAAAACTTTTCCCCCTAGAACTGGTTTTAATAATCATGGTGCACGCGATACACGAGTGCGCACTATACACAAGTAAATACAATATGAGTCGCTGTAAATTGTTGCAACTAACATCACTTGTATTTGAAAGCAAATGGTTTTACCACCTGAAAATGTTATGCAAAACATTTTAACGAGGAATTATTATTTGTAAAGATGTTTTATTTGGTGTTTAAAGTTTGTTTTATCCGATAAGGTTGGTGTTTCATTGTATGTGGTGTAAAATTAACATGACTTTAGAACTTAATCTTTTTGTAACTCAAAGCGCACCATTTTCGCAAATAAAATTATATGCCGAAAAGCATATCCTCTACCACTTGTCAACAAAAAAAATTGTTTGAACATCGACAACTTGTACTGTGTGTTCATTTTCTGTAATTTACTGCGGGTAAATTAGAGGATTTATATTAATTTATTTCGATAGACTTGCATCTTTGAATAAACTGATAATATGTAACTGCCTATTAGACATCTTTTGCCGTCTAATAATGGATAGGTAAGCACCGAGCCGAGTGTAGTGTAACTCATGATGGAAATTCAGAGTACGTGGTTTGAATTATTAATCACTGAAGACATTGAAGAAATCAATTATAATTGCTTCACATGTTTCTCACAATTACAAGTTTTCTTAGTAGTAAAAAAGATTAATTACTTTAAAAGACAGACATTTGCCGCATGGGCAAGGTGTCGCCAACAGGTAGCGGCGTGGAGAGGTCATCTTCCCCCCTTCCCCTCATTAACCAACAGACATAATACTGCCAGATTGATAACTTCTCCGTGCACTTTTAACTGATAGTGTGCATGGGACATTTAAAATTTGACTTCCATTTTGAGTTATTTGCATTTTCAGATGGTTTCAAAGTTTTGTGTCAGCTTGCATTTTGTGTCTGTTAACAATATATTATATATTGTATTTTAAGACATCATTTTCTTTATTTGACTGAGTCTAGGAGAAATTTTTTAAATTTATTATGAACAGTAATACTTTTTCTAAAATTCAGTGTGAAGGGCTTTGGCATCGGTTATCGGCAGTGGTATCGGTATCGAAAAACATGGTATCTGAACAACTTGAGTTTTTTTTAATGTGGCATTTCAATTAAAAACTATAAATTATATGAAAATAATATCAGACTCGCTGAAAGGCATGCGAACATGCACAAAGTTTTACACAAACAAGATGGCCGCACATTCCTTGTAAGTGATGAACACAGTTGAATTTGTTTGTAATATCAATATGCTAATGAACATATTTTAAGTGGATATAATATTGAAAGAGATTATACTATATAATGTGATATAATGTTATATTACAGTTATTCCAAAATACTTAGATGTTTGTTATTTGTATTTTGCACTAATTTCTTTTTTTGCATATGAGTGTGAACCAATTTGTTACTCGGAGATGCCACAGCTGCTTCACTGTATAAGCAGCTAATGTTTGATGGTTTCAAATGTGATGTTATTTTCACGTGCATTAAAGATATTGGCATCCGCAGCTGTCATAATCAGGAAAACTTACAAGCGATATACTATGAATGCAAGTAGAAGTTAGACAACAGGGTTGCAGATAAAACTGCCGGGTAGTCAGCAGAACCAACTAGGCGGTGTCCCACTCAGAGTGTCCTGGGGATATGAAAAACTGGCCAATTCTGATGTAACTTCAACATTTGTGTCATATACTAGTGATATTTAATTGCAGCGCTATATCATGATGTTTGGGACAAAGAGGTGTGTGCTTCATTGGCAACACATATTTACATGTATTTTGTCAGTGGTAATAGATGGGAGTTTTGAATGGTTTGTTCCACGAGTGGTGTGTGAAGTATACAGCAAACTATACTTACAGTATACTGGGCATGTTGACTAATTGTGTATATGATTACAGGGCAGCATGGCAGCTACCCCAGCAGCCAGCCGTGGGCCCCCCAGCAGCACCAGCAGCAGCCCCCTGAGTACGGTAATGTGGGGCTGAGTGGGTCCCCATCAGGCACACCCTCCCCTGCACACACGCCCCCAGCCAGCATGTCGGGTGGTCAGTTCCCTGCCCACCGCCACTCGCAGGCCGCTGTATGGGCGCAGGCGCAGTCGCAGGGTCAGTATACGTCTGTCCTCGCCACCTCCTGTCGCACCCTCATCTGCTGTCTCTGTACCCTGGTTGTGTGTTGCAGGTATGGGCATGCATGCGGGGAGTGTGGCATCAGCCCAGGCACCTGGCTACTACCCTGCCCCACACCCCTCTCTGGTGGGCTCCTCGCGTGCCATGCAGGGGCCTCCCCAGCATGCCCACATGAGTTCGGACAGGCATTCCCCCGGTGCCTGGAACAACTTGGGAATGCCGCCCACTGCCAAGTCCCCGGGTGCCCCTGCCACCGCAGGAACTCCTGCTGGACCGGGCAACCCCTTATTCAGCCTGCAGATGTTGGTCAATCAGGATATCAACCGTGGCAGTGCGACACAGGGAAACTCGTATCGCACGGTCCCGCAGCAGCAGGAGAGCGTAGACCTGTCTCCTGCGAGCGGTGAGGGATATGTTCGCCTTTTACAGCAGGCGGGTCCCATTGCACTTACTCGTGCCGACAAGGCTGCACTTGATCATTCCTCCATGCGCAACGGTAGCATAATTGCAGCCAGTGTCACTCCGCCTCCTACTCCCCTAAATGGTGAGGTGAGCTCTGATGGCTGTGCGGAGCCGGGTGCTGGACCATTGTCGCTTGCCGCCAAGGATGCGTCCAAGGAAATGGTGGTGAGTGTTATAGCTCAGACACCTCCGAGGGAAAGACTGAAGGCAACGACTTTGACGACCGGCATTGGGCAACCTCTGTGGACTGCCGGGGAGTCCTCCCAGGTGGCCGTGACAGGGGATGGCAAAGCTTTAGTGCCTGAGAAACAAGAAACAAGTGAGTTGACCAAACCTGGGGTGCCAGAAGAGCCTGGCTCAATTGCAGTCAGCTCAACACTTAAGCAGTCTGATGACAGCAAAGACAGTGTGTCGGTAAGTTCGCCTTCTGCAAGTTCGCCGGTACGGTCTCCAAAGTGTGGCAGTATGAAGAGAGCGAAGAAAGTGGATTCCATAGTGGAGACGCTAGTGGAGAGTGGGGCCAAGAAGCTGGCTGTGAACAGTGAGTCTGGGGAGCAGTGCATAGCGCCTGTTACGGCATCTGTCATTGTCTCTCCAGTGGTGGTGAGTGAGGACAGCGGGGGGGCTGCCTCTCCAGGCTGCGATGATGTCTCTCCTACTTTGAGCGATGACCCCGATGACAAGCCGCGTCGTAAGAGAAAGCTCAACAAACCCATCAGGGTGTCAAAGACGTTGAGTGACTGCGAGAGCGAGAAGCCAGATGAGGGCATTGCGGACGGTGGTTCGGAGAAGAGTAGTCCTGAGGTGGAGCTTGTTGAGGATGTAGAAGAGGAGGTCAGTAAAGAGGAAAGTGAGGTGTGGGAAGAAAAGGCAGTTGTAAAAGAGCTGGTAGAAGATAAGGTTGAAGCTGAGAAGGAAACTGAAAACAAATGTGATGAAGAATATGAAGAGGAGGAGGATGAGGAGGAGAAGGAAGATGATGAGGCAGACGAGGAGGAGGTTGTGGAGGAATGTTCTCTGCCGACGACGGCAGAGCCAGTGTCTGCACGAGGAATGGACACTGTACCCAGGAACTTGATCCCCTCAGAGAAGGTGGAAGTGGTGCGCCGGAGGCGATCTAGTGAAAGCTCATCGCACCTCGCTCACCAGGGTCCACCCATGAACATGCAGAAGACTCGCAGAAAATCAGAGAGTGATCAGCAAGACGATGCTGCGGCAAGCCTATCTTTGGCCCCGGAGCAGAGTCGAGTTAGTGGTGAGTCCAAGTTCATAGAAGTGGAGACTGAATTGGAGAAGATGTTTGCCGGCATTGAGGAAGACACAAAGATGGACACGGAGGAAGATCCTCTTAAGTTAGACTCTGGTTCACCCGTTCTCATGGCTATCGTTCCAGAAGCTAAACCTCTTGATGCCCTTGTAGAATCGAATGCGGTAGCTTCGGATGGCAAGGTTCAGACTGTAAATCTGAAACGAGTTCGCTCCAGAACTCCGAAGCGTGGTTCGAGAAGGTTTTCGGAATCTTTAATCAGCAGTGTGTCCTCGGCAGACAGCACTCCCCAGAAGAAGAAAAGGAAGCAACAGAAAATGCCATCGGATGAATCTTTCAGCTCAGCACATGTGAAGAAGAGGAAACAAACTAGGCTTTTCCAAGGTCAGTTCAGTTCAATTCAGTTAAGTTCTCTCTTAATCATATTCCTTGGTTTTATAATGGTGTGATGCATGAAGAATGAGTGTGAATGTTGAATGTTATTGTCAAGACAACTTGAAATCAAATTACTTGTAGAACTGCAAAATTTAATGATAATTTTAATTTGAATTTAACCTTTTAACATGTAGGCTTCACTGTAAGTTAAATCAAATTCAGGGAGAACATTAAACTTTTGCAGAACTGAATTCAAGTGTAATGTTCCTTTAGAGTTTAATGATGGGGCTAGAATCAAGCTATTAACTCGGAACATTTCAAAACTTTCATAAAATCTTTATCCTTGTTTTGCTCAGCTGTTTCTAGTACAGTAAAACTTGCTTAATATGTTCCTACATAAGATGTTTTCCAGCTTAAATGTTCAGTATGAGTGGTCCCGCTACTTCGCAATATGCTACTGTCTTATTTTTTTCAGCATTTAACATTTTTATTATCTAATCGTTACTGCGTAATATGGAAAAAAATTTTCTGCATAACTGTTTTTTCAAGAAAATTTCACCTCATTCATGTACAATTATTTCATGAATAACTACAGTCTCAAAACATAGTGACATGAAACATAAACAAGGCACGAAAATGTATGTCCCAGGGTAGCCAACATCATTTGGACATGGTTCTGAGGGAAGCTTGATTTTGTTAACGTAAAGTTTAATTTCTCTAAACTGCGGAAAATTACTGCAGTTCGCATGCCCGCCGGGTGCCACTTTGATAATTTAATAGTCATTTTGTGTAATGTGTTGCCATGGATTTGCTTTCTCAAGTCACGTTACCATCTATGGAATAGTAATTGCGAGACGTATTATTGTAAACATTGCATCGTAATACAAATTTTCTGTCAAAAATGTTTTGTAGGGGAGAAATTAAGTCTGAATTTATTTTTTTTGTACAGAATCGTGACTTAACAATATTTACAGGAAATACAAAAATTCAGTGAGTGATTGATTGATTAATTACTAGGGAGGGACTGATGCCGAATAACTGGCCGATACCACAACCATCAGCATCGGCGGCATCTGAACATTATTTGCCGATTATTATTCACAGATTATTAGCACTAATTCATTTAACACAATTTTAAATATCCCGGCATGCTACATCTTTTAAAGCATTTATTTACTACATTCATCAATCAGATATTTTGTCCGGAACACAAAATATATTCGTAATAATTGTTTTCTAATGATTTGTTCCCATTGTTTACATTTACCATATTTTCTTTGGTACATTCACCAAAGATTGTGAGCAATATTCGTACGTGAATGCAAAACAATGCAGTTAATCTACAACTGGTACTATTGATAGTATTATTTACAACTCGAAAGCGTTTTTATTTTTTTTCTTGTTATGATTTTACTATTTTTATTGCATTTGTAGGTTGGCGACAATGAGAAAGCAACCAGTATTCTTATTATTTTTATGCATTTACTGCACTCGTATGTTTGGAGCAATGAAAACGAATTGCACATTCTGACACTGTTGGAAAAAAAAAAAAAAAAAAAAAAACACCACTAGATTTTGACAGGCGTAGTTCTTATTTGAAACTGTCTGCTGCAGTTTTGGTTAGAATGTTAAGGGTCTGAATAAGACTGCAAATAATAATTGGTAAACCTTGTTGCTAATAAATCAGTTATAATTTTAATCATGGGATTAAGTATTGCTTGGCCAACAAGGACTACTATGCACAAATGTTAATATAAATAAGAAAAATTTCGCTGAATTTCAAGTAAGTACTAAATATTAAAATGCCTTCAGTAAGTTCTTTTTAACAACATCTTTAGGCTATTAGTTCAAACACACGTGATGTTGAGGTTATGTATGGTATTTCTCGGGTCTAAAATAAAAGTCTGTATCAGATTGCCTGAAGTTGTGAGGGTTTGCCTGTAATGAATTCAGTTTGTAATGAATGCTTTATTGTATTATAACAGTTTTTCCTCAACTGTTATCTCTTATTTGCTCAGTTAAATGGTCTCTTTTCTCATGTATTTCATTCCTATGCTATGTACACCTAATATGAAGTGCTTAAATTGTTCACGAAACTGAATACTGAAATTATCAAAACTGGTATCGGCATCGCTGTAATTTGCTGCATCGGCCGTTGAGATTCGGTATTGTTGGTATTTGCAAAAAAATGTGGCATCGGCACATCCCTGTTAATTACACCAAATTTTTCATCTTAAACTTCTCACATTTTAACATTAATTGTTACTAGAGACCTGAAAAACGATTAAATGTGATAAAGCGAAAAATAATGCAAATTTTTACATAAAAAACAAAAATTTACGATTTTTGACAATTTCAACTCTAATTCACAAATTGTACTAAATCCTGTAGCATTTTCGAGAATTGTTATTGTTTTATGTCATGTAGTTGCTTCTTATGGCATATTCTGTTTGAATACAAATTCCTTGCAAAAGTTGGTCAGTAGATTTCTTTGATTTATCACCATAAACTAAAACATGTTTACCTTCAATCACATGTGTTTACGGCAATAGATAACATGAGCGCGAGTAATGATGCATCACTTTGAGTGAACATTCTAATGCACAACCCTACAAAAGTTTATTTGTTCATTAGGAAAGCTCACTTTTGTAGTGTTGACGTCCACCAAGTTATCTATGGAATTCACGCCAACTAGATCGCTTGCTTACATTTGTAGTATCATCACATTTTAACCAACAATTCTTTATTTTTTACAAAGCAAGTAGCTCGGCAGTTATAAATGGGTTTGTATACATTTACTTACGTTGAATATGTTTGTAAATCAATTTATAGGGTATTTATATGTTTGTATTCTTCTGGTTAACTGTATTTTTATTATACGAATTCTCTGTAAATACATGCAGTAAAAAATTACAAGTTTCGATGAAACAAAAGTTTTGTCAGCGGGCCTAACAAAAAAAAATCTGTTGCTGAAAGTTTAGATGGTTCAAAAACGTATAGGTACATTTCTATAATTTTTTTCCTGTTTGTACAAGGCACTTTTATTATTATTTTTACAGTGCTTTTATAGTACTGTATAAATGCTTTACATTACTCTCTTCATGAAACAGTATGCTCTTGCCAGTGCTTTGCGACCGGTGTTCCAGGTATCGGGCAGAATACAAAATCTTAAGTAAAATCTGAAATTTTTTTCAATGGTGTCTGTTGATAATGGAAACTAGTGGTTTTGTCTTAAAATATGAGCCACCAGGTTAAGAACTCAAAAGACATAACAGCCAAGGAAATTTCCTGTAAGGAAAATGCCCCAACTGAGGGACTCTCAACCTAGTGCAAAGGTACCCCAGAGGAGAGCATAGAAGGAAGAATAATTCTCTGCTCAAATGAAACACTGGTGTCTTAAATAAATAGGTAATATCAAACACAGTGCCCATCTCAAAATAAATTTACTCACCTCGTTGTTGCTAAGTTGGGCACTCCTATGTAAAACCAACAACATGACATATAGCATGACATAGATAAAATAAATAATTGGTTTGGTAATCAAGTGATACTGTATAGGAAAGTTTGTAAATATACTTCAACTCACCACAGATGGTAATTTAAAAATTTAAAAAGGGAAGATTTCAAATAAATTACTAACATTATATACACACACACACACACGGAGGGAGGGAGGGAGGGATGGATGGATGGATGGATGGATGGATGGATGGATGGATGGATGGATATTGAAGAGGGAGGGGGAGAGGGGGCTCTCTCTCTCTCCCCCCGGCGTGCTTATGTATATATATATATTACACAGAGTAAAGTTAAGAGGATACATCCAAACTTTTGTGTTGGAAATCACACATAATTAAAATGTTATAATTAAGTTAACACACAAATAAAATATTACCTTTTATTTATTATTATTTCTTTTTGGAACCAGAATTGTTCCATTATTTTAAGCGGAAATGTTACTTAGTTATTATCGAAACATTTAATAAAATAAAAAATTTAGTGTCACATATTTTCCAGGAAATGTGCACAGCAAGCGCAATAAATTTAGTCTGTGTTTTAAATTCCAGTAAGTGCCATGCTTGTAGTTTTAGTCGCGTCATTCACGAGCAAGCAAAAAACTAGAAAGTTCTGACCATAATATTGGACGAAAATTCGGTTTGGGCAGCAACACGCACACAACTCTGCAAATTTAGCTGATGTTGTCCAAGAAAGATGTCCGGAGGCAGGCAGGTAAGGTTCAGCTGAACATGGGCTCAGTTACATTTCCCTGGGGTAGACTTGGACTGCACTAAGAAATATCAAAAACAAATTAAAAAAATAACTTTCGTTACAAACACTAACAGGGTTGTGGCAATAAAAGTTACAAAGATTCCACTTATCAAGGCGGCAGTGTTGAAATCCTACACACTATAAATCATGAAAGCTTCAGCCGTTAATTTTTTTAGCACTCACATCATGGAAACGTGATGGAGAAGAAGGGGTCATCAAATTCCTTTGTGCATGGAGTTGCTTGGACAAAGTTTCCAAGTCGTGATATGGCTAATCGATAAATATCGAGACACCATACCATGAGAGTAAAATGTAGTGGAAAATTCCACGGCCATATTTTAGAAACTCAAAATTACAAATGTTATTAAAAAAAAAACGACATGAAGTTGATAAAAAAATAAGGATTACAGAAATACAACGAACAATAATTGCACAATATCAAAATTAACAACAGATTTTTGTTAGTTACTTGCCTTATAACAGTTCAAGTGCTGCTCTCTATTGCAGCGGCAGACAAATAACAAATATGTTGTAGAGAGCTCGAAATGATGATACAAATATAGAATATATTAGAATGGCGTTGTAGCAAGCACTGCAACTGCGAGATTATCTATATATCGAGGTCTTTTTGAGGAATCGTCAAAAAATCTCTAAAATAGTCCATGATTAATTGTAATTTTACTAGTTGAAACATTTGCGGCGAGATCGTGTGAAGCAGGCTAGCAGTGGGACTCGTGACCGTGAGAAGCACGCTTTTTTCATCTGTCTGTTGTAACTCCACTTCCTTGCCCTGTGTCCTCGTTTTCGGAAGTACTTTGTGCCGCTCTCATGTGTCACATTCTTCCGCCATGGTTTCTACCTCTCTTTCAAACCAAGTGCATTGTTTTATGAATAGAATCCTGCCCTTTCTACCTTGACACAGTTTTTATGAACCAGTTCTGCTTTTCCTTAGTCATTCATGATCATTGTGCTGTCTACTGTGTATGGTTTCAAACAACTGGGCGTATGTTGGTCGAACGTTATTGTTAAATGAAAACAAATTCCATTTAAACATAACAGTCCAAGCGATTGCTGGAAAATGGAAATATGGTAGTCACATGGTACATGTGACTACCATATTTACTGGCACAATTATCGCACTGGCACACTTCACGGACCCAAATTTTATGGTGTGTTGAATTATGGAAAATAATTTTCCTTTCATATTTCACGCAACTTGTTTCGCAACGAGGGATGTATACTAATGGGCCCGTGCTTGGTTTGACCGCTCCAGGTCGCTGACACTTCAAACTGGTACCGTTATTGATTTCTGGCTGCCGCGCCGCACTGCAAACACGTAAACATAATCGGTTACGGAGTATATTTGTGTGCAGTTGGTTTTTTAATTGTAAAAGCAATAGTTTACATTTATATTTTTGTTTAGTACAATTGCATAATGGGTAAATAAATATACCAGTCAAACTGCTTCATTTAAACTTCAGGTAATTGCATGTGCAGAGGAACACTGCAATAAAGACGTGGGTCAAAAATACAGTTCCTGAGTTTAATGTGTATTTCATGTTTTCCCAATACCGGGTCGCTGTTACGATGTGAACTGGACCTCTAACGACGGCGGTGGTCTCCCGCCAGAGTAATCATGTAGCGACCGACAGTGGTAAGTCCGACTGTGATGCAAGGATCTATGCGCTCGCCCAGCTACATGCACACAGCAATGATTTTGCTGCTAGTCCCAGCACACGAGTGATTAAATTTTGAATATGTATCTTTATGTCTATTATGAATTATAGTGCTGTCTTTTTAAAAAGCGTATCCCCCGCAGTTGACGAGGGATTACTTACAGTAGATCCCATTTTAATGTTTACATGCACGTGCATAATTCACGTACCCTGATTTTTGGCACCAAAATCCTGTAAAAAAGGGGCGAAATTATGTGTGCAGAGCTGTGACTGGCGAGTTATCGCTTGCAGGGCAGAGCTTGGGCGGCCGAGTAAGCAATAGCGGGAAATGCTGTACAGACCAGGAAACTGATGCGGGACAATACTGCGTAGGCTGAGGAACTGATTGCAAGCTGAGCGGCTATACTTATGTGGTGCGGTCAGATTTTCTGCTCATTTTCAAGCAATTGGCTATCTTATAACAGGATATTTTTATGTAATGATGGTTTGAACACAATTTAAAAGTAATTTTAGGGCGATTTTTAAGTAGTGGGCCCTACTGGGAATAAAAATTGGTCTAATTCAAGAACAGCGAGGACACACTTATAGCAAGGATCAAACCTGGAACCGTGACATCTCGCTGTAATGGGACTCTACTGTATTACCAAAGATAACAATAAACATTTCTTTTCAGTGCCATTTGCGGCATTTACAAATTAATTAGAAAGTGAATAACGTTAATTAATTTACTCACTTATAGTCTGCTCAGTTTTAAGTGAATAAAGAAATTAAAGGAACAGATTCATACAAATTAAAAAATTACCATTAAACTAAACTAGTGTCCCGAACAGTAACAAGGAAGCAAAATAAAAACTGACTTTGCAAAAAAAAAATTTAATCGCCAGAAAAGCAATTTAAGAGATAAAAGAAAATAGAGAGAGAACATGCATTAACATGGCACAATATAGGACTGTAATATTGTTCTGGGAGTTAGGAATTTTTGCAACGAAATGACAGTTTATAAAAAACACAGCTTATCAATAGGAATAGCGTTAATTTCAGGTTTTACGAATAAAGTGAAATTTCTCAAGTTATGTATGTATGTATCTTTATAAAGAGCACATGAAAAATTTGAGCAATTCTAATACAGAAACCTGCATTTTTGTTGCAAGAAAATATCTATTTTTGACAAAAATAACACCTATTTCTCAGGTCTTTAATTATTACGTTTTACAACTTGCATAGTTCAAACAATCAATGTATTAATTTACCGTTTATTACATTTAAACCTAACTAAACTTTCTGTCTCTTTAAAAGGGATGACAAACACAAATAATAACTTTAAAAAAGTGGCAGTTTTCCCACCATAAACCATAACATAAACATAATCTCACTTTGAAATGTAAACATTAGAAGTTTCCCAAAAACTGTATTTTAAAATTGTTGGACAAAACAACAAACAAACAATGAAAACAAATTAATAAAGACATCTGAATCCCTTCATGATTAAGTGTATTTTATGACTACAGTTATGTTTTCACCCAGTTACCTCTTCACTGATAAAAGTACCATATATAAGTATGTAAAAATCATATTTGATTATGTAAATAAGGTGTAGACCTAACCCTGCATTTCAGAGGTGAACCTGCATTTTAATTTTATGTTCATATTTAATATTCAGTAATCTTTCGTCAACCGCTGAGGTTACGTTTTTTAAAAACACCGCTGTTGAAAAAACAGTGTTAGAATAGTACAATCTTTTATGGGGAAAAGGAATATAGGCTATGTCGGCAGACTATTTAGCATTTTATTACTATAAAATTTAATGTATTATGCACTGTTAGAGATGCCTTATGGCTTACGTGTTTGAAGCAAAACACAGGATTTTATTTATTTATAACTAGCAAGTACCCGGCATGCGTTGCAATGCCACGCAAAGAAAGAAAGTGTTTGTGTTTTAAATCTGTTTATTGAAGTGCTTTTGGATACACAGTATTTTTTGTTTTTCCGTCTGGTGCGTACACGAATAAGTCGGAAGGTTTTCAGACGCGTGAGCAGGCCACATACAGCTGTCCACGTGAGCATGAATTTTCCAAATTTAGTCCACACACTTGTAGCGATTGCCCCTGTGCTTTGTTGAAGGTCATTGCAAATGTGAGTCGCACCGGAAAATGCAAAAGTTTCTGGGTGTGCTCTTATGCCGATAGGTAGGGACTGGAAAATGTAGTCTTTTTGAAAGGGCAGAAAGCGGTATTTTCATTTCACTGTTTTCACCAATGCTTTTTTAATTTGCGAACATTAAGAATGAACTGTGAACACGACTAAGAACCTTCAAGCCATTTCAATGAATGAAATGTTATTATTTATAAACCTTTTTAGTTATACTTAGTTATTGATTAATTAATTTTTTTATTTATTGAGACTGAAACATTGTTCATCCTTCAAAATACATTTCACTGAGAAGTGCAACATTCTCTACATTAAGGCGCTATTGGTGATCATTAGAACAGAACTGTATTTTGACAGAAATCTTTCGCAGAGTGCATTTGCACATGGCAACCATACACTTTTCAAGGCACCCTTATAAAATTCTGGATGATTTACAGACACACATTAAAATAGAACTTAAATTCAGCTTTACAACACCCTGTTCTCCCAAGTTTTTTATTTGCCAGATAATGCAGTCAGATAGAAGAAATATGGTAATTTTTTATCGCCAGATGAAAAAAATAGCAATTCTTCCACTACCGGAAGTAAGATAAATTTATTATTCGGTTAAAGTGGTTTTGCGTTGGTTGTTTTCACAGATTGTACACACACAACATGTACAATAAATATGAAATAACGGTTGTGAACACACATGGCACAAAATATCAAAATATCAAAATACCGAACATAAGTTGTTTAAATTTAGAGAGTTCTAGAATAGTACAGTGGCCACAATGTTTCCTTGCACCACAGTTGCTATATCTGTGAATAAAACAATGATTGTAAAGAAATTCAATGGTCAATGCAAGTTACCATTTCAACCTACCTTATTTTCCTAATTGCAAAGTCATATTGCTGGGACTACATTAATTTAATTGCCAGTGGATTAGATGTGGTTGTGACACACTTTAGTTTAATGTATTTCATCAGACAGCCCTGTTTTCCAGCTCTTCTTACAAAACTGTATCATTTTTAATTACATATGTTTTAATGAACGAGTCGAAAATTTGCCCGTATGAAAGAAACATTCAAATTATTATATAACTTGTAAAGTTTTAACCTCACCAAAAGAAAACGTGTTAAATATGCATACCTGCCATCTTGTACAATTTTTCCGGAAAATGTACGAGAAATAGCTTCCTTGTATGATTTTAAAGACATGTGTTATTTTGTACGAATTTTCAAGTAATTTGAATAACTTCTGCGTACCAAAAAGATGTGTCTCGATTATTGTAATTGTATCAATTGTTCCTTGGTCAACAATATAACTGAATCATTGTGCATATCGATATTCTTGTAGTTGTGTTTTATCCCGTTTATTGATGTTTTTCACTCAGTTGCAGTCAAGATGGCAGCATTTAAACAGAGTTAATTTTTGCATGATGTAATTTGATTTTAAAACTTTGATGTCGCGGTATACCATTTGCGCAGTGTTGCTATTCTAATTCTATTTTGTATTATTTCCTTTATTCATCAAAGAGTTTCGATCTTCGTGAGTTTATATTTTTGTAGCACAAGTTGTGTTTATTAGGTAAGTCGTTAACCTTTTTCTCGTGTTATTGTTTGTATAATGAATGCAATAATTTAAAGTGAGTACTATAACAAACGTATATAATAAAGTATTCAGGGAACGGTACAGTGTCGAATTCCCTTTTATGAAGAAGTGTGGAAAATGTACATATTTGCTTATTGTACATTTTGTCGTTGCGACACTAATATAGCACATGGTGGGAAAACGGACATAACGGTTCATGGTTAAGTGCGAAATATGTCACAAATGTGAAATGCCAGGAAGAAAGCCAGAAAATATAAAAATTTTTTGCCTAACTGGGAAATGTGGATGTGTTAACAGCAGAGTGTCTGTTTACTGCATTTTTGGTAGATCACAATATACCTTTGACTGCTGCAGATCATGCAGGTGTATTGTTCAGAAAATTGTTTCCTAACTCTGAGATAGCCAAAATGTATGGGTGCGTAAGGACCAAAACGGCAGCTATTGTAATGAAACCTGATTTCCATAGTTTTCAACTATGCCAAATACTTATCTTCAAAATGGCAGACTTTTTCTTATATTTGTTGTGTATGGTACCGCATGTCTCGGGAACTATTCAACTAATTAAAACCAAATTTTGTATGTTGACCATTCAAAATATCGGCTTGAAATCAGAAACACTTGTCTTGGCCAATGCACCATTTTGGAAGATAGCAGATTTTGCATCAAATAGCAGGAACTATGTAACTGATTCCAATGAAATCTGGAATACAAATAGATCTATGGCACTTTTCAGTAATAACTTATTTTCCTGACTTAAAAAACAGAACCACATTCATTGGAGTTAATACACTATATTTACTATAGTGAAATTACACTAAATTTTTAATATATATATATATATATATATATATATAATTTTAAAAATCAAAATGTTGATACACACTCAATAAAATAACCGAGTTGTTACACTAACGTATGAACGTTCCAATAAATTACCTTGGTTTTTATTACACTTATTTTAGTCTAATTATATTATTTAGACATATTGAAATTGTATGTTATTACACTAACATTTAGTAATTTTTTTGGTGTGGTAATTTTCAAAACATGGTGTGACGCACAGTGCAACTTCGCAGTCTCTGCACGAGTATCTTGTATCTCTACGAATTTTGTGCTTGATGCAAACAACTCACTTTCAGGTTAGATATTTTGAAACTCCATTTGATTCAATGGCTTTGGAAAAATGCCTCTCTGATAAGTGCATCGGACTGTTTTTTCTGACCTCCTCCTACATCCAGACTTCTCTGTTTTGAGTATTTCTCCAGAATGTCTCTAATGAGCGTTAGATGGAATGTTAGAAGAGCCAGTGTTTTACCAGTTACATTTTTGTGAAGAGCATGGGCATTCAGAACTTAAAGGTCCAATACATGAAAGAACAGTTTTTTATACCATTTCACAGTTTTCCTCACTGATTCTATAGAACTTATAACCATGTCAGTTTTGTCAACAGATCCCATGCTAATGTAGTAGTCTAGAACACGTGTGGGTTACATTATTTTACATCCACTCTTCTGGTCAATATTTTCACTTAATTGCATATCTGCATTGTGTAAGGTGCTGAGCACCCATACTTCCCGTTTATTGCACCACTTCATTGCAAGTCACTTGCCCGATGACGTGAAATAAATCTCTCCTTTCTTCAGTTTGTTGTCTATTTTCGGCATATTTTTCCTATTTTTTCGTACTGTGCCACATGCATTTGGTATGTGACTATGAAGCCAATGAAACAGGTTTGGACTGGAATACCAGTTGTCTACAAATACCATGTGACCTTTGTGCAAATATGGTTTCAATAAAGTAGCCACAATATCTCCAGACTTTCCCAGACCTGCCTCGTCATGTCGCTATTTGCAGCAGTGTACTCAACGAAATCGAGAAAATATCCGGTCAGACAGTCACACAAAATAAAAGTTTTTATTCCCAACCTACTTCGTTTTGAAGGCGCATATTGTTTGAAAATCAAACTGCCTTTGAAGAGGAGCAGGCTCTCATAAATGCACATTTTTTTGTAAGGCACAAATTAAATACGGAAAGTATTTCAAATTCTATTGACAACAGCCCAAATTTTGAATAGACGATCACCACCTTGATCCACACTGTTGTAACAAAAATGCAACATTCGCAGTAAAAGTAAAAATCTGTCTCGTGACATTATTTCTCCAAACACTGGTGTTTGTAAAAGAGCATCCTTTGACCAGTATTCACTTAGCTTCAGTTTCTTCAAACGTGCCATTGGTCCATTGCTTCACACAGGAATGGGACTGCAAAATCTGTGGTGCATTTTCTATGGCATACTTGTAGTATCTATTACATTCATTTGCTACAAATGTCATCAATGATACATCAAAGAAGACTAGAAAGATAGAAAGAAGTCTATGATAGGACTGTTAATATTTACATTTGCTTTACATCCACCATTTGTATCTTCATAGGGATGAATAATGGGAGTCAAATTATTCGAAGACCACTGAAATGTATCACACTTTCTTTTTGTACGATGATTTGTCATTTCTTTCTTCATCGCTGCTATCGACCTCAGATTAAGAAGACAATTCTTCAAATATTGTTATTGAAGTACTATGTGTAATGCCAGTAGACGTAGTTGGTTGAGGAGAGTTTTCTTTGTTGTTTGCAAGTACTGTACATCTGAATCACTCGATGTAAACACATCTTCTTTGCTGTCACTCCTTGTGAGAGTCATGTCCAGTGCTTCTTAGTCTGTCAGATAGCAGTGTCTCTTCATTTTTGTAGTTACAAATAAATGACATACAATCACAAAAAGAGTTGAGACTAAGACTTTAGTAATAACACTATTCAAAATGTCTGCAGCTACAACAGATTTTGCCATACGGCTCTTTTCCTTCCTTTCTCCACCCCTCGTAAAATTTATTGCCATCCCTGTTTATCTTATCTCTGTAAGTGGCCCAGATAAGTGTTCATCTTATCTCTTTAAGTGGTCCAGCAGGCAGGAGTTTGGCAGACAGCTGGCCTTTTTCACAGCCTGGCATTTACCACCACCCATGTCACTGTCTATCTCGGAATAGGATCTACAGTGTCTGCTGACACTGACACACTTCCTCTTAACATTGCTTGAAACAAGAACTACAGTATTTAATTGTAAATAGGACCCTTTAAGACACTCTTATCTGAGGCTAAAGAATGTTGAACTTTATCAGGCCGCAGGTGGGTATTAACAGTGGGACGAGATATCTTGTCCTTCACACTAAAGCACGCTGAGTTAAGGATGACATATCTAGTCCATAGCACACATCACACACGGCTTGTTCATTGCAGCGGCTTGTTCATTGCAGCGAAAGGGTTAAAAGGACGGCCTCAATTCGAATAACGAAGGAATAACATGTCCAACGAAAAAGAGTAATTAAAATCAAGCATACAACTCGTGTTGCTTATTTTTTGTCGTACAAACTTATAGCGGTGAACATGCACACAAATAAGCCTACCGTAACTTTTATTCCATTCATATTTATATGTAGTGCTACTTACTGTGTATTAGATTGATTGATATTTATTGAGGCTGGGCTTGGTTATTTTGTTGGGATTGGTGGTAAATCATGTTACATGACTGTGTTTCAAACACCCAGGGTAAAGGTACAACTTGTGAGAAATAAACAGACGTGGATGTAAATAAACAACTCCGTCATAAAAACAGTACACATTTAAAACGAATAAATAGTTCACATCAAATATTTAAAATCACGTACTCACACAGATTCAGCGTAACAATCTTCACGGTGCCACGCCATGCTATTTTAGATGCAGCGGTTAATGAAACATCCCGTAACAGTATATTTATTACTGCTGCGGAAACACACATCTATCACAACATCATATCTTTCTTAGGTAGGTTTAAAAAACACAACGGCTACAAACAGGATGTGGTAATTTGAAGTATTTTTCCTAGTCAGTGTAATTTACACTTCGTTTGTTAAAAAAGCAACACGTCATGTTACGTATCGCCACGTCTGCCAACTTCACTTTGTTTCTGCACCATCATCATATCTAAATATATTAAAATAAGTATTGAAATGTTAAAATCTTGTAAGTTGTAAATTACAAATTCAAAAATCATTATTTTGCTGTAATAAGTATAAAGCATGCTACAATTAAAAGCATGTATCATTTCATCTGCTTACTAGGGAAGTGAAACTTCCAGAGTGTGTAAGAGACAATGAGAGAGAGCGACAAGTCTCGCTCAGCAGACAGTTGCTTTCTCGCTTGATAAAACATCACGGTACCATTACGGCCTACTGAAGACATTTTCCTCTGTTATTTTAAACTGTAAAAATGAGTAATTTACTAATAGTATACTGAAAAACTTGGTAAAAATAATATTTTAACTGAACTATTTCTTACCAGCATTTGCCAACACGTGGCTGCTCTCGCTATTGCTAATTCACATTTAAAAACAAATTAATATTACAGGTTATAGAAGATATTTAGTTAAAGTGTCATTTACTCAATAATACAGTATTCTAAAGTTAACCACAGTGTTATATATTTGTGGAATACAGGTTATTGAAAAAACAGGTTAACATTTTATGCCTAGAGTGTTTTTTCAAAGGTTTATTATGATAAGTCGCTTTCGACCGGGAATGGTCTATAGTTTTCTTGTCCTCTAGGTGTTGGGGTGGTGTGGCACCCCTGTTGTCTCTTTCCGCCGTCCGCCCCTGGCCTTTCTGCTTGCCTGTCTAAGAGAGCAATCCCGATTAAAATGCAGTTCCGCGCAGTAGCAGCACTTAGGTTTGAGAAGTGGTGATGGTTGGGTGGCGGAGGGGGAGGTTTTTCCTTTCTTTCCCCTTGTTTCTCATGCTCAGGTGGCCATCTTTCACGTGGTCTTTTTAGCATCGCGTACTCTTTACAATTCCTTTCAGACTCACGGGCTCGTTCTACTAATTCCTAGATTGCTTGTGCCTTCGGGATTTGGAAATGATTGCATTTTCCTAGAAGCAGCATGCAGACAATATTACACACGCAGCTTTTCTCTGTTTCTGACGGGTGTATTCTGCCGTACATCTGGACTTTCCACTGGATAAATAGTTTGGATTCTTCCTCTGCGTGCTGGGTTCGACCATAAAACTTCTTCCCTGGAGAATTGCGTAGAAAGATGCTAGCATAACTAGTCCCATTCTATTACAAATTCCCCATGCTTTCTTCACCGCATAAATTTGTTGTGGACTCATGTCACCCATTGTTTATTAGTTGCCACATCATGTTCCTTGAATTCCTTTTCGCATTTTAGGAGGAAGGCGTTTGGGTCTTCTCACCCGGCAAACTCGGGTTATTGTGGTTTACTGGGGCCACGGGTGGTTGCCTGGCCAATCCTATTCTTGGGACTACTGAGGTGATTATCTGCTGCATGCCGACACACTTTGCAGCAATAGACTAATCCCAGTCTTGTTACACGTTCTTCTGGCATACATATGCATGTTTGATGGAATGGCTGTGGGCACATTATGCACTGTACTAGGTTAATTCCATGGCCATCGCAGGTGATTCAGCTTCAGAAGACATACTGGCAGGTACGGCAGTCATCTGCCCAGTCTAGTTATTGATAGTGACCTGTGCCAGGGCAAGTGGCTATATGGTACCTCAGCGTGTTGACCTCCGACAATGGTGACTTCTTGCGGTTCTAATTGGCTTGATTCTCCTTCTGACATCTCTAATGAGGTCATTGGGTGCCACTGGGTTACTCTGAACATGGCAAAGTCTGGTAATGGGTTTGCTCTTGATGTGCGGCTAGTCTCTGGTGCCTGTCTAGTTCTTCTTGCGTACTTGTTTTGCAAAGTCACTTACGCCCCACGTTGGTCACACGAAAGAACCCCACCTTTTTCTTGACGCGTGACGCTCACGGAATGGTCTGTAGCTAAGTCAAGGAAATACCTAGTCTTTAATGTGCAGGCCCGTCACAAGGGGTTAAACTGGTTAGTATATACTTACTTGATGGCAGGAACCCAACCAGTGTACAGTGTGGACCAGGTTGCCTGGGGGCTAGGTACAAAGTACGTGCCGGGTGGTGTGACTGGAGGTAACCTGGTTACCTGCAGTACTACTCTAGCATCTCGGTGGCGGTGCTAGTCTAGCAAGCTAGGAGATGGTGGTTTCCCAGGCACTAATGCAGCTGGAACTGCCGGTGTAGGTCTGGGTTGAGCTGGTACTGCAGTACCAAGGGCAAGCTAGGCCCAGTGGAACGTCTTCCCGACGACAGAAGGATGCGGGATCCTCTGCATCTTCTGGGGAGCTGCAAAGAGTAAAGGTGAGGGAGCTGGGTTAAAGCCTCACCAAAGGTGACCTGAGCTTGGTCCCGAGGGTTATCTTGGCAGAATGCCTTATCAGATGGGGTGCAGCCCCAGGTAGCTTTGTAAGTTGCAGTGTCCTTTTCCTCCTGCAAATCCTTTCCACCCCTTTTGGTGAGAGGCATGGAGGGGTGCTAAGACTTGTCTCACGGGAGGGTAGCAGGCGATTCTGGTCCCTTACTAAGCATGTTCTGCCGCAGCGGTGGCCGGACCGACTCAGAGCCATACCTTTACTCTAACTGGCAACACAAGCGGTGCTGTGGGTGGAGTGCACGTTTTCTCTTAGTTGTCCAACAACTGTGGGTGTAGGTCCTAAGGTGGTAAGGTTCCCCAAAGTTGGTCAAACGCTCCCCCTGGCAACCCAAGTGGTGCGGTGGATGGAGTGCAAATGGGTCTGGCTGCCTAGCCTCCTTAGAGGTTGTACAACTAGTGGTTGGGGCTCTGCCGCTCGTTGCACAGAGCATGTACAAGTCCCTGAAGGGGAGCCGGCAGTCCCACACCCGGTCTTCCTGCTCTGTTCTGGTGCAATCACACAGTCGCCTAAGGAATGAAAATTAAAGTAATTGTGAAATGTGTTTTATTCCAGGGAAAAATAAGCAGGGTGGCCTGTACTACCTCCTACCTACCTTGAGCTGACCTGAAGTTTCAACCACGCAGATTGCTGGTGAAGGGGACCTGGTTCTTGACTGGGGGGGGGGGGGGGGCAGTTTTGACTAGGGGTTAGCTGTTACCGGGGAAGTTATCTAGGGAGGGTTAACGAGTTCTTCAGATTTGGTTGGGGGAGATCCTCTAGAAGGTCTGGTAGACACAGGCGTTGGTGCTGAAGAGCTTCAGCGTTGTCTAGGCGATGAAGAGTGGTCAGAGAGCTTCAGGGTGCAAGGCGGTGGAGTGAGTTGCCGGGGCTGTTGTCACTCTAACAAGAGCCGGCTAAGCCCTTGCCGGGGATGCATTGGTTCGTGGGTGGAGCTATAGGCTGTCTGCTCGGCTTCTATTGCTGGCTGGAGCGTGGGTGACGCTATCCCTCAGTGCACCCTTGAACTATTTGCCTGCTCGTGGGTGGCTGCAGTGACTTGGCCGATGGCTCACTCATACATACTTGTCATTTTCTGAAGAGGTGGCATGTCACAGCTTATTGACTGCGTGCGATGAACAGTATAACACTGATGTGTCTGTATTGCTGCCCGCAACAAGGGAACAACCTGTAGGCCCTTGGTGTATATTACACTAGTTCTGACCCTGTCCGGTGCGGCAGAAATATTACACACGGATGAAACAAAGTCTAGCCATTCCATCTCAATTCACGCAGGTCTTGTCCATCTACAGTCACTGATTTACTTAAAAAAATTACAGCAGTTACAACTAGTGGAGACAAGAAGCAATCAAAGGATTTCTCCCCAAAAAAATTTTTCCACATGTTATAGCATTTGAAATTGGGCCAGAATTCAAAAAGTGGAAAAAATGCATGTTTTTAAAATGAGCATTACTTTAAACTATTTTATCAATTCTAATGATTTTTTTTATTTTGTAGCTATTGTATAGAACTCCAGTGTAGTATAGTTAGAATGAGCCCTATTACAATATCAATAAGGGGGAAAATTCCAACTTAAAAAAAACTGCAATATTTCAGAATTTTGAAGTTTTTTCATGTATGCAATAATCAAGATTCAGCAAAAGTAATTCTGGCAGTGTGTAGACCTATTACAGTAGTTTTACACAAAATTTTATTTTTAAGCCTAGGGTGTATTCAATTAACAATATGCAATTTACAATTATGCAGCAACGTGTTGGCAACGACTGGTAAGAAATAATTCACAGTTAAAATATTATTTTAACCTAGTTTTTTAGTGTACTATTTGTAAATTAAACTGTGCCTACTGAAATATTGGAATATTTAGGTAGCTCCAATTGCACTATATCTCATTTTTACAGTTTGAAATAACAGCGGAAAATATTGTGAGTTTGCCGTAATGGTACAGTGTTGTTTTATCGAATGAGAAAGCAACTGATGAAAAACTGTCTCCTGAGCGAGCTTTGTCGCTCTCTCTGTCTTGTATTTTTCACACTCTGGAAGTTTCACTTCGCTAGTATGCGGTAAAGTTGTACATGTTTTCAATTGTTGCATATTTCATACTTATTACAGCCAAATAATGATTTTTGAATTTGTAATTTACAACTGAAAAGAGATTTTAATGTTTGAATACTTATTTTCATATATTTAGATATGATGGTGGGGTAGAAACAAAGTGAAGTTGGCAGACGTGGCGAGCCATGACATGGTGTGTTGCTGTTTTACCAAACAAAGCGTAAATTATACTTGCTCCGAAAAATACTTCAAATTACCACAACACTCACGTTTGTAGACGTTGTGTTTTTTAAACCTACCTTAGCAGGTTACGAAATTGTGATAAATCTGTGTTTCTGCAGCTGTAATAAATATACTGTTATGGTGTGTTACGTTAACTACTGCGTGTGAAATAGTGTGGTGTGGCTGTTTGGTGATAGTTACGCTGGATCTCTGTGTGTATGATTTCAAATGTTTGATGTGAACTTTTTGTAAGTTGTAAATGTGAACTGTTTTTATGATGAAGTTATTTATTTACATCCACGTATGTTTATTTATCACAACATTGTACCTTTGACCAGGGTGTTTAAAACACAGTCATGTAACGTGATTTACCACCAATCCAAACAAAATAACCAAGCCCAGCCCCAATAAATTTCAATAAACCTAATACACAGTAAGTAGCAACACATATAAATATGAGTGGAATAAAAGTTACAGTAGGTTTATTTGTGTGCATGTTCTCCGCTATATTTGAGTTTCTATAACAAAAAATGAGCGATGCGAGTTGCGTGCTTAATTTTAATGTCGCTTTTTCGTTGGACTTTCTATTCCTTCGTTATTTGAACTGAGGCAGTCCTTTTAAAGAAATAACCCAACACTTATCAATAACCAAAAAGTAAAATACTACAGTTCATTACCCCGCAGTTATAATAGTGTTTAACACAGTTGCTGCAAAATATTAACGTGCATTACATGTAATGTGCTATGTCGTGGAAAACGAATGTGTTAATGTAACGTACCGTAAGAACTATCGTTAATTCAGGCATTTTTAAAATGTCTTAAAGCTGACCAAAATAATGTTATAGCCCTAAACTGTGAATATTCGTACAAAATGGTTTTTGTAATAGACCTAAGACAGAATTTTATAACATGTTGTAAACAGTAAACAACACATTTGACAGGTATAAAAGTAGAAATCACATTTCAATGTTTATTTTTAGGTGTAGCGAAAGTATACGAACACATGTATGCACACAGTGGCATGTAAACATTGATTTTGACAGATGCTACATGGCAGTCACATGTCAATATTTGTTCACATTTGGCGGAAGGATACAAAACGGGCCTGCAAGTAGATATTTAGCAGGGCTCCGAGAAAGTTGCTTCCAATGGAGAATGGGCTATAGTGAACTAAATCATGTCTGACTTTCATAGTTCTAGGAGAACTACATGTGTGGATTACATTAAAAACACAAAAAACTGTGTACAAAAGTAAGTGTGTGAGAATGTGTAAAGTAAGTAGTTTAGCTGATCATATTCAAAGGCTTGTAGATGCACCTCTCTCAGTAAATAGAAATTATATTTTGTGTAGCAACTGTGTTACTTTTTATAAAAAAATTATGGAACTTGCGTATGAACATGCAGAAAAATTCCCCACATCAGATACTTTAATTCCAGAGGATGAGCTTGTAAATGTTTTAAATAGCTGCATCAAAACTTTTGATTTTGATATGTCACCATTGAAAGTCCCTTCACAGGTGATGTTAGATAGGAGAGAATGTTATGCAAAGAGAAAGAAGATGAGATTAGTTGTTAACTTTAGAATTGCAGCTGTGAATAAATTAGAGGACATATACCATGGCCATGTTTCAAGTGAGTCTGCTGATAAAGTGCCTGTGTGTAATAATTGTAATCAATGGTTCTCTAACATTAACTCAGCTCTTCATATACTTGTAACTACAATGAAAAAGTGCAACTACCGACATTGATACCACATACTTTTAGTAAAACTGAATTGAAGGAATAGTTACCTACAATATCAAAGAACCTCATTGATAAATGTCGCAGGGTGATAAAAGAAAAGTGAATTTATGCCCAACCTGACCCCTATAGTGGACATCTTTTGTCTACAGAGGTACAAGCTTTGGCATTATCATACTACCTAGAGGATAGTAAAGACTGTACGAGGGATAATCCAAACAAAAATGATGTTGTTTTTATTGAACATGGTAATGGTAAGAAAGTAAAAATAGGTTAAAATATTTATAACAAGATCAATGAAAGAGGTGTACGGAGTATTGAAAAAAGATTACCCAACTATAAAAATGGGTCTTTCAAAGTTTTACGCTTTATGGCCAAGGGGGGTGAAAACTCAGCCAGAAAAGATGGTGTGTTCTTGTATTTACTGCAATAACCTGAAACTAATCTGTGTAGCTCTCCAAAATATAACAAACAACACAATTGAGGGAGAAGATCTTTTATTGAACTGTTTGTGTGACAAAATAAGGAATGAAGATTACTGGCTCGAAGAGTGTGATGACTGTCCTGGCACAGAAACATTAACTGTTGAAAGTCTTGGTTTGGGTGAAGAAGAAGTTCCATTTGCGATCTGGGAATATGGTGACCTTATAAGAAAATCTATATCCATAGATAATTTTCTGAATGATGTAAGACAATGGGTCAAGAAAGCTATTCCTCATAGTTACATCTGGTAAATACAAAGGGAAGGAATAGCTGAAGCAAAAACTTCTGTACAACGAACTAATGTTCTTGTTTTACATTTTAATTTTGCTGAGAACTGATCAGTTTTATTACCTGATGAAATCCAAACTTACCACTGGCAAACTGATCAGTTTTCACTCTTTACCTTTGTTGTATATTTTGGTGCAGAGATTAAAAGTTTTGTTGTAGTATCTGATGACTGTTCATGCTCTCTGTGCTTTAGAGATCATAAATCTGCAAATTTCTAAGTTTTGTCAGTTAGAACTTTTGAGTTTACTCATATACATTATGGATGGGGCTGCTGAACATTTCAAAAATAGGTTTCAACTGTATGAACTATGTAAAAATAATAAAACTGTTAAAAAGGAATGGATTTTTTTCTGCTACTAGGCATGGCAAAAGTGCATGTAGTGTGTGTAAGCACTTTGCAACAAAGTTTAATCTTTGGAGAGAGTGTGTTAATGCCATTAGAGATTCTGCTTCATTTATTGCTGAAGTTGCTAATCTTGTACCAAAGATAACACTGCTGGTTCTTGAAGGTAAAACTATTCAAACTTTTAGGTCATCAGAGGAAAAAGAATGGACTATTGTAAAACCAGTTGTTGGAATACAATCTAAACATTATTGGCGGGTTAAAACTAGGCATATGTGGAACTAACAACTAAAGATGAAGTTGAAAAGTTGAAACATACAGCCAGGTTAAAATACATTATTCAATAAATGATTTCCAAGTAGTTCAATTTGTTGGTTGTGTTTACGATCAGAATTGGTGGATGGGACAGATCACTGGTATATCTCAAGAGTTACAAGACATTACTGTGTCGCTTATGCATCCCCATTGTCCAGCTAAAGGGTTTGAGTGCCAGAGGAATGTGGAAAGAAGAAAGATGAATGTCCAATGCCTCTAGGAAATCCTGCTCCACTAGGGCTGTCTGCAAGACTACACACTTCCAACAAAGCTGAGCTGATAAAGATCCAGCAGATCTACTGTCGTTAACCATCTCCATAATCTCGTAGTAACTTTGTCAATATACAGCTGAGAAAGAGGTAAGCAGTCTTCTTGTCATTATTAAAAAATATATTTGTGCTCGTTTTTAATTACACTTTTTGTGGAACAACAAAGTATGGGATTTCATTAGTTTCAAATTTACTTTGACCTTTCTGTTTACGTCTGAGTTAGACTTTAAAATATGTATTGTGTAAATGTAATAATGGAACATCACTCACCTGCATTTTAACTCAAACTACCGAAAATGTTATATATTTGCTGTCAAGAATTGTCAGTCTGTCACCTTTTATTGTAATGTTGTAAAACATTTCTCAACTGTAAAACATGACATTTTCAAAAATTCTAGAAATAGCTACAAGCAAAAACACACTATTCTACAAAGTGTACTCTATTAACAAAGGATAGGACATCATACTCGAAAATTTTCAGATTTTAAAAAAATTGGGTTTTTGAGTAATTTTCAATCAAAAATTGCATTTTCATCAAATTTTGCATAATTGTAAGCACCCTAGGCTTAAAAATTAAATTTTGTGTAAAACTACTGTAATAGGTCTACACATTACCAGTATTACTTTAGCTGAAAATTGATTATTCCATGTATAAAAATAATTTGTAATTCCTGAAAAATTTTATTTTTTATTTTTTTGGAAAAATGTGTATGAGTTGTTTACATTTTGAGTGATGTGATCAGCATGTTACTGTGATTAATAACGAACTAAGTTTATTATCTTAATGTATTGAGTTTTATTTTATTTTGGTGTGAAATAGTTTTTATGCTAAAATCATGAGGCAAGTCAGCAATTCCAATCAAAATTCATGTCACGATTTGCACTTACAGCCCAACTTCGAAGGCGATGAGCGCATTCAGGCCAGCAAAAGTTTTTAAGCAATTTTAGCTAATTTTTTTCTTTTATATATAATGACAGGTTTAGTGTATAAATTTTCGATACCTGCTGCTATAGTCTATTCACAGTTTCTTCACATTTTTAAAATCAAACCTTCAGTAAATCACTCCATGCTTAACATGCTTGGCTGTTGCTTAAATATCTTGTTGGCACGTATCTGTACTGGGTCTGGCAGCTGGTGGGCCATGCCAAAGCTCTTCCCTCCCCCCTCCCCCTCATCTTTGAAGCAGTGGTTGGCGCCTGTCGTGTAGGGTTTCACCACTTCAGTAACATGGCACTGTGCCTAGGGAGGTCCGCTTCTTAGTAGGAATGGGATCCTCAATACCATTGATACTTTGTAGTATGGAATATTGCATGATAATATCCAAAAGTATTGAATTTTAACATTGTGCTAATGGTATTTACCATGCACAGTTTTTTTTTCTTCATAAAGCACGTAACTTTAAAGTTCCTGTAATATTTGCACACTGTGTTTTATTGCATAATTATTGCTGCTACATAATGGTCTCACAATAATTTTTTAATACTACTGCAAGGAAAAGTGTGTAAGACTCGTAGGTAACTGCAGCCACATCACAACACAAGGGACAGTAATTAAGAGAGGTGAAGAACCGAAGCTTGTAGTACTGTGGGGAGTTGTAGTTCCCATCCCACAAGAAGAAACTAAAGTGGGGAAGGTGTCAAGGTAGTTGCTAGGCAACCATTTCCCCTCTTGTCAGGCGTGTAAGGGGAGTAAGCGACATTGTGTCTAGTCAGGACGAACTACAACTGAGGGTAAGCGACCACCGCCGACCAAGCGAGAGAGACAGAGTACAGGACAGTACTCCAGTTGCTGGGAAACCACTTCCCCTCTTGCGAGGCGTGTAAAGGGTGGGAGCAAATGGAAGCTACACCTTGCACAGTGCGCTGGACTGGACAGGCTAATATAATATAGTTGCTGTGCTGGTCACTCAATTCCCTCTCAGTTACCCATTGTTTTAGTAAACAAACTTTACAGTCATTTCCTTAAAGTCATAAAATGAATTCAGAAAAACATTGCTGAATTGCAAATTAAGTGTGTACCGAACCATCATTTTCCTCAAAGGTTGATTACAGCTTTCACTATGTAAACCAGACTTAATGAAATTGAAGCAGATGGTGATGTTGGTTAAGGACATTCGAGTTACAGGCCGTCCACAGTTTGTTTCAATTATGATGTGGTATTTTATATAGTTTCAGTGTGTGTCGACAACACTAGTAAAATGAGCAATTTTCTTGGCCAAGTTGTTTTGTGTTCATGACAATTTTAATTTGGTATCGAGAAAAGTATGGGTATCGAATATCATGATATTTGTTGCGATATCGAAACTGGTATCAAGTATGAAGAAAATGGGATAGTTGCTTTAACATCCTAAATGTCTAAATAATGCTGGCCGGACAAACGTAATTTAAATACAAATCAAGTTTACTAAGTATACTAGAAATGTATGAAGCCAAAATAAATGCACAACCAGCTAAAAAGGCTATACTATCATTAAACCAGTAGAAAAGGAGCCAAAAACATACTCTACGGCCCCCAACTCACTACTTCAAACGATCAACTTCTCATTAAATCCCAATATGCAACTATTAACATATTAAAAATCTGAAAAATAATTCACCACGGAATCAATATTACATTTAGGTGAAGCTCAGACGAAAACACTGGTAGCTACAAAATACTGGTCCACAGGCCTATCGGAGTATATAGGCCAGACTGCCTATACCTGAGGTAGATCAAGAAGTGCCTTCAGTGGGAAAAAATATTAATGGCGAAGCCGACGGAGGGTTTCACGCAATTGGGAGGGGTAAAGGGGTAGGGGAAGCCATGGATTAAGGAAGGGGAAAGAGACATCACATGGAGGTCAGCGCGAATGCAGTGATCAAGGCAGGAGCCAAACTAGAACAAATCGGTGCTAGTGTCGCTGAGAAATATTGCGACTGTCACGGTCCTGTATGCGCCTCATAACCTTAAGAAAGCAGGGTAGATCAATGGAAAGTTCAAATCTTCGGCCATCGCAACGAACACATTGCACTTTGTACCATAATGGTGTTTAATTTTGTAAATTGGTCTATTATTTTAATAGTTATGAATTTTTTAAGTTTCGAGGTGGGTGACATTTTTATCTAAGGGTGGTCTGTTGGCCGCTTGAGATAAAACTAAGATTTCCCTTCAATTTCACTTCCAACGTGTTTCTGCAATGAATATTCCTTAGATTGTACCTTCCCTTGACTTTGGAATCTGCCCTTTGACTAGACAGTTCTGTGACTGGCAGTGACGACTTGAAGACTCTCAGGCAGAGTGACTTTCTGTGAAGATTGTCACGATGTTGGTGGTATAGAGAGTGGTGTGGATCTAGCTGCAGAGAGCAGAGATGGCCAAAGTGGCCGTTACTTCCCCTCACCTGGCCGGAGGGGTAGAGAGCAATGGTGTAGAGTGAAGTGGGTTGCGGCACAGCAGGAGGCATTAGCTAGGCAAGCCAGCGCTGGACTTGAAGGCGAGCTGTGGCATGTGCGGAGTAATGCTGATATTATATGGTACCTGCAGCTGTATTTGTTTCTTGTACAAGCGGCTACAAACCTTGGTGCACGAGCCGGTATACCACCTGCTATATGAGCCGCTGTGGAAAATTCATATGACACGACAGCAGTTCACATACTAGCATTTGGCACCGTTGGTGGGTGCTAAGTATATGGTTTGTAGTTAATATGAACTCCATTCGTAGAACTGCTACCAGTTGGTAACTTGCGCAGGCCTATGAAAAAACTAGCTGGCACATGTTAATATTGTTATATTACTATTTGCCTTTTACATAAATTGATAGCATCCTAGTATAGTTTCATTTTCTTGAAAATGATGTGAAGTGACTACAGTACGAGTGTGTTATTTTTAATTTTGACGAAAATTACTGAAAGGTTACAAAATGTAGTTTTTTCTTTGCGTCCCGGGATATTACCCACGTGTAAAATTTAGTTATAAGAAAAATTGGGTCAGACGGAGTTTTGAACTCACGCCCATAAGATACACTGTAGTATCGGATGCCGCTACTTTATCACTGTACTTACAGTCAATTCCCATATATACATAGTATTTACTTCAAAAGTAAGAATTTATATTTTCATAGCGTAGGTAATGTTTTATTTATTTAGAATTGTTTTAAACTGTAATTAAAAGTGGTCATAGCCAATATTATTTCTCTACTCATTTTATATATCGAAAGAGTTTCACACTGCCAGATGTATTATCAAGATGGAGGCATCCTTTTCGGTTTATTCGTTACCTTGTTTCAAGTTGTAGTTACAGGGAGCGCCCTATGCTCTGAAACTGTGACGTGATTGGCCAGCTACGAAGCCTGTGTGCAACATGCCACGAAAAATAGGACTAGTCCGATTACCGAACCTGGTACGAAGTCTGGCCGTACAAGGCGGGAAATGCCATGATGGGTGCCATACTTGCCCGTACATCGGCCGCTATGGCGAACCTTGCACAAGATTTTGCAGAATCTGGTATCGTGTAATATCGTTTTAATGGCTCTTCTTAGGAGGGGGTTATGCCTATCATGAAGCTGGAGCGGGTGAATGACGACGGCTGTTTCATGACAATCCTTTCCCTTCCCCCTCTCCGTCTCTTAGCTGGAGCCACAGACGTGAATGGCTAACATTGTCTTGTAGGTGTATTGCCTTTCTCGAAGGAATCTGGAATGGTGATTTTCTCTTTCTCTCTCTTTCTCTCTCTCTCTCCCTCTTTCTATTTCTCACCCTCTCTCTTTCTATTTTTCTCTCTTTCTCTCTCTCTTGAAAATTAAAGTTAAAGATTAGAATTATTTTGAATTATAGCTAAGGGTATAGCTAAGTTTTCTGTGGAAACTAAATAACTCTCCCGGTGCGCGTAGGTTAAAGACGTTATCTGATGCAAATCTCAAATTAGTGAGAAAAGCATGCAGTGAGGAAAATACTTATTTGAGTGGCAACCCCTACTTACATCGAAAATAGATGCTGCTACAGGATATGAAATTTGGCTGATACACTTCAAAATACAACAAAAGAACAGATAGGATGGAGCCATTCAATTCTTTTATCTTGAGGTAAGTGTCCATAAAAAAAATTTGTCTTGCTTTACAGTATTGGCTTAAGTGAAAGAGAAAATTGTGGGTGCGAAAAGTTACACAATGTTTACAAGGTTCAAGTAACAAGACACTCGTACAATGATTATACATAGGTTGCATATGCATTAGGTAGACAATTAACAAATTGGTAATGAGAATTACATAAGTTACACAAAGGTAAACAATGAATAAGAACAGTATGTGCAACGTGAATATAGGTATTGTAGCTGCACACATATATCTTACTTATTATGGCCACATGGGCATTAATTTAAACATATATAGCATCAAATAAGTGTGTCTGTTTGCATTATACAGCCCCACATGAGGAAGCCAATTAAAATATATGTAACATCTGATACCGCTACACATTTTTTTAAATTTAATGTATACAAAAATATCAAACAAGAAGTTTAAGATATCTACATGTGTGTATGCCCTGGCTATGGGGAATAGAATTTCTGTTAAATACTTCCAAAATAGAGGCAACCACACATTTATGAATCTATATGGGAAACACCTTAAAATTATATTTGGCAACTCCTATTAAGACAAATTATTAATAATGACAATATTCATTTCTATTATGTGAAATATACCTATTCAGCAAAATTCCAGATCCTTGAACAAAACAACTATCATACTCATGTGAACCAAATTACCAAATAATGTCCTACAAAGGAATTAAAATCTGTACACTAAAATTACTGAACTTATCCTAAAATTAATTATTAAAGTTTAACCAACACTATGCTAGTAAAAAAATACCAGGATTAAAAGTGTATAATATGAAAAAGGAGTAAGCACTAGTTAGCTATTTGTGCAATCTAAAACTTACCTGTTGTTGAACTGTAGGGTAGTTCCACCGTTCCACTGCGTGCTGTCGTACGGGGCGATATATGTTCGAAAGTCACTCTGCGAACCAGGATTCCCGACGTCAAAACCAATTCAATAGAAGGTAGATAACCCGTTGTCGTTCTGCAAAACAGGACCCACGACCTTACGACTGGAACACTGGACGTCGATGATGCAGGTGGATGCTCCTCTGACCTCTGGACAGCGTAGCATTCCGTTGATTTGGATGAAGACGTCAGCTCGTCCTTAAACTGTTGCAGTTTGAACCACTGCTCAACTTCCGTTGCACTATCGTCAAACTTAGTCAAATTCCACTGACGAGATCAGCTTTTTCGGGATCAGTGTTTTCTTGATATTAATATTTTCTTCTAGGCATTAGTTCATTAGATATTATTTAGCTTTTCTTTGTTTAGTACATTGCTGTATCAAATTATTTCCATATGACAAATTTGCAGACAGAAGATTCAAATAAGCCGGGAGCCCTTCGTGTTTCATGTCATTCTTCCATGAAAACTACTTTTAGAATGTGTTTGGAATGTTCTAATTTACTGAATGTTCCTAATAAAACTAAACTTTGTTATTTTGGAGTGGTATAGAATGATTAAATGAGAATATTATTACAACTATTCAACTAACAAATCATTTCCCTTTGCGTAAACAAAACTCATGAATCAAGTTAACAATTTTGCACACTATGAAACAATACAACTGCCAAAATAAACCCTCTTACATGCCATACCTATGCAATACAGTTCACACACTAACGTTTATGAAATTTACTTTAAATCAAGAATATTCATAACAGCATCATAACGTTAGTAAAATTGAGAGGTTCCAGTAAACCGTAACATTGTGCATCTGAGGTAATCTAACAAGGTTAGCATGGGTTAAACACAAGAGATTTAGGCAAAACTGGTACGCAATAATAAGAGCAAGGATTCGCTTGATTAGCAAGATGCTTGTACGAATTGCAGTTTAAGACAAGTAAATATCGTACAGGAGTGGTTGTACAAACAACTCGTGAGCAAAAATGTTGTTTGAAATGGGCTAGTCATTCCACATTATTGCTAAACATTAGTAATGAAAATGAATTAAGAGTGAGCTTGTCTTAGCGTAAGGCACTTTACTATACCATAGTAAAGTACAATTAGTAGTACAAAGGTGGTTGTACAAAAGTGGTATACGGTGGTAAAAGTAGGTTGGCGTCATAATGATTGGCACAAGTCATAGCTTGGTTTCCAGGCATGTTTTCGTTTAGGGTTTATATCTTAGGCTGATTATGTTTACATGTGCTGTAAACTTATGATTTATATCTGGCTCATGTCTTCATTCTCAAATGCCAATCAAACTGCATAACAACAACAAACAATAAGTTACAAAACTCCAAGCAAAACACAAGCAAGCAAAAGAAGTGAACAATAATTGCACAAACAACATAGTTCTTACATCCTTCATGAGTCAGTTCACGTTGTGGAATTACCATGGAATTACCATGGTCTACAGCATCAGTACAGAAATTGGCTGAACAGATAAGCTGTGCAGTCCTGGGTGGCTAAGTACAATACATGAGCAGGTGTATGCTTAGCTTGCAGGTTTTCTTGACATAGCTCACACATAGGCTAGGGGGTACTCTGCTTCCATTCACAAAACAGGGGATTTTGCTTCTGTAAACACTACTTATTCTAGAAGTAACTGGCTAACATATACACTTATCTACGCTAGGTTAATCTTCATCTCACACACACACACGCATGTTGTTAGGGTACTTGACATTGTGAGGTGGCAGAGTCTCTCAGCAGTTGTGGTGTCGCCAAGGACTGTATCTCACACAGATTCTGTAGCCTGCTCTAACCGGGTGAGGGGTGCAAAGGCAGAATATCATACAGAGTCTTAGTCTTTATGCTTTGGAACCGGCCAGCTGATGGTGGGAGGGTGTAATGCCTGGGCCTCCCCTCAATGTCAAGGCTGCCTTCTACGTTGTGGTGGATGTAGCAAGGCTCACCTGGTGGTACTGGGAGTATTGGGTCAGTGGGCCGAAGGTTGGTGACTTCAGCACAAAGGCTTGCTAACCAGCCAGTCCGCTCTTGGCTGACAGGATGGAGGGGTGGCTGCCACTTCCACTCACGGAAGGCAGTTCCTGGCTTGGTTG
The DNA here is from genome assembly GCA_029891345.1 of Dryococelus australis. NCBI lineage: Eukaryota > Metazoa > Arthropoda > Insecta > Phasmatodea > Phasmatidae > Dryococelus > Dryococelus australis. The sequence goes on along the minus strand of CM056995.1, from coordinate 178,515,362 downwards.
GAGACGGCAGCGTTGGCTGCATGATGGTTGGCCAACCAGGGGTGGCGCTTGTCCCGGCAAAGACAGGCTCTGCAGCTCTTGAGACGGCAGTGGTGTGGTAGGAGTGGCAGCCCATGCGTTTGGTGCAGCGGGGCTCTTGGCTGGCATAATGAATTATGCTTGGTCTTGCACAATCACATGTCCATGATCTGGAGATGGCGGTGGTATGTTAGTAGTAGGAGCCCATGCGTGAGGTGCAGCAGGGCTCTTGGCTGGCATCATGAAGTCTGCGGGGTCTTGCACAATCACATGTCCATGCTCTGGAGATGGTGGTGGTGTGGTAGGAGTAAGAGCCCATGCGTGAGGTGCAGCAGGGCTCTTGGCTGGCATTATGAAGTCCGCGGAGTGTCACACAATCACATGTCCATGCTCTGGAGATGGCGGTGGTGTGGTAGGATTATTAGCCCATGCGTGAGGTGCAGCAGGGCTCTTGACTGGCATAATGAATTATGCGGTGTCTCACACAATCACATGTCCATTTTCTGTTTATACTCTTTGTGATGGTTTCCTATTCACTCTCATGACTGCTTGCTTTCTTTACGTGCGTAATGCACACCTGCCATCTAGTGCAGTTTGCCCGTAAATGTATGGAATGTATAGTATGATTATGGGTTTACTGAAAAACGCTCAAGTTTTACAGGTTTTTTATTCTTCATAACATTCTTGTTTTGTTTGTTTACGTATTTTTTGTATGATTGCCAGAGATAATGCAATAGAGACGCGTCACTATAACAACGGAACTGGTAGCTAATCGTGGCCTGTTATTGACTTATTGAAGTTGTAGACATCGCTAAAGTCGTACTTTTGTAAAGTGTTCATGTATCGCATCTTGCCATCTTTGCATCCCACAGTGTGTGTTTTCTGGTCGGTCATGTTAGTGTCGTAGTTGCATATTTTTACAATGTCTTGTGTAGTAATTGGCAAAATAAGTGGAAAATGTAAGAAAACCTTTTTTTAGATTTTTAAGAAAGAGTACACCAAAGAATTTCCATGTATAGTAAATTCTAACAAAGGAGAGAAGTTTGTGTTTTCTTGTGCTTGCAGGTGTGATATAAACATTGCACATGGCGGTAGAAAAGATGTTTTCAACCACGTGAAGTGCAGAAATAGCACATTGAAAATGTGAAATGTGGTGTTAATAATTTGAAATGGGAGAGTGTTTTGTTAAAAGTTCTGATGTAGACAATGTTAGAAGAGCGGAATGCTATTTCTCGTCTTTTCTAGTCGAACACAACATTCCAATAAGTGTAGCAGATCCTGCTGGTCATGTGTTCAAAAATATGTTTCCTTATTCGGAAGTGGCAGAAAAGTATATTATGGCATGTAAACAGTATAACTAGGGTTAAAGTTTAAACTGTAATTTTAAAGTTGGATGTTTTAAGTAATGTGTGATAGTGTGTTGTACATAACATGTAACACAACAGCTACAGTGTTCATGTGAACTGTCCATAACTGAAGTTGATTGAAAGGAAAGTTGCTGTGAAGTTAAGGCTTGTAATGTGTTAATATTTACTGTTTTACATCCTGCCTACCTAACACAAAAACTTCTGCTAATAATCTAACTATTCACTACTCTTCGCTCCTCGTCTCTCTTACACTCCTCGTCTCTCTTACACTCCAGTTAGGCAGGATCGTATGTGGGGGATAGTTAATGCTAATGGCTATTAAATGAAAGAGGGAATTCTACTACACACATTTATTACAACTCTTTAAATATATATAAAACAGTTCTTTAACACAATACTACAATGCGGATCTCAATACAATTACTTTACTCTACGCACTTTGGAACTGTCAAGTTAATTAAGAGAACATAAATGATTATAATTATACAAGAACGGTAAACTGATTTACTGGCATACAGAATACTGATACATGACTAATAAGTTAATATGAGATTACAAGAATATAGTTTCGCGATATGCCCTAGCCTTGCTGCGTAATTAATTACTCTTTAATATGGGATCTCGATAAATGGAATGCCACCCTACCACCTAGACGGATTTAAATGGAATGCCACCCTACCACCTAGACGGATTTATGCTCTCCAGTAAGACGTAGCATATCTTGTAGATGGCTGGAGCTCCCCGGACCCTGGCGTTCTTCCGTGTCGATCCTACACCGACGTTGACGCTTCGCACTCCGCCGATTGCCTGGGGGAGGGGGGAGCGTGGCTCTTGCTTAAATAGTTTTTCTTCACTGGGTCAGCCAGTCTTGTTATTAAAACAGGGAGCCCATTAAGGAATCTATAGGGCATATCACTTTAACTCGTGTGAGGGCCCTCGGGAGCCCGCTACAATGTGAACTTTGCATATGTTGCCCTCGCTCTGTTTAACCCATCAGGTGTTTCCTTGCTTCTCTGTGACTTCGTAGGAGCCGTCCAATTTGCGGTGAAAGCCTGCATAGAAGTGTGTGGCTTTGTAGCTAAGGGGACGTGTTTTCACCCACACTTTTACCCTTCTTGTATAGCTTCCTCAGGCTGTCACATAGGCGCTGGATACTTGCGCTTGATGTAGCGAGCTTGGCTGGCACACTCTGCATCCATTCGTTTTATGTTTTTGCTGCGTATTTCTTCTGCCTGCAGAATTTCACTGAGTTCTGTTTCCTGGTGCCATTCCTTAAAGCATTGTACAGTAGCTCACTAGGTATGTCGACGGCAGATAATAAACATGATGTCAGGATCTCCCTGCATTCTTATGCGGAGGCCTTTCTGTATTTGTTTCCCCTCTGAATGTGATACAAGGTTGTACTCCCCATATGCGGCAGGCATTCTCCCACCGTGCACCTATAAACTGCAGACCATTATCAAACGGGATGCAGCTGGGATATCCCCAGCAAGGGAATAGCTCCCTTTCCATGGTATTTATGATAGTCTTGTTGACCAGTGTGTAGGCATCGACCCACCTAGAAAACAGGTAGGTGACCACCAAGATGTATTGCTTACCCTTCTGGGTTCATGGTTAGGGTCCCATCAGGTATACGCCAATCTGCGTGCGTCCATGCTTATGTGAGTCGTTGGTAGATGCCTGAGGTTCATAAGTTCCATGTGCCTTCGTGTTTCTGCAGGCCTGGCATTGTTAGATGTAGGCCTCCATGTCCCAATATACACCATCCCATGTGTTTCTCTGAGTGTGTCCTTGACTCTTGTGTGTCTCATTTGGGGATGTTGATGGTAGTAATAGTCAATGTCCTTTCAGAGGCTGTGCGGCACATACAATTTCCTGTCTTCTGTGCTTGAATGAGGATGGGCCCATACGCACCTCTGCTCTTCCTTAATGGTTTGGGTATTTGGCAAATAGATTACTTACTTCGGGGTTGACTTGTTGTTGCTTTGCAAGGACAGCGCGACCGGTTTGTGCATCCAGTAGCTGCACGTAACCTCGTTTGTTATTTTTTCTTCCAGTTTGGCCTTCTCCTGTTGAGAGTTGCGAGCTTTAGACAGTGCGTCAGTCAGCTCGTTCTGCTTTTCCAGTCATTGTTATATGATGAAGTTGAACTTTTGTACAAGTAAGGCCCAGCGTGTTTGGCTTTGGTTTTACTGACAATATGCAACCAGGTATTGCACGATTATTAGTCTGCAGGATGAAAAGCGTGTCTTCCAGGGGTTTACATAAGTTCTTGAGGGCCCAAATGACTGCTATGCATTCTTGTTCATTTGAGTTGCGTGTTTAGCTAAAGATCCATCTACGTTCTCGGGTCTTTTGGTAGAGAACAACTCCGAGACCTTTTCCACTGGCGTCTGTTTGATGGATTAATGGTAGGTCAGGAAGCAGCCGATAAAGTATGCCCGGTTGTACGCACTGGTTCTTGAGTCTCTGGAACATATTTTACTCATTCTCCATCCATTTCCAGGCTTGGTCCTTGTGTAAGTTATTTAATGCACTCATGAGTCTGGCAATTTTAGGTAAGAAATTGCAAAGCCAGTTGCAGAGTCTCAATAATTTCTGCAACGGCTTCTTGTAACTGTGTGAAGCTGCTTCAGCAATTGCACGGATTTCCCTTTGTTTGAGCGAAGTTGCCTTCAGTAGTGACTCGGTGCCCCAAAAAGTATCTCTGGTTTTCCAAAGTGGCACTTTGATAGGCGGCATGTGAGGCCATGGACCAAAACCAACTGGAGCTGGCGCTGGAGTTCCTGCCAGTCTTTGGAGACGATTATGACTTCCAGATATGAATAGCAGAACTCGTCGATGTAGCTGGTGAGACCTGAGGTGGGCCATTAGGCATTGGAACGTGGCAGGTGCGTTCTTTAGGCCAAAGGGGATGATCTTGAACTGGTAGGCTTTCCAGTTTGGAGCGGTGAACGTGGTAAATGGCCTTGACTGCAGATGGACTGGTATCTGCCAGTATCCACATTTCATGTTGAGGGTACTGAAGATTCTGGCTTCCCCAGGCGCCTTGACCTTTTGGCCCAAGTTCAGTGATGAGGGAGCTACTTCCTGGGTAATCTAGGTCAAGTCATAGTACTTGACACAGAACCTTAAAGTGCTGTCCTTCCTCCGTACGAGAACAACTCAAGTGTTGTAGGCAGAGTCTGATGACTCAATGTCCAGCTGTTTTATTTCTTTGATTTTCTGTTCTATTATCACCTTCAATTTTTGAAGATTTCCTCTGTGCGATTGTGGTTTATCTGTTTCCTGGTTAGATGTATTTCATGCGAGATTGTGGCGTGCAGCATTCTTTGCTGTTCAAACACTCAATGGTGTTCATGGATAATCTGGGTCAGTTGCCCCACAGCTTCACCTTGCGGCTGGTGATTCAAACCGCCACCCGTAATGTGTTGTTACAGTTATGGTTTGGCGAACTTACACCAGGTTATCAACCTTCTTTTTGTAGCATCTAAATAGATTTGCCCTTGCTGGCAGTCCAGGATCATTTGTTGCTCCGATAACCATGGTTGCCCCAAAATAACAGCCTCTTCCATGTCTTCTGCTACGTGAAACTGAGTCTGTATCGCTTTGTTGGCAAACTGTAGTGTCATCGTCAGTGGTGCCTCTGTTTGTAGACGGGCTTCTTTCCGGGCCATTTGTATAGTGGAGTCATCGTCAGGCTTGAATTGGCTTCTATAGTCCTTGTGGATAAAGTTGGCATTAGTTTCCGTGTAGTGTGTGGCTAATATTTCTGAAGTCCTGATGAGCATGGTTATTCATGGAGGACCTCGTACAATCTGCTTCTCCTGCACGATGGTGACATGTAGGGCCAATCCCTCTATTTTTCAGGGAAGCCGGCCCTGTTGGGCTTCCCGACATTTCCGTTTCCGTGCTTTCTAAGGCTTTTTTCAGATCTCGCTGGCTCCTTCTTTGGTTCTGGATCTCAGGTTGGACCTGCCTGCCTGCTCTGTTGTTTCTGCCGTAGGACTGGGCAGTCTCAGTGGAAGTGCCTGGCAGACCAATGCCAGCACTTGGGGAAGTATTGTCAATGGTGCAACAGTAGGTGCCGACGTCCGTTCACGTGCAGGGACTTTGGTGATGACCGTTTTCCCTGTTGTGGCAGGTGTGTAGCCTTGGTTATGGTTTGTGTCTTGCGGATATCCACCAGGTCTATCTCTGGGATACGTGCCCGCTTCACCATATCTCAAAAGCATCGCTGGCTCTGGGTTGGGGAGGTCGGCACATATTTCTGGTAAGAGGAGTTGAGTGATGATTTCGATGGCTCAAGCTCCTCTTCGCCTGGATGGACTCTCTCAAAGATTAAGGCCTTGTGCCTTATAAAAAGTTTAGCCTCCTCATTCTCCTTCTGCTCTAGCCCATGGAGCTCTTTGGTTAGCTGGCCGACCATTCGTGGTCCTGAGAAGTGTGTCACCAGTCTCTCGGACAGTTCTTCCCAGCTGGTGACAAAGTCCTTGTACTTACTTCACCACCTTTCTACATCTCCGTGTAGTTGGACCTTTGTCTTTAGTACTCGCAAGGATTTCGGTAGTAGAGTCATCTCAAATTCCATTGTGCATGCTTAGAGGAATCTTCCTGCGTTATTCCGGAGTACTCTCGTAAAGGGAGGGAGTCATGTACTTGTAATCGTTCTTGCTATAATGGCTCGGTTCAGGGTAGTACCCGTTGTGGTGCTGTCCTTTAGGTTGGGCATTTGTAGTATAGACTCCCTTGCTCTCTGTTTTGCCATTCAAGGCAAAGGTTGTGGAAAATTTTTGGGCACTCGTAGCAGGCTATCTGGTACACGCCCTTTCCCGGACAGTCGGCGTAGTTGCAGCAGTGATGTATGTCCCGGCAGTTCAGACATCTGTACTCAAGTCCTTGAGTGTGTCTCTCCTGGTCCTCCCATCCCAGGTAGACGTAGTGAAAGGCGGCATAGCAATCCGCATGCGATAAAGTAGCGTCCTATGCTAGGGCATTCCTCTAGGGTGCAGACCTGTCCTTCGGGGTTGGCTACGTTTACTGCTGTGGCCTTTAAAATACTGTTTCTAGATGCTGGGCACCACGGGGTGTTTATGCAGACTCCCCGAAGTGAAGTTACTGTTGGTTCTGTGCAGGTTCAAAGGGGCTTTTCTCAGGTGCTTCCCAGTCTTGAGAAATATGATTGATGGCCAGTATTTTTTTAATGACTCCACGTTCTACGCCAAGAAAGAGAAAGGCTCCCCGCACACCCCAGCTGCCTGACAAGCAGTGATCGCAGCTTTTACGGGGTTGTTCTTGAAGACTGTGATGCAGAGTTTGGCCTCTTCAATAACTTGTCTTGAGCCTTGAGAGGTACACTGTTTAGAGCTGGTTGGGTTGGCACACATGTAGGGGTGTACCTATTTATAATACATAGGCGTGTGACTACTTGTCAGCGTTGGCTGGCAATGTAAAGGAAGTCACCTTCGGTTTTTTTATGAACATGAATTGCAAAAAGTTTCTTCTCCAAGTTAATATTTGGTTCATAAAATCATTAAAAGGAAAAAAAAAAGATATGTCCTTGGTTTGATGGAGAGGTTTCTCAAAAGCACACAACTCGTGGGTGAAGAATCAAGATAAAGATTGAAATACAATGTTTTGGAAATTGTTTTTATACTAAATGAAGTATTTTAAATAATATTTGATGTGTTATTCATTTAACAAACCTTTGGATGGGGAATGGATGTACAATTTATTTTGCAATTATTCTTATTGTTTGGGTGTTAATATATTATGATTACTTTTATAGTGTATTCAGTGATTTTTGTAAGACATTCCTTGCTTGATACGTGTCTAGAGAGTCAATGAGGGTGAAGTTCTTTTGTTGGGGGGGGGGGGGATCTAGAGTAATGGTGAGTTATAATTCGTTATATTGTGTTATCTGGATGTTTAGTTTGTTTAATGAGTTCAGTTAGCATTTGTGGATATTAATATAAATCACAAGATTAAAGCCTTTTAAGTAATGAACACGTTTTTGCTTCTGCCGATTACGTGATTAAAGTTTAGATCAGTTACGTTTCAAATATTATATATTTTGTTACAATGTTAATATAAATCGCATGGTTAAAGTTAATTTGATTTAAAGTAATTTGCTCGGTATGCTAATTGAATATAAATTGAAGTGGGCCAGAACATACCCGCGTGCTCCCGCTCCATCCACATTTTGCTCGCCTAGTGCCCCAGAAGTGACACACATGGGCTCGCTCCATCCACATGTCATTCTACAAGTGGGCTAAAACACACCCACATGCATGCGTTCCACTCACAAGCAAGAAAAATATAAAAATATCCTTTATACCACTCTTACACCAACATTAACTCCTATATAAATAATTGCCACCCGCTCCCCTGCTCAGTCGGTCCAAGGAAATCGCACTGAATACGTTGATGCTGCTCCACCAATATGACCCTTATGACATGAATAAATTTATGAACATTCTTTAATATAAAAAAAATCATCAAATTTTTTAATATCAAAATTATTTAATTTTCAATTAATCAACTAATTAATCTAATTGATTACCAAATAATCAAAGAATTAATTAATCTAAATTACATATCGTGATCTGACATTTAACCCACTATTGCACTAAATGTGACGTAGGCCGCTCTTGCGCTAAGTGTGCTAGAACATACATGCCCCTACGGTACAGTGCACGTACAATAGACGACAACTGGCGAGCAGCCCCCTCCTCATTCCAGCTGTACACCTGGCTGGCAACTGAAGCTCTACTTCCCAGGACTTAGCTCTTCTTGGCTGCTTCTGCCCCATCCAGTCCCATGATGAGTAATAAGGGGAGGGGTGATGACAGAACACATAGGCAGATAGCCGGTGTCAAAAAGGGGTAGGAACGGCCTGACAGTGAGTAAGGTATTTGCTGTTGGATAGGGTAGACAGCCTGGACTACTGGCCTTCAGTCTAGTGGCTTGGCGAGCGAGACATTCCTGGTGGACCCAGGTACTGGAGAGGCAATAGTCCAATGTAACAACTGCTCTCGTGTTGTCCAGCTCCATGTTAAGACGGTTCCCAAAGGTTGAGGTTCTGGATCGTGACCATTCCTGCAAGAGTGTTATTAGGATTGGTGATGAAGTAGGAGGTAGCGGGAGCATGGCGAGGAAGATAAAATAACGCTGGGAGTGACAACGCAACCAAATTGATTTATGCATGTGGATTGACTGGTCATGAAACATACATAATCCAGACTGTACGTGAGTAGGGTCTGAAGGGCGGATACTAGGTTGCCAACTGGTATGTGACCTAGCGTCGGAAGACACATCAGCGTGGGGAGTTAGCAGTACTTGAACTACGAGGTAGCTAGAAGCCAGGCAGGCTTCAGCATGCTGGCTGGCATCATCCAGAGTAAGGGTGGTTCCTAGGTTGCCAACAGGTATGTGATCTAGTGTCGGAAGACACAGCAGCATGTGGAGTTAACGGTATTCGAATTACGAGGTAGCTTGATGCACGACTGGCTTCAGCATGCTGGCTGGCATCATGCAGAGTAACGGCGGATCCAAGGTGGCCAACTGGTATGTGTACTTGTGTTGGAAGATAGAGCAGCACATGGAGTTAGTGGTACTCGAATTACGAGGTAGCTAGAAGCATGGCAGGCTTCAGCGTGCTGGCTGGTATTATGCAGAGTAAGGCTCTACACAGTTCTGAGAAGATAGTTGAGGCATCGGTGGGCGTTCTGTCAGCGTGACGTTGGGCAGCTAGACTTACGCAAGACAGCCTCGAACTGTGTACTGCATTCCCTTTTTATAGGAGGCATAGAGGACCAGCACGGGTGGTGTGGAAGTAGCTATAGAGAGAGACGTAGAGAGCGGAGATGGCTAAATGCGGCAGTTACTTCCTCTCATGCGGCCGGAGGGGTTGAGAGCGGATTTTGTGGTTTGAAATGGGTTGTTGCACAGCAGGAGGCATCAGCTGGGCAAGCCATCCCTGGACTTGAAGGCGAGCTGTGGCGTGTGGCGTAATGGCTGTCCTTAGGATGGGGCCGTGGTAGTGGCGAAGCTATAGTGCATGAATGACTAATTTTTAATTATATTTTATTTATAAATTATAAAATTTTTATAATCACTGTGAAATTAACTACAGAGAAAATATATGTATTGTTAATTCCTTGTAAGAAACAGTTCTCATGCAATTAAACCGAATGCAGTGTGTGGTGTCTTTGGTGTAGTTTACTAGACTTCGTTAAGCTGTGTTTGCATGAGGTGGAGGAATAGTCGGGAATTAGATCTATCGTAGGGATTCAGTAAAGTTTGAATTAACCATGAATGTATTATAGGTGAACCTATTCTGCAGACTTAAATGTGAATGTTATGCAATATAAAAACCTTGGAGCTAAAAGAATATTACAATTTTACAACCTGTGTATATAAATGAGATTTGCCTATAATATTGCACCAGGAAAAAAACATTAAACAAATATATTGTCTCCCATAAAAAATTTATTTTGGTAAAGCTGTAAACAGTATGCTTACAACATTCTTGAAATGACCGATAATTATGGAGCATCATTGAACATGAAAATATTTAATAATTGCGTTAGGGTTCTTCTACAGTGACGAGCATGTAAGAAAATTAACACAAAAGACATTTAATTTGGATGTCACTTTGACTGTAGAATTGTGCACAATCAAAATTGCACAAATTTTACAACGCTTCTGGGGATTACTCGTGATTTCTGGTGATTCTAAGAAAACATGCTGAATAGCTGCCGCTTTCTGAATGATCCCCACTTGCGTGTATGTGGAGTAGCATTGCTGGGAGCAAAACCCTGTAAGCTATGGTGTTAGAGTCAACTGTTCTAGCTGCTACGCCGACCACGGCTTCAGTGGCGAGTTGGAGTGTGTGTGCAGACCTGCCAATCCTTACGATTTTCCTGTAATTTTTATGGAACAGTTCGCACATTACGATTTTACGGGAACTCTCCATATCTTAAGATTTTTCTCTTGTCTGTATTCTAAATTCCATGCAATAGCAGTGGCCGTGCTCTTGGTTGTTGGTCTCTGTGAACGTGTTACTTACATGTCGTATTTTCAAGATAATTCAAGGTGTGGCCACTTAACCAGGAAATTGGGAAATATGGGGAAAAGCCATGTATTTTCTCGAGTGCTGGGGAAACCTTGAAAATAACATGAATTTTTCTGCAAGTTGGGAATGTGCACATGTGAGAGGTTTTTTCATGCACACACATGAGCTGTTAAGTTTCACTCTTATTTTGTCGTTATTTTGTCTTGTTTTTAACTAAATAAAATTTTTTTGTTGATTTTTATGTTCCTACGGTGCATTATTATGGTGACACTGGTGCCAGTAACTGTCAAAAACGTACATAAGTTTATTCCGCAAAAAAAAAAAATGGTTGCCTTGAAGTGTGTCTTGGCGCAGCAGATTTATTAATATCTTACCCAGCATGCATCCAGTCATATGACAACTGTATGCGGCACATGCTTACTGTGGCTGGACAAAAGTGCCTATGTTGTTTGTGTTTATAAATTATACGTTTCAATGTTTGAAAGTCATTAATATTGTCTCTTCATGGGAGAGTAACTTGTGTTAAATAGTGAAAAAATATTTGAAGTTCATACTACAGTATTTGTGGGTTTTTAAAAATTACATGCACAAAAGTCCATTTATGTGCAGTGTATTCTATTTGTGGTCTTGAAGAGTTAGATGTTGAAGATATTTTAACGAAATACCTACTATAATTTACATAGTAGCAAGGTTATGTAAACTTTGCCGGTGTGTTTGTACATCAACTGCACATATTTATTTTGAGGTCTGGGAGTCAAGCATTTCATGCGATGATGTCGGATTGGCGCAAAAACAACGTATTATAAAGTTGATAGGTGTTGATCCCTATTTTTAAATTTTGCTGCAGTCAAGTATGGGAGTGAGCTTCAATTCAGTAGATGCAAAACAAAGTAAAAACAATTTTGGTAAGTAAATTTGTCACATCTTATTTCTAGGTTAGTTATGGCCAAGGCAACACGTTTCTCCAGTGTGTATTTGTAAACAGTTTGCCTTGATGTTTCACCGGCTTGCTTGTCTAACAAAAGTAATCATACAATTTTTATTTGAAATCGCCACTTTCTGTATTTTAGGTGTCATAGGTATCTGTTAGCTGTGGTAATACAATAAATTAAAAATATCGGCAAACACTCGCATGAAGTTGTACCGTTATGTTCATGCACCCATGTAGTAACAAAACAACAGTTTACGATTTTGCGTGGCAACATGTCAAATAACACGGTGTGGAGCTTGTGAGTTGTTGATAAACGAGAGTGTGTTGTTGATAAACTGGAGTATTTGGAGTGTGTAGAAACTTTCTTATAATGATTTGCGTGAAATACGTCGGCTTTAGTTTGTCTTCATAGTCTGGTGGACATACATAATAGCTGTAAGATGTGTGAAAAACATTAAACAATACTCCTGAGTATTCGGGTCTGCATATTCTGAGCAGGTTCCATTCATTATGAAATTGTAGAAAGGAGAAAAGTATGCGTTTTGTAGTGTTGGACGCTGTGCCATAACTATTTGTCATGATGGAAAAAGTGACATTACAAATCATGTTAAAAGTGCATGTTTTTGTTTGGAAATTTTTTTTTAACGATTACCAGAATTTTTGTGTTCATATGCTTGATTTCATTACTCAAGTAATGTGCGGATAGTGTTGTAGTATTTGGTAAGTAGCTGAATTTTTCTCTTAATAAAAGTAATATATGTGTCAGGCTATAAGTAATATTATTTGTTCTCAGTTGATACATGAAGCTCAGAAGTACGTATTGTTGCATCTATAAAGAATTATTTTGATTTAATATCAATATGTACATAAATAATTTCGATTTTCATAACAGTACTGGTAACAGCCGATGAACAAGGAAAAATTTATATAAAATGCAGTGATCTGATTACACACTATTTTAAGCATTCTTCAATCTTCTTGATTTCAAACTTTACGAGTTGGCAGGTGTGTGTGTGTGTGTGTGAGTTTGGAGCAAGGCTGTGGTGCAAGGTATGTGATATGGTGCAGGGATCGGGAAGGAGGCAGTCGGGGGCTACGACAACAGCAGCAATGCCAGCGTGGGTCGCTGCCGCGGCCCGGTGGTGCACGTGGAAGGACCACGCGACAACCCCTACCGCGTCATGGTCATCAACGCTCCGTCACGTCTGGATGACGATGATGCCGGGGACAAGAAGCAGGCGTCGGCCAGCCGCAGGAAGAACCCCAGTCTGCACAATGACCTGGAGTACAGGGGTGAGTACTTACACGTGCCTCCACTCTTTATGCCTTAACATTTTTTTTTCATGGCATATAGTTTACACTAATTTTTTATGTGATTTTGTTATAAATACAGTGGACTCTCACTGTACTGAAAATGCATGTAAAGGTAAACTGTAACCAATGTTACATTTCAATAGTCCCAGCAAAATTCCTGTGTTAATAAAGATACAATTTTCCGCTTTTACAGTTTATCAGGCGTTGCATCAATCAAAATATATTTCTGTTCTGTCTCTTAAGATTCTGACACGCACTCTTGCCATTACATGCATGATGAGAGGCTAAGCAGATACCTAGCAACCAGCTTTGTATCCTTGCATCCTCTCTTTCTCTCCTTTTTGTCTCTCTCTTAGCCGTGCACTTTTCTTTCGATGCTCACGTTATTGGACTTGATGGCTTGCGGGTGACATCAAGGCCCTTCTTCCCCCACCCTGGACGACAGAGAAGCGGGAGTTGCTGCTCTTGATGGGAATATTCTTGGGGCATGTGGTGGTGGAATTACAGTGTGCTGGGCCTTGGGAGGTGCACTAGCAATTGTTGGTCGTGTAAGTAACATGGTGGTGTGTATCCAGGAATGATATTAGTCACCTGGCAGGTCGAGTGAAGGTGGGTAGTTTCTTTGGCGGTGTCAGTGGCAATCGTGACACAGAACGTGGGATGTGCCAGTTGACAGATAAGGCTCTGTGACACCCTGGGTGGATAGCAGGTGAACAACAAGGGTAGGCACGGCCTAATGGAAATAAGGAGAATGCTGTTGGAATGGTGGGTAGCCTGTACTACTGGCCTTTAGTCTAGTGACTTGGTGAACAGGACGTTTCTGGCGGACCCAAGTATCATGGAGAAATGGAGCTCCTTGTCATTGGGTTGGCGTATTGTTCTTCAGCAAGTAACATGTCGACCTGGACGTCGCTGGCGGACGTAGGCACATACTGGAGGGGACGGCAGTCCAAGGAAGCAACAGTTCTTGTGTTATCCGAGAAGGCAAGCTTCTTAAGCTCCATATTGAGACCATTCTTCAGAGAGCTGTGGTAATGAACAAAGGTTCCGGTTCGTGTCTACTCTTGCAAGAATGTCAAAGGGCATCATGTATCGTGACGAAACAGGGGGAGTGACAACACAACCAAGTTCGGATTGACTGGTCAGTACACACACAAACAAGCCTGTACTGCGACTAAGGCCTGAAGGGTGGATCCTAGAATGCCAACCAGTAGGTTCCCTAGTCTTGGAAGATGCGGCAGCATCAGTCTCATGTGAACTAAGGCATACTTAAAGGTAATGGTGGCGAGCTGCATGTTGGTGTCGTTAGGCATAAGACTTAACAAAGGCTGTGTATTTGAATTTGGTTGTTTCTCGGGCAGAGTGACATAGTGGAAAGGATGACATGAAGTTGGTAAGTGCTCTGGCAGAGTACAGTGTACAACTGAACTGATGTGAGACATTCTCGAACTACTGGCAGTCAGTGAGTTCTATTTATACACTGCGCACAGGTCCTGTGAAGGGGGTGCAGAGAGTAGCAGATAGGTCGCAGAGAGAGAGAGAGAGTGAGGTGAGAGAGAGCGGCAAAGAACCGGCAGAGATGAATGAAGGTGGTAGAAGTTGGCGACTACTTCCGCTCACATGGCCGAAGGTCAGAGGTGTAAAGAGCGGTAGCGTGGCGTGAAGCGGGTTGCAGCACAGCAGGATGCATCAGTTGGGCCGAGCTGACACTGGGCTCCTACGTGAGCTTTGGCGTGTTCGGCGTAACGGGTCATTCTAGGAGGGGGCCGCAGCTGTGGTGAGGCTGGCTCAAGTGAATGGCGACACCCGTGGCACACCGCTTTCTTGCCTTAACACACTAACAAGAAGGGAAACTGTTATATGGCAAATAAAACTGCATCCTCTGCTGCGTGCACTTGCTTCCATTCCTTACCTGGCAAAGCTAATCATAGTAGCTCAGTTTTAACTACACACAGTCATCCAGCTAACACACCGCACTGCACCAGACAGCGGTCATGTGCACCACCGACTTACCTCTAACAAGGTCACGGGAGTCACAAGTATGCAGTGGTAATCCGATTGTATACATTTTATCAAAATTATCTTTCACTCAAAATAGTATCACATATTATCACTAGTATTTCAAAGCAAATGATTTTGTTTGAAAATGTTTGGCAGTATATTTTAATGAGCAATTATTTTTGCTTAGTTGCTTCCTTTTGTTTTTAAAGGTATGTTCTTTCCCATAAAATTGGTGTTTAATCATATCTGGCATAAAATCAGAATTACTTTTAAACCTAATATTAACTCAATTAGCAGCATCTTGCGAATAAAATTGTGTGCACAGAAATGGGTACTTGAGCACCCTCCTTTCACCAAAAATAGTTTGAACTCAGAGCAATTTGTATTACGCATCATAAAGTTCAGTTTCATTAGCTTATTGCTGGGAGATTGGAGGATTTATATTAATTTATTTCAATACACACATTTCTTCTCAATAAACTATCATCCTGGAGGGTTCTATTTGACACTTTTTCTCAGTGTGTAAGCACCGAGACCAAGCACAGCATAACTTGCGACAGGCTTAAGTGTCCAGGATAATGAGAGGACATGGTTTCGAACAATTAGTTAGTGAAGACTGCAGAAAAATTTATTTTAATTATCTTATTTATTAATTTTTGTCTCAAAATCACATTTTTTAAAAGTGAAATATTATTAATTACTTTAAGGACACATTTCTCACGTGAGCACTGTTTTGCCAACGTAAGTGAAAATACTAGATATGTGGTGTTGATTGCATTAGTTTTGGTTGTCTTTGGTGATATTCAGCTGGGTTCATTTCCCCACCTTGCACAGCTGGCGGGCACATCCTTGTGCCGACTGTTGAGGGGGGAGGGTTACATTGTTTCACTTGTCCTGCTGCTGTGGCTTCCTCTTCTCCATCTTGCCTGCAGTGAACATGTTAGCAGGTCTATAACCTCTTTGCATGCTCAGCTGATAGAGAACATTTGAAAGTTTGTAGGTGGCTTGCATTCAGTGTCAGATTACAGTTAATTATATGCTGTATTTTCTGATTTTATATTCGTTATTTTTTAACACATTGACACATCTTTTTCAAGACGCATAACGTCCTCGGTTCTTATTAATCACTTTTTACTTATCAGTACAAATTAAAGTGGGGCAGTTGCAATGGAGTTTGAACTTTCCACCGCCACTAGCGAGGCACCAGAGATTTTTTATTTACTAAGGAAGAGGGCGGATGCTCCACGCTGTAAATATTATTCACTGCTCGAGCCAGAAACCAGGCGTTAAGGTTCACCAAATACAGCAGCGCGCCACCAGATACCACTACTAGCACCAAGGCTTGAACCTGATTCCTGCGCCAGCCTGGCATGACTCTCACAGACGATCTATGGCACACACTTTGCACCTGCTATCCCCCTCCAGAACAACCCCTGTGCCAGATGAAGGGGCAAGCTTTCGGATGAGTATAAATAGGGAGCCACACCAAGGCTCATGACCAGTCTTCAAGAAATTGACATCTGTCCCCTACTCCAGTCTCTCATCGCACCCTAGTGGTGCCAAAGACCTACCGAACTCCTGAACTCTTCACTGCACCTCTCGAAGGGCTGAAGACTCCTCTCTCTTCAAGCCTACAGAAGCGCCTTCATAACCAAGCTACCAGTCCCTTCTGGACAACCATAGATTTGGGGCACTTCTTATCACGAAGGACTGGAAAATGTAGTCTTTTGAAAGGCAAAAAGCGGTGGTTTGAAACTTGAAATACTGTGTTTTCATTTCAATGTTTTCACCAACGCACTTTTACTTTGTGAACACCACTAAAGAACTTTAAGCCATTTCAAAGAATGAAATCATTGTTTATAAGCCTTTTCGAGTTAAGCACAAAACATTTGTACACAATTTTAACGTAAGGAATATGTCCATCATGTTATGTAGCAATTTTTTTTCATCCCCCCAGAGTTACTTGCTTGTCCTTAATTATAAAACATAATTCTTAACAGCTCCAAAGGGGTGTATAACATTTCACACGTTTTCTTTGGTTCTTTCATGCTGAAACATTGTTCATCCTTTAAAATACATTTTGCTGACAATCGCAACATTCTCTGCATTAAGGCACTATCACTGGTCACTATGAACCGAGCTGTATTTCGAGAAAATTCTCTCGCAGTCTGCATTTGCACACTGCAAACATATACCTTTCAAGGCACCCTTAAAAAATTCTGGATAATTTACAGTCACACATTGAAATTGAAATTAAATTCAGTGGTACATCATCTTTTCTCCTAACTTTGTGTTTACAAAAAACTAAAGTCAGCTAGAAGGAATGTGGGAATTGTTTATCGCCAGATGAAAAACAATAGCAATAATTCTGCTACTATAAGTAACATAAATTTATTATTCCCTTAAAGTTGTTTTGCGTTGGTCATTTTCACAGATTGTAGACACACAAAACATGTAAAATAAATATTAAATACTGGTTATAGACACAAATGGTACATAAACATAAAAATATGTACTTGCATTTAGAATACTTACTATAAGTTTACTAGATTTTGACAGTTCTAGAAACATAGCACAGTCACAATGTTTCCTTGCACCATAGCTACTTTGTTTATGAATAAAACAATGAGAATAAGAAATGCTATGGTCAATGTAAGTTACCATTCCAACCTACCTTATTTTTGTAATGGTAAAGTCATACTAGTGGGTCTCCATTAATTTGGTTGTCAGTGGATTGGATGTGGTTGGGATATGCTTTAGTTAGTCTTTCATGAGACGACATTGTTTTGCACCTCTTCTTACAAGATTGTATAATTTTTAATTACATATTGTTTTAATATACGAGTCGAAAATTTACTTGTATTAAAGAAACATTCAAATTATAATACAGTACACTCACATTTTTTCGTGCTTCACTTAACCGGTTTTCGGCTTATCCGTATGGTATTTTGCCTTTTTTGAAAGTCTACTGTAACTTCTGTGGCAAGGCAAGGCTGTAACATGTGTCGTTTAACAAGCAGGGGTATCATTACATCTATTGCTGTGTCACATGAACTGATGTTTATCTCTTTAAACTGTCAAGACTGTTACTGAGACCTGCATGGGTCATTCATTTGCGCTCGTTGTGAAGTGCGTATCCGACTGCCTGGAGGGCGTGTCCAAAATGGTAGATTTCGTTGACAAAATGATCACATGACCCGATTTTCTATACAAAAATGGTGACGTATTCTGTAATTTGGTATTTTGGTATTTTCTGTCTTGCGGATGTTAGTAAAAATACTAAATTACAAATCACCACTTTTTTTTACCTTGAAAACACATGCGCGAATGTGTAAATAAAATTTTTTTTAAACAAATAATTGTTCATAAATTCACTAAGCATGCTTTAAAAAGCAAGAAAGTGTTGCCGCGAGTGCTAAACAAGAGACTGTCGACAATGCCCGAACTGAAACTTACGAAATAACGAGTTTATCATTTCGGACAAAGGCCCCCCCCCCCCCCCCCTTTTTTTTTTTCCTCTATAAATTCCTGCAACACATCTTGCCAGTTTATCGACCACCAGCCCAGGTCATTGTTCAATTTTGTATTGTTGTTTTTCTCAACACCCAAAGAAGTTGGAAAACAATTGAGGGGTTTGTGGCAAAAACAAGACACATCACATAAAGAACGTTAGTATTAAAGTTAAAAAAAAAAAAAACTTCTGGCTTTCTTGATATTAAACCAAATATTTTGAAAAAAATTTAATTGCCATGTAAAAAAACTATTATCTCATTGTGGCTTCTGAGCAATATATTAAATTTATATTCTAATTCTCATAATGAATTATTATGTAATGGACATGTTCCGTTTATGTTGAAAACTGTAGGGTATGTAATATTAGTGAATAAAGAATAATGAAAGCTTCTGCAGATTACCATTTAACATGAAAATTAATGGTGTCATGTAATTAGACTAAAACGAAGAGTATAGACTAAATCTAAGAAGTTTACATATGACCAAATATGTCACCATTTTTGTATACCAAATCGAGTCACGTGGTTATTTTGTCAACAAAATCTGCCATTTTGGACACGGCCTGAGATGAAGCGGAATCAGGCGCACTTAAATGAACGTAAATGGATGTCTCACGCAGGTCTGTGTGTCAGGCTGACAGTTTAAAGAAATAAACAAGCTTACGCGGCACAGTGATAGACGACAGACAGTACCGCTGCTTGTTAAACGACAGATAGCATCGCCTTACCGCCACACGGATAAGCTGAAAACCGGTTAAGTGGAGCACGAATAAGCGGTAGTCTACTGTATTATTTATGACTTAAATGTTATTTTCCTTACAACATTCTTTTCTAAGGGGCAAATAGTACTTATATTTAAAGGAACGTACTTATTCAGACAAACATGCTGAAGTAAACATCATATGGTGAAAATTAAACGTGTGAAAATGCAGGTTTAAATATATGTTTCATAAGTTACTGTTATTTTTGCCGCTGAATTATAGTTCGTTTGGTAGCTAATAAATTTGATTATTTTTGGAATTTTTGAACATTTACATATTTTACATCCAGGTCTTAGATTCATAACCTCAAATTGAGTGCATTAAAGTTTTACAATTTAATAAAAGTGATTTGTATAGAAAACAGATAACACTGCAATTACTGTTCCGCAAAATAGTTTCTATGCATCGACATTGTCCTGAATACCCTTGTATTCATTTTGCTACCATTTCCAGATTACGTGTTTACTACTTTTTAATGTTGTGCTAATAATGCACAGATAATTATTCTCTATCGCTTTCCAAATTTCTTTGTGATTATTTTAATGTATTTGTTTATGTTTTATTTGATATCGGCGGTTCAAATATTTTGTCCAGTAGATATACAGAGAAAATCGAGATAAGGTGTGTGGTCGTGGTGAAACGTAAAATAGAGATAATCAAAATAATTTGGCTATTAATCTCGATAAAATATTGTTATCTCGCATGGTGAAACCAGCGCGCTAATGGAGAAGTGAAAGCAGAGCCAGACGTAAAACTGAGAACACTGTGGTGGACCTCAAGACAGAAAGGTCAACAATGTCTGTACAACTGTTACAATTACAAATAATGGAGGACAGACCGACCCCAACCTACCAACAAAGAAGACCCAAACCCGAGCCCAACGCACCAAGATGTCATAGGAGGCAGCTTCACAAATCCTAGATGCACACAGCCGCCATAATTATCTCCAAAACACTTGGAAATGTTGAAGAGCCTGCTTTCTACACCACTCCAGAGAAAGAATGGTTACCACATCCTAGGGAGCAGGTAGATGAAAAGCAAAACAAACAGGGAACCACCTACTCTATGCCCACATAGGTGAAATTCCCCAAACTACAGTAAACTCTTGGTGTATCATTATTGTATGTATTGATAAACTGCAGCCACCAAATATTTTTGTGGTTCCATGGGAGATCCCTATGTAAATAATGTTAACATAAACTGAGTATTGTTTATCGCATGGTGCGTCAATCAAAATATATTTTGACTCCCTTCACCTAATATTTCCTGCAACTATCGTTTTCCGGCTGGTGGTTTTTATGCAGATGTGTAGTAACTGGATGTGAAAGATGTCGTGCACTGCTGTTTATAGCTGCTCTGTTGGGCACTATCTAGTGTCTTGTCTTCCTAACACGTCTGTTGACACTGCAGCATGGTGCGGCGAACGCGTCTGTCTTGCTACTTCCCCTGCACGCCTGACGAGACGGGAAGTGGTTACGTATAGCAACAAGCGTGGCGACCTAGCATCCTCTCAACCTTCTTTCTGTCTCAGCCGCAGACCTTCCTTCCTCCCCTCATAATCCAAGAAGGGGGAAGTTGTCACACGTCCCCCCCTCCTTTTTTTCTCTCTCTCTCCCCTCCCCCCTCCCTCTACACGCCACCCACCGGCAGCAGAGCAAATAAACTGCACCTGGAGAAAGTAATTTTATCAAGATTATGTGTCACTTAAAATAGTTGCGCCTCTCATCACTTATATTTCAAAACAAATAGTTTCACCTGAAAATGTTATGCGAAATATTTTAAAGAGGAATTATTATTAGCAAAGATGTTTTCTTTGGTGATTAAAGGTTGTTTTTTCCCATAATGTTGGCATTTCATTGTATCTGGCATAAAATTAACATGATTTTAAAACATAATATTTATTTAACTGAAGGGGCAGTATCTTCGCGAATAAAATTATATCCCCAAAAGCATATACTTCACCTCTCCGTGTCACCAAAAGTTGTTTGAACATTGGACAAATTGTATTATAAGTGTTAAGTTCATTTTCGGACATGCATCTTTTGAATAAACTGATAAAATCTAAGGTCCCTATTTCATACCTTTTGCCATCTAATAATGGGAAGTTAAGCAACGAGCCGAGTGCACTGCAACTCGCTGCATGTAAAATGTGCGAACAGGGTTTTGAATAATTATTTATTAAAAAGATGGTGAAGAAATCAATTATAATCACCTTATTAATTCATTTCTGTCTCAAAATTCCAAGTTTTAATTTCACTAAAATATAATTATTTACTTTAAAAGGCACACATTTGCCACGGGTGCAAGCTGTCAGCATTTGGTAACAAGTAGTGACGAAGAGGGGTAATTCTCCTTCTGCCACCCCTCCTCTCATCATGGCTGTGAACACACTGTCCAATCGATAACTTCTCTGTACCCTCTTTGCTGAATGAGTGCGTGTTGGGATATTCAAAATTTGACTTTGCATTTCTTGTCATATTTTCATTTTCATAGTGTTTTGAAGTTTTTGGTCCTCTTGAATTTGGTGTGTTATTACAATAAATTATATATAGTATTTTGAGATGTTATTTTTATTTAAACGAGTTTAGGTGAAATATTTTTAAATCTATTATTTGTAATATTTTTCCTAAAATTCTCATTTTTGTTGTGTTTATTAGCTAAACTTTATTCACAAATAATGTACAGCTCTTACTATACTCAACGTACAGTTTTATAAGGTTAGAAGTGGTATTTTATTGATGTACATGTCAGAAACTACATCTACTGAAATCCCGCATGTATGGACATTTTTTGGCAGTCCCCTGAATGATAGATCAAGAGTCGACTGTACAAGCCATAGAATCTGTAGGGACGCTACCTTGTGCTGTTACAGAATTCATGAGGAAGTTCGCCAACC
This sequence comes from Dryococelus australis, assembly GCA_029891345.1. Lineage (NCBI taxonomy): Eukaryota > Metazoa > Arthropoda > Insecta > Phasmatodea > Phasmatidae > Dryococelus > Dryococelus australis. The sequence goes on along the minus strand of CM056995.1, from coordinate 178,493,486 downwards.
AACTCGGGAAGTGGACTTTGAGAACGAGCAAATTGTCTTGGCGAAGTCAGTTGGATAGAGATCCAAGTCTCAGACGGCCTTATCCAAGATCCATCACCAAAAGGATTCAAGTCTCAAGTTCCATTGATCCATAGCCCTCCGAAAGTCATCACTGTGACGGGCAATTTCTACACCTCCAACTCGGCGAGAAGGCTGCAGCACCGGACGTCAGTTCAGGCGCCGCCAAAACGATGCCTCCCACGAGCGAGGCCAGTTAACACGAGACCTTTCTCTAGGCTGTCGTTCAGCTGGTACCATCGACCGCGATCTCTCCAGATTGCGCTGCTGCCCTGACAGCCGAGTTGTCACTCAACGCAGAGGCCACCAGCTTCCGAGTTCCTGGCGCCACCCAGCGCCAAGGCCAACTCCCAGGCCCTACTCCATGGACGTGGAGGAGGGCAACCAACAGGCGCTGTTGAGACAGCAGTCACTTCCTGACACCTGACTCGGCATCTCCAGTCGGAGGAGTATACAAAAAGGTCCCTCCACTGCACTATACAACTGATGTGGTCACGATGTCACCCGATGCTACTGCTATTCTCATGGCCACTCTTCCCGGACGAAGGAAGTTCATCTCCGAGACTCCAGCCTCACTTAAAGCCGCAGTCGTTTTCACAGCCAAACTATCCTGACGAGGAAGAACTAATGATGCCACGGCTGTTCTCACTGCCATTACCGAGTCTACACCTGGAGGGGCAGTACAAGATAGTCTACCGACAAGTCTACCCCAGACGGTCGACGGGCTAGGAAAGAAGAGGATCCAGAGCGAACCTGCTGTCGAGCCCGAGGTCATTTCCCGCACCTCAGCTCCGGCATCTGCATCAAAGGAGTTGGTAGCACCAGCAGAACCACCACTTCCTTCAACAATGCAGACAGCCACTCGGGCGCTTAGGACAGAGGGGGTAGGCAACATAGCTGATGAGACTACCTCTGGCGGCAACGGAGCCACCAGACACCGGGATAAACCAGGTCCTAAACCTTGGACGAAGAGGAGGGCCACCAATCAGAGCTGTTGAGCTGCAGGTTATTGCCCATACCTCAGTTACAGTTCCCAGAACCGAGGGGGTAGACGACGTAGCCTTCATTCAGACTACCCCTGATGGCACCGCAGTCCCCAGATGAGCACACTGCCGCAGATCATTCTCCGGCACCTACTGGACAGCCCCCGACCACTACTGGGGACAACCACTCCATGACGGCCGACCTTCCACGTTGAGTGCAGCCGCCCTGCACCTGCTCAGTACTAGACAGAAGCCGAGAGGTTCTCTGGCGGCCACCTGTACTCTTCACCGGCCGAACCTGCAATATGCATTGCCACGTAGGCGAGGGTGACTACCGAAGATGAAGAGAATGCTGAATACAGTGAGTGATAGTGCCACGCACAAATAAACTAGGAGACAGATAGCCCTCAAAGTGGTAAATAAAATTTCTAAATTATGTCAAAAAACTGCTAAAAGCAGTGCAAAAATTCACTTAAAAACATTAAGATGGCAAATAAAAGCTTTACCGTTTCGTCACGACTGTTTCAAAATCTCTTGCAATAAGTCATTTTAAAACAATGAAATTGTGTCTTGTAGGTAATTATTCTGGAAATAATTCAATAAAATGCAGAATTTCACAATCATGTTACTGGCTACTGAAAATTGTATATTAATTCCCATCAAAAATTTTATCTGATGATTACATTTTGACACAGCGCTACAAAATGTAGTGCTACAGTACGGAAAAAAATGTATACATTTTTGCACAAAAGAGTTCACTACAGAAACGAGTGTCAAATTGATAAATACCTGAATATGTTTTTTCTGTAAATGTGCTTCTTCTAACGAACAAAAAAGTCTTCTCTAGCTCTAATGAGTATAATTTGTGACATAGGATATATTGTGAGCCCGCAAGTTCCACAATGTACTCAATAAGTGCAGTGCAGTGTTCTACTAAAAATAGTCCATAATACTTCACACTGTAACACTCGGTGATGCCTTAAGTTTCTGATATAGTTTGCAACACTACGCTCAGCTTCTGTTCGCTGAAAAAATTCAAGCAAAGAATTAAGAAGCACCAGGAACTATTATTTTTTTTAAATACCAAAAGACATTTGCATATATGATAGCAAACCGTGATCCTGTCGTACGATTTGACAGGATAACAAGTTTACATTAGTCGTTTATGTAAACTAGGCATAATAAAATTAATCGAACATACAATATTTAACCGCCACCTCGAGTACACATTAACCTCAAAGTAGTACACACAGTAGATTAACATGCCATAAAAATGTAGGATAGAATAGCTAGGTTGGTATTCCAACCTGTTTTATTTTAGCCTAGTTAAGTTTGTTAGGGTTCTGTTTACTTTGTTTCAAGGGAAAAAAGGGAAACGGGGAGAAGTAAATTTTGGGGGGGGGGGGGGGGGGATGCTTTAGTTTAACATCTTTTCTGAGATGGCATTGTTTTGATGTACTTACTGACTGTGGCATTCTGAGTTGCATATTGTTTTGATGGAGCAGTGCAAAATTTTGCTTGTGTGGAAATAACATTCCAATTATTGTATCTTTGAAAATTTTAACTTCAATAAAAAAAAAAAAAAAAAAACTCATTATGTATGTCGCTGTTCGTATTTGAATAGATGCAGGAATATACACACGCACACACACACACTTCGGCCAAAGTTAACCTCACACTCATTAAATTCACAATATGGACAAAGGAACAAATATTATTTACATAGTATGAAAATGTTGAAAGTGCAACTTTTTTAGGCCACGGGCATTTCAATAATTATAGTAACTGTTTGTAAATACATTATTTACAAAACACGCAAAATTACTGTTAGTTGAATTCGCAATCTCTTGAACACGTGTTTTCCTATGGAATTCCTTACAAGTATATTTCACCAAAATCTCTTTTGTTAATCACTAGCTTTATAATATTTATTTGCAGAATAATGCATTAAAATCATCACTGCACACATTTCCTAAAACCAACAAACTTGCCCTTTTAGTGTGTCACTGCCGATGCTAACTTCCAAATTCGCAAGGAGATCGGAACTACTTACGTCTCTGGGCATGTTACGCATTGTGAAAGTAACTGAATACGGCCTTAGATTCTTAGGAAGTAAAAAAAAAAAAAAAAAAAAAAAAAAGAAATTAATAGCTTTTCATTTGTACAATAATTTGTTCACCCACTTTTGTAAACAAAATTACCTTCATCCCGCACCCGTAAAATGTAAACATGTTGGAGCTCGACCATAGTTGCCGTATTTGAGAAAATAATTTCGCTGCTGTAAAAGAGAAATATATTGTACGTAGTTCACACACCCGCTGCCGCCGCATCACAAGTGCACATTGATTGACGCAATTTTATATAACATGTTGCAGTGGTTTAACTTTCTCATGTCACATTACCATCTGTGGAATAGTAATTGCGCTACGTATATTTGTAGACATTGAACCATAATACTAATATTCTGTCTGAAATGTTTTGTAGGGGAGGAATTAAGTCTGAATTTGTTGTGCTTGTACGGAATAGTGACTTATCAATATTTACAGAAATACAAAAACACAGTGCCAGTTAAAACACAAGTACGTGTTTGCTTTTTAGTACCTTATGAACAAAGTTCTACTAGAAAACATGTCTTTTTTAGTGCATTAAAGTCAGATATACCATATTTAGCATAAAAACTAATATTTTACGACGATTTCGCGTTTATCGTCCTTCATTCACAACCGCAAAAAGTTCATGGCCGTAGTTATTATGCTATCCTAGCTTTGCTAATTAACAATAAACACATACTACCAACGTATGCCGCTCAGTGTACATATACATAGAAAGATAAGATCCTTGGCCCTCCTGCCCCTCAGGTCCTCCGTGTCTTCGAACTAGCATAAAATTTATATATATATATATAATCATCATATTGTAACAATTATGTTTACAAGAAATAAAATATACAATTGTTTAACCACTGCCAAGGGAACTTTAATTCAAAAACACTAACAATCATTAAAATTTCACCAGAATTATTAAAATAATTAAAATTCTCATAAAATTATAAAAAATCTCATAACATTAAAAACAAAACTATCACGGCGTATTAAAATCTTGATCAAATTTAAAATCAGTTAAAATTTACATTTTAATTATTGGAATTTTTCATCGGGAGGGAGAGGTGACCATTAGTCTGTTGTTACAGTATCATCTGCGGGGAGCCACGGGGAGGCTTACAGCGTGAAGCTATCTCCCTCCCGCAATAATTTATAAATAAAATTACATATATATAGATCTTACTAGTGATGGGATGATTCCAGTATTGATTCCTCGATTCAACTGATTCTTGCCTGAATCAAAGTATGAATGTGTTCCAATTTTTGCATTCAAAAGTTTGATTCGATTCTGTAAAATTTTCTTACTGGGTAGTATGTTCTTGCAAACCTGACGGTGCTCTTAAACGCAATGCAAATAGCTTGTGTGTGTTTGCAGTTGTATTTATTCAGGCATAATTAGACACACGATTTTGTGGTAAATCGCAATAAAATGAAATAACATCAAAATACAAATTGAAACGTGAAATAACAGGAAATATAGACAAATGTGCAATATCTCAAGAAATTTGCTTTCTCCTCAAGAAATGATTTCTTCTCCAATGTTATATGTATACATTAATTTACTTCAGCACTATAAAAATAAAAAAATTCTGAGGACATGCAAGTGTAGGCAATATCAAGAAATAATCGAGATAAAAAATTTCTTTATTTCATCTCGAGACAATTATTCAATATCTGAAATCGTAGTTCGTGCAGTATATGCATTTAATAACTTCGTTTTTTCTTGCATAACAAGATGTAATCAAACACATTCCAAAAACTACACAAGCAGTAAAATATGCATTTTGAAATAATCTACAGTAGTTTGACAAGAAACCTCCTCCCTGCGCTAGTAGCAATGGTGCGAAGTGAACACTTGCAACTAGGGTGTGTGTGCAGTAATCTATTGCCGCAGCGCGGAATCAAATGTTTGTTTACATTGACAGATGCGTGTAAAATTGCGTGAAACTAAAGTGCAGTATCTAAATTGATGTAGATTGTTTTCATAAAATATCTAGTCTCATAAATTAGGGAATATGCTGCAGCCAGTGTAAAACACAGTAAATGTTTATCATTTGTACATTTTAAACACACACTTAACTTCATAAATGGTAAATCCAATTGGAAGCGAATTCTGATTATATATACTTAATTCATTTATTAACTCTCTCTGTTCTTTTTCAAATATATTACAATTGTAGAATAGGTGGTAAATATTTTGTTCACTTGCTCCACATTGGCATATTTTAATGTATACCGTATTTATTTTATATAAATAGTTCCTAGTTTGACAATGTTAAGTTAATCACATTCTTCATATTAATATTTATCATAATTTCACTCGTATAACCAAATAGAGATATCTTTTATATAGTTGCGCAATTCCATGTCGCCTCCCATTGCATTTCATTCTATATCTCATTTTTTACTGCATTCATATCCAACATCTTCTTTATTTCTTTAACACTAAATGCCATTCTATCTGCATGTTCAATCCATCAAATCCCATCTTGTGTAAAGCATTTGTAATTTGTTTCAGTAATTTGTACTGTATCATCTGTATATTTGATCTTATTCAACAAAATACTGTATTCCAGCTTGTATAGGCTGCACATTTTGACCAAAAAAATGACTACAAAAATTGGGGTACAGCTTATATACAAGATATTGGCAAAAAAAAATTTACTCCCAAAACATGTTTAGAAATTGGTCAACATACAGTAAATTTTAATGGTTTAACTTATTTTTGAAGGAAGAGAAGGGGTGAAGAAGAGAGGAAGGGGAAAAAGAAACTTTTCACTCATGCAATTATGTGTTCACTCGCATTAAAGGCTGTTCAAGATAAAGTGAGCACTCGCTTCAGAAATGAACCTTAGTAAAAATTCGCTGTCCCTGCATTCATATATTTTAATGGGACTGACATCCACCTAGTAAAGTTGGCAACAATGGATGGAAAGTAGTTCTATATATTAATATCACATAAAAAGTGTCATATTACCATTTCTGATAACTTAAAATTAATACTTTCACTTTCTGTTTTTAATGCCTTGAAATATAAAAATGAGCAGATTTGTAAAGTATGTACTTTCTTAATAATTTTCACAGTTTAATTTGAGCGACGCATGAATAAAGTAATGAGGTCCATAGCAATGTTAATTCTACATAAGATGGAGGATTACACAACACGTATACAAGTAGATCTTAAGCAGGACTTTCAAAAGTGCTCATTTTACTGTGAACAGCCTATAATAAGTAAAATAATCTTCATTCTGCACGTGTAAAATGTAAACATGTTGGCGCTCAGTCATAGATGCCGTGTATGATAAAATAATTTCTCTGCAGTACAAAAGAAAGATATCTTACGTTGTCCACATGCCCGCCGCCGGGCTACAAGTACACATTGATAAGATGCCATTTTGTGTAAAATAGTGCAGTGGTTTTGCTTTCTCAAGTCACATTACCATTTGTGGAATAGTAATAGCGCAGTGCATATTTGTAAACTTTGCAACTTAATACAAATGTTTTGTAGGGGAGAAATTAAGTTGGAATTTATTATGTTCCTATGGTATCGTGACGTAACAATATTTACAGGAATAAAAAAATTCTGTGCGGCCTATACTTGAAATATTAATTATGCCTAAAGCAGGGATCACACAATGCAAGATGAGTGCTTAACTTGCGTGAGATGCTGACCTTGCACTAGAATTTCTTGCACAAGTTTGTGTGCAAGTCACATCTTGCACGAAATGAGAACATAGACCAGGTCCTATTTTTCTTGTGCAAGGCAATGCAAATTGCGATCCTATTGGTCCTTGTTTGCTGGTCATGTGATCTGTTGTAAACGCAACCATAGAGTAAAAGAAAATCATAATCTGGGGTGTGCAAAGAGAAATACAGGGAAATAAAATATTGCTGAAAAATTACTTTAAAGCGTGGATTGAACTTTAGACAGTTTGCTGAGAATAAAATAAAAACAATTATATTTTGTAGGCATAGCTTTGAAACATACCTTGTTGAAGTAAGCAACTTCATATTTTGTATTATTATACAGTGGCTGTTAGGTACTCACCAGTGCTATCAACTAATTTTGTTTTGAGACAGTATTCATATTATTTATCTGCGTGTGAACTCATTTCGCACGCAATTTAGTTGGCATTCTCATACAAAATATTTTGTACGAGATTTTGTGCGAAATGCATTGTGATCCCTGCTTTAGTTTTCATTAAAAACTTCTGGGGCCGCCTATACACGTCAAAATGTGGTATTTCTATTTAAAATCGTAATGTCAATAGTAATATCTTTACTCAAAATGATCACAGACACATACCAAATTGTGGATGTAATTCTGTAGATACTTATTAATATTTTCCTTTGTAATGCTCCTCATTTCATAACAACATTTTTATTTTTGATATATTTCAATATTACAGAACCATATAAAATTATGTTTAACAACAATGATTCATACATAATTTAGTGATGGGACATTTAAGGTTTTTGTCATGTGGAAACGGTCTTGCTAGGTAAAATGAATGTATCATCATGTGATATCAAGAGTACTGCAAACTTCCCAACACAATATAATTTCAAGATTATAGTGTAAACATTAACGCAAGCTGTACATATGTTTGTTCTTTTCGTAAATTTTTCAGTGTGGTGTATTGAACTTTTGATTTTGTTGCTGCTTGTAGCGTTATATTATAATACCACTGAATGTTAACAAAACAAATCAATCACAGTGCATTGGTGGTTAACTATGTACATTAGCACATACAAATTGTCCAAATAATGACATTGTATGGTCTTTTTCATCCACTGCAGCATCTTCCGTACTTATGAGACTAGATGTAATATGAAAATAGTCCGTTTAATATATCAATAGATATCACACTTTCATTTCACAAAATTTTATGCGCAACTGTTATTATAAACATTTGGCGTTGCAGCCATAGATTACCTGCACACATTCTAGTTACGAGTGTTTACTTCATGCCAATGTTATGAGTACTTGGAGGCAGTTTGTTGTTAATCTACTGTAGCTTATTTTGAAGAGCATATTTTACTGCTTGTGTAATCATTGGAATGTGTTTGTTTACATTTTGTTATGCAAGAAAAAATAAACTTAAAATAATTACGTGCGTATGTTGTATGTACAACTATGATTTCCGGGATTTAAAAATTGTCTTGGGATGTAATCAATAATTTTTTCATCTCGGATATTTCTCAATATTGCCTAGCAGGGCTTCTGCTTACTCACAATTTATGCGCAACTAAGCACTTTTAATGCCAGCCTGACACGCAAGTCACCTGCGAGTCAAATTTTACTCATGATTTTTTCGTTTCACGCTGATAGTCATTAACTGCATCAAATCACACGAGTAGAGATGCCTGTTTTGGGGGCCGAGAAATTGCGTAGTAAACACAAAATACACAGTTTCTCGTGAAAAATGACATACATCTAAAAAAAACAACAAAAAAACATGAGAAATATGGGAATAAAATACATTTCCGTTGTGAATCCTCATGTTTACGGTGCTAATTCTATAAATCATTTGAATATGTAGTCTGGATTGAAAAGTAAACACAGTCAATGTATCGAATATACACCGCTGAAACGATATCGCCAACAAGCAACTACTCCTACGGGATATCGCTGTGTTTCGGAAATAAACTGATCTCTGTGACTTTCAAAAATAAACTAATTTCGTTTACATTTTGTCCTTTATAATTTTTCTTCACATAATTAATGTAACATTGTTTGTAATATACAAATGTGATAAATAGAAAAATTACAGAATACTTATCTCAAAAATGGTAACAAAATTTTCCATTGCCACTATATGCATGCCGCATGTTTATGTGACAAAGGCACATGGTACGCTTTATATATTCGTATATCCATGGTATTATGAAAGGTTTTATTTATTTTTGTTACTTTTATGTAAACATGTTTTATAAGTTATTAAGATTATGTGAGGATGACTTGTATCTGGCGCCATTTTATTTTTGTTTTTACGAAGTAATATTTTAGTTAAGATTCTGTTTATTATATTGGTGGGGCAGGAAACTTTAGTTTATCTCATTTATCATTTTTCCCGGGACCAGGTTGTTTTGCGCCTCTGCTTGCGAGAAAGTAACAATTAGAACTGCTCATTGTTTTGATGAAGCAGTATAAAATTTTGCTCATAGGGAAATAATATTCAAATTACTATAATTCAAAAGTATACAAATAGTCTTGCAGTTACCACAAACATGTCAAATGTTTCCACTGATGATTGTTGTGTATGCACACTTTTATAATACATATTAAAATTTATTTTATTTAATATACAATTAGAAGAAATGCATAAAAAATATCAAATGATTTTCTAATATAATTTAGTAAGCTCTTCCTGACTCACAATTTTTTGGGCTAGGCTCATAATTTTCGAACCAGCGAGTCAAATTTACTCGAAAAATTTTTGGCCTAGAGGAAGCTCTGTTGTCTAGAACTTGCACGTGTTTTGATTTTTTATTTTTACAGTGCCAAAGTAAATTATTGTATATAACATGGGAGAAGAGTTCATTTCTTGTGGAGAAAGCTGATTTAGTGAGATAACACATAATTGTCTATATTTAGTTTTATTTCATGTTATAACTTATATTTTAGTGTTATTTTATTTTATCCCAATTTCCCACAAAATTGTGCCTCATAATATGATTGATTAAATATGACTGCAAACACACAAGCTATTTGCATTGCGTTTAGAAGTACCACCTGGTCTGCAGAATATGCTACCCAGTAAGAAAAATTTACAGAATCGAATCAAACATTGATTCTTTGATTCAGTTAAGAATCGATGGATTTGAGGAATCTATAATCGAATCGTCCCATCACTAGTGTAATTATTCTAAGTTTATCGTCATATTTTGTATATTTCCATAATTTTTGTGTTAGTCTTTTACATAGTAATAAAAGTTGTTCACTTAAATTTGTTGCATGCGCCATAAAAGTAAGTCTTTTATCTAAAATCACACCAAGGTATGTAACCTCTGATACCATCTTAATACTTCTTCCATCTTGTTTGGTTACAGGGGCACGTTTATCCAAATTCCCTTTTACAATTACTCCTTTAGTTTTGTCTACTGCCACATTTAAATATTTAGAATCCACCCATAGTTTTCAATTTTCCATCTTACTATTAGCCTTTAACTCTAATTCCTTCCGACTATTACCACCAATTAATTGGCGCATGGCGTATTTCAGTACATATTAAAAAAGGATTGCTACTTATCATGCAACCTTGTCACTAGCAGTTTCAACAGAGGTGAGTTGCCCCCGCCGCCTACAAAATTGTTGTATCTACTGGGCCGGGACTTACGTCCCAATAATGGAATTTATCTTTGCCTAATGAGCCACCAGGACCATGCAAGAGGCACATGGCGATTACAGTAGTGTGCCACGGGATACTGCCACAATTATGATCTCTAGATCCCACAACCCTTCAGTACGCCGCTCGTACCCGGTTGCACCAAGGATCTAGGCACTGGGCTTGCACCTAACCCCCTCTCAAGACTCCCTATGCCAGTGAAGGAAGGGAAGGCCTAGGAGTATAAAAGGAAATGTGCCCCAGCCTCCAGATTGTCAGTTCTGATTCAGTTCTCCATCAAATCTTCTGACTCCTCTCCTGGGCTCTCACCGTGCAAGAAATTGGTGCTGAGGCCCACACCTCTCCAGTATATTTCACAGCTTCCTCGCAGGGCCGAAATCCTTTCCTACTTGCACCAAAGGACGAACCAGCGGTGTCAACAGAACAGCACACTGAGACACGTTCGGTCCCTTACGGACACCAGAGAGTAGAGCTTGCCCCAAGGAGTAAACTTAAAACATGCACTAATAACTGCCTACTCCAGTATCTTTTCACAGGGCGCCTTACCCTTTTTACGCTAGGGTGTTTACCTTCCGCCAAGCCTGAGTGGATAGGAGGTAGTACCTCCACCATCTTTTTTTTTTTCCTTCTCAGTAAATAAACATTAATCTTACCTAACCTCTTGAGTATCACGCCGTCCTACCTCTTTTCATCATCAGATCCGACGGAGACAGCAGGAGACTAGGTTTGCTCTTTCCAAAACTACACCAATAACATACCAAAACATCCTTGGAAGGCCACCCAATCACTGCCCCGTGCAGTGAACGGTACAGCCACAACACTAGGATACCGTCTCTTGGAAGGGGACATGTCAGTTTGAAGTCTGCCCTGCCTCACAGCTGACTTAGTGGTGCTGACGAGGGGAACTTCTTCGACACTGGGGAGACCAACGACCCGGGGACACTCACCTTACCAACAGTGGAAGGTTACCCGTTCGTTGCACCCAGGTGGGAGGAATGGTAGAGCCACGACTCTAGGTACATTCCTGATGGGATCGCTTTGCTGGCTGGGGTGGACTTCTCTCACTGCATCCTTTGTGGTGCCGAGAGGGCTTTCACTCTGGTGCAGGGGAGACCAACTCCTTTGGGACAACACTGTGCGGTTCCTACAACCACACTTTGCAGCTCAATTCCCCCCTCCACCACCAGTGGGGAAGTCAAGAGTGAGGTGCGGTGTCGGCGGTAGCAATTGGCACATACACTTGGACACTCTCGCATCATCTGTCTACCTCCTGCAGACCCAACCTTAGGTGTGCCTCAAATGCCTTACACCCGTAGGGGTGGTGTTGAGTGGAAGGTTAGGAAGGCGAGGGCTATCTCTCAAAATTCACAAGGACTTAGCATTCTTCCCAGTGGGTTCGGGCTACTACAGGCTGCTTTATAGTGGCGATTCGCTGTTCCATTACCAACTGTCATGCCTACCATCTTGTTTGAGCTGCCTAACCGTGTTGCGTGAAGATGCCATCCAGTGGTGCAGGATATCCTGTTTGGCGAAGGGTCCACCTGCGCTCCAACTGTATCTAGTAGCTCCACGCCACTAACGAACCCTAGCACCTCTCATATACATCCCACCCTCCAGTCAAGTGCCATTAGGGACGATAGTCACCTGCAGGACAGACACATCACCCTGATAATGTGAACTCCGTACCGTCACCTAAGTCTGCACCACGTGGTTTAAACTGTTAGTCGTACTTTATGCCAAGCCTGTGGCCTACTGGGCAAGTAGTGTACTCCAGTCAGGCTCTAGTTCCCAGAGAGAAATAGCCACCCAAGGACGCGACTCGTCTAGCATCAAACAAGTAACCCAGAGACATGGGCAGCCAATCAGCCATGACTTTCACGCATCATATTAAAACACAATCATCCACAAATGCTTCTCTCTGAAGTTGTTCATCTTTTTCTATAATTAAAAAATGGTTATACACTGAATTCCACAATGCATGCCCCAACATCGAGCCTTGAGGTCATCCGCTGTCCATTGCTTTTTCAAAATTAAATCTACCTTCTATAAATTTTAGCCTTCTGTCATTTAAATAATGTATTAAAACTGATGTGTGCGCTTATATGAGTTATGCTAAACATGACTATGGTTCATCCTAACTTGTTGTATTGTACCAAGAATCTCTACCATGGATGGCTTCAGGATTATTTCCCATGGAGGGATAGTTACAGACACGTAATATTTCCTGATGTTCCAGACCCATCTTCCTCTCACTACTCACGTAGTACCTATGTATCCCGAGGAAGGGTCAAACCCAACACGTTCACGAGTGCGCACAGGATTGCTCCAGCCTGCCGGACAATTCTAGCACGTGAAATAAGCATAGTTTCCAAGCGGTTGCGGAACACGTCAGCCTCCTCGAAGCACCTACTAGACAGTGTCGCCAAGGTTTCCGATGATGGCCGAGCACCGCAGAGGGCCCAAGGCCAAATAGCCGAGCACAAAGGCAGATTCTTTCTCCCACCCCGCTCGCTCCAGGCAGATTTCATAGAGCAACGTCACACCTCCCACTCCAGCTCAGGCATAGGCCAGCTGAGTGCACAATATTTGGCAGTGTGCAGCTGAAGACGCCAGTTATCTTCTCGAGTAGCTTGTGTCAACATTTCTGTGCTGGGGTTCTCTACTGCACCTTAGGCCCTCACGGTCCTCTCCAAGAACTCTGAGATCTTCAGCAGCCACCAGTGGCTGCTGCCACCAACGATCAGAAGCTCCAGAGGCTTTAATCACCACCATTTATCAGAAGCTGTTCAACAGCAGAAGCCTGTTCCACTTCATTCCACACTTCCGCTGTTGATCCTCCTGGTAGGTTTGTTAATTTAGGCAGTTTGCTTGACATCACTGGGGAACGACACGTATTAAATTTGTGTAGAGGTAAATCCTGCCCGATACTAGGAACTTGACTCTTAGACTGAGCAATTAAGCGACTGTAAGCAATATCAAAATCTGTGTAAAGTTGTTGAACTTATTTTAATTTTAAGTCATTCGCAAGCTACTGCTGAACGAGGCTTTAGCATTAATAAGCAAGTGGAAGTCGAAAACTTGAAAGAAAAATCCTATATTGCACAGAGAACGATGTCTTTCTAGGCGACATGGTGGTGTAAGAGAACTTCATAATTTTCATAATTTAAAGATAAGTAAGATGTTGAGAATTTGTGCTGCAAATGCACATCATAGGTACATTTCTAACTTAGAAGAGCAAAAATTGGCTGTCAAAAATACAGTAAAGAGAAAAAATAATCAGAATGGGGAAGAAATAGAGAATTTGAAGAAGTTTAAGCATGTTGTAAAAGATATTGCATCACTAACCTGGTCGGCTGTTGAATTGGCACAGAAGGCAGAGGACCATGGATATGACATTGATAGCCTCTCCAAATGCTATTCCCCTGACAGCAAAATAAAAAACTACCCAGTTGGACAACTTAAAAAAGGCAATTTCCTCTTTGGAATGGCCATAAAATATAAAATAATGTGTACCTATTATTACTGTAGGTGTTTGAATATATGTTCACAGCTTTGTGTTGTTCATTTTTAAAAGCATTTTGTGTCTCAATCGATGTCAGTTATTGTGAGTAGTTGATTATAAGCATAGTTTTATGGTTGATTTGGTTTATGTATATATATTTGGGCCCGCGATTTAAAATCTTCGTTAAGCTTGAAAAATTTCAGAGACATCCTTGAAAAGTGCTTGAATTATTTTTCATCCTTGGACTACGAACACTGACTTTGTATCTTATGTTCCATTAATTCTGAACAATCTTATGATTTCAGATTGTTTCTTTTTCTTCACTTTATCTTTTCTTAGTTCTTTTCTCCTCCTTTCTTCCTCCTGGGTTCTTAATTTTTCTTGTTATTTTTTCTGCTTTTCTTCTATTTTGTTCACCTCTTATATATTCTTCTCTAATTCTTACTTCTTGTGTGTTCGTTACTGATCTTGTCAACAGTGAACTTCTTTTAAAAGGATCTGCAGGATGTTCCATGATTCAACCAAAATATTTCGGCAGTGTGTTATACAGATCATTGTCAACAAAACATGTCATGTACACAATTAGGCTATTCAGCCCCATTTCAGAGTTACAGGGGTGTGAGTGCAATAAACACACAAATTGGAATTACTGAATGTCTTTAATACTACTGACTACATTCCTGTTGAATGTCTCACACAAGCTGTTCAAATGTCCACCATCTGACCATATGCAGACTGCTAGTGTGGCTGATGTGGCCAAACTTTGTTTGTGTGTTGAGGCGAGTGGTTGGGCAACAATGCCATGAAAGTTTGCACGTGCAGAGTACGCAGACATGGAGTTTATTTACAGATACTGTGACAGAAATGTGCGTGGTGCAGCAGCTGAGTATCCGCGCAGGTGGATTGAAAAAGGTGGGCCAGTCCCATGGCCGACACGCTCTCCAGACCTCTGCCCATTGGACTTTTTCTTTTGGAGCTCTCTGATGAGTAGCGTTACAACGGAAGGCGATCAGACACATGAAACCAGTTGCTACAAGCAATATATCCGACACTACTAATCAACTCAAAAGTGAACTTGAAGGCATACAGTGGCAACGCCACGATAGTTTACAGCGTATCGCAGCCTGCGTACAGTAAGATGGTGCACATTTGAACAGCTTGTGTGAGAAATTCAACATGAATGTAGTCATATGCATTAAAGTTATTCAGTAATTCCAATTTGTGTTTTCATTGCACTTACGCCCCTGTAACTCTGAAATGGGACTGCATAGCCTAATTGTGTATATGACATGTTTTGTTGCCAATTATCTCTATAACATGCTGCCGAAGTATGTCTGTATATCTCCTCCCCTTCTCTCCCTTTTACCTCCACTTCCTCCTGCCACCATCTTGCTTTGATCTGTCATGGCACATAAAAATGTTGGAGGGTGGCTGCACCTCGAAGAATTAAAAGTTAACAGTGCTGTGCCAGAAATTATTCTTATACTCCTTCATCCGTATATCAACAACTTCAAAGTGGGCATACGTTTATATAAATATATAACTAAAACATTAAAATTTTCATCATAAAACTATATTTTATAAAATATTGCCAAAAAGTTTTTGAAATTACTAAAAGTTAACACACAAATATATCCTTTTAAAATTTGGTGCTGAGTATCATTTTTTATAAAACTATCATTAAACGTAAATATCACTTAAACTCTAATAGATACGGTTAAACAGGAGAAATTTTTCATCTTATAACCCCATGTTTACAACCATAAAAACACGTTTTTTAGTATTAAAGTTGTATCTTAGTTGTATGAATTTATGCCATGAAGATTATGAGATAAAATAACAGCGATTGATGGCCTCTTAGTGCAATAGATTGTCTGCCACTTAATATTTATAAAATTCAAATATCTTTAATGTCTCAAATACTGTGAGAGATGCAGCAAAACTGTATAAACCCATATCATCATACAATTATAATCCATTTTTAATGTTAAAAACATATATTAGTTATATACATACGTGCTATAAAAACCAAAACAATTCATAATACTTCATAAGACTTCATAGAACTGGTGTCCCTAAACTTTGCCTTGATGAAATCGTTTTTGTTCAAATATCTCAAAAACTGTCAGGTTTATGGCCAAACCGACAAAATTTCCCACCTTATAAAGTGTTGTTTCCATATATAATTTATCAATTTCCGATTATTGAAACACACTTAAATTATATAAAATCTGTAATATACAGAATAACATATAGAAAATATAAAAAATATAAATTTAAACTGGTGTCACATACTGTATAATTATTATATTAATTTTCATATCTTATCTACCATCTTTTATTCATTTATCCATTCTTAATTATTATTTTTTAAATATATAGAGTAAAGATAACATTCTCTCATAATTTCAGTCCTATACAAAAATACGAACATTCGCATTTATTATAATTTTATTTTAAAATAATTGAAAACTCTAAAAAATCTATTACAATTGTACAACTCTTGCAATTTTAAAAATATTTAGCCATAAATATACAATTACAACCCTTCCATAGTATATTTATTTTTAACCATTTAATTTTTTGTTATTCATAACTTTATTTCACTTATCTGTTATGTCTTCCTTACCAGCTTCTAAATAAAATCCTTCTTCTATAATTTTCTTTCTTCCATCTTCTTGTAGAATTTCTTATTCCATATAAAATTGTTTTATTTTCCGAGGCACTTAAAGCTAACAGCATTCGGATTTCTTTACTGTGTAACTTATGATCCAAACACTTATAGAAACTAATTATATGATTTACCCCATAAGATTTTCTAAAATTTTATTAGAAATGAAACTAAGAAACTTATTCTATATACGTGGGTTTATTATTACAAGGTTTTCCCAATGTATCTCATCTTATTTCTCATTTTTAACACATATAATTTTATCACACGTCTTGATAACAGCAACTAAACAGATTTTGTCAATTTCTTTATTTTGAAATTTATATACCATATATTTTTTGTTCATCTCTGCTACAAAACATGGTGTTCATATTTTGAAAAGTTCTCCTTAATTACTTTATTTATATTTAACATATAACATTTGTTGTTATTAACATGGTCTGGGTACCAGCATCCAGGCACTAACATAATTTTCGACAAAATTTTTATTCTGGATCTCTTTTGCCATGTATTTGTTAGGTTCCTCTATACTATTTGTCACATATGTTCATATTTTAAACAGTCTTCCTTAATTATTTTTTTTATTTTGATCTTATTAATTTTGTCGCTAATTGCCATTATTTGGACACCTGCACTATTACTTAAATTTTCAATTTTAACTAAAATGAGTTAACTAAAATTTATAGCACAACTGACAAACATTTTAAAACTCAATATAAAAATTAATTTTCTATTTCATTTCCTATTTTCTTTTATTTATTAAAAATAATAGCTTCTTTTCCTCTCATCACAAATACATTATTTTTATCTCAAATCCACCACTTCTAACTAAAATTTTTAAGTTTTTACTGTCAGCAACCAATTATGATTCATGAACAAAATTAATTTTTCTATATAATTATTTACATTTCCCATTATTCAATTAGTTGCGACTTAAAATATCCTCTTTTATCTCTTCACGAAATCATTGTTTTTTTGTTTATCTAATTTCCAGTGCTTAAATCTGAAATTTTTGGGTTATTACCATCTATCACTAATTATATTTCACAAACAATGTTTATTTTTCTTATCAATTATAAACATTTCCTAAAATTTAATTTGCACATACCTGACACCAGTTCTCGGCATATTGTAGACATGCTATTTTTGTGGATCCCACTGTCAGGATAGTCTTATTATTAAAACTTAGGTTTAAAATTACTTAATTACCTAATATTTCTTACTTTAGCTCTTGCCTTTTTATACTTTCATAAATATCATTAAAATTATATCAATCATACACATTAATTTTTTTTTAAATCACTTACTAGGTTATCTTCTCATTTCTTTATTATTTATATAAATTATTTAAAAAACTGTTGTATACATTATTTCATAACCTTCCCTGACAGCTGGATCAACTCGGAAATACAAAAATACATGTAATAGATTATTTAAAAATCCTCAAAATCCATAAACACTCATTACAAACTATTAATTCACTAGTTTCTTGTATTTTATATTCCAAATAACTTGATGTTTTGATTCACATATTTGATGATAAATATTTCTATCTTCTTAAATGTATACACTGCCTTCATTTCAACAGTTTCTTTACATTTGGCACATATTTCACCCTTTTCACATAATTGCTTATGTAGATATTATCTACCACCTATCTGACAGAAACACTACTCACTCTCGGCAGCCATGACAGTAGTTAGTCAGTGAACATTGCAGTTACGTAATTATAAACATTTTTCTGGATGCTTAACTGATGCGCAATACTCGTATCAAGAAAGTTTTGTTAGTGCAACCTGCCTTTTTTACAGCTATATCAGCTGTTCTTACTTCCTCTAATTGGTGATTTGAAAGTGTGTTAAGGGCTCAGGAATTGCCATGTATAAAGTTTTACATGAACACACACTGATCACGTAGTGAAATGTGTGATAAGAAGATGTAATGAGTGTAAAATCATTTGCAGATGCATATTCTTGTTGGAAAGAAAAGAATAGAAAAGTTAAAAATTTCTGAGTATGTTGAGAACAATTTTTGACAGTCTTTAAAAATTTTCAACGTATTTAGCTTTGTATAGAATCAAATCAAGAAAAATGTAATATCTTATTGTTATTGTGTAGAATCAATTTGAATTTAACTTAATAATGTAAATAAAATAATTTAGCATTTTAACAACTCAACTAATTGTTTTTTTTTTTTTTTTTTTCCTTCGTGAAATCACTTAAAGCCTCAAGCATTGTTTAGAGTGACCTGAAGAAATCACAAACCTAACAAAGACATCCTAAACTAAACAAAAGGTTGTGACGAAATTTACGTAATGTACAGTATTTACGTATATGTAGTGGTGTTTCGCACATATTGTTTGATAGATATCTTCCCTGACACAACACTCCTTTGCGAAGCTTAGCAGTCGGCTGAGACCACGGAACCTCTCAGCTTGACTAAATCTGTTAACTTTCTTTTACACAAGTTATATTTCTGCTGTGCGACACATAGGAGACCGGGTAGAGGTCGCTTTCGTATTCTCCACAGCAGGATAAGTAGTTGTCACAAGCTTACGAGTGGGGCTTTGGTAAATTTTTTTTATTTCATTTATATTTGCAACAATTACAATCATAATTTGATATAATTTGATTCCCCAAGGATCGAGTTAAATCCCATGTGCTGTCCACTATATCTTTGCATTCTTTCCACAGGTTTAACTGTTAAATCTGTAGGGCGTCACACATTAATGAAAGATGGCTTGCGTTAGACCCGTCTAGGATATCCGTTTTGCGACATGACCTTACTCAACCCACAAGAACTCATAAAGAAAGTAGACACTGAGCTGTATCCACAGCAGGCACTGCTGCGCGCCAAGGAGGAGAGAAAGAGAATGCCAGTTCACCATGGACCAGAAAAACACAGAGATGTGTACTCGTCCAGCGCTTCGAATAAAGCATATAAGTCACGCACTGCCAGCGACCGTGTCCTCCAAGCCCAGTTGACTTTGCCGCTCAAGATTGAGCATAGAGCAGAGAAGAATGCACAGAGTAGAGGTAACTACAGAAACCAACCGGGAGAGAAAACAATTATTCTTGAGGGGACAGTTCGTCATTGCCTCAAAAGAATTTCTTTTTCGCCTCGACCCTTCACGGATGAGCCTTCATCACATCGGGGAGGATGTGAATTGGTGGATGATGTCTTTCCAACAATTTAACAACTTTGCCTCTTCAATGAGCAAGCCTTACCACTCGATTTAAACGGGGTTTTCATTTACCACGCATCATGAGGCTCAAGATTGTACTGTCGACAATAGTTCATGGACGGATGCTTCAGCCTGAAGATTGTACTGTTGACCGGCAGAGCCACCAATCTTATGCATCTAAGGCATTTCAGTGCTACAACACGCCGCCAGATGGCTCTACCAGTATGTTCCGCCGAATTTTGATTCTCCAAGCCGACCAGTGACGTCATGCCTTCACGAAACAATGCTACAGCTACCTCCTCTCGAACTACCACCCCTATCCAGCTGACTGAAGGGGAAGTACTAGCTTGTGACTTCTACCGGAGATCTTGACCAGTCAGTTTGTTACTTCCAGCCTTCCAGTTCCTTCACCACATCCATGCCAAAGGACTCTCCTCTCTCAGGTCTCCACCGCAACTTGTTGACAGAGATATCCTTCCACCAATCGCCAGTCGTCTACACACTAGACACTGTGCCCCTTCTGAGCAAACCCTAGTAGGAGTAGTATCAGTTCAAGTTAGTTTCATATCACTCGTCGACCCTGCCGTTGTTAGCTTAGGACCAGGTCACCTTCACCTGTCTCAGTGTAGGTTATGGTTTTTCAAACTCTTGCCGACATCAGGAGGTAGTGCAACACAACTCTTATTTATTTCCCATAAAAACGAATAAAGAGAGATTTTTACCAACTCAAGGGTACCTTTCACGTAGTAGTAATTTCCCTGCCAATATGAGAGTACCTGGATGCACAATTTACGGTCCCATTTCCTCTTCACCACTGTCTCCAGATTGTTTGAGCCCTGACACTAGGTACTCAGTCTCTCGAAGCTAGCTTGCCTGCTCAGTTGCTACTCTTTCCACCACATCCACTGCATCTTTCAGTTACTGAGACTCTCACCCACATGCGGGCACTGCCCACCAGTAAGACCCGACTCTCAGTGTTCACCGCATTTCCATTTGGTTGCCTTTGGTTGGCAGACACTACATGGGCTGCATTACATATTTTATTTATTTCTTTCTCTCTTTCTTTCCTCTCTCCTCCAGTAGAGTTGGGTCAATCACAGCTTTTGCCGATTGTGCCAATGCCAAACATTTGTTTTTGTTCCTGCCAATTTTTTTGACCAATCAGTGCTTTTTATCATTGAATAAATTCTGAATAACTAAAAAGTATCAGGTGTAGGCCTATAAGCAAATTATTACAGTTCCACACAATCGCCCAATCATTTCATATAGAACACAATCTCCCAATTTTTTTATATGTAAGGAAACATACATTTAAGGCTGATATGTCTTCTAAAGCAAAAACCCAACTATCCAACATAAAACATCCTGCATTCAATAAATCTTAAGTATGTAAATGAAAGTTTAAAGTTTAAAAAAATTTTAAAAAATGTGCATATTTGCCTGTAAGATGCATATTTAAATTTAATTTAAAACTATGAAATAAACTTCCAAACTCATTCAATTACGACTACTGTGACTTCACACATATTGTTACACAATCAAAGTAACCACAAATATACACTGACTTTATCATCCAGTGCCCTGGCCATTTGCTTGTTATGATGTAATATTTTATGTTGTCTGACACCTTAACCCTAAACCTCCTCGCTCATACTTAGTCGTTACATGAGTATAAACAAAATTTGAATTTTTGCCCTAATGGGAGTCTAACCAAGGTCCGACACCTTAATCCTATAGCCCCTTACCCTTGTGACAATCCCATGTGGGTTGCATCACAGACTGACTACGAACTGATGTTGACCACTTGGAAACTTGTAGTGCATATGTTTCAACTAATATTCCTCTTTTATATATGTTACACAATCCAATATGGCGGCGGGGTTTTAATGGATGATTTATGTAAACTGAGGTCAATCAAGAGAGAGTGAGTTACCCAGGAATTGGGGGGTGGGGGGGGGGAGCGTAAATCTTCAAGAGATATGTTATAGGTAATCACGCTAGAGAGGATGCGTAATTCGTTTCATTACACAAATGCACCCATAAAATGTAGGTATTCAAAACGGTAATCGAACCTAGTATCCATCCGCTCACTGGCCCAAGGGTTGGGAAAAAATAAAAAATAAATTGTATGTGTCCTGTCCGGGAATCAAACTCACTACCAATCCACTCACTAGTTGTCAGAGCCCGGTAGGAGAAGGGGGGGGGGGGGTGGGGGGGAGGTGCATGTGCAACTGCATTTCTTCCTCCACACCAACTCAGTTGAGATGCAGCTGCAGATGGACCAACACATCAGTGTTTCTCCAGTGGTCAAAATGTCAACATGCGTGATTGCATACGTAAATTCAACTGCATTTCGTCCTCTGTTGTGATCCAACAAGGGTGATTACGCAATAACCAAAATTACTAAAATTCCCTTGTCTGGGAATCAAACCCCGTACTCTCAAAAATTTAAAAATAAATTAAATGCCCCAACTGGTAGTCAAACTCAAAAACTAATATTTCCAAAATTGCCCTCACCAGGAATCCAAAAATAAAAAAAATCAGAAATATCCTTGTTGAGGAATCAAACTCAAAAATCATGTTTTTTTTTTTAAATTAAAAACATGGAAAAAAAATCTAATGTTTTCTCTTTCCAGAATTTCCAGAATTGCTCTCACCGGGAATTAAACCATAAGTGCATTGCATGAAAAGTGCAAATATGCATGTGCAAAAATTGCAACCAGAAGTACATGTCCAAAAAGTACATTTTTACAGAAAGTAGGTCACCGGATATGCAAAGATGCACTTTTGGCACAAAAAAGTAGGTCGTTGAGTCGAAGGACAAATTGAGCCAGAACCACCTGCTACCCCTTATTGCATCTTTATGAAAGTCTCCGGCCTTTGCAAACGATGAAGGTGCAGGAAGTAGACTCCCTCGGTTATTCTGGCGTTGTTTTATACTAAATTCTGGAGATTGTAGAGTCTCAGAGGTGCGGGTGGTGGGGTAACTAGTCTCGCTCGGGGGCTCTGGAGGCTGGAGGTGCTCCAGTAGAATACGTGTTGCCCTCCAGTGGTGTGCTGTAGAACTGGCGTGACCTTCGCTGGAGGGTGTGGGTGGTTCAGCAGACAGTGCAATCTTCGGAAGGGGTTTTGATGTGACGGCTTCTTGGTGAATCTGGGTGAACAGTACAATCTATATGCGCGTGTCTGTAGTAGCTGATGTGTGCCACTCCAAGTACTCTTTGTTTTACTTTACTTGTCCTGAAATGAATAATTTTGCTTCAAGATGGGGCAAAGTCTTTAGGTAGAGTGTGCTCCGTGAAAGCACTGGAATGCATTATTCATCAGTGTGTATAATAGAATTCCCTTTGAGCTACTTTATTTCTGCACGAGGTCATTTCTACCAATCTACAAAATTCTATAACAATTCTCATCTTAAGCAGCTTTTGGGGCATGAGGGAACTTACCTTGTAACTATTAATTTAAAAGTGCTATTTCAAAACGCTTATTTAAAAAAATAAATCACTGGTTCGTACACCACTCTAACTGATTACAACTTATGGTGTTATCTTCTCTTCTTTCACTTTTTATGTTTTATGCCAGTACACCCATTTTACACTTTACGTAATTACAAATACTATATTTAGGGATTAGTTGATTTGATTCTTTGATTCCTCGATTCCGCTGATTCTTCTATTGAAATGAGTAGAGTGTACCAATAAAGTAGATTCTCTGAGTAACTGAATCGGTATGATGTAATGCACTGTATAGTAAACTATACCGCAAAACCTTCCTTGAATATTCTGTATAGCAAAATACTCAATACAACAGAATGTTAAAATCTTTCTGTTTGCTAAATCCGTAATAAATGATTTTGCACCACCATTTACCAACTTACGTTGGTAGCTGTGTTAATTCGTATCAGAACAAATAGCAATGCGTATTAATATATAAATTATGTATGCTTGTAGTTGATGCATCATGTTTATTTGTATTTGTTTCACATTATAATCACAGTGTTTTTTTTAACGTAAAATGGAAACAAACTTGTTTTTTGTGTGTATCAAAGATACGTGGATATGCAGTAAACAACATTGCTGGCATTCCTCCACAACACAAGCTCTGGCAGACATTTTTCGATGCCACAGCACTGCTACATCGTTGGCGTGCTTATGCAGTTATTCTTATCAATGACTTGTTAATTTTTTTCCCCAGAAATTGGAGGCTTTTTTTGTAATGTGTTTCATTCCATTCACGTATTTAACATAGTTTTAGGGTTTCTTTATGTTAACGCATTACATTTTTCTTAGCATTATTAAATCAACTTGTGCTTATCAGTGCGCATCACTCAGCCGTACAATTCAAAAGGGTTTGTTTGGCAGGGCATTCTACGAGTTGTCAGAACTTGTGCTATTTACCCACTGGAAAAGATCCATGGCCAGAGACTTTTACTGTTCACCGGCCGAGCCACCGAGACTATGCATCGAGATCATCCAAGTACTAAAGTGCACCACTGCCACTAGTATAATTGCCAGACATGCAACCCTGGAACCAGCGCGGGCCGGTGACATCACATGCCCAGAGGATCAAGAGTCATCACCCGCCTCTACGCCTGACCAAGGGCGTACCAGGAAGGGTATAAATGCTGGGGCCCTGCCCTTTGAATGTGAGTCAGTCCTGTTTCTTCACCACACTGTCTGATGCCGAAGACCCTCCTCTACACCTTGTCTTCACTGCACTCCTTGGGTCAAAGATTCCTTTGTCTAAAGTTGCCAAACACTGGACACTTCCAGCCGTTCAGGGCAACACCGTAGCGTAGTCAAACATAGTACTTCCTCTATGTACCCTGTTAGTCTAGGAACAAGTTGCCTTCATCTGTCAATGCATATTCAGCTTCCTATACGCTCCTGTTGATAGGAAATAGTGCACTGCCTTGTTTATTTTGTAAAATGGAATAAACAAGTTTTAGTCCACTTAAGGGTATCTTTCTCGTAGCCATATTACCCATTAGTGTATACATGAGTCTGAGGGACAGTAGGTGACCGTGACATTTATTCTAAACTGCCCAACACATCAGTAGAGTACACACACATACTATATGGCCACCCTTTCTGTGCACTATGGAGTACGGAATAGTAGAGCCCCGACACTAGGTACTCCTCCTCTTGGAGTTAGCTTGCCAGTCTGGGGTTTGCTCTTTCCACCGCACTTCTGGTGCCGGGAGGAGTACTTCCCTGGGTCTGGGGAGACCGTTCCTCAGGAGGATCTCGCCCACGTATCGGGACCGTCAGCCAGTGAGACCTGACTCGCATATCCATTGCACTTCTGGTGCCAGGTACTGAGATAGGGATACCGCATTGGGTTGGCAGAGATGATACATGGAAGTACACCCGAGTAGGACCACAGATTTAACAGCTCCACCTCCGCAAGGTCCGATCATAGATACTCTTTCCTCATGTTCGTCTCCCATCGAGGTATCCATAAGAAGACTAAATGGGCAGAAACTATCTCTAAGTACCAGCGGAAGTTTAGCCACATCCCCAACGGACTCTAGCGTCTTGATCTCCTGGAGCAAGCACAGGTCGTCTGCCGCTTAGAGATACCCGTCTCACCAGCCTACGAACCAACTCTCTTCACGCCACCCACCAGAGTCGACAGCAAATTGGCCTTCCTGAGTAAACGAGACACATCCCTCGGCCTTGCTAACCTCTGGTTTTGTGGGACCCCATCAGCCAGCATACCCCGAATCCAACAGTAAATGGGAACGCTCACTGACCGGCACACCTGAATCAGGGGCCAACCCTGCCGTTCCAAGGTCTGATCCACAACAGGTCAAGCGTTGCCCAGGCAACCCCGTGAGAGTGATTGTACCGAAGCAGAAAATGGTACTAGCTGTACCAGATCTCGTGCCCTGCTGGAAGGCCACATGGCCAGTCCTGTATTTTGGAAGCGCTCCAGTTCCGCGCAAAGACTAGAGTTATAACTACACCCCGGGTATGTGTGCCCTCGCATCACACTTGAGGCCATGGCGTACCTTAGTTGCCCACTGGTCATACGTCAACGTAGTTGACTTTTACACATAGGTGAAGTAAACACTAGAGACCGCGACGTACCTCAGTTGCTCACCGAATGTTATGCGTCACCGTAGTTGGCTTTTACATGTATGTGAAGGAAACACTTGAGACTGTGACATACCTTAGTTGCCTACCAGACGTCATGCGTCAACGTAGTTGGCTTTTACATGTATGTGAAGTAAACACTTGAGACAGTGACGTACCTCAGTTTCCTACCGGTTGTCATGCGTCAACGTAGTTGGCTTGTAAACACTTGAGACAGTAACGTACCTCAGTGGCCCACCGGACGTTATGCGTCAACGTAGTTGTCTTTTACTTGTATGTGAAGTAAACACTTGAGACAGGAACGTATCTCAGTGGCCCACCGAACGTCATGCGTGTAGTTGGCTTTTTCATGTATGTGAAGTAAACACTTGAGACTGTGACATTCCTCAGTTGCCTACCAGACGTTATGCATCTACGTAGTTGACTTTTACATGTATGTGAAGTAAACATCCATCTGAAAAAGAAGTGACAAGAAAAAATAAATAAAGTTTGAGTATTTTTACAGATATAACAGCAACGGTTCAACACGTTTCAAGCAAGACTGGTGCGGGTTAAAAATGTACGTGCTTTAATAAAAAAATTGTGTAGAGTTGGCAAGAAAAGTTAATAAATTGAAGAAAACTTAAATCCAAGAAGATACACACTTCAAACATAACCTAGAAGCCAGGGAAGAAACCCAGCAACTGATGCTTATTTTTGGAAATAAATTGGTTATAATGTACATAAATTTAATTAAAAAAATTAACTTTTACATTTTGGACTAATGCAGCAATAAATTACAATATTGTCTTTTGGATTTGGTTTTAACATCAACACATTAAAAATATATCCTTCCAGTCTCATCATGAAGGGGTTTTCTTTTGAATTTTTATTAAAGTTGTTCTGATACCCATACTAAGTATTTGTATTAACCGATACTTGACCTATATTTGAAATGTCTGTATTGTGTATGGTATCGGGCCAATACATCAGTATCGGTTTTAGATAGCGAAATCAGGTTATTACTGTCTTTAAACACAAAAATTACAGTATTTTGATGTGTATAGGATGCACATTATTAAAAAATTGATATATCAGTTCAAATGAATAGCTTTTCACTCGTGCAATAATTTGTCACTCACTTTCATAAACAAAAATAATCTTGTATAGAATCATGACATAACAATATTTACAGGAATACAAAAATTCATTGTGAA
The DNA here is from genome assembly GCA_029891345.1 of Dryococelus australis. Taxonomy (NCBI): domain Eukaryota; kingdom Metazoa; phylum Arthropoda; class Insecta; order Phasmatodea; family Phasmatidae; genus Dryococelus; species Dryococelus australis. Next base: position 178,466,344 of record CM056995.1, on the reverse strand, counting down.
GGACATTGGTATCAGCATTTGTATCAGGGTATCAGCAATGGTATGAGGGAATCGGTATTGAAAAATGTGGTAAACCCAAAAAGTTGTTTTAATCCAAAAAATTTTCTAATGAGATCACTTTCTATAAGTTTATACACAGAACTACTTATGATTCAGTCCAATAATATAGCTGCACTCGGAATTTACAAAAAATAAATTTGTTCACTCTTTATGTAATACATTGCCAATGCTAATTTTAACAGTAGAAATACTGAGAATTGCGAATTGAGAATTGAAAACGAGAAATAAAACTTGGAATCTGAATAGGGAGAAATGCATATTCAAACCTTCCCTGCTTACATTCTTCCTATACTTGAAGTCATTACAAAAGACTGATGACTACTCTTACATTGATAATTTATGAAGTGTTTTAATCTAACATTATATTAATTATTACATGAAACATCTATTACGTGAAACATTTAGTACCTTTTACCTGTTTACATTTTACGCCATCACCTGAATACAAAAGTCTGATGATAAGGAATATGCTGACATTTCTTCTAATTAACTTCACTTAACATTCTTTAAATATATAAATAAAAACTACATATTTTTTAGTTTTGTACGCTCTGAGTGCTCCTATCTTTAACTTATTTCTCCTCTAACAATGGTGACTACCCACAAGCTGGGTAAGGCCAAGCTACCTGTGAATACAGTGAAACCTCATTGCTGCGATCCCGTTGTTTAGTTTTGGGATGGTCGTGAACACTATCCTTAGAGGTAGGTACGTGAAATTAGCATTTTGAATTGTATCTTGCAGAATTTTGAGAAGAGGTATTTATTATTTTGTATCATATTTTATGACACACAGTATGAAATTATAGCAGTTGTTTCCCCCTATAATTTTCAGTTGGCTGATAAATTTCCATAAAAAATCTTCAGTATATTTGCATAATGTAATAATTCATAATGTGTGTATTTCATTAGTGTACAAGGCATTTCAGAAACTTTTTAAGTCAGAATTAACTGGTAGGGCTTCATAATCAGAAAAACATACACAAGTCAAGGAAGGATATTTGGCTTCCATTAATTTTACTCTATCCGAAGTTACACACATTGTACAGATGCTATTAACAATCATGTATGCAGTAAGTGTGGAATATAATTTAACATTTTGCCCATAAATAACAGCACAATGTTAAATTTTATTATTAATAGCAATACAAACAAGATATTTGAAATATTTATTAACATACTAAAAAAACAGTGTGCTAAAATACATTAAAAATTTAGTAGTACGGTTTTCCTATACCAAATTAAATCAGGAAAGGTTACTTTTCTTTTATAGCCATTTATTTGGGAATGGGGAAAAGGTTTTCTTAATGTGAAACTATTTTAGATACATCTTGTTTTAGAGTCCTTTTCAGGCTATATCGGAAGACATCTTGAATTGTAAAAAACGTATAGTTGAGGGAATCTTACTTTAGGGTGTCTTATTTTTGGAGTCATCCTATAGGATGGGTTCTTTGAAAATTTAGCATTTATTTTGAAAAAATTAGCATCTGTTTGGCATTTATAGCATTTGCAATTTTCACCCCTATCATATATAAATAATTTTAAAAATTAATTCTGCATGCTACAACCCTCAAAAAAATTTTTTCCATACATTGATCAGATATTCTGCCGGAATGCCAGAATATATTCGGAACAATTGTTTATCTGTAAAATTCAGTGAATTTTTAAAGATTCATTCCCGTTATGTTTTACTGTCTTTCTCATTGGTATATGTGCCAAAAGATTGCGCACATTATTCTTTTTCAAGCACTATGTGAATGCAAAACAACACTGATAATTTACAGCTGGTGTTATCAATAGTGTTGTTTACATTCCGCAACAGTTTTTAGTGTTCTATAGAGTACCATTCTTTTTCTTCCTACGACTTTACTGCATTCGTAGATTGGCTACAATGAGTAACCATCTCTTATACTTATTCTTCTTACATGTTTACTGGACTCGTAGGTTGGCAACAATAAGAATGAACCCCACAATCTCTGACACTGTATTTAACTATCTATGACCTTTTTATTGTAAACAGAATTTGGAATGAAGTTAGAGCTGTGGCTGTATTTTGACGGGCAAAATTATTATCAGAAACTATTGGCCGCATGTTTGGTTAGAAATGTAAATGTTTGAAAAAGACTTGGTATGAAATGATTGTGAAAAATTATCGCAAATAAATCATTTGTGATAATTTTTACCAAGGGATTCAGCATGCCTCTGCCAATGAAGGAACACTGAACGAAAGTATTGATAAAATAAAAATTAAATTTAACTCAAATTCAAAAATTGAAGTTTTTCATTTTAAATGAATATTTAATTTTAATCTGACTCAAAAAAAGTTGATTTTGACATCTTTATACTGTTGGTTTAAACAAACGTGCATTTTGAGGTTATGCACTATATTTCTCAGGGGTAAAATCCAAGCCCATTGTTTTCCTGTACGCTTAGTTTTCCTTGTTGGTTCACTGAAAAACGAATAATCGAGAATCTACTGTATGTGAAAAGTTTGCATGCCATCTCTCTGAACAAATGTTGTCCAAATTATTAAAGTGCCATTTTCTGAATATGAAACCAAATGACATAAGTGCAGGAACTTTACACAATGTTAAAGTTTGCTTATCGAACATGACGAGCAGGCAGGTGGAACCATCTCCCACACAGAGAGCTGTTTTCTCCTGAGCTCTTGCTCTTCTTGGATAAGGCTGCGATGTAACTAAGACTCAAGAGATGCTGTGAAATTACTATACATTTGGTGAGATTAATACAACAAATGGAGCAACATATTACTTGTGCGTGACAACTCTTTTGAGTGGTAGTATAGTAGGGCTTATTATTACACATAACAGGTAAAACAGTATAATACAAAATAAATCAGTCTAGAATTTTTTTTCTTTTCCAAACAATGTTTAATTACAGTGGAAACTCTATCCATCAAACATGGATGGATCGAAAGACCATGTCCACAGAAAATTTTCCATGGTCTTGACAAAACTCTTGTGTAAATAATGCCAAATAAGTCAGTTTTTGCCAAACTCACAATTTAATTTTTACCGCATCGTTCAAACAAAAATTTCTGTCTCTTCGCCGAAAATGACATGCTCTAATCATTGAAGAAAAAAAAAAAAATGTATAAGTATCAAATGTACTCGCCAAGGCATACAACAAAGTCGTTTACAGTTCATTATGTACACATGCACAAGTAATACTAATAAATAACACAAATAAAATTAATTTACAGCAAACGCTGTTTTAGGTTCTTGTTGCCCTGCATTTAGTTATATTTATGTAATATACCACGTCTGAAATAACCTGTAGTTTTTGTCACAATGTTGTACTTACCTCGTACTTCGTAACAAAATATAATAAATGATATGAATTTATAATAAAAAATAACAAATAATGATAGATGTTTGAGACTACATATCAAGCATTTAGAGAGCATGAAACACAAAAAAAAAAAAAACCAGAAAAAAATGTGGAAATGCTGTAAATATGTGTTTGAAATATGTACTGTAGAAGTTTTATTAGACATTCAGCACACAATTATTGCATTATTGATGATAGTCGCCATGTTGGTAATGGCCAACATAGCAACCACAAAAAATAACTGTGATATATTTTCGAGATATTGATTCGTGATCCGACATTGCAGACACTCTCGCAAAGTTAAGGAAACCCTATTCCTATTCACTGCAATTTATCAATCACAATGTTCAATAAATTTTTTACCATATTTTGGCATGTATTAATTTTTACAAAGAAAAGTCTACAAAGTGAGCTACAGCTTATTTACAAGATATTGGCATTAAAAAAAAATTTTACACCCAAATCTTGTTTACAAATTTGTTAACATACAGCACATTAAATTTTTTAGCTTAGTTTCTATGGAAGTAAAGATATAAAAACAAATGAGTAGCTTTTCACTCGTATGATAATTTGTTCACTTACGCTCGTAAACAAACATGTTGGAGCTCGGCCATAGATGCCGTACATGAGAAAATAATTTTGCTGCTGTGCAAGAGAAAGATATCTTACGTAGTTTGCATGCCTGCCACCTCGCTACAAGTGCACATTGATATATGCCATTTTGTGTAACATTTTGCAGTGGTTTTGCTTTCACGTTACCATAAATGGAATAGCAATCGCACAATGTTTATTTGTAAACATTGCAACATACAAATTTTCTGCCTCAAATTTTTTGTGGTTGAGAAATTAAAATAAAATTTATTATGTTTGTACGGAATCGTGACTTAACGATATTTACAGGAATACAAAAATTCAGTACTGCCTATACTTAAAATATTAATTATCCCTAATTTTTCATAAAAAAACTTTTGGTGCTGCCTGTAAAAGTCAAAATGCAGTATTTCTTAGCTAGTAACTGCGACTGTTGTTAGTTGTTCTATGCATAATACTTCCACTACGTCGATACCTATTTCCTGTGCACGTGGTGTTTAAATCCAGTTTTTACTAAGTTTGAGTGTGAGTACTAGAAAAAATTAGACTGGATTGTTTGTAGTTTTTTTTACACATAAGGTCAAAACATCTTGGTTCCTTTGAGAACTTTATAACAGGGTTCTACTGTATTATGAATGTTTTCTCTAGTATTCCCATTTGCATTGTTTTCTTTTCATTAAACTTGACATACCTAACATATGTCTACCAATATGTTATACAATAGGTCTAACAATGTGTTTTACAATAGGTCTAACAATGTGTTTTACAATAGGTCTAACAATGTGTTTAACATAAAGTTTAATAAGGTTGGATGTTTTTGTCTATGTTTGAAAAAGTTACTGTGACAAATTATAACTTTAAATTTATTCACACTCTAACTCTGCGGTAATTCATGAAAGTCTACTCAGAGCCTTTTTCTGTGGGCAGAGTATCGGCTTGCAACTTGTATTTTACTATAAAAATGGTGGTGAAAATTCATCTTATGTCAATTTAATTGATTTTCAGCAAGATCTTTGCACAATCAATGGGGTTTCCTTTTTTTTAAAAATGTGTTTTTGGTAGGTCTAACCGAACCGGGTGCGTGGCGCGTAACATCTATTACATTATACACATAATTCACCATATTTGTTTCTCATACATTAACCCGCATGGCTTACCATTCCACCCAACCCAAAATTGAAATATATTTTACCATTTTGTATTCAAAAAACCATACAGCTGTTATAAAAATTAACAGCACTTAACTTACAAAGAACCTTTTTAAAATTTTGTATACTTCGAAAATTTGGAAGCTCTAACAGTCATAGTTACAAACAATAAACACAAAAATAAAAGCAAATAAATAGCAAAAGTTAGAGAAAAATTAGAATTTGATTTTATGTGTGTTTATATATAATCTGTGTGTGCGCGCACGGAAATTGTGAAATTCGTATGCTCGCAGCATAAAACTGAAATCTTGGAACGTGGACTTTTCTGCATATCTTGATACTAAAGGCACTTGTGACCAACATGCATATGGTCTGTATTACCTACAGTGGGAGGATTTTTAAATATTTGCCTATGAACTTAGGACTTTGTTCGAGGTGTGTCATGTTTTCGGTCTCGTGGTAAGAAATTTTTTTTCTCTATTTCAGAACGTTGAACTATTATCGTTGACAATGTAGATTTGTTATGCCGAATTCCATGGAGATTCCTGCTTGTTTTTCTTCCATTATCTACAGTTTTAAGTACTGCAAGTTTTGATTTCATGTCAATGACCTTTTGCTTCCTTGGCATCATTTTTGCAAATAATCATGAACAAAGTTCATAAAAAATGGTAAAATTTATTTGCATTTCAGTGAAAATATGTGTAGAAGTTAAAGTAACCTCATTTGCAATACACAGTAGAATACGCTAGTGCGAGAACATGCGAGAGATATAGCGACAGCATTTTGGTGTACTTAAAACTTCAGCAAAATCAGAAGCTTGTTATCTGTGTCTACACCAACAAGCTATATAGTAAACATAGAGTGGCGGAAGCGTTTCCATACTGAGGCCACTTGAACCTCTGTCTGCCATTTTTTTTTTGTCAAAACAAAGGTCCATGGTAGGGTGTAGCAGTAAGGAATATCACGCATACGTACCCAATATAATAGACAAATAAAATACAATTGGACATTTTCATGCACTATCTGGCTGGAAATAAAGTGTAATTCGCGGATTTCGCTTTACAAAGTTAAAGATTGCATAAAACAAACCGCTAGGAAGTTGTATAGTGTAGTGTGTTAATGTTATTTTTGTGAAGAATTCTGTTAATATCAAATCAGCCTGCATGTGTGACTTTGCAGTGTATAAGCCTATGCATCGGAGCATGTAAGCAATTTATGTATCCATTTGATTGAGTGCTCTGTACTATTAAAGGTGCAATGGGCTGTGGTGTTGTAGCTCGAAACTGCAATGCAAATAATTTATACCACAAAGTTGGTGGATTGACATCATAATCCAAATTATTATTTTCGTGTATTGAGGCAGATCTGGAAATTATATTCTGTTGGTGCTCATGGAAAGCAGGTTCCTGTAAATGTAAACATGTCGTCGAGGTAATGTAAAGAAGAGGTGCTTTTTTTTTAATCCTTAAAATGGTGTAAATCCACTCTATTTTTAATACAGAACACAGATTTTATGAGGCACGTCAATATTTCACCTGATGGGGAGGGCTATAAACTGTATAAAAATTGATCGTTAAAAGTTTATAATGAAAATGTACATATTTTGTATTTTTTTACCCCTCAATTTTCCTGATATTCATTCCCCTCTCCTATTAATTTTGGTGTTTGTATTGGTTTGGTTTGTGTTGTTTGGTTATGTCTTTTTGGCAATTCATGTATTTCCATGTGTAAATATTATTGTAAAGTACGTATTTTCCACTTATTTTACCGCACACTTTCCGTGATCTTCATAGCCCTTTCCACCATCTGTTTAGTAGTTAGTATCGATGAAATATTGATGCCCCTAGTAAAGTAGTGTTCTTTATTAATAAAAAAAAATGTTTTCTTAAAGAAAGCCTCTGCTTAAAAATTACCCTGAAGGATCACCTTCCGTGATTAGTGGAAGAACTTTAGTAATTTTAAGGTCATCAAGAAAAATACCACTTTTAAAGGCTTTATTGGGTATTTGAATAAGAGGTGTTTTAATTATTTTAGAATACTCTTTAATTAGATTCACATCAATTCCAATGAATTTCTTGTTACTAAGATTTTTAATACAACCCACCCACCTAGGAGACCAAGCCACCATATGAAGACCTCTGTATTGAGGTAATAGCCAGTGAAATAACATCAGAAATACTCTATGAGGTGAATAATACACAAGTCACTGAAGTCTTAAATGTTACAACTCCAGAAAAATTATTTGTTTCTATTCAGGACAATTAAGTTTACATATTTACATAATTTCAGTCATAATTATTGTATCTTATGCCAATTGTTTTACTTTACAGTTTTCATGGTTTTTGGCGTGGTTATTTAAAGTGTGCAATGTTGGTGGATATTAACAGCCGTAATAAAATACATACAAAAAGGCCATTTTCGTGAAGAAAAAACTTTGTTGTAGTACAATGTGCCGTAAACTCGAATTTTCTACTCCTTTATTAGTTGTAGTACTTACATTTCTTTGTCAGAGGCTCCTCATTTGCCTCTTTGTGTGACTCAGCTGGGAAGCTTCTTTTTCACAGTGGCTTCTCAACCTTGTTTTTTTTTAAGTTGCTGTGGAATAAAGAATTTGGTAGGAACAGTACTTGCCAACAGACATTGACTATTTGTTTGGTATGTACGTTTTCCGGTGAAGTGTGCAGAACGTAAGTAGCTGGCAGGAGTTGGGTACCACTTATCCCGTCTCAATGCGGCTACCCATTTTTTGGTCAATTCTTAATTTTTCTGAGGAAATCTGAAATGGCAAATTCCTTTCAGCATAGTGAAAAATTAATAGTCTGTGTGTAATCTCTGTGAATTGCCAATTACAGACTTTTCCAGGTAGAGTAATATTAATAACAAAGCTCAAACTGATTGCAAAGAACATAATTTCTCTAATGTTTATAAGTATTGTTATATGCGAATGCCTTCAGTACTTAACTTGTAATATGATATATCTGTTGTTTTATTGCTGCGGTTAGTGCAGCCATACGCTGAGCATACAGCAAGCATCGGAACAATATTTTATATATATATTTAGAAGCTATAAAATGTGCATTGCAAGATGACATTCTCTAACGATACGTCATTCAGATGTGGGTGTAACAAACATGAAATAACACTACAAAAACCACCACAGCCTTCAATATTTCAAAAACTTATCATGTCTCATTCACGGTAACAACATGACAAGAAGCATTAGCTGACAATGTTTTGACTAACATTAAAATGGCGGGACAGTTTGCCGATGGCTTCCGCTAAGAGTGCTGTAATCACTCAGTCACCCTCTCTATGTTTACTATATAGCTCGTTGGTCTACACAATGATGTAGCACATTAGTTGCAAAGATAAACACTAGTAGCACTGCGCTTCACGATATGTGTGTCGTATTGCCACACCAATGTATTGTGTTATCTATGACCTAGTTATGTACAAAAACACTTGTGGTTTGTTTGTTTACGTTTTTAACATTGAAAAATTAAAAAAAAAAAATGTAATTTTGCCTTTTTTACATTTTATTCCGATTACAAATTGTTCGTAAATGTGAATATTTAATAAACGGCCTGTAAATTTTTACCGAAAATTTTGTATAACTGAAAGTTATAAATGTATGGTGTTTTGCCGGGACCAAATTATAAGTTCGTTATGGTGAAGTGTTCTTTTACCTGAAGTTGTTAAAGTGGTGCTCTGCTTATAGAGCTTCTAAATAAAATTTGAGTATAACAAATGTCTTAATTGTAAAAATTCAAAATTTCCACAAATGTTTCTTTGCTAAACTTTAACCTCTAGTTTAGTTTCAAACCATTATTTCAAAAATCAATAATACAACAAAAATGCTTCATGAAGTATTTTGAAGGAAAAAAAACACGAAAAATTATTATCTTGTCAGATACTAATACATTACTATTAAAGGTCAAAATAACCAATAGTTTGCTGATACTTTCTTCAAGATATTTAAACAAACACCAAAAATGGCAATTATCTTGACTTCTCTTTTATCTAACATGGTTTTCAATGGGTACAAATCAATGCGGTTAAAAACTCCAGAACAACCGACATCTGTTGTCTCTTTATGGCTACAACATCTTGAGGACCTCAAGACCCCTTCCTACCTCAAACCGTCTTTAGCTTCAGAATCCCTTATTTAGCGGGTAGGGGTGTTCTGCTTCAACAACTTCCTAGTGTCATCTTAAATATTCGTGCAGAACACTGCGACCTTTTAACTACATGCGGCTTATGGACTACTCAGTAACAACACATCTTCACTTTGGCTTACCAAGCCCTGTTCAACCTTAACCTCTTCCTAAAATTGTTCTTATGCGCTAACTTATATTTAACAACTCCGCTAGTGAAGACGCTCATACTCTCTCACTCCAGAAAAATTTAAATACTTTCTGTTTTCTCTGCAAAAGTAAACAACAATAAAACTCGTGAACTGCATGTGTATTATTTAACGACTGCTTCTCTTTTAACTAAACTCAGTCATCACTCCACTCCCCTTTCAAAGCAAACAACTTATCATCTATGTCAAACACTGCTTGTTTCTCATGTCCTAAGATTTTTTTTGGCATAAAACAAATTATTATCTTATTAGTTCAATGTCTGATCGAGTATCACATTCAGGATACCAAAATCTCTAGTGGAACAGCGATAGTTAATCTCAATGTACACAACAAAATTCAACAATAAAAAATGCCTCCTAATTAAAAATTGAATTACAAAATTTATGAAATAATATTGACCAGTAACTAAGTACTATACAACTAAAAAAACCTGGACTACCCAAAAAAAAACATGTTTTGACAGTTGAAGGGAAAATCGCAACACAACATAACCTCTAAACTGCAACTGTCAACACAATAAGGGTTTACAACTGGGAGCATGGGGTGGTGGCCTATTTACCTGTCTTCTCGTGGCAGGCTAGGTGATCGTCCGCCACACCTAGTGGCATGTCACCATTTCTGCCTGTTCTTGCTCTAGGAACCAGCTTCCCTTCCTGCCATGGCCGAATGTGGTGAGGACTCCCCGATCTTGCACTCCTCTTCACCATCTCTCCTACTTGGTTGGTAACCTGCTTTTTCCATGGCTAAAATTGTGTTCAACAGAAGAGAAGCAGAACAACACATATACAACACTCCAAACTAAAAAAAAAATATTCCACAACTTCTATGGGAGGGATTGAAAAGTCCTAAACAAAACAAAACACCAAACACACTTATAGTCAGTGTTCACAAAATTAACCCATCTAAGGAAAACAAAATTATTATTTGGAATTTATAGACTTGTTCTATGAATATTTTTTTAAAGGCAAAAGCGACAAAAAAGACCTATTTTGTGTCTTCAACCCAAGCTCACATTAAGTGGCACTTAAATCAAACCGAACCTAATGTTCATTTTCGACTACATATTCAGAATTCATTGTTTCTTTTTCAAAAGAAAAAGACCAAATTTCGAAACTGTTGTTAGTAAAGCTGTAGTGATAACACTAACCAGTCTGTCTGACAGCACGAAAATTAAATAATACCCCAAAAATGATTAGTTTAGAAAAAATTACATTCACCTGTTTCACAATTTTGTTGTCTTTATACAGCATCATCGTCATTACAGTTTGCAGCTCATAGTTGTAGGCTTGCTAACTACGATTTTTCTGTAAAATGTACGGAAATCATGCCCTTTTTACGATTTTACGAAAACGCCTTGATTTTTTACAAATTCCGATAGTGGAAAAATTTTTTGAGTGAATATTTACTAGTGACGGGACATCCGATTCTTCGATACCTCGATATTGGGAGATATAAAATTTATCGAGCATCGCAATGTGTATATCGATACATTTGTTCGATGCGTTAAATGTTATATTATCGACACATAAATGGCTTAGTCTGTCATTTCCTGATTGTCAGGAAGCAACAGTGTTTTCTTTCTGCAGTTGAGTTTACTAGTTTCAGAAAGCCTGTGAAATGTCGTATTTATTTAATTAATCAGCTAATTAATTTGTATCGATGGCAGAGAAATGTGTAGTAAGAATTGTAACAGAACGTGTATTCAGGAGTTGCAAATAGGAATTACAAACAGTAAGTTAGTGTGTATAGTAAATAACGTATTTTGAAATGGTTTTTTAAATGTTTGAAATGTATGTGGCCTAGAAAACCATTATTTCATCTGTTTTGCAGTGTAAAAATAACACGTTTATTGTATGGAAAACTAACTTCGCCAAAAATATTTATGTCTAGGCATGTTTAATATTCAAATTGGTACTAACTGCATATTTATAGTGTTTTCTTTAGGTAAGGTTAAAAATTGACAGTTTATATAATTATTTGAGGCCCTGTCTGAATTGGCAGATTTTGTTGACAAAATGGTCATGTGACCTGATTTTGTATATCAAAATGGTGACGTATTTTGTATTTAGCGGATTTGACCATAAATACAAAATGACAAAATCATTGCCATGTTTGGTTTTACTTTAAAAACACGTGATGTGTAAATCAAATGATTTTTAAAACAAATAGGTCTAACTGTACATATAATACATTAGGCAGGTTATAAAAATTAAGCAAGTGGTGTGCTTTGTTTATATATTCCGCAACTACATTTTTTAAAGTCGTTATTGCATTATTTTTTATTTTTTTATTTATTAACAAATTCGTAGTATTCCAGTGATCATTGCAGAAATATTGTGTCCGTTTGAAGCATAAAATTTAGATAAAAATATTTTTCACTGTTAATGTAATAATGCATTTCTGTGAGAGCTAAACAAGTGACTGTCGACAACGTCCTGATTTCATAGGCATCAAGCCTATGAAATCAGGATCTTACAAATTAACGAACAAATTTTTTACTCTTCCATTAAAACAATTCGTAATTAAGAATGATTGTCTCGTAAGAAGAGGTGCAAAACAACACTGTCTCATCTCTCCCAACCCCATTGAATCCGCTCTCAATAAAATTAACGGAGCCCTAGCAGTATGACTCTACCATAACAAAAATAAGGTAGGTTGGAATGCTAACCTACATTGATCACAGCAGTTGTTTACACTCATTGTTTTCTTCGTAGACAGAATAGCTGTTTAACAAGGATACATTGTGTCCGTGCTACGTTTCTAAAACTGGCAAAATTTAGTGATCTTATGTTCTGTGTTCTTAAATGCAAGTACATATTTCGATTTTTTACGGGCCATTTGTGTTCACAACTGGTATTTCATATTGATTTTATGTTTTTTGTTTGTGTATAATCTGTGAAAAAGACCAACACAAAACAACAAACAGAATAATAAATTGATCTAACTTCAGGTAGTGGTAGAATTACTATTGTTGTTTATCTGGCGATAAACAGTTCCCACTTCCTCTATCTGACTTAATCCAGGGGAAAAAAAGAAGGAATTCTAGTCTTTCGAAATAGAAATTTTGTAAGTTTTCTTGGTTCCAAAATTGACATGTGAGTATATTCATATTTTTTATATACAAATTTTAAATGTCATTGTTAAATTTAAATCATTGCGGAATAGGGATCGTGTATATTATGAAGTGAATTTTTAACACTTATGGTAAGCATATTAATAATATAAATGTGAAAATAAATAACGTACGGCATGAAAGTTATTTCAAATTAATGTATTATTCAGCCAAGGCAAGGAATAAGTATATTTTTGCTTTCCATGTCATACTAAGCAAACATTTTGATTAGGTATGTCTTCTTTCGGGGAAATCATAGTTTCTGGTCTGAAACACTGAGCAAATGTTAGATTATATTAAATTTTCCTTGTGAAATTATGAGAATTTTGTTACTTGAAATTATGTGTAATTGATAAGAAAATTTGTGTATATTAAATTGCAGTGTGCAGTTTACACATGTTTTTATAGTTTTTATCCCTTTTACTCATTGAAAACTTTAAATGTTGGCAAGTCTGTAGTTGACCATCTTCCTGTATAGGTTATTAAACTGCCTCATTGACTCTATATCGGTTTGGTATCAACTGTAACAATTTGGCATAAAATTTGTAAACTTCCAATACTCTCAAATTAAGTATATTTCTCTGTGTTCTTAAAATTCAAAAGTCCTATACCTGATTACATTCACAAAAAAAAAAATTATTGATGACTCATATTGAATCAACATCTCTAACTTCCAACAAAAATAAAAATACAAATTCAAAATTCTAGCTTCGTTAATTATCCCAACATCAAGAGCCACCTCGGCTCTAAAGCGAAAACTACTCGCAGCTACAGTTGCGATGTGCGCCGCAATGTGCGCTCTGTACTCAATCACATCACTCTTTGCTATTGATCAACTGGAAACCAAAATGCTAGTGATACACCACGTATTTCATTATTAATTTGCTATGAATGGGATAAGATTGCTCATCGACTGAAAGTGTAGCCATTTATGTTGCTTTGAAACTCCTTATATTAAAACATCAAAAATCCTAAGCCTAAACTATGTGAACTGTAAACAAATAAACCACTGTGAAACAATTTAAACAGTATTGTTCTTGCAGTTACGAAGTAGCACTAAAATCAGATGCAGTCCTACTACAATAAATCATTACTACTGCCTCAAATCATCTAAAACTTAAGGTCCCAAAATGACTAACCTCTGTCAACATTACTATTGAGTAAATCCACAGGACGTACTAAAACAAACTACCCCATACTTGGTATGAAATAACACTCACTACTTAACATAAAACTTAATTGCTGTTTCTACACTCTACAAAACTACCTGGTTCTTTAATACTGGGTTTTTCAGCATTACAGCACTGTACACGACCGTAATTAAGATAAGCATACCCTAATTACAAAATCAATTGTGGCAAAAACTAAAATAACAAGAAGAAATCATTTATAAACTAAGTACAACATCGCTTCAGAATGCCTGCCTACCGCTGGCTAGTAGAGTTGTTGGAGAAAAAGCAAATTTAGAAAAATTCCTATACCAACTGGAAAAAATTACAAATTTTTAATTTTTGCAACAAAACAACCAAAACAACAACTAGCCGGCGCCTAACGCTATGCGTAGAGCAGTTGGGTTGGGGGGGGGGGGGGGGTGATTAAATTAAAATGTATAGTCACAAACACCATATTTGATGAGGGTCGGGTTGATTAACAACCATATTATACGGGGGAGGGGAAGGAGAATTTGTAGGTCAAATACTTTACATCATCGAAAATATACCAACAGTTCTACCTCTCACTACAACATACTCATATTCAAGTGCTAAATAGAATAAGTCAACAGATGCAGGTTACTTAAGCGGGTAACTTTAAAAATTAGCTCCTTGAGGGGTTCACTTCCCAGACGTCTAGACAACTTCACAGCTCATCGACAGTCTCAAAAATAACTTCAAAAGCATCTTGGGCGACTAGCACAGGCATATCTCACTGAATTTAAAATCAACTGGGTGCTCTCCACCACAGGTTTTATGTTAGGAGCAACCTAATGCTCCGTGCTCTTAACTAAAGAAAACGTCAGTAAAACATCTAAACCAGTAAACTGGTAGAGCTATTTCGCTCGTCAAAATAAAGCAAGAAAGTACTCAGTAATCTGGACAAGCCACTGACGCATGATGGGTAATGAAATTAATTAAATCGACATAAAATTTTAATTAAATTTATAAATATATATATATAACATTTAAAAATTGCAAAATTCCAATAATAAGTATTAGATCAGATATACCTATTCCAGAAAGGTAATAAAGGGTCCACTGTTATTCAAAATTTTTGTAGAACGCTTAAAAATACAACAATTACCAGATTTTGGTCAAAAAGGGAGTGTTTCGGGGGGGGGGGGGGGGTTGGTGGTCTACTTTCTAGCAAATGAAAGAGTAAAATTTTTAAACAAAACTTAAATTTGAATAAACAATAACATGTGATGACAATTAACAATTGTACTTAAATTTTATTTAGGTGTTCTATAACAAATATTAGTCTTAATTGTAAAAATTCAAAATTTTCATCAATGTTTCTTTGATAAACTTTAACCTCTAGTTTACTTTCAAACCATTATTTCAAAAATCAATAATATAGTAAAAAGGTTTTATGGATTATTTTGAAAAAAAAAAATTAAAAATTTTTATCGTGTCAGATGCTAATTCATTACCGTTAAAACAAAAAAAAAAGGTCTTTTTTACTTTTGTTTCTATAGTTTTCTGATACTTACTTCAAGATCTTTAAGCGAACATCAAAAACTGGCATTGTCTTGACTTCTCTATTATCAGACATGAGTCTCAGAGGACACAAATCAATACGACGTGATGGAAAATGCAACCAAAAATAAAATGTTCAGCACATCACACTATAATAACTAGAACTCAATGACAGCTTAATGGGGTTCTTATCACAACTTTTCAAGACAGTGCTGCGTCCTAAAGGTCATTGAATAAAGGAAAGGGAAAAGTCCTACTCTCCATAAAAACTTCATCTCGGTAACTCAACAAAAATAACCAATAACAGAAACAGAGAGATAGCCGATTGCAACGACAAAAACTTTTACGAACTCTTTGAATGGGTTCCTACCCGTTACATCAAGTACTTCTTTTTTCAAATTTACTCTCAGCACTTCAAGATCCTTTACAGTTCAGTTCAAACTTAAAATTGCTTATTAAAATGGCTGTTGACTACCATAGTCAACTCTCTGTCTCATTCTGTAAAACTGGAAAAAAAAGAAAGAAAGAAAAGAAAAAATGAAAATGACTAGATCTACAGAATAAAAAAAACACTTAGCTTTCAAACTACATGTCGAGTCTCTCACGTAGGTTCCTCCAGCCTATCTCCTGTTCAAACTCTTATGCACTTTTTACATCTGGTCTACTCTGTCGTTCAGCTACGACTCCTCTAGATGCCACTGTGTCCCTGAACTACCCGGCGCGCCACCCATGCTGCTGCGTAGTGGTTACTAGGCAAGTGTCGGCAAAAACTCACAGCCACTGTCCCTCGCCTCACCCAAACTGTGCAACCTCTACCCCCTGAGATATCTTAGAGCTACGCACAGTCATCCTTCAACCATCGTTTAACCCAAAAAGGAGCTTTGCAACAATATTAATTTATTTCAATAGGCAACATCTACCAAATAAAATTATACTTCAGAAGTGTACTTGACGTCCTATTGTCATCAACATTTGTTTTTACATTGAGTGACTTGTAAGTATTACCAAGCCTCAAATTAATTTTCTGTTGTTTCTTGCAGATAGATAATAAGATTTGTATAAATTTATTTCAATAGATACGAATCATTTGAATAAACTGATATTGTTTAAGAGCTTTTTCAACAACATTTGTGGTCAAAAATACAGTCAAATCTCTATTCTAGGATCCCTGGAATAACAACCCCTTCAAAATCATGACCCTTTTGCCAGGAACTGTGAAGGATCATTGAATAGAGAGTTTACTGCAAGCACAGAGTCCAAGCACCACATAACAAGCTACGGGTGCAGTTGTACCTGGTTCTGAATGATTAATTATTGAAGACAGTAAGGAAACTAATTTAAATCGCCCTACTTATTCATCTGTCTTAAAATTACATGTTTTTGAAGTGAAATATTATGAGTCACATTGAAAGGCATATGTTTGACACGCACGCAGAGGCAGAGGTGCAGAGAGAGAGAGACAGAGAGAGACAGACAGATACACTGCATTATCAACGTAAGTGTAGATCTGCAGCCTGGATTTAGTAAACTTTCTCTGTCCTCTGTGATACTCGGCACAGCCTATTCATTACCTAGTTTCCTCATCATAGATGGTAGGCAAGGTGGTAGCTGGTTACCTAGCAACCAGTATGGCATCCTCAAATACAGGATGGCTGATGTAGGCTCACTCATTTAAAATGTCAAGCATAGCCATACTCTTTTTATTGTAAATTGAATTGCAGTGTAACAATTTGTATTTATTTTAAAATAGCACTGACATGGTTTGATGTGTGTTGGTCCTCGGTATTGAACTATCTGCTGTTGAGGTGACTTTTGGTGGATGCTAAGCTAGACATGTCCTGATGTTAGTGTCTTAGTAGCAACTGGGTCAGGAGCCAGGCTGTCATGTAATACTGGACTAGTGGCTTTCGAACGGGCACGAAGTCAGGCTCTGCGAATACTACTTTTGCGTGGTTGGTACTGTTTCAGGGAGGCAGTCCAGGTGAGCGTTGGCCTGCGGTTGCAAGACATGTTATGAGTTTCAGACAGCGGTATACTCTGAGTTGTCCCAGAGATGGTTGAGTGGTTTTGATTCGGTGCACGAGGTGAGCGTCCTGTGTTTGTTTGGGGCGTTCGATGCATTCCCCAGAACCAAGGTTGGTGATACCTGGGAGGTTGTTTGGCCACTGATGAAAGCTTGTAACACTGGGTGTTTTTCCCGAGCTCTTCTTGGGGGCTGGAACGTGCCAGCTCGTAGGTAAATGCTGCGGAGTCTGAGTGTCTACGGAGTTCAGCAACTTGTTAACACTGGGCTTATGGTTCAGACATAACCGAGAAGGGTTTAAGCTCCAGTAGTGATGTAGAGCCAGCATTATCCTTTTTTCGACTCTTACGAACGTCACTACGACATGTAAAGGGCAAGAGAAAGGACAACTATTGGGCCTCACCGAGGTTTGGCAGGTGACGTGTATCAAGTGTAGCACGTACAGGTGAAGAGGCTGTTTTCCAGTGCCATATCTCACTCTAAAACCCCGACTCAAGAGTGCGGTGGTTCTTCGAGCTACGTTAACACTGGCTGCTGACACAACACAGGTGTTGTCCCACAAGGATTTGTCTCCCCAGTCTCGGAGAGCTACTCCTCTTGGCACCTATAGTGTGCAAAGAGAAGGGCAACATCCAAACTGGCAAGCTAACTCTAATGCGATTATGTACCTAGTGTCGTGGTTCTACCGTTCCCTCCACGTGGTGCAGGGAACTGGTGGCCTTCCAACTTTGGTGTGATGAGTGTTCAAGGAGAAGTACTCCTCTCAACACCTCTAGTGTGCGGTAAGAAGAGTAAACTCCAGACTGGCAGGCCAGCGCTCAAGGAAGCTGTATCTTAGTGTCATGGCTCTATCGTTCTGCACACGAGTGCGAAGAATGTGTGGCCTTCCAAGCTTGTTTTTGTTAAGATGTTAAGATTTGTGGTGGTAATTGTAATGTCCAGTCACCTTTTGTCCTCTAGATGGGTGTTATATCTGTGAGCATGTGAAAACAGTTATGTCTTTCTAAGGAAATAAACAGTGATGGGGAATGCACTACCTCCTATATTACTAGGATGTCGTACACCCTACGCAAACAGGTGAAGGCTATGGTGTCCGGAAAGCACCGGCATGTTTCTGACAACGTTGGTTCTTCAGAGGTGAGGATCTTCAAGGATCTTTGGCGCTACGGGCGTGTGCGGTGAAGGTACAGGAACTGCTCACAAGCCCTCGAGTGGCCCGATATATATTCTCTTGACGAGGCCTAGATCCTTGGTGTGAGACATCCGTGGTGAGTACTGGATCCTGGTTCAAGCCTCGGCAGCATTATCGGTAGTGACGTCTAGCGGCGTGTAATGGTACTCGTTGATTCTGCTGCACTGTCTCAGTGGTTCGGCCGGCGAATAATTATATATGGCATGGTCCCTCAGTAGATAGAACAATTTCTGATGTCTCATCAATAGTGGCGACGCATCAAGCTTCATTGGACGTCCCCAGTTCACCGTACATGAGTCAAAAGGCGATTTAATAATAATTAGAAAGATATTGTGCATGAATTCTATTTTTTTTTATAAAGAATATTGCAACTGTAATTCAAATTTTTTAGCTATTCCATTCATGGATTGCTTTCGTTTAAATACAATTTGTGAAATATTTTAGAGAAGCCATAAATCTCATGAAACTCTATGATAATACAATCAATGGCCATGCTGTTTCATCAGCATGTAGTTACTGCATGACCCACTAGATAACTGCCTTGTTACTCTATGTGCATTTGCTAGGTTTTCCAGTACATAGTTGCAGTGTTCATTACGAGTAAAGATACAGCATGTCGTCCTAAATCCTGTTTCTTCGAAAACACGTCCGCTCGACCAGCTACGGCGGAAATTAATGTTGTTTTCTAGATGCGTTACAGAGTGTGTATGCAATGTTTTGTTACAAAATTACTTCAAATAACCACATTTCATGTTCTGCATATGATTCTGTCTGTAGAACAAATAACTTCTCTGGCCAATCTCATGTCATAATATGGGCAAGTTCAGGTAATACCTACTCTTTACTTAAATCTTCTTATCCTGGACCTTTTCAAAAATTTTTTCAATATATCTATGTACCTTATTTGGTAATTTGAAATAGATTTGTGTAGTTTTTTTAAGATACAATGTATGTGCTGTGAGTGGCACGGCTGTAACTACTAAAAGTAATTATTCAAGCACTAAAAAATTATTTTGGTCAAAAAATTGATGGTACTTTATTGTAAGCTGCACCCTTATTTGTCAAAAATATTTTCGGAAACATCTGCGGCTTAGAGTAGAGTGGTACATTTAATAAAGATTCATATTTTTATTGTGTTGATTTGTTAAACTTTGGTCACAGATAATTTACAGAGCTCTTTCATTTTACTCAACATGAAGTTTAATAAGGTTAGAAGTTGTATTTTATGATGTACATGTCAATTCCTATTCTACTGAAGTCTTCAATGTATGGAGTTTTTTTTTACAGTCCCTTGATAAATTGTAGATAGAGAATCCACTATAAACAGTACCCAGTTATAGCTGACTCCATGACTGCTTTTTTAGCTTTTGGGGACACTATGTGTATGTGTGTATGTGCATGTGTGTACGAGGAGAGGGTAACAGGTTGGTGATGTGTGTGCAGGCAAGGTGCCACGCTCAAACCCAGGTGGCATGGGCATGTTCAGCAGCACACTTTCGGCACGCTACGACTCCCAGACGGCAGACTGCTCGTGGATCTGCGTGTTCTGCAAACACGGGCCACATGCGGGCAACCTAGGACTGGGAGACCTCTTTGGACCATACCTAATAGGTCGAGAGCGGTCAGAGCAGGCGGGGCCATTCGTGAACTGCGAGGGGAGCGCAGACGACCGCGACATAGCAGAAGAGCAGAGGCGCGGTGGCAAGAACAAGCGCAGCCTGCGTGGGGCACAGATGCTGGAGCAGTTTCATCACCGCATGTCCAAGAAGGTAAATCCTTGCAACCTACATGTTGCTGGCTTGCCTCCATTTCTCCATACTGACTGCATTCCATTCCCAGTCGGACATAACCCAGAGTCTTGCATGTGGCAAGACCTGTAAGTTCTCACATTTCCATCACCATCTCGCTTCACGCTTGTCAGCACTGCAGTCCTTGCCTCTCACCCAGATCAAACTCCCTTACTAATTCCACTCGCTTGCACACATTTGCATTGTTTGTTCATTTGTTGGTTGATTGATTTATGTATTTATCCATTCATTCATTCATTCATTCATGCATTTTATCTTTATTACTTATGTTTTTGCTGTTTCGTAATTTATTTTTCCTTAATGATCTGTTCTAGGGAAATCTCCATAAGAACATCTAGGTTATTATTAGGGATGGGTCGATACTACATTTTCTCGATACCCAATAGCAGTTTAGATTCCAAAACATACTATACTTGATACCGATAATTTTCTCGATGCCAAATTAAAATTATTATGAACACAAAACAACTTGGCAAAGAAAAAAGCTCATTTTACTAGTGTCGTTGACACACATTGAAACTATATAAAAACCCACATTACACTGGAAACAAATGGTGGATGTCCTGTAACTAGCACCTACGAGTACTCCAAATTAGTGTTTCGAGTCGAGTTTTTTTCTTGTACTCAAGCTCAGGCTTAACAAATAATGAAATTCGTAATCAGATCATGTCACATTAGAGATGCTTATAATTACTGGTGTGAATTTTTAATATTTTGTGTTTATTTTGGTAAAAAACCCTTTCTTAGTTTCCATTTTATATTTGCTTAGCATAATAATAATGTTTAGGAGACCACCTAATATCAAGCAAAAAAGTACTGTAATAAAAGTTTTCCCAAAAAGATTCTCTAGTCTACACCAGAAATACAATTTGCAATCAAAATCTGATATTTTACTCACTACATCAAAGTCGACGCCATTCTTCTTCATTTAAAATATATTATTCCAAAGTATAATATTGTACACAGTTGTGCCGGTAACCTAAGACACAGAGAACACGTAATCAGTCGTAATTGTAAGCGATGTTCATATAAGCACATCAGCGACCATGTTTTGATACTGATTTTTAAATATCTGAATAATATGACATTAGAACGTGTTTGAGCGGAATTGTGCTTCCACATTACATTTTTTAATTTATTGATTGCCGCCATTCATACTTTGTGGATACGATCATCCATTGCCATGTTTACCTAAATAGTTTGTTGTAGTTTATTCAATGTGGATAGATCAATATATACATAGTATACATCAAACAATAATTGCTCGTAATTATGGTCGCAGCTTAAAAAAAATGAAACGTGTTTGTTAGTTGTCACATAATCTTACCTATTTTAAGAATAATTTTAAAAAAATGAGATCTGCGAATTAATATTTTTTCAACCACATCCTGTATTCCAAAAACATCTTGTTAACCCACCAACTGCAACCATAATCTAGTCTGTTCACAACCGACATTGATTTGTCAATCACGAGTAACTGATTACAGCATCACATTGGAGGCAATAATCAAATACTAATAATAAATGTACCGCAACGGTTCATTAGAAAGTGTACTGTAAACTAGCGTGTGCTTGAAAAAATGTACTAAGATGTTAGCAGAGACATTTGGCTTTGCTTGTATAGGATCAAAGTTGTGAGTTTTTCAAAAGACTAGAACTAGACTCGCCTTGAAAAACTATAACTCGCAGGTGCCTACGCTGTGACCCAAACGTCATTGAGTAATGATTGATAAACCAACACAGTTTGCATCGATACTACAGAATCATGTTTCCACTGTGACCCCATGCTCTGTTAAGGTCTCCTGGACACGATCGCCTTGGATTTGTACACTAGACCAATAGCGTGGTTTTATACAGATTTGTCAGTGGATGACAAGAGGTGTTAAGTACTGACTTACTTGGAAGACTGTTGTGATGCTGAAGTTGAGGTTTTAACCCTTCGTCTCAACTTAAGGGGTGCTGGGTTACTCTACACTCTATTGATCATTCCATGCAACAGATTCCCAGCTCCTGAACCTAGGGTTGGCCAGGTCATGCCTAGCTTTGGTTCTGTAAACCAGTCCTCTCGGTTCTGGTAATGTTCTTGGTTGTTGCGAATATTGGTGGAAACTATACAAACACCACGGGAGTACTAGCGACTGAGTGTGGCAGCGCGGTCCTGTTCCGCCTGCCTTTCCTGCATAGGAGGGGGAAGTGCAGACAACTGTTCGGCAGCAAGAAGCGCTAGGTTTGGTTTCCTACGTCTATTGCCGTGCCTTACCTTGAAAGGCATAGTGTGTTGCCGCTTGAACAACACACGTAGTTCAACTTGAAGAGAAACAATTTAACAGTGTCAGTCCAATAGTTGCTTGCCGGCATGAGCTCGGTAAAAGTCTCCACTGATCCTCCACACTTGGCGGGCTGATCAGAGACGGGGACCCATTTGGACCACCAATGCCTCTACTGGGTGTGACTGCAGGCAAGGTTGAACACCACGACTCCGGCTATGGTCACTTCAGCACTATCAGTGCTCAAAGCAAGGGGATAACCTGGGCTTGCTGCTCCTCCTTGGTTGAAGGAATTCCTAGTGGTTGTGGCTCCTCTGTTCCTCCCCTCCAGCACTATCAGTGCTCAATGGATGAGATGAAACAGGTGGCCATCTAATGTGTGTGTTAATTCGGTTTAAGAAAATACTCAGTTTCTGCCGGCAGTGCACGGCGTGAATTGTTCCTAGCGGGCGAAATAGCAAAATATTCTGTAAATAAAAAAGCGTAAGGATAGAGAACAAAATTATGTTTAATGAGAAATCAATAAACACGTGACTCTTGCTACCTCCTACCAAGCAGTAGATTGCTGAAGATTATCTATGTTAGCCAGGTGTAGGCGACCTGGTACTAGGTGGAAAAGGGAAAGATTGTTCTGGACGTGAAAAACACTTTACTATTAAACTGTACTAAATAAAGCAGGTGTCTAGAAGAGACAAAGTAAAGTTAATAAGTGTTAGCATGTTCGCTGTTTGTTGGATGACTGGTCGTCATTGTTGGAAGTAGCCACGTGGAAGATCTCTGGAGGTCCCAGCACTGAGCAGTGCTGGATATGTCGCAAAAGAAGAAACAAGAATGACTGCTGGAGCCCCGCTGCGCACTGACTACTATAGTGTTGAAGTCTAAGCTGTCGCAGAAGGGTGCTGGGAAGGCGCATGACGCCCTTTTGCCATGGCGTGGGTGTTGAAAATCTTTAGTCAGCAGTAGTCAGCAATACTGCTTCATTCATCTTCGGTAGCGCTCGGCCTTACCTGGTGGCCTGTATGCTCTCAGTGTGGGGGGAGGCGCCGTGGCCGCTGGTTGAGTAACCTTGTGGCCACGTGCTCTGCCAGCAGGGACATTTAAGCTGCCTAGAAATTATGTGCAAGGTGATGCGTGCACAACTCTCACATGGTAGGTTGAAGTAGACAATGCTTACGTAGGTTGAAGTAAGGGTGTACTTCCCGTAAAGAGTAATGAGTCGTAATCGTAGCTGATAAGTAGTATGAGAGCCACGCCTCACTATCCCCTTTCCCACCGTTTCGATGTCTAGGTAGGAGCAGCGAAAAAAATTGGGAAGAGAAGCGAAAAAAAATTTTCATCATCAGGTAGGCAGGCCCCATAGTTTTGGGTGCTTGGCCGCTACAGCGGCACGCGCTCTGTGCCCTTGAGCCAGTCGGCGATGACAAGACAGATGGGATGCAGAGACTGTAACTTTGTCTCTCTCAAGCGGGCGGGCTTCCTCTCTCTGCCCCTAGCTCGGGCGGTGCGGCGATCCCTGACTCTACGTATGTGTATTTACCCCCCTGTTGCAGAGATTAGTGTGTCAGGAGTGCCGTGGTTCATCGGGTGTCCCACCGGCCTACTTTATTTGCTGTGGATATTTACAAGAGAATATCCAACATGAACCTAAAAAAAAGCTCTGAAAAATGACGGCATGCAAAAACGAAGGGGAATAAAAATTAAGTATGAACAAGCCTTACTCACGGAAGGCGGGGAGACACCACTAACTATCCTGCAGCTTTCTGTGGTGGTTAAAAAGAAGGGGAAAATCTTTAAGGGAACCTTGGGTCGCACAGCAAGCTTAACAGTTACTTGTGACAGGGTATTAGTTCAGCAACCACAGGCCCTTCAACACCTGGGTTGACTGCCTAAACAAAACAAATGTGAGTATACTTTAAAACATGCATGAAATGCGGGCAAATGTCGTATGTTAGTCACTTTACATTACATACATATACTGCAATATTTTTAAATCTAAAAATACCTTCCACCTGGGCTTCACCGTAGTGAGTTCAGGTGAGCTTTGTGGCTCAGGGCCTTTGGTTAGATATTGAGTTGGTGCACAAGATATTGCAAACACATACACTATAAAAATCATGAACATACAAATGCACAACATAAAAATTCCCTCCTACAAAACAGCATTCTTCTTGTAGGTAATCTTCACATATACACTGAAAACTCATAGGCATATTTAAGAGTGTATCTATGCACCAAATTCTTTATACAAAAATTTAATTGCTACTTTACTTTTCGGTTGTCCATTTTAATTCTAACATGTTCACTCTGTATTTTTGTAGAATGTTCATAGGTAAGTACGCAATAAATACAAAAGTCAACAGAGCAAAAAATGCATTCCTACAAAACTGCATTCTTCTTGTAGGCGATCTTCACTAGAACACTGTAAAAACATAAGGTAATATGTAAAGGTGTACCTACTCATTAAATTCAATATACAAAAATCTAAAATGAGTAATTCCCATTGCAGGAGTATTTTTTATCGTGGGCTAAGGCTATGTATTTTGACTAAATCTCTGTCTTCAACTTATCACTGGCACTGTGGTGAGCGTCTTTACGTGATACACTATTGGTACTTATTACAGTCACTCTGGAGAGGGTATATAGATAAAGCTACCTTTTATGTGGGCTCTCAGGAATTTATTTTACTAAACCTTGTGCCTGTGAGATGTAAAAAGTCTGTTTTCACTGGTTTTAAATTATGTACAGTGTATTAACTACTGTGTTTACTAGTTCATTTTGCACATAGTTGGGTTTCTAAATAACTGTCTGTAGCATTTACCTCACCAGTTCCTATACTTCCCCTACTTGATGACAGCTGGGTAGGCAAAATACTGGGTACACAATATTTAATCTAGCCTAAATGTGAGTATTTTTACCTATCTTGCTGTCTTTGACTGGTCGGCTAGATTGACACTATTTGATACAGATCTTTAACGAGTCCTGTAATGTTTATCGTAGTGGTTTACAACTACGTGTGTTTAACTTTGTCGAGCACTGCGCTTACTTATGTTCGTCGAGCTTTGGTTTAGCTGGCCTGCTCCTGGGACGTAGTTCAGCATGCAGGGGGTACGGCCACATGTTCCTTGAAGTAGGTTGCCACGGCAATTCTCGGTATCAGCCAGGTGTTGAGTCTGCCTTGGCGGCATGAGGTGGCATCAAGCGTTCTGGTTCAGCACGTGGTGTCGTGGCGTCTGCTTTTGCCGGAACTGATAAAAAGGGCACAGCTACAAGGGATGTTGTGGCAGTGCAGGGGAGTGATTCAAGGTCCTCCACCCCGACTGCACGGGTTCCTATCCGTAGGGCAAGATGTTTCTACGCTGGCGCAAGGCAAGGGAGTTGCGGCAGGAGACCGCTCTCCACCTTGTCTGTGGACTCATCCCGTCATGGGGCAGTCTCTTTGGAGGCATCGACGGTCTCGATGTCCAGGTCCCGCGACGAGGCAGTGGTAGGGAGAGAACTCTCTACCTCAACTGTGGGTGTTGCTCCAGATGAGGAGTAGTGGAAGCTGTCAATGGTTTTGACGCTCCGATCATCGGTGACCAGTTGAGTGGGAGCCAGATTGTGCCTCTTGTTCTCAACGGCGCCGACGGGGAAGGTTCCTGCGTAGCAGGAGGTTGTGACGGAGTACTGCCGTAGGCTATGCTCGACGTCAGCTGCATTTCCTCATCTGCAGGAACAGTGATCGGCTTCGTGGAATCTGGAACGACCTTGGCCCCTGTTCTGGATGTTTCTTGCGGTTGTGATGTTGCTTTAATCCGTGCTGACACTGTGAGGGAAGCCCAAATATATTTAATGCAAATATCTATAAACTAGGATGGGAATCCGAGTCTTCAGTATAGGCGAGTCTGCGCTCCTGCGGCCACACCCACTCAGTTAATCTAACGCACAGTTTAGTGTGTGACTAGTCTGCAAATGGGAAGACCCCAACAAAGTGGTTGGTCGGCGAGATAACGTGTACAGCATGGAGGACATCCGGGGGCAGATCCACAAAGCCATGCGGGAACAAAATTGGTTGTTCCCAAACGAGAACACGGAAAGTGAAGAGAAACAGCCTCTATACCTCTAAAAGGTTTGGAAGAACCTACCCCCAGATTCCTACTACCCTCTAGACCGACCGAGAAACTGGAGCCTTCAGAGGTAACCACCGGCTCTCAAGGATCAAGTTGCCTGCCACCAGCATGGCCGAAGAGGCTGCCGAGAACAACGGGGTCAGCAAGACGTACACTCAACCCCCACGGACTTCAAAACCAAAATGGGGACCAGTGAGTGAAAGTGGACTCCTGGCGCAAGCGAATTATCTTGGCGCAGTCCACACGAAAGAGAAAAACAGCCGCTGCAACCCAAGCTGAAACTTGCTATTGAAAGGGAAGGCTATTGAAAGGGAAGAAACATAGAGCATTGTAGCCCAAGCCAATAAGATAAGCTCATTTTCTCCAGAGGCTAATCGGGCCACAGATGAACCCATGCAAAAGGAACTCCTGTCTTCACCCGGAAGCGCCGGTAGACTGTTCCGCACCGCCCCATCTGATAGTAAGGGTCCTATCAGATTTCCGTATCTGGATGAGCCCATCATGAGGGCCCTTGAGCCTGTACCGGCGGTCTCGCAAAACATGGAAGAACCACTGTCCACTCCAAGTATTACCCTCGAGTCTGGAACAACCGCGACCGCTGACATGTATCCTATGCCGGAAGCAGAAGATGCCACAGTTTCAGCCAGAGAGGCAGAATAGATACGTTTGTCAGAAGGCCTACCCCTTATGATTTATGATACCAGCAACCCCGGCGTCACCTCATACCGAGTTGAACACCCGGGGTACCCTCGTCAACATGAGAAGTGGACAAACAACCAGGCAACGAGGGGTGGGGGGTAGGTAGGTACATACCGAGCCCATAAACACAACGCAGTCTGCCACAGAGGCAGTAGCACCACTAGAACTATGGCATTTGGTGAGATTGGTCGCCGTATAGGTGGAGTGGTCTCGGGTGCGGTCGCCTGGGGAGTGCTCTCCTTGAGGAGGTTAGTCACCGGAGGAGTAGCCAGTCGTTCCACTTCGCATTGTAATGCATGCCGAGCTTTGCGTCCTAGTCTACTAGGAAGGCCACTGCAGTTTCTGGTCATCTGAATTTATATATTTTAAGCAATTATGTTTGACACACAGGTAAGTATAATTACTCTAGGCTCGTTAATTGTGACAGTCACACCCTCGCCAGCCGTTGCCCGGTACTCCTGTTCGAGTGTCTTTTCAGTCACAAGGAGGCGTTACCGGATGACCAGGGTCAGAGGTGGCATGAGTCCGTGGAAGGCATGGCGATCCAGGCTTGCCAGTTGCTAGAATATGTCTTTGTAAACTAGATATACCGTGAGGGACCCTCCAACTCTGGGAAACTCTGTATGCTCACACCGGTCTGAGAGAGTAGATTTTAGACGTAGTGTTGAGCCGAATTATGCAACAATTAAACGCTTAATTTTACGTGAATGGGGAACAAGGAAATAATTAATTATGCAAGTAGTTACGGTTTCAAATGAAGCGTATTTATTTTAAGCAAATAAGAAATCTGGGGAAAAACGATTAGTACACGCTGCTTAAAGTTTCTAATCTTTCCCTCGTCAGTCTTGTTAAAACCAGGTAAGTAAACCTGGGAATTACCAAACCCAGCTAGCACTCCACTTTCCGACTTCTAGGTCACAATTTACAGCGACGGCTTCTGAGGGAGGACGTATGCCGTTGTGACAGCCTACTACAGTGGAGTCAGGGGTGACTGGGGTAGAGAGTGCAGGGTGCGGTTGTAAAGGTTATCTCGGGCAAGCTGCAGGAGCCGGTGTTGGAGTAGAACCTGGTGCAAGCTGCTGGTGGTTGGAGTACTAGCTTTGGGCATGCTGCTGGAGCTGAAGAGAGCCTTTTTCAAGCTGTTGAGGAGAGGAGGTGGAGTCTTTCCGGATCCCAAGCTCGTTTTGCGAGCTGACAACCTCTTGCAAGGGTGGTTTGAAGCTTCCTTATATTGTCCCCGTTTCTGCTTCATGGCTGGCCAAGGGATGCGGGGGTTGCAAGCCTCTCAACATAGGAGTTTGTTATCTCTGGTAGCAGGTGGCATAGCATATTTTCTTATCACCAACGATTGAGGCTGACGACAGTTACACCTCCTCTGGCCGAGGCTCAGCATCTCTGACGTCACTGGGCGCAGGAGTGCTGCGATCTTGTGTGTAGCTTTCCAACTTCTTTATCTAAGTTGGCGGGTCTGCAGCTCGGTGGGTAAAACAATCATGGGTTGAGGGAGTGGCGACCGCATTTCGGAATTTGGCCGGCCAGTACAATTTTTATAATTATTGTTCTAATTATAATTGGGACCGTGGTTGTCCAGGCTCGCGGAATCAACTATCTCTGCACGTGAAGTTAGTACGCCACTTTTGTGATCTGCCCCAAGCTCTATATCACTCGTTGACTGGGCGAAGTCACCCGTAAAGCACGCAGGTGCGCTGCGCAGCAGTGTGGCATGCATCAGACCTTAGAATATCCCCTGAGATAAACAAATTTTTCAACTTGAAAATATTACTTATTAGAATTTAATATGAGCATGGTGATAGGCAATTCATCTGACGCTTGATGTGCTTCTTTAAAAAAGGAGGGTGCTTATTGTTTTGGTGGTAGTAAAACCTGAATTTTTTTTACGAAAACTATCAGTTCAACTTCTCAATGCCGAGGACCAGCGGAATCGATAACTAGTAACCAGAACCAGCCCATCCTAAAAGGAAACGTAATATCTAGAGATGGGATACTCGATACCACGATACCCTTGATACTTTATAGTAAAGAGTATCACATGAGAATATCCAAAAGTACTGAATCTTAACACACATTTTCTCGTTACGAGCATATCAATTACAGTACGAGCGTACCATAACATTTGGAATGTGTACAACAAATTTGAGGAAAAAAAAAAAGGGTACCATAATTAAATCTGTGTTCGTCGGGCTTTCCAATGCACCCATAAAATTTTACCTAGGTCCTACGGTTTGCCAACATATTGACAGCAACTTTTAAATGTGTATCAGAATTATCTCAGCTGACAGCTAGCATTCCAAAAAGCCTTTGTGGATCAAGATCGGACGAACAGTTTATGAGTAGAAGTGTACGGGATCCTGATGGTCAGGAAATCTGAGGAAAATTTCACCACTTTCCCTTAGGGAGGGAAAATTATTTTCTAGAGATTCTAGGGTTGGATTTATCCAGGTAAATCTAAATTTGACCCAAACTTTGAAGCAGTAAACATAAGCGAAAAGAAACATTTCAATGTAAGTTACGGATATAACTTAATAGCGCATAAGAAAAGGTTAAGTCAATATAGAATCACACACTTACTAAAAGCAAAGTACAAAACTTTTAAACATTAAGCCATCTGAAGCTTTTCGTGTACTGGCATTAAAAAGAAAATTTACACTGACACTGATAAATAATTTGTAATATTTTCTCATCACTTAAATACACTTTACATCTGTTATAAAAATGCTTTAAGTGCATAAACGTAAATAAAATTGTAAATACAAAGTTTCAAAGTCACCAACCTCAGTATTACCTACTGCAGCATACAAAATGGGGTGCTTTCCAGTTTATGCTTGCAAGCGAGATATCACAAGTTGTATAAAATTGCGGCAACATAAAGCACATGAAAATTGCGCCATTTGTATTTTTGTTATGCTGGTGAACTGCTACAATGAGCCGATGACACATTATACATCAGTTGTCAGTTATTTTTCAATTCTTAACCTAAAATTCCCAGTCGAAATTTAGCGTTACAGTCACGACTTTTTCCTTTGTAATACAAGCATTATCTTATATTGCCTCATGCTCATTTCTTGTGTTCTAATGTGTGTAAAAATATTTTATTTAAATCATTACAAAATGTGTGGACAGTGAACACTAATATGACACAGTAGCCAGTGTTTTTACATTAAATCCAACGCTTCTATAAATAAAATGATGATGTATGAGTCACATTATATATCTGTGTCATAGTAGACATACTGTTGGTTGTATTTTTAGTTTAAGGTTATGATAGTATTGATTAAATTTTATTATGATGTTGCAGTGTCTAACTCTAGAAATAAATTGATTACTTTTGTAATTGAGTCAGCTAAAAAATTATCCTGTTTCTTCCCAATTCCCCGAGTGAAAAAAATTTTCTCGCCCCAATTTTTCCAGAAGGGTAATTTTGCTTACGTGCACACCCCTATTTACAAGTTATTTTTAAAGTACATGTGTACCATAATACACCATATTTTATTGATAGCATAATAATCACATAGCTGTGATAACCTTCAGGTGTTTTTTTCCAATCACAATTACGATTTTTGACAACATTTACTTCTATGGTACATAATTGAGGTACAATAAGAAAGGGTTGAAAGTTGCAAGCGAGCACCGATAGGCATGAGGGAGCAACTTGAATAGTTATTGTACACCTAATACATACCACAATTATATGCTGCACAGAAATTTTTCATTAAATTAATTTTTATTACAATTAATCACTTTTATGGTATATACAGTAGAACCCTTGTATTAAACTTTCGAAGGGGACAACTGAAAATGGTGTAATTCAGGGGGAAGTGTAAACGAGGAGAAAGTGTAAACAGAAGCGAAAAACCTCATGACAAACCCAACTTCTAACTAACAGTTACTAAAATAACAGCAAATTTATTATATAATGTTCAAACACTATACAGTATAAAGTAAAAAATTATACAAATGAATATTTTAAAAGCAGGGCAATGTATATGAAGGATACAAAGAAAGAACGATCAGGATCAAAAAATAATAATTTTCTATTTACTGTATTAACGGATAGTTCAGGTAGGACAGGTAGGAATGTACAGCCACATGCTATTCCTACAGTAAAGTAATAATCTGTGTCGCTGTAAAACGCATTACAAATATCTGTATACACACAACTATCAATCAGGGTCACACACGAACACAGAAGTATAGGGCAGGATCAACCGCCACTTGACGCACAGTGCCCTGCCTGTCTCAACAGGAGCGTTGGCTGCCTCAGCCTGCTGTCAGTTCGTGCAGTGTGATGGTGTGCTCTGCCCATTCTCTCTTTTTTCAAGTGCTTAAGTGTAGTTATCCTTTACCCTTAATTATGAGTGCCGATGAAAGTAATGATGGGGAAGTAGTTGATGTAACTGTAAGCAGATCAAAAAAGAAGCAGAAGTACAGTAAAACTCCGCTATTATGACCCCAATTATTACGACCCAATCCTGAGGAACTGCAAAAAGTTTGGGTCGAAAAAGTAGAAAATTTGAGGCACGTCTAAAAATAGATACATTAATCCCTCGCCAACCACTGTCTCTTGAACCGCTGTTTCAGTTATGCGCGGATTTGTTTTTGTAGACTTTTTCTCCAACTGTGGTAAAAGTTTCTATTATCCACGGTTTTCAGTCTATGGGAAACTAGTCTTTACTGGTGTTAGTGGTGGAGCATATCTCAAGTTGCCGGACATTTGTTGTCCCAATCAGCGTAAAGCAATAAATGACTTCATGCCAGAAGGGGACATTGGTGTATTGTCTGTAGATGAGACGGAGGCAACATATTCGCTGCTAGCCCCAGCACACGAGTGATAATATGTATCTTCATGTATATTATCAATAAATAAAGTTCTGTGTTTTACTTCAAACATAAGGCATCTCCAAGAGTGTTTGGTTATATTTTAATAATACATAGTCTAATCTTTTCACACACTTTCAAACGCCACGTCATACTGTGTTTAGGCCTTCTTTTTTATGACAAGAGGTGGTCAAATATGCCTTTCTTGGGTATCAAATTAATCAGGAGACCTCAAGCTATTAAAATATACACACGTATGTACATTTTAATTTAAAAAGTGGTTTTTGATGCACTAAAGACGATTGAACATGAACTTCATGCAAAAAAATTGCATGTTTGGTGGTATAAGGGTTAGGGGTGAGTCAAAATCGGCCCAAAATTTTCCAAATTATTTATTACGACCATAATCTCGGGAAACATAAGGGGTCGTAATAGAGAGGTTCTACTGTAGGGCAGTATGTTTGAAGTATCGAAAAAACTGAGGGGGACAACTTACGTAACAGATGATGATTGTCGTATACTATTCAAATGTTTAGAAAAATGAACGAGATGCACTGACTCTGCATTTTATTGACCTAGGCAAAAGAAACTCCCAAAATTCTTTCTTGTCTGGTTTAATTATTGTAAATGCAATCAAACAAAGGCGGCCAAGGCAAGCTGAGCAGAATGCAAGGTTGAATGAGTTTTGATATGCATACAGAGTGCATGTGAATAGAGAAAATTGTCTTGCAGACATTCCTGTTTGCTTTAAGGGATTTTCATCCATATTTGGTATCACTAATCGCTGCCTTTAAACAATTAAGTCTTCTCTTGCCACAACTGGAGTGGCACCAGTTGACAAACGAGGAAAACATGAAAAGAAGGGACAAAACAAATTACCTGATGCTACATATGAGGCAATGGAAGAGTTTTTCAGATCACTTAAGGGTCGGAAAGCCCATTACAGTTTGACAGAATCAAAAAATATATGTCTCCCTGAAAATCTAAATTACAAAAAACTGTTGGGCATGTTTCTTGAAAGAAATATTGGCATTGAAATCTCGTACGAAAAGTTTACAGTACACGTACAAAGCTAAAACTTTTCCTATGGTTACCCATGCACTGATAAGTGCAACACATGTGATGTTCACAAAGCACACGAAGCAAACATTGAAACTTTAAAAGCAAACACAACAGATTTGAATGAGATGAAACAGCTTGAAGACCAGTTTAAATCATTACACATACAAATGGAGCTGCATAAAAAACAGACTGACAGTTTTTACAGGAAGAAACAATTGGCAAGGAAGCAAGCTAGAAAGGTTAAAGAATTTGAAGCAATCACAATGGATAATGGTAAAAACCTGCCTATTCCTAATATTTCTACAGGAGTAATTTACTAGAAAAGACAACTTTGTTTCTATCAGTTTAATGTTCATGTACTTTCAGATGGTTATTCAACTTTTTACACTTATAATCAAGCAATAGCTAAGAAAGGAAGCAATGAAGTGGCTTCTATGTCATATAACTTTTTCTTTGAGGTACTGAGTAGCAATGTCTGTGAATTCCATATATTTTATGACTCATGTGGAGGCCAAAATAAGAATTGGACTGTAATAAGGTTTTTGCATTATGTCGCTTTCGTTTTAAAGAGATTTGACAAGGTTCATGTTACTTACCCAATTAGAGGCCACTCATACATGGCGTGTAACAAAACCGTGGCTCTAATAAGTCAGAAAATGCCAGCGGAAACTCCAGGATACTGGCGAGAGGCAATCGCTAGTGCCAGTCAAGCCTAGCCCATTTCAAGTTGTTAAGTGCCAAACTGACATGTTCAAAGCTTGGGGAAAAGCTTTAAATCAAAACTACAGTAAGAAATTTGCAACTGAAACTCGCCCAATAAAACAATTGATTTTTAAAGCAGAGTACAAACATTCAAACAGTTCAACACAGTGAAACATACAAAGGTGCCTCCAGGTCTAAACTACTTGTCAAGAGGCAAAACAAGGAGAATATTAGGCCTAGTAAAATAAGGAAACCACAAACACGACAACAACCTCATTATCTTCAGGAAATTTAACTGGAGCAAGCTTATGAACTCATCCCTTTATCCAAGGAAACCTAAGGATCTGCAATCATTGAAGAGATTTTGTAGACAAGAGGCCCAGGACTACTTTGATTCCCTTCCTGCTCTTGGCCTTAATGATGACAACGCACAAGAAAGACACAGTGACTTCTAATGATAATAATTTAAACATTTTTGTGACTTTAAACAGGTCATATTAGTGTAAAAAAAAAAAAAAAAAAAGGTAACTGTAATAAATGGTTTTTCATTTCAGATGCAAGACGGGCCATTCAGTAAAAAGAAAATACAATGTGCAAAAGAGACTGTAAGATTTTCCCTTATGTAATGGACTACTATAAAGCAAGTTTTAACATTTTGATTTAACTAGTTTTTTTTTTAAAGTGAAAATGCTGACATAGTGTTACTAATTTTATGTTGCTGCTTTTGATAATGTACATTTAAATAACATGACTACAAGCATTCTTTGTGGCTTATTTACTTGTTTTTTTCAAGCCTTTTCTAGAGATACACAAAAAGAACGATCAAAGTCCATGCATGCCCCAGGGAGAACAATTATTTTGTGCACATTAAATGAGTACAAACATTTATTTTTATCGAATTGTAAGGCAAATTAGTGTCACTTAATTAAATAAAATTGTGAGTACGTTTAGTAAAGTGGTTTAGAGGCTATAGCATATTGAACTTTTCAAACGCTTTCCTGACAAATTTGGTTTTTCTGACTCTGATCGTTCTTTCTTTCTTTGTACCCTTAATATAATGTAGATATTTCAATTTATCCTACTCAGCTGGGAAAAAAAAACAGTTATCACTGATAATAACTCTTCTTACATACATTATTCTAAATACTGTACACAAGTATATACACTACACAACTTCAAATAAAATAAATTATTTACTGCTTACAAAAAAAAGTCTGACACTGTATTTTACTTTGAGATTTTGTTTTGTTCCACGCATCTTCAATATGTTTTTGAACTTTATTCAAATTATTAAAAACTTGATTACTACCAGCAACAGTAGTCAAAATATTTCTGACAATCCAAAGCTTGCAGTGCTTCACTGTGGCTACATACTGGAACTAACTCATCTTCATCTTCCTCCTTTTCCTCTTGAATAAGAGTTCCCTTGTTCTGCAAGAGCTGGTAAATTATGTCATCCAATGACAACCCTTCTGAAGTGATCACAGCAGCATCAACATCAACAAAGTCATTAATGTTAACACCAGAACTCAATTTCTCCCATTCAAAAGACTGTACCCCTACCTGAAATTTTGTATTGGATGCTTCTGGCTGTACTGTAGTGACTTCACCATTGATAGAAAATCCAGCCACCTTGAAACAATTAATAATTTTGTCTGACTGAACTTCAGACCATGCCAATAACTATGTAATGCAGAGCAGTCAGAATGCTAATGTGCATTGTAGCTGGATCCTGCCCTGAATCCAGCATTGTGAGAGCCTTCTGTACAAGTCATTTTCTGTATTCTATATTTCATCTTGAAAAAATGAACTATCCCAAGGTCCAGGGGCTGTAGCTCACTTGCACAGTTTGGGGGAAAGAAAACAATTCTCACATTGCAAAAAACTAATTCTTTTGGATGGACTGGGCAATTATCAATTAGCAAAATTATTTTCTGCTTTTGCACCCCCATTTTAGCATCAAGAGTATGAAGTTGCGAAGAGAAAAGGCCTTCAGTCATCCATTATTTTTTATTGGCAAAATATTTGGTAGGTAATAGTAAACTCCAGATTAACCATGTTTGCTCCAGCCCCGATTAACACGGTTAATTGGGGCCGGAGCAAACATGAATAAGCGAATCTGTATTGAAAAACCCGGATAATCGAATTTACACATTTTTACTATTAATAGAACAGTGGCTCCGAAAATCGTGATAAAACTAAGTATCTATTACACATTTAAAAGCAAACGCAAATCACTCACTTTATGTGCAGAATTTAAAGTTCACAATACTTTAACTGATATTTACGTTGCACAGAGTATAGTTAATTGACAGTGCATCGAGCATACACAGAATGGGCCGGTGCCGGCGCCAACCACGGGTGCATTGGGCGGGCAACCAAGTGGTGCATAGTTGTGTGTATGGCTATCTCAACGTGCAGCACTCAGACCGGTACTATAGATGGCAAGAGTAAGTTGAAGTTTAGAATGCAATGCAATAAAGACTATAATGGGACTTTAAAAGTGGCAACCTGGCACTTAAACAACATAGTACAATCTCAATTATTAGAAGCTTATTTAAATTTCACACGCGCATGCATGCATGCATGCTTGCACGCCCCACACACACCACACACACACACACAAACACAACCCCCCCCCCCCCCCCCCCCCCCCCCCCCCCGGCTAACTTTATTTTGAAAAAGTCTTCATTTTTTTTGGCACTGGGACAGTTTTTATTGATAACACACCATGCTGAATTTTTTTTTTTTTAACTTTTTTGGGATGGTTATCCTTTTATGCTTTGTGGACGTTGAGAAAACAACACTACAAAGTGAAGAACGTTCCAAGCTGCCCGTCAATAAACTGGCAAGATATGTTATAGGAATTAGTAAAGTGAAGAGGAGGGTGGAGGTCCAAAATGACAAACTCGTATCAGTTCGGCCTCCAGGCGGTCGGATACACGCTTCACAAGGAGCAATGGATGACTCACGCAGGCATCTGTCACAAGCTGACGGTTTAATGAGATAAACATCAGATCACGTGACACAGCGATAGACGTAATGATACCCCTGATTGTTAAACGACACATTTTACAGCCTCGTCTTGCTGCAGAAGTTACAGTAGACTTTGAGAAAAGTAAAAAAAGGTGCATGGATAAGCCAAAAGCCAGTTAAGTGAAGCACAAATAAGCTGGAGTGTACTTATTTTGATTCCCTTAAAACATCTTGGTTTTAATGATTTCTCAACAACTTTGGGAGTTGGATTCTCTGTAGCATCAGAATTGGTAAACAACAAAACAATTAGTATTTGTTTACTTAACTTTCCGCCATGACACTTTTCGC
This sequence comes from Dryococelus australis, assembly GCA_029891345.1. NCBI lineage: Eukaryota > Metazoa > Arthropoda > Insecta > Phasmatodea > Phasmatidae > Dryococelus > Dryococelus australis. The sequence goes on along the minus strand of CM056995.1, from coordinate 178,429,006 downwards.
TTCGAAAATTCAAAGTTTTGCTGGGCAGAAAATTAAAAAACAACCCGGTTTCGTCTCCATTTAAGGTGCCCCGAGAATGATAACCCTTTACCACATCTGGTAAGGTGGCTTTCCAGTGTTCAACCATTACTGAATCAACACTTTTAGTGAAATTAATACCTAAATGATTGGCAATCTGCATTGCTCTTTCACGAATCAATCTGCCATCTATCGGAATGTTTGCAGCCCGTGTAGCAATGAACCAATCCTTGACAAGGCCGTCCAAATCTTGGTACTTTGAAGACTTCACAGACTTAATTTCCTGGCTATAGATCCACTCTGCTAAGCTGCATCTTCAATTGATGTTCTATTACAAACAATGGTGTTTAACGTTGACACAGAAATATCCAACTTCTTTGCTAATGCAACTTGAGAACCCATGCGGTTGTCGAAATATCTCAAAATATTCAATTTATTTTCAATTGTGAGTATATTTCTCTCGCGACGACACACCATTACGCGATTTCGTGATAATTAATTTACATAAAGTGTGATGAGACACAATTACACAATTTTGTGATAGTTAATTTACATAAAGCACGACAACACTCCATTTCGCGATTTCATGATAATTAATTTACATAAAGAAGTGTTTAACATACAACTGTGGCTGAAATGTGTTTATTTTGCAAGGAAAAAAGTAAACAAATACCGGAATCAAGAAACAAATAACGTTGCGCAGTCTACTGTTCACTGCGCTGGAAGCATGCTACGAAAAATGGCAGTTCTTGCATGGATGTGTTCAGTTCACTGCAAGGCACAATGAAGGGAGAGCATGCAAACTAGTGCAGGCAGTGGACGTGCACGTCTACGAGTGCATGACGTTTACATAATGGAACACTGCTGTCTGCGAGAATCGATTATACATGTATCGATCCACAACACACTTTCATAGTTGACGTTGGTAACACATAAAAACAAATGCTTCACTCGCAACTCAAAATCATAGATAACAACACAAACAAACTGTGTATATCGCGGAAGGCATTTGAGATCGCAGTGTAGTTGTGGTAATGTAATGCATTGTAAACATACAGGAAAATGGGGAACCTAACGAAAGTGGTGTATTTGACGGGAAAATGTTATTGGCAGAAATGTAAAATCCGGGTTCCATTGTATTTCAGATACAAAAAAAGTAGGTAGAGAGTTGCAAGCGAGTACCAACAGACACGAGATAGCAAACTGAGTAGTTATGGTACATCCTACACATACCAGAATTGTCTGATGTAACTGCATTATTAAATATTTACAAAAATAAATACCATAATTAACTGATACACCTGTTGTGGCCTAGCCCGTGGATTCCGTGGGCTAGGCCACGACGGGTGTATCAGATACTTAAAATATCTATTTAACACTACAGTAATTTCCTTGAAGTCACACAATAAAATTTAAAAAACTGCAAAATTGCAAAATAAGTGTGTACCAAGCTATCATTTTCCTGAATGTTTGATTACAGTTTTTACTGTTGACGCATGCCACTTATACTACAAATCAACTTATGACTCATCGCTCTTAACGTGAAGTATACCCTTACTTCAATCTACGTAAGAGTTGTCATCTTCGACCACCCACAAGAGATTTGTGCACGCATTACTTTGCGCATAACTTCTCAGCCACTTAAAATCTCCTGGGTGGCTAAGCACGTGGCTACAAGGTTACACAACCAGCGGGCACCCCCCCCCCCCCCCACACATTTCTGCCGAGAGCCACCAAAACCACATACCCTCGGGCAAGTCTGAGCACTACCGAAGATGAAAGAACCAGTATTGCTGACTACTTCAAACCAGAGATTTTTAACTCCCACGCTACAACAGAAGGACTTTATGCACCTTCCCCGTACCCTACTGCGGCAACCTAGACTTCAACACTATATAAGTCCGTGCACAGAGGGGCTCCAGCAGTCATTCTTGAATCTTGTCTAGCGACATCTCCAGCACTTCTCAGTGCTGGGGCCTCCAGAGATCTTCCACGTCTTAAGTACGGCACCAGTGGCTATTTCCAACAACGAGGACCAGTCATCCAACAAACAGCGAACACGTTAACACTTGTTAACTTCACTTCATCTCCTCTAGACACCTGCATACCTGCCAAATTTTCAAATCCTCAATCAGCAAAACATTTTGAAAACGTCTATTTTTAACGTAAACTGGAAGCGACATTTCTCCAAAATCCTACAGTACTTTAAAGAAAATTTCTTCCAAGCAGACCTATTTTCTTACATGTTAATTTATCATTTTAACCCTAAATTACAAAATAAATACGAAGTAGAAGTTAAAAACTCTTATGGTCAAGACTTGTTTAAACGTGCAGAAAATGCAGTTTTCACAGTTATAGGTTAACTCCGTGAGAATGGGCGTATGCTAACCTGAAGTTTAAGGGAAATTTCTTTGCAAGAAAGTGAAAAATTATTGTAAAATTTTTTACTTACTTATTAATAACATATTTTCTTTTAATTTTAAAAATACTTTGCAGCTGAGTGAAAAATGAGAAGTAATACTAACAGTAAACATTAACACATTACAAGCCTTACCTTCACAGCAAATTTCCTTTCAATCAACATCAGTTATTAACAGTTCACATAACATTTCAGCTGTTGTGTTGCATGTTATTTACAACAAACTGTGTCACATATTATTTAAAACAACCAAACTTAAAACGACAGTCCAAACTTTAATCCTAAATAATACTGTTGACTGGCCATTGTACACTTTTTTGACACTTCCGAATCAGGAAACGTCATTTTGAACATAGGCCGAGTATGGTATGCTACACTTATTGGAATGTTCTATTCAACTAGGAAAGATGTGAAATAGCATTCCACTCCTGTAACGTTATCCACATCAGAAATTTTGACAAAGAACTATCCAGTTTCAAATTATTAAAACTACCTCTCAAATTTTAAATGTGTTTTCCGCACTTCACGTGTTTGAAAACATATTTTCTGCTGCCTTGTGCAATGTTTACATCACGCCTACAAACACCGCAAAAGTGAACTTCTCTTCTTTGTTAGATTTTAATAAACATTGTAATTCTTTAAGGTACTCTTTCCAAAATAATCAGAACATAGATTTTCTAACGTTTTCCACTCATTTTGCCAATTACTAAGTGGTACAACGTTGTAAAAAATATGCAATTACAACACTAACATGGCTGACCGGTAAACATATACGGTAAACACAAGCACACTGTGTGATGCAAAGATGGCGAGATACGAGTCATGAACTTCATAAAAAATACAACTTCAGCACAGTCTACAACTTCAATCAGCCAATAACATTCCGCGAATAGCTACTAGAGCCTTTGTTACTGTGAGGCGTCTCTATCGCGCTATCTATGGGGATCATTAGAAAATTATATAAACAAACAAAATAAACATGTCATGATGAACCAAAAAAAACGTAAAACTTCAGTCTTTTTTTGTAAACCCGTAAAAACACTATAAAATCCGTACATTTTAAAGACAAACCATAAAAGTTGGCAGGTATATACCTGCTTTCTTTGGTACAGTTTAATAGTAAAGTGTTTTTCACGTCCAGAACAATCTTTCCCTTTTCCACCTAGTACCAGGTCGCCTACACCTGGCTAACATAGATAATCTTCAGCAATCTACTGCTTGGTAGGAGGTAGCAAGAGTCACGTGTTTATTGATTTCTCATTAAACATAATTTTGTTCTCTATCCTTACGCTTTTTTATTTACAGAATATTTTGCTATTTCGCCCGCTAGGAACAATTCACGCCGTGCACTGCCGGCAGAAACTGAGTATTTTCTTAAACCGAATTAACACACACATTAGATGGCCACCTGTTTCATCTCATCCATTGAGCACTGATAGTGCTGGAGGGGAGGAACAGAGGAGCCACAACCACTAGGAATTCCTTCAACCAAGGAGGAGCAGCAAGCCCAGGTTATCCCCTTGCTTTGAGCACTGATAGTGCTGAAGTGACCATAGCCGGAGTCGTGGTGTTCAACCTTGCCTGCAGTCACACCCAGTAGAGGCATTGGTGGTCCAAATGGGTCCCCGTCTCTGATCAGCCCGCCAAGTGTGGAGGATCAGTGGAGACTTTTACCGAGCTCATGCCGGCAAGCAACTATTGGACTGACACTGTTAAATTGTTTCTCTTCAAGTTGAACTACGTGTGTTGTTCAAGCGGCAACACACTATGCCTTTCAAGGTAAGGCACGGCAATAGACGTAGGAAACCAAACCTAGCGCTTCTTGCTGCCGAACAGTTGTCTGCACTTCCCCCTCCTATGCAGGAAAGGCAGGCGGAACAGGACCGCGCTGCCACACTCAGTCGCTAGTACTCCCGTGGTGTTTGTATAGTTTCCACCAATATTCGCAACAACCAAGAACATTACCAGAACCGAGAGGACTGGTTTACAGAACCAAAGCTAGGCATGACCTGGCCAACCCTAGGTTCAGGAGCTGGGAATCTGTTGCATGGAATGATCAATAGAGTGTAGAGTAACCCAGCACCCCTTAAGTTGAGACGAAGGGTTAAAACCTCAACTTCAGCATCACAACAGTCTTCCAAGTAAGTCAGTACTTAACACCTCTTGTCATCCACTGACAAATCTGTATAAAACCACACTATTTCTAGTGTACAAATCCAAGATGATCGTTCCCAGCAGACTTTAACTGTGCGCGTTTCACAGTGGACCTGTTTTCCGTATTTTGTGCGGAATTGTGCGTGGTGTGGTACTGAAACTACTTCACTTTGCGCCATGGCGGTTATGTATACAAGTGCCTATGTATTTAATCATAAGTCTTCTGTTATACAATAAGTGGTGTATTTATCATTTTCGCGATTCGTCAAGAACAAGTGTTATTTTAAGGTTAACCGCGCAGTATACCAACGTTAACTGCAATTCTTTATGTAATCAAAATGCCGGCATTTTTTTCGAACCACGAGGAGAAATTGTTAAAATGTCCCAACATCAGTTAAAGACATCTTTGCGCCTCATGAAGTTTCATATTGACAGATCCTGACCTTGGCTGATGAAGTTGACATCTGTCATTGGCAGCAATTGAAAACAGACTTCGAAGAAAGCTATCTTCAAATTGCTGTTCAAGCATCGGAAACTGCATCAATTGTAGAGTCTGAAGCTAGCGGTAAGGTGCTCATGGAGTTTGACGAGGCCTACTATAGAATACAGGAAGTTTGCATCAAATTTGTTGTGATCCAAGAAGTAGGAAGAGAACAGCAATGTCATCTCAGCCGAGCCTCATCCAATGTAAAGTTACCAAATTTGCAGTTGCCTACCTTTAAGGGGTTGCTTACAGATAGGCCTACCTTTTATGATTTGTTCACCTCACTGGTGCACAACAAGGCCCTCACTGCAGTGGGAAAACATAAGTGTCTCCTTACGCCAGTTTCCGGTGAGTCATACAACACTCCCGTTGTCTGAGGATATTTATAACATAGCATGGCAAACATTAACATAAAGGTAGCATAATGTCAGAGCAATAGCCACAATGCATTGGGAAAATATAATGCAAATCCCTTGCTTAGCTGCTCTCTCTCTTGACAAATTGCAGAATATGGTAGATATTCTTAAGGAGAACTTGGATGCCTTTAGAATTCTAAAAGTGCAGTGACTGAATGGAGCATTATTGATGTTAAACCTATGTTACCAGAGCTTGATCCATATACTAGAGCCTAGTTTGAAGTAGCTCATAGGACCATTCAGTTGCCCACATTTGATCATTTTCTCAAATTTTTGGAATTGCATTGTAAGGCATTTATGATAGCTAACTATTCAGTATCAGGGTACACTTGTGCACAATCAACAACTAAGAAGTTTGTTACTTCGAGCACAAACATCAAAGCTTCATTCTTGGCAACTGTGAAAAAGATATTTGTTTAACCTGTAAGGGCGCACACCGAATTCACAAGTGTCCTACGTCCAATGGTCAGTCAGTTGATGAGAGAATAGAGTTGGTGCGACGAAAGATGTTGACAGTGTCAAGTTGGAATTCACATATTGGCGGATCAGGGGACTCATGCCACAGAATTATTTGGTAAGATGCATCCTCTGGATGTACCCGCACCTGTCGATACATTTTACAAACATCTGTTGTCATTACAACAGGACGATGACGGAAATGTGTAATAATGTCCACAATGTCATTCTGAAGTTTAGGTCCAGTTGGAAGAATATTATCAAGAGACTTTCCAGAAGTGGAGGCCGCTGAAACATCAAACACCACTCTTAACTTGGTTGCTGAGCTGGATTCTTTCAACACATAGTGATGTGGGATATAATAACGAGGAGAGTGCCCTACTCCATTCTCAATTGGATGCATGTGTCCAAGTTGTTCATACTAGTGCAAAAAATTGGAATACTCCCTTTTGGTTTCTGGCAGACTATGAAATCTGCATTCCAGTTGATGGAACTGTTTGACAGCAAAACTGTGGGAATCTCCTAACTCTGGTTCCTTTTCCTTGAAAGGCAGTCTCTGGACATATCTACCCTCTGGGTCTCGCGGATGGGTTTTAACAAAGTGACTCTCACATTCAATATCTTTTGGGCTACAATGTTGAACAGAAGTACCTTTGGGGCCAGAGTGTCTGGTGTAGCAAGCCCGCAGGGAATCGTGGCTACATAGGAAAGGAAAACCTTTGAGTAAAATAATAAATGAGAATCGAAGGTGGGGCACGGTAATACCAGGTTGTAATTAATAAATACCTGTAATGTAAGTGCCTGGGCAATTAAGGTCAAAAAGATAGCGGGGAACCCCCCCTCGTAAAATAGTGGACACAACCCAAGGGGTTTAGTGGCCACCAGAATAGAAAGTGTTAAAACCAAAGAGTACCAGTTGTACAATGTAAGTTACTAGTGCTGATTCGCTAAAAGAAGCAGCGAATGAAATAAATTTGTCCATGTGAAACTCAAATTTTTTTTTTTTTTGTAACTGTTCCCTTAGGTTGATTACAACTCTCTAATTTACGTAATTCAGAGCAATCCTACAACTTCATCATATTTAACAAACTAATTGTTGCAAGTTATGCCATTATACAATTTAATGCTCTTAGTTGGTGGCCTACAGAAAACAATTTATGATGCAAGTCTTTAGAATGCATTTATCATTATTGGCACATCTGTTCTTCTTATAATTATTATGTTAACCTTTACACAGTTACACACAAGGTTGGTTATCCTCAATATAATATTATTGCTACTTACCTTAAAGCAAACATGTCACATAATACAGCAGCATTAAACACTTTAGCATCTGATTATTGCATATCTCCTATATTCATAACATATTTCATTGATATTTACATGTATGAACACACAACCCTTCATTAAATCACACAGTAATATCCTTACGACTACAATTTACTTACTATAGCTTGACGCATGCTGCTTATACCAGTTACCATAAACGATTACAATTCATATCACTGCAACCCTAGTCTACACTTTCACACTCGTGATATTTAAACCCCGCACCATTTTGTACACGGAAGTACCGATCCGCCACAGTCCTGGAGGGTGGCCGGACATGTGGATACGAGGGGTTGGGAAAGACAGCAGCGCGTTACCGCACCCCTCCCTATCGCTGAGAGCCTACAAGCCATCAGCCGCCTTGGGCCATGCACGAGCGCCACACTGAGGATACGTGAAGGTCGAGAGATGACCAGAGGGTGCTACCCTCACTCCGACCTCACACCTGTGGGACGTCACACGCCCTCCCCTGCGGCCGCTGCAACACGCGCTACCTTGCTATATAAAGGCGGTGTGCAGCGACTCTCGCCAGTTGTTCCTGCAGGAGTTGTTCCTGCAGTCTTCTCCGAGCACCAGGGTGCTGGAGTTCAGACTACTAACGAGCTTTTCAACAGCCCTTCTAGAGGTTGTTGCCGACTTAAGTCTTCAACAGCCACCAGAGGCTGCTACCTTTGTCGCCATTAGAGCTCTGCAAGCTACGCACCGGACGCTCCAGCGATGCCAACGGCTACCAGAAGCTTTCTGTACGTAATACATTACACACGTAATATATTCTTTGTCTCCTAGACATCCCGTATATAGAGTTAGGTTTGTAATTAAGCAATCTTCGTTAGTTTTCACTTAACTTTCCCCCTTATCCTAGAACCAGGTCACCTACACCTGGATAACGTTAGGATATACTTCCAACCACCGGTCTGCCTGGCAGGAGAGCAGGTGTCACCGTGTTTAGTAGTCTTTAATAAACACTGCTTTGTTTCTTCTACTCTCTCATCTCATTTATAGGGTAATCTGTACCCAATTACTGGGAGAACATCGAACTGAGCGCTGCTGACCAGTACTGGGAATTTTTCCTAATTCGAACTTAGCTGCAACTAGAGACTCCTCCTCGGGTAGCTCCAAGTTGATAACACACCCATTGGACGAATCACAATCAGGGAGAGACAGTACGTCTGAGTTATATCCCTACCGGAGCACCTGAGTGTTGCGGCCTGGCGTTGTTTGGGGAACTCACACCCAGTGATAATCTCGGCAACCCACACGGCTACAACGCTTCTTATCAGCCTGCAACAGTGGGGGATATTCTGAAGCACCGATGCTCGCGTTGGCAAAATTGTTGCCAGGTAATACTAATCTAGGGTTACCCGTGTCCATGGTGTACTTACTTAAAGTTCTCTGTAATTAAACATTTCTTTGCCATATAAGGTGAGGCAAGGCGCCATGAGAGAGGAGCAAAGAGTTGCGTGCTTTGCTGCCAGACAGCTGGTTGGTCTTACCCCACTTTCAGATAGTTAATGAGCCGAATGAGATCGTGCCGCCGTACTTCGTTCAGCAGCATCACCTATGATCAGGTAAACCTTGAATCAGACCTGCACGTACAACCGACCGAGGTGCAACTAAAGCCATGCGACCGTGATCCATGCTTCACTACCAGACATGTGTCAAGTTTAAACTACTATTTTAAAAGTGGTTTATTTGTTCCTTTAGTGACACAATAAACACTTTATTAATTCACATTTGATATTTACATTCACAAGTTACCCTTATTATTTGCTTAGCCTATGAGGAAGGAGAAATAAATGGACTTCTTAATTCTAAACTGTGCCTATTGAAATATTTAGGTAGCCCCGACGGCAACATATCTCATTTTTACAGTTTAAAATAACAGCGGAAAATATTGTGAGTGGGCCGTAATGGTACGGTGTTGTTTTATTGAGCAAGAGCAACTTTGAAGTAACTATCTGCTGAGCGAGCTTTGTCGCTCTCTCTCTGTCTTTGTTTCTTTCACACACGGGAAGTTTCACTTCGCTAGTACGCGTTAAATTGTACCAGTTTTCAATTGTAGCATATTTCGTACTTATTACAGCAAAATTATGATTTTTAAATTTGTAATTGACAACTGAAAAGAGATTTTAATGTTTGAATACATATTTTAAGATATTTAGATATGATGGCGGGGCAGAAACAAAGTGAAGTTGGCAGACGTGACGAGTCATGACATGGCGTGTTGCTTTGTTACCAAACTAAGAATAAATTATACTTACTCCGAAAAATACTTCAAATTACCACATCACATTTGTAGCCACTCCAGCCTTGACCTCTGACCAAGGAGGGTGCGACTTCCTTTTTCTTGTTATTGACGACATATAGCTTTGCGCCACACACTCTGTACACTGTGATCGGCCTGGAAACAGGTCAACTCGAGCCTAGCTCCTAGTGGGTCAGCGGCCACAGTGGACAGCACTGATTTAGACACTTTCTTAACAACACTTTCTCGCCAGTTTCACACACCATGTCATGAGTCGCTCCAAACAGAGCCTCTCCCTCCCCCACCTCCCTCACGGGTCATGGCGGCGGGCGGAGAACCAACTGAGCCGTCATGGATGACAGGAACTGGCCCATACAGTTTGCAGTACCTCAGAGAAAACAAGAGATGGATTGAACTTGCAAAGAGATGACCGAATCGCCAATCTGTGTCCGACATCTTTCTCCAGGGTATCCCAGACCACATCGATCTTCTCCTAGCCACTCTCTCGGCTCTAATGACACCAACACTCAGCACACTAGCTTCCTCCCGACCAACAACACCAGCGGCAGGAAACGAGAAAATGGACATGGAAACTGACTTCCAGGTGGTTAAAAGAAAAGCGGACAGAACATCCACAGTACCCGAGAAACTAACCACACAGGAGAACAAGCTTCTCCATTCTGTGTCGTTTGAGGCACAGGCCAACAACATCCCTATTCAAAATAAGTTCTCCCTTTTACAAGAGGTCACAGAAAAAACCTCCATAGTAAACAACCCCATCTCTTCAAGCATTCCCACCCACTAAACACAACCGGCTGCACCTCAAACACAACAAAAAAGACAAAACCAGTTCAGATTAGTGGTTCCTGACGCCACTAAATACAATTTACTTATTCAGAAATTGCGAGCAATTAGTAGAGACGGGTTCTCCCGTCTCCCCACTGCTCAGGGAACACAAATCCTTACAAAAAATTCAGAATACTACAAAGCTGCTCGCATAATGCTCGAAGCGAATTACATTCATTATTTCACTTTTTGCCAAGCTTCTGAGCTCCCACAAAAAGTAATCTTTGATCTCCACCCCACAACTGAAATAGCTGACATCAAGGCAGATCTGGAATGCACCGGTTACACGGTCCAGCACATCTACCAGTTTAAAAAACAAATCCCAGACCACACAGACCCGAACAAGTTCACGTTGGAGCCGCAGCGATTTTTCTGTGTTACGGCGGCGCAGAACACTGCTCTCCCCCTCTGCTCTCAGTCACAAGGATAAACATGACTATTGTGCATCCACGACAGTATCAGAAATGGCCGACACGTGGCAAAATGCCGTAATTGTCTACCCCTAGGCTACACAAGAAACCACTGTTCAATGCCAACAAAATGCCCACACTGTGCCATCCCTCACCCCGAGAGTGCCTGCAACATGAGCTAAATAAAATCCAAGCCAACATGCAGCAACTGCGCAGGCGACCACATGGCCCTTTTGAAAGCCTGCCCCAAGTTCCTGGACTTGGTGCAGAAGAGAACTGCTGCTGCGAAAGTCAAACCAAATGCTGCAAAACAACCTCCTGCCCTGTCCAGGTTCATGGTCAGGACAATACAACCAGGCAAGTCGTATTCGCAGGCATTCTCTGCGCCTACTCACAACACAGCTCCCACACTTGACACCCCAGTAACAACAAACACCACCTCAATCCCGCTCTCGCCAGTGAATTTCGCCAGGAGAGATGCGAGGCGCTACGCAGGATTTCCATGTATTCATGGAATTCCTTAGAGCATGCGACTTCGCCTCACTCATGGTACATTTCCACCCCTACATCCTCAAACTCCGCAGTCACAGAACAACAAGAGAGAACCTGGCTACTCCTCGAAGCCATGGCGTCATTTGTGGCCCCCTAGCCCGTCAACTAGACCCGCAAAAGCCACTGTCCCCTACTCTGAACCGGAGCGACTCCGAAACACACAACGTAAATATTAATCACTATGACAAGCGACAAAATTGTGAATATTTTCTAGTCACAACCAACTGATTGCAGCACATAGTTTTGCATTGTTAAACAGAATTTTTTCTGCCCTCAGCATAAACTGTAATTACTTTAATAAAATAATTGATTAATTGATATTACTGGCCACCTAGATATTTCATACTTCCTTAAAATTTAATAAATTTACTTGAATACAATTGATTATTGCAGTGAACAGCACCTGATTTTTTTGTTAATTATATAGCCTTTTAAATGGCCAGAAACTAATTTTAAGTTTTTCAATACTAATTGTATATTTAAAACAATTAAATAACATTAATTACAACATCTTTTATTGTACTTTAATTTTTCTGTGTCAAATAAAAGCGGTTCACTGTAAAATAACGACCATGCGGCCATCTCTTGAGCAACTTAGTAAGCCCCCCCCCCCCCCCCACCCGTTGCATGTTCTATCTGACAATCAGAGCCCTCTGGCCAATATTTCAGCCTAGCTTCACTCGACACGTTTTCCTGGCTCTGCTTTCGAATTTTACAAGTTTGAATAATAAACAACACGGAATATTGTGCAAAACTACTTTAAAAATATTAATTCATGCCTTCAGCGCAAATATACAGCCCGATTTCATCGAAATTAAGCCCCGAAAGTGGCCGGGATTTTCTGATTGGTCCGGGACAAAAATCGCCCATCTTTTAACAAAACTAGTAGGCGCCAGCATCGCGCCAGCCATATCGCTCTCAGGCATCCACGAGCTAACAGGTTTTACATGACCTACTACCCTTTTAGTCGCTTGTCACTGTACATTGAGACATGAATTTACTCACAAATTAGCTTATGTAATGTTTTTAAAAATAACTTACTAGATATGAATTAAAATATGGAAACAACTACACTGAATTAAATTCTCGTGCAACTTAAATTCACCACTACAATACTGGAAGATTGAAGCGTAGAAGTAATTAGGGGTGCAGATAGCTCAGTGTCCGAGCAAAGCATGCTGGACGATTGAAGATTGGGGCAGTTTAATCCTTCCCTGGCAGCTAGCGCTGTGGCATTAAGAGAACTGGCGGGGAGTTGAAAACTGATTCTCCTTTTATACTCCTTTGGGCCGCTTCCCGATGCTTATAGGCTGGCGTCTTGACCGTGAGAGGGGTAGTGAAGGCATGACTGTTAATGTGATATCACCGACCAGCTGGAATATGGGAAGCAAAGACAAACGAAAATCCCACTAGTAGTGTTATCTAGTGGTGGATACAAGAACTCGTTGCCCATATGGATGGTTAATGTGGGCCGCTCAATAAAACAATGTACACTATCTAGAATCTCCATCCTACACGGTAGATAAAACAATCTCATTACTAGTTCGTACAAACGTTAATTAATGCTAACTTCGAAACTCACAAACAAAATTATGCGTATGATGGAGATGAAGTACTCTAATCACCATTGTTGAAATATGTCGTGCTTTAGTTTTTAACTTGGTGGTTTACACAACTGCCGAGTTTTTCTAAAAAGCGGAATTACGTTACGTTCAACATAAGTGACAAATGCTAATTGAATTATTAGCAAAGAGAAATGAATTTCAAGAAATGCAGAAAATCTGTATTTTATCATATATTTCTAGAAAAAGCAGGATGATGCCACACTAACTTTGATTAAAATAATACATTTTATGAAAGCTGTATTTAATGTTAAGTCCAGGTGAAGGCAACCTGGCAAAGCTAGGTTTAACATATATAAAACTGGTTGAGTTAAGTTAAACAAATAGCTATCACATTCAACAGCATCTAACTATCAGAGTGTGTTCTGGAGACACCTAATGACTGCATTTACCAGAATGGTAGTTGATGTAGCGGCTGAAGTGGGTCAGCGGTGGCTGCAGAGGTGGATCAGCGGTGGCTGAAGTGTTGAGCTTCTGGACTTAGGTATCTTCTGACTGGTAGTGACCCCAGCCTTTGGAAGCAGTGGGATCTCGAAGAGCACCAGTGGTTGCGCACCCCGGTGGCTGCCCCGGCCTTTACAAGTGGTGGAGCGTGGACTAGTGAGCTGAAGGTTGCTCTCCCTTTTATACTAATTTCCAAAGCTTTTAGGGTCTCAGCGGTGCAGGGTGGTGGTGGTTAGCCTCGTTCTCAGTGATTGAGAATTCTTGTCGCTGAAGTGTGAGAGGTGCTGGAGGTTGGAGTTGCTGGGTGCTGCCATCAGGTGGCGAGTTTTAGAACTAGTACGGCCGTTGCTAGAGGCTGCCGGTGTCTCGGCCAACAGTACAATTCTACGTTGGCTGTCTAATGCATGGAGTCTCCTTGCACGACTAGTAAAAATTTATTTCAGCCACTGTATTTGCCTTTCCCCAGGGGCAGGGTACTCTCAGATGGGGTGGAGTGGTCCATAGAGTGTGCCTCTGCGGTGCAGCATGTTGGCATGCGTCAATACATAACTGTGAATCAGATTTCATTACTGTATAAACAGCAGCCAAACAACTAACAGGCTTCGATAAAGATGTACATGCAGCCCACATGCTGAACATCGAAGATCATTACTACGATATTATGGCAATATTGTAGAATCTCTTGCGAGCAAGTCGGAGGCAGCACAGGCAGTGGTTACCAGTTCACATAAGGTTAATCTCCTTGCCACAGTTCAGTGGAAGTGCAAAAGACTGATCTTGCCTATGTCAGATGAAAATTTTGAAGTTGCATGGCAGTTGTTATCGGAGCGATATTTGAACAAAAGATGAATTGTTTCTTTGCACGTGGAAGCTGTGCTGAATCGCCCACCTCACTGCGACAGTTGCTGTCAGTTGTAACAGAGAATGTGGCAGCACTGGAAGCTCTGAAGGTTCCTGTGTAGCACTGGGACTTAATCTTACTGCCCATCTATTGCAGGAAGCTGGATGCCCCACTTCAAACACAGTGGATGATGGCTTTGACAGACACTGAGCTTCCACTTGCAAGTCCTTTGCGCAGTTTTTAAAAAAATGTTATGCTATGGAAGCAATTACATCAATATCTAGGCTGGCATCCTTAAATATTGAACCTGCGCATGTTTCAGGAAATTGTATACTGGCTTAAGGTTACCATTCATCTAATGTCTTTTATGGTGAAACCTACCCCTTCTTGCAACACCGCACATTTGTTGTATAAATGCCCCCACTTTCAACAGAAATAAGGAGCAAGTTACACTTGTCAAGGAACTCAAACTACAGTGTAACCTCTTAATTAAGAGGATTGATAACAGTACAAAAATCCTAGTATCTATGAGTACTTCTAGTAAACAAATGTATGCGTTAAAATGAAATTCGGAAATGCAAACAATGTCATGAGTTACCAGAAGTAAGGGCGGGAGTTATATTATTATGTATGTTGGTGGATATATCTGCTATTAAGGAGTATACTATGCAAGTAGGGCGACAGGCCTGTGTTTATTACGAAGAATGTGATATGTAATTGCTTTGCGAGTTATTTGTAAGCTTTGCATTCCACAATTTTCACGTGTCACCACAAAACGCTGCAAAAAAAATGGCCATCCGTATGAACAAGTAAACCGTATAGTCACTCGCTCATTGCTTGTGATTGGCCAAAATGAATACTGCCGTATCAGTAACGCATCTTGTGATTGGCCCAACGAATGAGGTAGCACTATTCAGTACAAAAATTGCAGCCAAAATTTTTTATATATGTGCAATGTTTGCAGCCATATTCCATTTCGCAGTTGTAGTAAACTAAATGGTCATGTGACCCACTCTAGTATAAGAAAATGACTATGTATTTTATATTTTAGTGTTTATATTTTAGTACGCAACAAATCTTTTGTACTAACTACATAATGTATAAAACATCAAGTCACCACCATACTAGTTTTGAAATCAAGACATTTGTAAAACTAAATTACAACATTACCAATTGGAACTCGGGTTTCAAAATTATCTGACCGCATTATATTTAATCAACACCCTTATACACCCACCGCATGCAATGATATGGCAGATTATCAACAAATATGTACAGGATAGCTACAGAAGTTGTACTGAACAATTCCCTGACAATTCCTTAAAATAAAATACTATGTTACTGAACTAAATGTTCAGTGATACTATTACTTACCTAAGGTTTCACTTTACTCCATCCTGGGCATTCCTGCAACCAGTCACGAAACTCAGGATCCTATAGCAACAAATCATTAAACACAGTTTTCCTGTGTTTGGACGTAGTAACTTAATACTATTTCACACAGGCATGGAAAAATAAAACTGCGCAAGCAATTTTAACTATCAAATTCGTTTCAAGCCCAAAGTAACTATTAGCATGGTATGCCCCCGTAACACATGCTTCTGAACATTTTAACATATCTCACGTGCAATAATCTTCAAACCATCGTCATACATTATAATATGGGAAACTTATTGATGGTCGCATAAACACTTTGTAAATACATCCAAACAGAAAATGACAGGAGCGAAGGAGGCCTTTCCTAGCAGATGTCCTGTTTGTTTCCATATGCCTCTCAAGCTGCTCATGCGCAGTGTGTTCGAGGTGTGGAAAAAAAAAAAAAAACACAAATGGAACGGAAAGAAAATGAGCTCTATTATGAAGCTAAATGTGATTTCTTTATCACATGGTGTAAAAAGCACATGGTCTTTTCAGTTATTTGTGTAATTACCCTCACGACTCTAGGAAATGTTTTCTGTAACAAGGACATGTCTTCAGAGTTCTATCATGAGACATATTTTAGCATAATGCAAAAATTCCCTGACATTTCCCTGTTTTTTTTTTTACTCTATAAAATTCCGTGATATTTCCTGGTTTTCCCTGTTTGTAGCCACCCTAATGTAGCCCAGCAAAAAAAATTTACAAAAATAAGACACAGCGAAGCAACAAAAGATAAGAAAAAAATGTGCACTCTCCCTTTCTCTGTCACATTGGCCATTTTCAACTGCTGCAGTGCTGTGAAATGTAGAAATGTTCCCAATCCAACAATGTTAATGTAAACGCACAATACGAAGGCTAATTATGTCAATATAAATTAAAAGTACAAATATGGACATACTATATTGAAATAAGACACTCATGTTACAAATCAGTAGGGCTTATTTACAAAGAAAACCCTATTTACAAAATAACCAATCAAGAGTCATTTGCTTTAACTTCTCGCCACTGTGCTTGATGACAAAACTTTCCACGTGTTGGACAGTGGACAGGTCTCTCTTACACTGGCATTTGCTGACGTGTTGAAATTTCTGAGAATGGCCAGAGCTTCTAGCGCAGCTGCTTGAGTTGGAGCTTGTAGCACATCTTCATCTTCTTCATTGCCATCTTCGGAGATTTCTTTGCTTGTGGTGGCCAGTTGAATCAGTCGGTCATCCGTCATTTCCCCGCACACACAGACACTTTTGTCTGCTACTACAAAGTCTTCAAATGTGCATGGCACTTCTACCTACTCTGCAAGCAGGTGCCAACATTCTGGTTCGTGTGGTTCGTCTGGCTGTTGTTATTCATCAGCCTCCTCCTGCAGCTCCTGTGCTTTGTCTGCGTTTTTGCTGCATGACGAAAACATCCAGCAATAGTTTTTGACTGGATTTTCTCCCAAGACACCGCAATGCCTCTTATGGCATCCAGGACATTCCGTTTCAGCAAAGCCTTGCCCAGCGACGCCTTCTTCAGCAACAAGCCCATAGCAGCAAACTTGTACGTTTTTTTCGTATTTTGTCTGAATTTTTGCAGTTTGTTCGATTTTACGAATTGTGTAAATTTTCTTGCGAATTTCAATATCTTCATTTCATGTTTACTTTGTTTGAATTGCAGTACTACCAAGTATTACAGACTTTCCGTAATTATTACTGATCTTAGTGTTCAGTTACGGAATTACAGAGGCTTTTTTTTTGTCTGTTCATACATACGGTACAATATATTGTCTACCATATTCTGTAAATATTGTACTACTACCAGAAGCATACATGCGAGTCAACAATTTTGGTATTCTCTGCGAACAGTGCGATAAATTCTGTATCACATGCAATAAAGGTCATGTCGAAGGCAACACACTAGCAAAATTACAGACACGATATTACCAGCCCAGTTAACGCAGTTTTGTGAGTGCCTTTTTCTCATTGTGTTTATACGAGTATTATATTGGTGTTGTCAGAATATTTTGTCAGTAGTTTTATTTGCTTTCTTTAAGCATAGTTGGTTGTAGGTATTGTTGTAGTGCGTTGTCTGGAATGAAGTGTAATATTAGTGAGTACGTGTTTACCGTTTCATAAAACTGCACGTTCCGCCATATAATTTATGTACCTAACTAAGTTTAAATTTGTAGGTTTCAAGAATCTTGTGCAGTGTTGATTTTACTGAATGATTCTGCAAATTAATTATTTAAAGCTATGAACAAATGTGATTTTAGTGAAGTAAACTTGCAAGGATTTCCATAGAAAAATGTGTTCAAGTGGTTATGAATTTTACAAATAGTAAGTCGGCGTGTTTTGTAAATAATGTACTTGAAAACCATTTCTTTGTTATTCAAATGCACGCGGCCTGAAAAAGCCGCACTATCAACACTTTTGTAGTGTGTAAATAATATTTCTTTATTTGCCTCTATTTTTTAAATTTGAGTGTAAGGTTAACTTTTTTTTTGTGTGCGTGCGTGCGTGCGTGCGTGCGTCGTGTGTGGTGTGTGTTTGTGTGCGTGTGTGTGTGTGCGTGCCTATATATATATGGATTCTAACAGCTACGTATTCATCAGGTTTTTTTTTTTTTTTTTTTTTTTTTTTTTTTTTTTTTTTTTTTTTTTTTCCATTAAAGTTAAAAAATTTTAGAAGTTACAATAATTTAAGTGGTATTTCGGTACAAGCAAAATTTTACGTCTCTCTATCAAAACAAAGTGCAGCTCAAAATTCTACACACTCCTAAGAACATCAAAACAATGCCGTCTTACGAAAAACGATAAACTAAAGCCTGCCTCCCTCACTGTTTCCTTTTCCCCTCGAAATAAAATAAACAGAACCCCAACAATCTTAACTTGGCCATTACAAAAATAAAACAGGTTAGAATGCTAACTTAGCTCTAATATCCTACATTGATTTATAGGCGGAAGTTAGCTAACGTCATTCTTTCAGTGCCTGTCGTGACAGGGAACGCGAGGAAAGAGGAAAATTCAAGTGTGCATTGGTCTCAAAACATTTGTTTAAAGAACAATAATTCCAATAAAACCACTACAATTTTAAATATCATTACTGTAAGTTTCCTTGTAAGGGATAAGTAAGAAGGTATGGATGTGACTTATTTATGTTTTTAACATATCCTGGCGATTATATGTTGAAATCAGTTTTCTGGTTCACCTATGTGCATATGTGTTTTGTGTATAACAACTGTATTTTGAAGAGAAATTTCATCACTCATGAATTACGCATTGTTTTTTTTTTTTTTTTGCATATAACTGTGATTTCTGATAGGTGTGGTTGGTAGGTTGCAGCTCTGTATTAATTTTGTAATTTAGGGTTAAAATGTTAAACTAACAAGTAAGAAAGTAGGCTTGTGTGGAAGAAATTGTCTTTAAAGTAAGTACTGTAGGTTATTGGAAAAATGCCATGACTAGTTACATTAAAATTTACATTTTCAAAATGTTGTACTAATTGAGGATATGAAAAGTTGGCAGGTATGCGAGCCCAGAAGCATGGTCCTGAAATGTTGCTTCAGAAGCCGGAACACGCCTTGGTCAAGCGGTTGCAATACGTTTGTAGAATTAGGTGGTTAAAACACAACTTCGATGTTTCTGAGGCATACCTTTGTATGTGCTGAGCAGTGTTCAACATATAACATGATTTTCCTGTTTTTCGCGACCATCCAGGCATCAGATGAGTGAAGCGACTGCTTGAATACTTCTGATGTCATCCAAGCCTTTTTGTTTGCTGTGTAGGTGCACAGAATGTTTCACACACCATGGAAGGCACGAGGCTTTGCAGATTTCACAATAACAAAAGGTTTCGGTTTGTCTGAGCCATCCATGTTAGCACAACACAGAACAGTGACATGCTCATTACTCCTCTTGCCCCCTTTGCACTAGTCACCCTTT
This sequence comes from Dryococelus australis, assembly GCA_029891345.1. Lineage (NCBI taxonomy): Eukaryota > Metazoa > Arthropoda > Insecta > Phasmatodea > Phasmatidae > Dryococelus > Dryococelus australis. The sequence goes on along the minus strand of CM056995.1, from coordinate 178,409,435 downwards.
ACTGCCAGGGTTTTGTCGGGCATCGAATTATAAAACAAGCCAGACTCATCTGCATTGTAAACGTTTTACGGTTCATACAGTCTCCAAATTTGCTGTAAGTACAGATACCAGTCATTGACTGCAGTTTCACTCACACATGCAAATTCGCCCGATATTTTGTGTAGAGCGGTGCCTCAACTATTTTTAAAAAGTTGCAGCCAGCCTTCACTGCACTCAAAATTGTCAATTTGCATGCGTACAGTAAGCTCCGTGGCCTTTGCTTTAAGCATTGGTCCACAGATGGGAAGACCTGCGGCATGTTGTTGGGAAAACCATTCAAACAAAGAGGTCTTCAACTCAGAGTGATCGACACCATTAAAAGTTTTGTTGTGTCCGGCAATATTATGCGTTAACACTACATCTTTAATTTTGTTCTTATTTTTGATGATGTTGAAGAGTGTTGAAATCCTGAGTCTGAAGCACCTTCCGGTTTCAGTTTTATTGACACACCCTTCTTCACATGCCTTTACAATTTCAAATTTTGTGGCAACATCAATAGCTTTATGTTTACTGGCACTGGTATTACTGTGGAACTTGCCATTGTTACACTCACGTTTTGCCAACCACGTGTTAATGATAACAAAACTACAGCGATGTAGTGTGTGCAGTACTATGTACATCAAAATGTATTGTACACGTATAAAATCTAACTCAAGTTCGAAATTGATGCTAATGAGACATGACCACAATACAAAAACAACAGGTGTATGCAACCTCGAGAACAGCTAAAAGAAGTACGTGAGTGATGCCACATACAGACTGGACGGGAGTAGTGAAATGGTATTTAGGTCAAGATGAGGATGTCGGCAGGAGAGAGAGAGAAGCAAGCACCTGGCAGTGTTGCCAAATGCAGCGGCCATTCCACCGTTGCCACTTCTTCTGTTTCCAACACAATGCACCGAATTGCACGCTAAAAGAATGTGTAATCATTGTACAGTAATTACGACAATTATTACACGTGTCTACATTTAGTATATTTACTCTAATTTTTAAATTTTCTGAGACAAATCACTTGCATCTACTACAGTGTACATGAAAATACCGCTCGTAAATACCAAACACTTTTACTATAAATTGCATATACAAATTGATGGTGCATTATAAAACGATCGCAACTATGAAGGCCTCGTTAAGGACCATACTTGCATTACTCTCTGCTGCACTTCGCAGAGTCGTCTATTAGAGGATGTCGCAGATGGATCAGGACAATCCCTAGATGTGCCAGATAGCAGCTCGAGTGGTGTGCGCCTTCTCATTTTTGAGGACACCCAACAGTGCTGTGGTTACGGTGTCAACTGGTGTAATTGATGTACAAGATGTGCCAGGGGCCTTCCAACCCATCAGTGTTACTGAACTCTGCTGGTAAAGCCAATTTCATCTCTGATAATTTCTTATCTCGCTTGGGTATCCCTTGTAGGAAGAAAACTCAACCACATCAGTGAGTCTCTCAGGCTCCTTTTAACATTGCTCGTGGTGTGGTTTCTTGTGTGCTAAAGCCTTGTAGGCAGATGGGACAGTATTTTCAATAGATGCCTTTGTGTTACCTCACGTAGTCAGACACATCCCATCTGCACTTGTGCACCCCCAAGCCTGGGGCCATCTTGCCCATCTGCAGTTGGCAGACCCAGCCATTGTGACTCCAGGATCATTTGGTATGCTGCTGGGTGCAGAGCTTTTCCCCTACTTATTGAAAGGAAGCAAGTGTGAGGATGGACGGCCTGGTACTCCAGTAGCTCTGCACATACACTTTGGGTGGATCGTGATGGGAAAGGTCTGCATCAGTTTTCCTCATTTGCAGTGATCACATATTTCATCATTCTTTGTGGCTTCCGGTTTAAGCCCATCACTGGACACTGTTGTGGAACAACTTTGGAAACTATAAGAACTGCCTCCTGATAAACCTACACCATCACCAGATGATGTCTTCTATGAAAAGTTGTTTGTAGAAGGCTATGCTTGTAATGAAAATGGTCGCTACAGTGTTGTACTTTCGTTCAAGTTCAGACCCTGATTTCGTAGACTCCTACTCCACTGCACTGTGTCGTTTCCATTCACTTGAGGGTGATTTTAAACACCAGCTAGGTATCAGTGCAAGTCATGGCCTCACAAGGTTTATCTAGAGGCACAGGAGAGTTTAATTGACTGACCTTATTGTCGACTTATTGGGCCCCGGCTGATGCACAATTTTGGGTGCAAGGCCTAGCAGACGGTACGGCTGATGGACTGGTAAACTGCCACTGGTTTACTTGCTCTTGCTGGGGCCTGGGGTAGCTCCTTGGTCTGCGGCTGGTGTGGTGGCTTGTGACTTGAGCTGGAACAGAGTAGGACCCATGGATGGTTGCTGGGCCATCACACTGCAACCAGAAGTAGGTGATTCCCAGCGATACTTCCAGTCTCTGGTGGATGTCAGTCACCACTGGGTGAGGTCGGCTGGCAGTCTTGGTGAGAGGCTGGAATAAAGCGTGGGAGGGAACTGGCAGTTGAGGTCTCTCCAGCTGATGTGCAGCTGAACTGGATTGTAGCTCCTGTTAGCGTCGGTTGTGGTTGTAGAGCATTGGGTGTCATCTGGGTGCCAGGCAACTACAGTGGGTGTAGGTCCAAGTGAGGGCAAATCTCCAGACCCAGTATGTCACACACTCTGGCAACAGTTCTGCGCGGGGGAGAGAGCGGATCAACTGGACTTGTGGTCTGATAACTCTTGGATTGAGCTACTAGTGGTTGGGGCTTTACTTTACTGCAGATTAGGTGTATAGTACGGGTGGCCATCATCTGTGAATGGAGCCAGCAGTCCTATACTAGTTTGGTAAATGGAGATTCAAGTGGGCAGTCTCCTGCTTTGCTCTGGGGAGTCATCGTCTACTGAGGCTTGAACAGTCACCTTAGAAAATATAACTCTGAGGTTTTGAGAGAAACACATATTTATTCCATCAGTGGCCCATAGTACCTCCTAACTGGTGCTGAACGGAAGTTAGACCATGTGTATCCAGTTGATGGAGTCCTGGTCCTAAACTAGCTAGCTAGCTATGAAAATAACTGACCCTAACTCACTCTCACCATTCTCAAGAAGGAACCTTCGGGGCAGTAGTGGTGGTGCCAACACTGCCAGAGGGGACAGTGCGATTGCCGTTACCAGAAGGGTAGGCAAGGGAAGATGTGTTGAAGACGTCTTTGAGGACTGCTGGAGCAGAGTTGAAGAGCTTCTGGTCTGTCGCTAGGACTTGGAGGGTGGCAGAGCGCGCTATCAGAAGAGCTAGTAGAACAAAGTGTCGGAGCTGCTTGGCTCTGAAGAGAGCCAAAGAACAACTCCAGATACTAACTCCTGGTATCCTGCCTTAGGGCCCTCTGTGATGTGGGGGTGACGAGGCTGTCTGCTGGCACCACTAGCGCATCCCATGGTCTGCTGTGTGAGGATACTGTCTCGGTCGCCCTGTCAGTGGTGCATTCACACTTCGAAGAGGTTGACATCGGGCAAATAGTACAAGCTGACGTTTCTGTAATAGCCCCCGCGACAAGGGGCGTATCTTGTAGACACTCTGGTGCTAGTAGTTTTGTTTCCAATCTCGCTTGGGGTGATGTGAAGGCATGCTTAGATGAGGCAGAGTCATGTGTAGGATAGTCAGGATATGCTTCATGTGTTGTATTTTGGAGAATGTTTGTTTATTACTGCATGTGAGGAGAACATGGAAATTGTGCAACCGGAAGGTGGACGTTATTCCACAACTGGATTGTGCAATATGTCTGTGGTTGATTGTCCAACTTTTAGCAGCTCCTGTAGTGCAATGATAACACGTATAAATAATTTTATTGTACTCTCAAGGTTATTCCCTGAATATGCTGGATATTGGGTGTAATTTTACTGTGGTCAGAAATGTTTTTACTAGAGTTGTTTAGATACCGATACTAAGTATCTGTTTCTGTCAATTCTTTGCCTTTTTTCAGTGTATCTGTATCAGGTATGGTATTGGGTCGATACATTAGTATCGGTTGTAGACAATGAAGTCAGGTTATTACTTTAATGAGACAGAAATATTACAGTTTTTTGGTGTGTATATGTCGCACATTAAAAAAAGGGGGGGGGGGGGGGACAAATAAATTGCAGCCACCAACAATTTTTTGTGGTCCCAGCAAAATTCCCATTTAAATAATGTTAACATAACATTTTATCGTATGTTGCTCTGATAGAAGTATATTTCGGGTCCTGTCATGCAAGTTTTCCCGCAACTATAGTTTTTAAGCTGGTTCTTTATGCAAACAGCTAGTAACTGGATGTGAAATATGTCACGCATGCCACCATTTATAACTACTGTGCTGCACTTTGTCTAGTGTCTTATCTTCCCAACATGTCTGTGGGCGCTGTGGCATGGTGCGACACACGAGACTAGTTCTGGTTGCTACACCCTTACACATCTGACAGCATGGCGACCTGGAGTCCTCTCTCTCACCCGTCCATCTGTCTCCCAGTCGTGCACCTTCCTCCCCTCACAAGCAGTGAGGGGAAGCAGTGGTCTGTAGAGATAAACTAAACCAGTATTTCTCGGGAACATCCCATACCTGTTCTTGTTCCCAGTTGATACCTGTTATTAAGAATGCTTGTTATGGGTAAACTGTATGCTAGGCGGCATTGTTCCACTATCTCACTTTGTTCTCGAATACCTGTTATTATCCATATACTGGGCTGATCTTTTTCGCTACCTCTATGTAGCGCATAGTTGGATTTCAACTTGCTTTCTGAAAATATTAATAACTATTTGAAGTCGACAATTGGGAAAATGGCGGACCAAGCCATTCTCGTGTTGATAATATAACATTTCACGCATCGAACTAATGTATCGATACTGTTTCGTAACATTTATAGCAAATTAATACTATTGTGTTGGTAATTTTTGTACTGTATAAGAATTATGTTCTAAAAGCAACATTAGTGACTTTTCTAATTGCAAAAATAAAAAGTGATAAAACCAAATTTGTTGCTTTATCAAGTATGAGTAGTCTCTCTAAATAATTTCCTATTTAATACGCATCACCAGCATACAAGTATAAAAAATTTTAAATGAACAAATAGCTTTATTTCCCACGAATTAAAACATTTTTTGGAAATTAGCTTCTTGAAAGTTGCTGTTGTGCTGATTATGTATTTGTGATCCACGCGACTTTGTAGTCCCAAGCAACAAGAAAAATTGAATCCTAAATATTTATCACTACGTTTTTTTTTTAAATCAAGGACATATTAATGCCATTTTTTTTTTTGTTTTACAGGTTGGATGTATGCATGTTTTTTTACAGTGCAGGCAGAATATTGGTGGTTGGTGTGGGGCAGGTGGGGGGAGTTGGCATCTGCCCGCACCCCTTTTTTACTTTCAATTCTAAATTAAGGTTTTTTTTTTAGTAAAGTGGTTATACCAGAACATGAATGTCAAGCTTCTGAAACTTGTGTTTCATATGTTGTATGTGCTGGAAATGAGTAAAAATATTACAAAGATATTTATTAGTGGAAAAGAAAATTCGAAAATGGAATAGATTTTGCAGAACTAATAGTGAAACTGAAACTATTATACACAGCGTAAATGCCACCTGCCATGGTAATTCAATGAACGTGAATCACCAAAATCGTATAAAACATAAGTAATTCCCAGTCTAAAACACGCAACGGTAAATGTAAACAAATGTTTTGCCACCTCAAGCCTGTAGAGCACAGGGTAATCATTTTTGGTACAGAAAATAGCCACCTGTCCGATATTAGTCTATAGTATTTGGCAACAGTGTTTTCGTTCTTCTGTGAAATAACTAGTTTCGGAAAGCTGTTAAAATGTCTTATTTATTTAATGCTTCAGCTAATTAATTTGTGTCAATGGCAGTGAAACGTGTAGTAAGAATTATAACAGAACGTGTATTCAGGAGTTGCAAATAGGAATTACAAATAGTAAGTCAGTGTGTATTGTAAACAACTTATTTTGAATCTGTTTTGCAGTGTAAAAATAACACGTTTATTGTATGGAAAACTAACTTTACCAAAAACATTTACATCTCAAGCGTGTTTAATATTCGGATTGTTGCCAAATATTATTTATAGCGTTTTCTTTCAGTTAAAACCTGACAGGTTACATAATAATTTAAATTATTGGCAGATGTAAGGTTTGTTCACGTGACTTGGGCTTTCTTCTATTTCTGCTCTTTTCGTGCGCTTTTCTTGCTCTTTTTCATTTTGAGCATTCGTTTGACCGGAAGTGTTTTTTTGGATGGCTGTTCAGGCATCAGGAGCACCGTTCCTTTTATAACAAAGGTCATGAACTTTCTGCTCTTGTTGTCGAGGAAGAGTAGAGGAGCAGTGAAATCGAGAGCAAGGATAAAAGGTGCCAAATTTGTGTGTTTATAGTCTGAACAGTACGAGATAATGCTAGCTTTGTTTTGAAATATTTTCTGTCATGTTTATTTATTTGCGAATATGTTTTGCCATCCTCTGAGAACTGCTGTAGGGCATATAAATATAATTGTAGATAATTATGAAAATGTTACTTTCATCCTTGAAGGCAAGTGTTAAAATGACAGTCACAGTGATAATTAAATACTTATCATAACCAATCACAGGCTACTTTAATGTGTCAAGCAATAAAACTGACACTGAATTCCCCCTAATAACCAATAATATTGGCAGTAACTTAGTTTTTGTTTTATAAGGCGTCGTAAGGTTAGAGTTATGTCGAAATTATGTCTGTCATTGCATAGCCCATTTTACAGTATTTGATGCTAGTAAGGTTACCAGGCGTCCTCTTTTAATGGGACATGCCCTTTTTTGCCACTTCGAAACTGTCTGTCGTCCTACAATGGCATACTCAAGTTAAAAATTACTTATTGATGATGATGTGATCAGCTGATTAGTAGTAAACAGTTTCGTGCCTCTTGGCGTTCGGTTGATAGCAGAAAAGAGCAGGGCGTTTTTTGCTCTTTCCTGCTCTCAGAAATTCTCAACTTGCTGTCGAGAGTAAAAAGCTCAGGTCCCCTGAACAAACCTTTTGGTAACAAAATGAAAATGGTGGCATATTTGGTAATTTGATATTTCGTATTTTGTATCTAGCAAATGTTAGCAGAAATACAAAATGACGAAATTAGTACCATGTTTGTTTTTACTTTAAAAACATGCGAATGAGTAAATAAAATTATTTATACACTACACATATTTTAAAAAGCATGTAAGTGTGCTATTTTTATATATTGTTCAACTAAATCTTTTTAAAGTCGTTATTGCATTATTTAATATTTTCTTATTTATTAACTTATTTGTAGCATTACGGTGGTATTTGCAGAAATATTACGACCTTTTGAAGCATTATGTTTAGATAAAAATGATTTGCTGTTAATGTAATAATGTATTGCCGCAAGTGCTAAACAAATGACTGTCGACATTGTCACAACTGATACCTATCAAATCACAAATTTACAAAATAACGAGCAAACTTTCGACTTCCATTTAAAGAGTGTATAATTAAAAATGATAGTCTCGTAAGAAGAGGTGTGAAACAATGCCGTCTCATGAAAGATGTTAATTTAGAAAGTGTCTCCTAATCCCATCCAATCCGCTGTCAATAAAATTAACAGAGCCCCATCAGTATGACTGCCATAACAAAAACGAGGTTGGTTGGAATGGTAATGTACATTTATCACAGCATTTGTTTACACTCATTGTTTTCTTCATAGACAGAGCAGCTGTTTAACAAGGATACATTGCGGCTGCACTACGTTTCTGGAACTGTCAAAATTTAGTGATCTTACGTTCAGTATTCTGAATGCAAGTACATATTTCGATTTTTTACATGCCATTTCTGTTTACAACCGGTATTTCATATTTGTTCTACATGTTTTGTATGTATACAATCTGTGAAGCCACACAAAACAACAAATAGAATAACAAATTTATCCTAATTTAGGTAGCATTAGAATTGGTATTGTTGTTTTTCATCCGGCGATTAACAATTCCCACGTTTCCTCTACCTGACTTAATCCAGAATTTAAAAAAAGTTATGCTTGTTTTTCTAAATAAAATTTGTAAGCTTTCTTAGTTCGAAAAATTGATATGCACATTTTTGATATACAAGTTTTAAATGATATTTTTAAAATTTAAGCTTTGCAGATTAAGGATTTTGTATATTACAAAGTGAATTTTGATACTTTATGTTAAGCATATTATTACTATAAATGTGAAAAAAAATATGGCATGGAAGTTATCTTGAATTAATGTATATTTCAGCCAAGGCAAGGAATAAGTCTATTTTTGCTTTGCATGTCATACTAAGCAAACACATTTAGATGATGTATAAGTGTTCTTTAGGGGAAATCATTGTTTCTGGTCTGAAACACTGAACAAATGTTAGATTATATTAAATTTTCATTGTGAAATTGTGGAAAATTTATTACTTGAAAGAAAATTAGTGCATGTGAAATTGCCGCCTGCAGTTTACGCCTTTTTTTTAACAGTTTCTATCCATTTTACTGATTGAAAACATTAAAAGTTGGCAAGTCTGCACTTACTGTGCAAGAACTGATTGTAGACGATGATACTCGGTACTTTTGAATAAAAAAGTTTCAATAATGCAATCAAACTTTTGTAAATTTCATTTTAATTTTTCGCAACCAAATTTATGATAAAAGTTGACAATCAAAGAAAAGTTATGCAATTTAATATTACAGGCTATGGAAACAAATTTGATATTTATGTACAGTATTTTGCAGTGTATAGGCCGCACCTGAAGTTTTTCATGAAAAATTAGGTAAATATTGTTAAGTCACAATTCTGTACAAACATAATGAATTCCGACCAAATTACTCCCTTATAAAAATTTGAGACAGAAAATTTGTATTATGTTGCAATGTTTACAAATATACGTTGTGCGATTACTATTCTACAGATGGTAACGTGACTATAAGTTTACATTTTACATATGCTAGATGGTTATTTTGTTTATGAACCCTAGTGAACTAATAATTGCATGAGTGGAAAGCCTTTTTTTTTTCTTTTCTTCCCTTCCCTTCCCTTCCTTTCTTTAAGTTGAAACATTAAAGTGTACTGTATGTTTACAAATTTCTAAAAATGTTTTGGGGGGAAAAAAAATTTTTCAATGCCAATATTTCTTATATAAGCGCTCCCCACTTTTTGTAGTAATTTTTTTTTTGTAAAAATGTGCGGCCTATACACGCAGAAATACGCTAACTTTGCATCTATGGTAGACCTGGCAAGTATTAAAAATTTATAAATATTTATATGACACTAAAAACACATCTGGCATGTTAATTATCTAACTAAGAAAGCTTAAAAAATTTTATTTAGAAAAAATAAGCATTACTTTTTTTCTTGATTAAGTCAGATAGATGAAATGCGGTTATTGTTTGTTGTTTTGTGTTGGTCGTTTTCACCGATTGTGCGCACACAAAACACGTAAAATAAATATGAAATACTGGTTGTAAACACAAATGGCACATAAATAATCTAATTACTTATGTACTTGCATTCAGAATACCTAACAGTTTTAGAAACTCAGAATGGCCACAATATATCCTTACGCCACAGCTGCTCTGTCTATATATAAAACAATGAGTGTAAACAAATGCTATGATCAATTTAGGTTACCATTCCAGCCTACCTTATTTTTGTTATGGCAAAGTCATACTGCTGGGCCTCTATTAATTTTATTGCACGTCGATTTGATGAAATTGGGAGATACTTTAGTTAAACGTCTTTCATGAGACAGCATTTTTTTGCATCTCTTCTTACAACACTGTATCATCATCAATTACATATTGTTTAGTTGATGATTCAGAAATTTGCTCATATGAAAGAAACATTCAAATTTTTATATAATTGGTTAAGTTTTAACCACTACTAAAGAAAACGTGATAAATATGTTGTTTCTGCCAATTTGAATATTAAGCACATACGGGACGTAAATATTTTTGGCAAAGTTCGTTTTCCATACAATAAAAGTGTTATTTTTAACACTGCAAAACAGAGTTGAAATAATAGTTTGCTAGACTCCATACATTTATAACATTCTAATAACCATTTAAAAATACGTTATTTACAATACACACTTACTTACTGTTCGTAATTCCTATGTGCAACTCCTGAATACATGTTGTTCTATTGCAATCCTTACTACTCCTTTCCCTGCCATCAATACAAATAATTAGCTGAATCATCCAATAAATACGACACTTGACCGAGCCATATACACGTGTCAGTAAAAAGTATTGAAAAAAGTATTGATATGTACGTTGCGATACTCAGTACTTTCGATAGGGCCCAGTATCGAGGTACCAAACTATCGAATGTCCCATCTCTAATTTTAATAATGTGCTGCTTAAGATTTGAAACTGATGATTTGTAAAATAACTTTTGTTTACACAAATCACAAGAAGCATACTCACAATCAATTTCTGTAAATCATGATGAAATATAGGTAGTTTTCTTTCGATTCTATTTTTCACTCATCTTAATACTACCCAAAAAAAATCTAGTGATTATGAAGACATGACTTTTCAAACACAAACTCCAGTATTTACGATTTACATACTAGAAAATGTGAGGAAATAGCTAGAAGTGTGGGATTCCCTACAAAGTCAAAAAACGTCGGGCATTATGAATCACCATTCTTATAACCACATACCTCCTCATATAAGTTCTGTAGCCGCCGTTTTTTTTATATAGTTTCAGTGTGTCAAAAACACTGGTAAAATGAGCAATTTTCTTGGCCAAGCTGTTGTGTGTTCATGGCAATTTTAAATTGGTATTGAGTTTCGTGAGGATGTTTTGGTATCAAAACTGGTATCGAGAATATGTAATATCGACCCATCCCTAGAAAATACAGAAATTGATTTCCAAGGCAGTTACCAAGGATATCATACTGGAGCCCGAGACTCATCAGGGAGATTGTCAGTAAAGTGTATTGTTAGTAATAAATTAGTTCCGGAATTTTTCACATACATCTTATATTCCACAATAAAATGCACTGTTATATACTGCAGTATTGAGAAATATAAAGAAAGAAAAATAAATAAACAAATTAATTAACATCTTCCATACTTGACAGTCAGTAGTTGGCCACCTTGTTGGACTTGTCTTCATCCTTCACCATTGTTCGTTCCACTCCTCTCTTGTAAACTTCTGTTCACTCCAGTGCCCTTGTTGATTAGCGGCCGGAACGCTCTCCTCCTACCAAGGGAAACCGTGTTTGATTCCGAGCAGAGTCTGAATTGTGCCAGACAATGCTGCTGGTTTGCATGTTTCCTCCTGGCCTCATATTCCAACGCTGCTTAACATCCACCTCGTTTCACCCTCATCAGCTCTCAAGGCCTCTCCACTGCATTTCAGCGAGCCATCTCAACCTTGGTCTTCCTCTCACTGCCATACCTTCAAACTGCTATCCAAACATCCTTCCTTCTCCAGTCTCATCATGTTTCGATGGAGATGTGTCGAGTGTTGGCATAGCAAGTTGCTGGTCGTGGATGATGTGCGGAGGGTAATGATGGTGGTTGTTACAGATTAAGCGTAGCAGTCAGCTGGCGATGGAGGGGGCAGCGGCAGGACTTGTGCCGGTGTCTCCTGCTGGCAGCTCTGTGGATGAGTGTTGGGAGGTGTGGGTCCACGAGGAGTGTGTTGTGTGGGCTGGTGGAGTGTACCTTGTCGGCTCTCGCATCGCTGGCCTACAGGAGGCTGTCTGGAGCGCCGTACACACTGTGAGTAGCCCACCTCTCTCTCTCTCTCTCGCACACACACACACTCTCTCTCTCTCTCTCTCTCTCTCTCTCTCTCTATATATATATATATATATATATATATATATTATATATATATATATATATATATATATAATATATATATATAAAATGTCGCTGTACTCTACGTGGCCACTCTTGTACCTGCACCTTGGTTTCACCTTTCAACTATATTAATTTAAAACATGGTTTTAAACCTCAGCTCAAGTTTTGTGTTTCAGTGTAAAAAGAAGATGAGAACTCGCTGGTACTATAAGTTAATCAATTTTTCTGTAAAACTACCACGGGTAAGTCATTTAGTAATTCATTTGTATTAACATTAATAAAAGTCAGTGTTGCAGCCAATAACTTTTGTGGGATCCTTAAAATTGCAGTGAAAAATCCTTAAAATTCTTTTAATGAATTATATAATTCTCAAGTACAGTGGAGCTTCTACGTGTTGAACTCAAATGGATTGAAATCCTGTATCCATGGAACATATTTTGTGGTCCCATTTTTGATTTATCTGTATTTCAAGACCACATTCATTGAAATTCCACATGTGTTGTAATGTCCCCTGAGAAACTATGGATAGAGAATCCACTATACATGCTAACAAAAGATATGGCAGTACTTCTTTGTGCTATCACTGTGACACAGGAATTAAAAGAATACCAAATGTGTTGTACATTTTTTAATAATATGTAACACTCACCAGCCCTGAAGCTGAAATTTTGGTTCTTATATATAAAAATCCTGTAAAATCTTCAACTCGTTGGGTCAAATTTTGTAAAATTGATATTTAAGAAATTGGCTACTTACAGAAAAAACAAGTGGATATAAAGAATGTTTTCCTATTAATATACATTGTTTTAGTTTGTAATGTACAAACCCTTGTAATTATTTTCTTCACCAACACTTACACTTTTGTTTATAAAACTGTACAGGCAAAAATTTTTGTTTCCTCTCCATTGCGATATCAATGCCAGACCAAAACACAAGTCACCTAATTTTGATTGCCTACGCAAAAATGTCAAAGTGCTGCAAAGGTTCTTTTCAATAACAGCCTTGACCTTTGCATGTGATCATACAGCCATGAACAGAAATACAGTTGACTCACGTACTGAAATTGCATGTAGCGATAAACCGTATCCACAGTTAATTTTCAGTGGCACTGCAAAACTCCTATATAAACTATGATAAAGCTAACTGCTTGTATCGTTATCAGATGGTGTGTCAATTGAAGTATATTTTTGGTCCCATCACCTAAGATATCCCACAACAATAGTTTTTAAGCTGTTTGTTTATGCAAACGTTTAGTAATTGGATATGAAATACGTCCGTGTGCCGCCATGTTTATCACTGCTCAGTTGCATGTTCAGTCTTTACAATGTCTGCGCTGCGGTGTGTGTCTCGCTACCTACCTCCCCTACACAACTGACAAGAGGGGAAGTGGTTACCTAGCAATCAGCGTGGCGACCCAGCATCCTCTCTCTCTTTCCTCTTTTTCTGTCTTTCTTAGTTATGTACCTTCCTTCCTGCCCCTTAAAAGCCTTCAAGAGGGGAAATTGTTGTATAGCAACAGAAAAACACACACACCCTCCCTCCCACCATCCCTCCCCCCCCCCCCCCCCCTCCGCCCTGCTTGTCTTCACATGCCGGTAACATAGGAATTTTTTCAAGATTATCCATAGCTCAAAATAGTTGCACCTAACATTACTTGTGTTTCAAAGCAAATAGTTTCACCTTATTACGTTACGCAAAACATTTGCATGTCACATTGCTGCGTAGCACGTTTGCGCACACTACAGGCGACTTCGTCCCATCAACGAGCAGGCAAGAGCTCAGGGCAAGTCACAAATAGTGGCGAACTACTTTTCAAGTGCCCACTGATGAAATCCATGCGTTGTACAGCAACAGACACGTAAAAATAATTAACGTTATTAATTATGAATTGTACTGCCCACCCAGAATCCGTCATGCGAGTGCCACCCCTGCTAGACAAGATTGTTTTACCAGACGCACCACTACCCTGCGATTATCTGAGAAGGAAGTTCCAGTGATACCAAGAGATTGCAGCACGTCTGCTGCCCTGTAACGTCACACCTACCAGCCTCGGACCAAGGTGGATAAATTTGTCGTCGCCTCAATGCAGGGATATAAGAAATAAGGGGCGCCTCCGCAACCCCGATAAACCAACCCGTGCAATGATAGGCTATGCTAACCCACACCCCTGTAAGATTGCTGATCAAGGGATTTTCGACTATATAAAGAAACCTGAGGAAACCTCTAGTCAGAGATGCCGCGCTCACTGGCCGCACAGGTCAGCGAACTCTCCCTGGTCTGGGAAGACCTCTCTCCTTTCCTAGAGCCTGCAATGGCTCCAGCCTCTCCAGCAGCTTGCAGAAAGCTCTACCACTTCCTGCAACATAAGACTGCATGTCACTCCAGAGCTAATCAGACGACCCAGACTCTGCAACCCTTTTACCCCAGTCAAACTCCTTGACTCCACGGTAGCAGGTCGTCGCGATTTATTACTAGGGATGTAACAATTCCACTTTTCCTCAAATGTCAATGCGATACCACTCTCAATTCTCAATTCCAAAACTCAACTTTAGTTACTGTTAATTACTTTACAGAACTAATTAATGTATAGGAAGGTGTGAAATTTAATTATTTAAACTAGGCCTACATTAGCAGTAGGCCTATTACTAACATACATAATATAAAACTCAAACAGTTTCATATGAAATTTCAAACAGTTAAAAAGAGGCATAGTATGATGATATATATATATTAGTCTGACGTTCTGTTTTATCGGACGCTGACCTGGCCGCCAGAAAAAACCTATTAGCATGTTGCACAGCGCTTGCACGTGTGCGCCACTTGTGAAGACCCGACTGTACGCAGGCAGGTCTACACAGTAGTGCGCCAACTCCAGCCGATGATCTTGAAACGTTGTAACACAACACTGCTCCATTCGTTCACTATCAGTACAGAGTGGTATTAGCCAATGTGTCGACGTGTTGTCTGCATTCTGTTCCTATGACTTTCTGTTGTTGATTTTTACTGCTGTAGTACAGTTTTTATTTATCGTGTTCTGTGGTGCATTATAATGGCTCCAAAGAGGAAAAAAGTGACTGTTTCAATGGAAGAAAAACTAAAAGCTTAGAAGGGATTGGACAACGGTGAAACATTATTAAAAGTGGCACAGAATTATAATGTTGGAAAAATTATCATGGGAGACTGGAGGAGGAACCAAAATGAGATAGAAAAGTGATGTTCCGAGCAAGTGACAGCTACAAGAAAGAAAAGCCATGAAAAAATGTGAGTACGAAAAAGTTAGCGAAGCTTTGTTTCTGTGGTTCACTCAACACAGTGATAAAGGTGTCCCTATATCTGGACCAATATTACAGGAAAAAGCCTTAAAATTCAGAACTGAATTTAATGAAGGCGACCCCAACTTTACAGCCAGCCAACGCTGGCTGTAAAGTATGGTATACAGCAGCTAAATATCTGTGGAGAAAAGCTTTCAGCAAATGATGTCAAAGAGATGTTTCATAAGCTGTTGGACAGGAAAGCTTCAAAGGCGATCAGATCTTTAATTGTGATTAGACAGGACAAAATTTCAAAATATGACCTGCTAAAACACTTGCTAAGTCTGAAGCGGCAGCACCTGGCTACAAGCATAGTAAGGAACGAATAATGATATTGGCCTCTAGTAATGCCACAGCAAATGTTAAAATGAAACTTGCTATGATAGCAAAATCAAAAAATCCAAGAGCATTCAAGAAAGTGTCTAAAATTGCTCTTCCAGTGAAATATTTCAACCAAATAAGTGTGTGGATGACTTCCAACATTTTCAAAGAATGGCTTTTTAATGAATTTGTATCAAAAGCTGATAAATTTTTATAGAAGAATAATTTGTCAAAGAATGCAATACTGCTTCTGGATAATGCTCCTCATCCAAATAAAGAACTTCAAGACGGAAAAATAAAAGCCATGTTTTTGCCTCCGAATGTCACTGCAATCTGTCAGCCCATGGGTCAAGGGTTTTTAGAGACATTAAAAAGAAATTATTATTGAAAACTTCTTTCAACTTTAGTTGATTCTATTGATCGAGGAGAAGATTTGGTTCAAGCATTGCAAAATTTAAATCTAAAGGATGTTGCTTATTACATGGCCCAATTGTGGAAAAGTGTAAGTTCAACAACATACAAAGTCATTGAAAGTTGTTAAGTGAAGGTAAGGGTCAGGAAGAATTCTCGCGATAATGAGCAACTTGAGAATGCTAATAAGGAAATCAGGCTGTATTTGCTAAGAACATTGGAAGGGTGTAATGAAGCAATAGTGACGGACCTTAATCAATAGTTTTCTCAAGATCAAGAGTTTGAAGTGACAGATGAAGGAATCTTTAATATGATACTGAATGAGAAAGAAACAGAAGAGAATGAAGGAGAAGTAGTGCCGGCAGAGAGTGGGGACAAAATTTGTCATACCCAAAGACACAAAGCCCTACAGATAGCATTGAAATATGTGGAACAGCTGGACGAAACTTTATCAACAGAGGTCTTACTTCTACAGAGACTACGAGATCTAGCCGGTAAAAAGTGTAAAATAGCGGGTAAACAAAAGCCAATTACCAACATCTTTCATGAAGTTTTAATCTTATAATGTTATAGCAATGTATCAAGTGTCCTTTTATCACATTTTAATGTAAAATTCAAAATAATTATTGTATTTCTAAACTTTTAAGTGTCTTATTATTTACTTTTCTTGCTATCCAACCTTCCCGATATCTGACCCAGACGCAGTCCGTTTAGGTCACATAATCAAAACTCTACTGTGTGTGTACATATTGACGCATGCCAGGATGCTGCGCAGCACGACTATGCACTCTACGAATTAAGTGTATCACGCTAGGAAGCCCACAGGCCTGGGTAGCCGGTCACATCATTGCATATTACGTGCATAATTGCAATCCCCATTGTCCGTCCAGAATTATACATGCAAAAAGTCACCCCCCCTCCCTCCATCACCATTTATAATTATAAATATTGAGAATTCTGCTACTTGTGTCTGGCCCCTGGAAGACGTTCCCGCAATCACGAGAGATGGCAGCACTCCTGTGACCTTGTGGCATCACAGCCGGCCCAGCTCAGAAACAGGGGTTATTAATTTGTTGTCGCCTCCACCCGGGGTGATAAAAAAAACCTAGTGCATCCGTACCCGCGATAAATGTGCTCCCGTGTTGGAAGGTTAAGTTCCTCCTACCCCCCTCGCACCCTGAAGAACTGCTGACCAGATAAAATTTTGTTTAAATACAGCCCCAGCACCCACCACCAGTAAGTGGCGCTGGGCTCGGCGGCCAAAGAGGACGCGAGCAAAACCCTCAGTCTGCTGAAGACTCTTCTCAGTCTGTAAGGGCTCCTCCTCAGTCCGCAAGGACTTGCCTTCCTCCAATCCGAAAAGATTCTGCTGCCTTATACCCACTCTCCTACACCCAGCTTGTAGAAGGCACTCCTTCTGGCTCGACCCAGGGCTACTCTATTTCCTACCGCCGACTGTACTTTCTTGACCCACACCTTAACCTGCATCAAGAATCTCTCTCTCTCCTCTTCTCTCTCTCTCTCCTCTTCTCTCTCTCTCTCTCTCCTCTTCTCTCTCTCCCTCTCTTCTCTCTCTCCCTCTCTTCTCTCTCTCCTCCTCTCTCTCTCTTCTCTCTCTCTCAGAACCTGCGCATTGCAGAGGAACTGAACGTGAGAAGTACAACAGCTACAGCCTTAACCTGGTAATCCCTACCTCAGTCAACTTCCCTTTACTCCGCGGTAGCGAGCACAAGCTGTCGCTTTTCATGTTACCAACCTGATTAGCTTCCTCTCTAATTAATCTAGCCGCTGTAAATTGTGTTGTTATAATTTTTTGTTTGTAGCCACTGTAAAGTTTGCAGAGCTATAGTTTACGTGCCTCAGGCTCGCTTTTGCCTGACTCCTGTTTTATTCACGTGATTCTCGTAAACATATTTTCTTATTCCAATTGTTTGTAAAACAAATTTAATTTAATTGTGCTTTTGTATTAGTGAATTGTGTGTACTCCCTGGGGACCAATCCCCACATTAAACAACCACTTGACGTTGAATATTTGTGTACCACTACTTATAGATAGCGGGCCCCTGCTCCCTATATATTTTTGGTATCATGTGGTCCTACTAACCAGATGTACAATAAGAAAGGTGGTTCTTCCAGTAAGCAAAGACGTATGGAACGTCGTGCCCTTGTTCGAGCTAATGCCCAACCAACATCTGAGGACGAACTGCCAGTTAGCTGTCCGGATCAGACACCATGAGCTATTTCTCCTCTTATACCCTTGGATATCTCATCCCCGCTGGACCATTTACTTGGCAATTGGCCTGGGCATCCGGCAATGGACTACGAGGTTCAGGAGAAATTATTAAGTCAAGAGGATAAGGCTACTCCCCCTGACAGCCTTGCTAGCCAGTCCTAGAAAATCTTTAGTAATCAACGTGAAATTACAGTCAGTACGGCGTATCCAAGTGAAACATCCCGCGGGCATAGTACTCCCAAAATATTGTGACATTAAGTTGGTAACGGGAAAGATGTCAGGGTTTGACTCCCTGCACAACCCAACTCCAGTCCCAGTGTGATACGCCCCTCCATAGATTTCCTTCTAGCCGACCAACTAGTCTCGTCTGCTATCCTACGCACCCCCATCATCACTCTCAATTAAACACCAAACCATTACTACCCTTTAGGATCGCTGGCATCCTGCGTATATTGGCGACCCTAATTGTGAGAAGGATTGTGCTCCCTTGGCGGGATCTGACTCACTCTGTGGTTTGATTCCCCTCCAGTCCATGGTAAACCTGCCCTCAAGCGACCAACTGCTGTATCAAGACCCCTAACATCTCCTAAGGCTATTTGAAGATATGGTAATAGTCGTGGTAGGTAAAGCTGGACTTGGTAAGGTGATCAACATTAACGTACTATCCACTAGGATAGTCATATCCATAGCAACATGCGTCTATTTTTGTTGTCCAACGTGTGGTCAAAGTTCAAAGTAGCAAAGCCTTGGGAACAGGACAACGACGGACACCCCTCCCGCCAGCTTTTCTTCCTATTTAATTGGTTTTCTCCTTGAAGGGGAGTATCTTTCACGACTTTGGGGAGTCGTTCTAAACACCCCGTGGCGCCCATAAGACACCATGATTCCAGTCTCTGAATTGAGTCAACACGCCCGGAGATAGCACACACATCGTCGCTGGGGCAAGCAATGCCCCCTGTCCCGTGACAGAATGCTCTGGAATCGGACGCTATACAATCCAGTGCACCTATTGTCACCGGACCTACCATTACGGCTGTATCGGGTGGAATGAGATCCCCCGCTATACAGACGGCCTCGAGTACCACTGTACCGAGTGCCACCAGGACGAGCCACAGCAATGTCGGTGGCCAGAGTGTCAAGGACGTGGACGATATACTGTCAGATGTATCCTCTGCTGACGCGAGTTCCACAGCTTGTGTATCGGGTGGCTGGATGAACGAACAAGTAACTACCCCTGGGGTAGTGTATCAATGCGATGTGTGCAGTAGGGCGCACACATACTGCTCACGTAATCACACTCAGACATAGTTCCAGTATCCAGGGGCTACCAATCGAGATGACTTTGCCCAAATTTAACAGGAGGAATTACGCGGACCCCGCGAAATTCCTCGTTACCTGCGAGACGGAGTACCGCGAGCACCTAATCCCACAGAGACAATGGGTGAGTTGTAACAACCCCCCAGCTGACAGGCGCCGCCAAACTCTGGTGGGAACGCTATTACGAATTTGTATAAAGTTGACCCGTAGTTTAGGGCCCAACTCACATCTCACTTTTCCGGATATGAACTCGTAAGTGAGATAATTGCCGAGCTGCATACACGAGTACAGCAACTCGACGAGGAAGCTGAGATTTTTATTAGGCGGAAAGAGTGTCTACACCGGCATGTGTAGCCAGAGCTGAGCGAGGCTCTACTGGTTAGAACACTCACCTGCACCCTCCTCCCTGCTTTACATAACCTGATAAGCAACGCACGACCACAAACGATCGAAGCCTAGTAGAAACTGGTAGAACTAGACGTGAAGGAACGCCCCCACGAGGACAGAGCTAGGCGGCGCGTGCCAGGGATAATGGTCTGACTCCCTTTCCCCGGCAGACGTTAGGGAGCGGCCCGACCTTGTGACCCCTCTCCACCATCTTGTGGTGCTGCTAGCACTGCCCGGGAAGGCACTTCAACCGGGACTGTCCCCTGCGCCCGCCTCCAACTGCCTACGACTCCCCTCCTTACCCTCCAAACGTACAGCTGCGCTCTGGAGAGACACGTGACCCCCTGCAGTGATCCCGTAACCCCTAAAGGCGTTCTGCTAACCCCCAACCCCTGAACTTACACCAGATGCGTGTGGAACTGGTAACATGAGCACCTCTTGACCTCGTCATCGTTAGACAATAACGAGCAAGAACAAGGGTACACTAGGCCCGAACCCTCCGGTGGGAATCAAACCCTGGACACCCACAAGGCGGACAAAACATCCCTTTCTTCTCCACACAGTAGGTCAGCTTCACCGGACGAAGGGAGGTCAGGCAGCCCTCTTCCCCGCCATACAAACCCCCTCCTCGGGTACCATTCCGTCCGCTTCCGGGAATGACAACCCCCAGCTGTTCATTATTCTCCCCCCAGTATCTCCCCCTCCCCCCCCCCCCTCTTTCCAAGAGGAATCTTGTAGAACAGCACCTCGCGAATTACCCTGGCGTGATCCTGCAGATCGTTTCACCCTTGACCGTCCTTAGCATAGCAAAGGCTTAGCCCCTCAAGAGCATTAAGCCGAGGTCGCAAACCTCCACTCACCCCTTGCTTGTTCCTCCCCCCCGTCAATTGAGGACTCTATCACTCAATCGCATACGTTGTGCGAGCCTCGTCGGCCTCCTTCCGCGAAGTACAGCCCTACCCAGGGACCGAACTGGATGCTGCATCACATTACCTTACCCATCCTCCCCCTCATTCCTGGACAAGCATGTGGCTTGTGGTGAGTGAAAACCTTGAACCAACCACCTGAGGAAAACACTGTCAACTTGGTGACCGCAGCCACCTGCTCGGAAGAGAAGTTTGAGAGAAACAGCATCTACCACGTCGAACTAGAACATTACTGCAGAGCCCGGTCAATGTGTATTCGCAAGGTCTCTCCAACTGCGGGATTGGCCAGTAGTAGGTACAGCGTGCCGGTTACCTGCGCTGCTGGTGCCCGAAAACTACAGTCGGATGCAGAGATGGACCCCTCAACTCATGATAGCAATCACAACCTGCCTAAAGTGAGTGATGAAAAGAAGCCCAGTTGTACCGCAACCTGCAAGGAAGCAGATGCGAACAAAGCACAGGACGCTGGCCCCAAGATGCCTGCTGCCGCCAGAAAGGCCCCACTGCGTGCAAGGCCAATACCGCGAGTCAGCCGGGTGGGCCCCAACCTCCTCCTGCTGGTCAGTCTTCACTATGGCGCTTCGGAAATGAGGGCACCCCCTGAAGCAACGAGTGCTTACGCGTCCTCGCCCGCCTCCTGCATCCGCTTCCAGCATGGAGTAAGTACCTGCCAGTGGCCAGATATTTGAACTTGTGAAGTACCTGCCAGTGGCCAGATATTTGAACTTGTGTCCCAACCATGTATATCCCCCTTAGCTATTTAGTAGGTTGTAATCACATTTGTTTTCCATGACATAGCACATTACATGTAATGCACATTAATATTTTGCAGCGACTGTGTTAAACACTATTACAACTGCGGTGTAATGAACTATAGTATTTAACTTTTTGGTTATTGATAAGTGTTGGGTTATTTCTTAAGCGTGCAACTCGCGTCACTCATTTTTTGTTATAGAAACTCAAATATAGCGGAGAACATGCACACAAATAAGCCTACCATAACTTTTATTCCACTCATATTTATATATGTTGCTACTTACTGTGTATTAGGTTTATTGAAATTTATTGGCGCTGGGCTTGGTTATTTTGTTGGGATTGGTGGTAAATCACGTTACACGACTGTGTTTTAAACACCCTGGTCAAAGGTACAATGTTGTGATAAATACACATACGTGGATGTAAATAAATAACTTCATCGTAAAAAACAGTTCACATTTACAACTTACAAATAGTTCACATCAAAGATTTGAAATCATGCACACACACAGATCCAGCGTAACTATCAACAAACACCACGTTATTTCACATGCAGTAGTTAACGTAACACACCGTAACAGTATATTTACGACTGCCGCGGAAACACAGATTTATCACAACATCGTAACTTGCTTTGATAGGTTTAAAAAACACCACGTCTACATATGTGATGTGGTAATTTGAAGTATTTTTCGGAGTTAGTATAATATATGCTTCGTTTGGTAACAAAACGACACGCCATGTCATGGCTCGCCACGTCTGCCGACTTCACTTTTTTTCTGCCCCACTATCATATCTAAATATAGTAAAATAAGTATTCAAACATTAAAATCTCTTTTCAGTTCTAAATTACAAATTCAAAAATCATTATTTTTTTGTAATAAGTATGAAATATGCTACGATTGAAAACATGTATAATACAGTAGATCTCCTTTTTTACACCATTCAAGGGATCCAAAAAAAGTAATGTAAAAAGCGGGAAATTGAAAAATGAGGGAAATGCAGTAAATTGTTTCAAATTGAATGAAGTTGTAATAAATCAACATTGACATACCATTAATACTATACAAAAAACCTGTAAAAAAATTCTGCCCGAACATGGAAAGCTCTACCAAAATATAATCCAGTACATTTACAAATTGAATATGCATAGCAAGAAAAAGTATGTAACATTGGCAAATATTAAAGATAGAACAAATAAACTGACAAATATAGGCATATTTACAAACTTTGCCTAGAACTTTGTTAAAAACTTCAACTTGGAATTTTCATAATGAAGCACGTAAAAATAAGAATCAAGGTAATACAAATTTAGAAAGATTATTTACTAATGCACTATAACAGTTCACACGTTCCATTTAATTAGACTTTGAAAAGAAGTCTGAGATTTTAGTCTGCTTCAGCTGCTGACTACTAACATGTTCAATTTTTTTGTTAAAGACATTCAGCTGATTGAAAATACTGTCCTTACATTTGAATCCCGAGCAGTAGGTCCTCACAGTTTATACATCTTGTAATGCCTCATGCTTGGTGGGCATATGTACTTTTCCCTCTTCTCCACAAGCTTCATCATCTTTTTGGTCTTGACTTTCCATAACATGGGAACTTACATATCTTCAACTGACTGTTCTTCAGTAATAATGTCGGAGTCAGTATTGACTAAATAAGTGAATGATACATTTGGCTCAATTGGCTTCATCTTCATTGCCAACCACTAAACATGGAAAACCACATTTCTTGAAACAGGTCACAATTGTTTTCTGTGTAACTTCCTTCCATGCATAAGAAATAATGTGGTCTGCATCCAACATACTTATATTCTTGTCATGTGGATTTTGTCCACTGTCAATAACGTAAAGTGTAAATAGCGGGAAATGAAAATACTGTGTGTTGTAATTAGCGGGAAAGATGTACATACAATCAAATGGAGATAAAATAGGACCAAAAATAAATGGTGTAATTTGTGGGAAAATGTAAAAAACAGTAATGCAAAGAGGGGGTTCTACTGTATTCCTGCGTATTAGCGAAGTGAAACTTCCCAAGTGTGAAAGAGAGAAATCGACAAGCCTCGCTTAACATACACTTGCTTTCTTGCTCTATAAAACAACACCGTACCATTATGGCCTACTCACAATATTTTCTGCTGTTATTTTGAACTGTAAAAATGAGATATGTTGCGATCTGGGCTACCTAAATATTTAAATAGGCACAGTTTGATTTACAAATAGTATTCTAAAAAACTAGGTAAAAATAATATTTTAACTGTGAACTATTTCTTACCGGACGTTGCCAACACGCCGCTGCTCTCGCTGTTGTTAATTCATATTTAAAAAGAAATAAATATGACAAGTTATAGAAGATATTAAGGTAAAGTTTCATTTATTCAATAATACAGTACTCTAAAGTTAACCACAGTGTTACATTTTTGTGGAATATAGGTTATTGAAAAAAAACAGGTTGACATGTTATGCCTTAGAGTGTTTTTTCAAAGGTTGATTTTCATAAGCTTCCGAATGGGGAATGGACTATACTCAACTGAAAGTACATGCATGCGCGCCCACACACACACACAAACATATATATATACATACACACACACACACACCCCTGCCAATGCTGGCACAAGTCGTAGCAGGTCAGCATTCACGACGAGCTTATGACTGGTGCCAGAGACTGTTACAAGATCGTGAAACGGCTAAAGTAAACTTACTTCATGCCCAAGGGCATCAGAAAAATCAGTTTGACCATTCATGCAAAAAGAATACGCTGTGCATTAACAATTACATGTGGGTGCATAACAGTGACAGGCAGAAAGCGCTTACACATCGTTATAGTGGCCTCTTCAGTGTAACAGACGTTTTAGGTGACTCAACCATCCGTATAGAAACAAACAAAACGGGGCCTCTCAAATATAACATGGTGTGTACCTTTCATACAAAGCTAGCCATCATACGCTAATTCAGTGTCAGTACGACAGCATTAAATTATAAGTTGTAACTGTCCAGTGTTTAATATGTGCTCTACAAATGTCTCACTGAGAGGGAGAATGAGATGTGAACCACTGTGGGTGCCGTTCGTAATGCCGCCCAGGCCGCCTCCTCGTGCCGTAACGCAGCAGGGACGAGGTAGCACAAGGCCCCTGCCAAGACTTCCTAGCTGTTGCCACACCACAGGAGAATTGCACCGAGAGCGTGGAGAAGCAGTTCGTTTACTGCCAACCTCACAACTAGTGCTGGGCCCCTACAGCAGCTATGACGTGCTGCTCCCACAGCCGCACACCGTTGGAAGCAGTGTGCGGGCGCGAGTTACCTTCCGCACATGCACCAACCATCGCCATGGTGACACCAATCAATGACCGAGCTCTACCTGAGGAGTGGGGAGCCCGCCTTGCTTGCAGTGCGGCGAAGGTAGTAGCTGCACTGTGTTTTGTTCTGCCAGCTGTCCTCTCTGTGCCAGCCACATACAGAACACATCCAGGGGTCTATTGGACCCCTGCTGTAAAATTGATCTCTCGCTCACCAGACATGCCATAGTATGTTATATTCATCCCAAAAGAATAACTCACATGTGATAACTCAAAATGTATCAAGGCAGAAATTCTGCTCTCCAACACTAATGCATTACTTTCAACTTGTAAGTTCCATTGTTCAGATTATGTTTAATTTTCCATTCAACGTATTTTGCCGCATCAGTATGTTCTAACTAACCCACCTCAAGGTACAATCATACAATGCTTAAATACCTCCCTCAATGCTAATGTAACAAATCATTATTTAGGAAGTGTTGAACTACATGTGCCATGCGGCTGTCAGGTTGTTACACCTGATCAAAACCTTGGTAAGGCCACGCATCTGTGTGATGTATGTGCGCCTTCTATACCCCTACATCAAACTGTAGTATCTGTGCATTGACTCAACCACCAGTCCTTTCATTTACAACAATTATCTCTAACTGCTGGTATTCATTTTTACAACATAAGTACCGCTCTTGACACGAACTGGTAAATTAATTGCACAGTGTTACCAGCACTCCCAGCAGTTGATCGCTTTTACGCACATGGTAAGTTCAGAGAAAACAAATTATTCGCAGTATTAGATCCAAACCACTACAACTATATTTATATGGGAGTAATAGCTCCCTTGGTGTTCGCCGTTATAACCTTATATACAAAACATATAAAGCTCTCTATTTTACTGTCATGAGTAAACCCACCCCTGTAAGTATAGCAATCTTCTGATGTTCTACATGCAAGGGTTCCTGCAGATAACTTATGATGCAGAAGTAAGAAGTGTAAGTTTATATATAAAGTTGTTTTTCACATAGTTGCCTTCTTGCAACATGATTTATGCTTATGGATACAAATTCTTATTCCCTGGAGGAAACCCACTAGCAATGGGTCTACTAACTTATACATATATGAGTAAGTATTATACCCGACTGTCTCTGTGTGTTGCTACACATTCATTTGATTGTACTGAGATAAGTGCATTCCGGCATTAGTTATTAATTAATATCCTCCTTTGCTTTTGCATTTAAGCAAATTTTAGCATTATATTTCATAAGATGTGCAGTTGAAATCATGTGCTCCAACTACAGTGATGTGTATATGGCTATTGAGCACTCATTTATATCAATAAGAAGAAAGGAATTATGGTATTTTAGTGTGTATTCTGAGATAGCAAGAGTAATGTCTCCCAACCTCCTTCGTATCATATAAGTTAAATAGTTTTTGTTTATTATTTAAGTGTAACCCTTTATTACCTTGCATTCATACCTAGTGGTATACATGGTCTACTATTCCACAATTGTATGTAGTAAGAGAGAATAAAGAATTTTTACAAAAAAGCATACTAATATATGACAATTTTCTAATTATGATTGTAATGTTAAATGTTAAGAGAATAAAATTCTCACTGTTTTCATGTTGACACATGCCGCTTTTACAACTAATCTAATACTATTACGACTCATTGCCAAGAGTACCTCTTCCTCCACTACAGACGTGAGAGACGTGTTGCTACCTTACAGGCAACAGGAAGTTATGTGCGAATCCTTCTCCCCTGGAGGACATGCAACCCAGCAGGCACGTTGTGCCACCAACAAGGCACGAAGCAGAAACGCTGACCCTTTTTTTCCCATGCCAACCATGGCAGGAGGATGTCACGCCTCCCCCACACCCCACGCTGGCAGCCTACAAACTTCCACTGTATAAGTCAGGACGCTGTCGAACTCGAGAGTCATTCTTGTTCTTCTCTCGCGACATCCCACAGCACTGTTCAGTGCTGGAACCTCCAGAGAACTTTGAAGTTTTGAGTTCGCCCCCTGCGGCTACTTCACCGTCGACGACCCATCAAACAGTGAACACGCTCACAAACACGTTAAATTCACTTTGTCTCCTCAAGACACCTTCCTTAGAACAGTTTAGAAGTATTATATCTTTTCTCGTTTAGATATTTCTTTCCCGCGTTTCTATTAGAACCAGGTCGCCTACACCTGGCCAGCATAGTAACCTTCAGCACTCAATTGCCTGGTAGGAGGTAGCACGCATCACATGTTTATTGAACCATCAATAAACATACTTTTGTTTCCTACCTTACAACTTTTATTTCTGAGAGTATCTTTCTGTTTGCCTGCTACACACAAGTTGCTATGTACACCATGTCAAGAACAGGGTATTTGATATAACCAAATTAACTTCAACAACGGGTGCTTTTCAGGGGCCTGTGATATTTCTACACACCCATTAGACTGCCATCTGTTGCTTTCCAACTGCCACCAACAGCACTACCAGTGCCGACGGAGAGGAACAGAGGAGCCACAACCACTAGCAACACCTTCACCCAGGAAGAAGCGACAGTCTCGAGTTTTTACCTTATCCCACAGCATTGTTAGTGCTGGGATATCTTGTAGCTTGAGACCTGCTGCCCATTTCTGTGTGGACGCACATCCAGAGTCTTGTCAGCAATCCAAAACTGGGCTGACACTGTAAACTGTGATTAGTTTGTTCGCGTCAAGGTGTACCTAGCATACTGTGAGCAGAGACTCTATGCCTTACAACCATAGGCACTGCCGTAAACGTAGGGAACTAAACGCAGCGTTCCTTGCCACCAGACAGTTGAGTATACTTCCTCAACCTATATCGGAGCGACAGGCGGAACGGGACCGCGCCGCCCAACTCAGGCACGAGTCAGAATTGACTGCTCCGGTAACTATCTTATTCGTATCTTCGTGTTTACGTATTCTTCCCTTGTGCCATCCTGTGGTCAAAGGGTTGTTAATCGGCACTATAGGATTTGGCTGGGACAACATCCATTTTTGGATCAATAGAAGCTCACCTGTGGAATCGCCAGTTCGGCATGGGCCAAGCTCGCTACGCCTGGGTAAAACCCACCATGACCACGGCGCCCAAGAATCAGTAGTGAATACGCACTAACCAACACCCCTTGGCTCTAGCCGTCTATTTAATCTAAACCACCCTGCTTTTGGTCTAGCGGACAAAATTCTAGACCATCGTGCCTAGTAGCTTATCCGGGCATGCGTCAAAGTGTTGGAGAGGTATTAAAATTAATTCGTATTTAATTGTTATGTCAAGTCTTACAATAGGAATATAGTTGTACGTGTATATATTAAAAATATTGTTGCTAGCAAGTACGTCTGTGTTATAGAATTCTTTGACTTCATCTATATATTTATTATTGTATTAACTTAAATGATTGACAGTACACATAAAAATCCAAAGACTTCATTTGTTTCAGTATATTATCGGCAAAAGACACCTCCTATTTATAAACTGTGTGCTTGTTATAACGACACTACTACGACTATACAGTACATCTCATTTATCAGCTACAGTGCCAACGCTGTAATGCAGAATACATTGGCCTCACCACCAACACACTCAGGCAGAGAATGAATGGTCATAGAGCAGACTCCAAACAAGCCATAGCTGGTCGCATCAATAACCTACAGGACAAACCAGTTGCAGCACATGCAGCATCACACAGCAAAGATTTTGATTCCTGCTACAGTACCAGAGTTGTGTGAGCCTTATCACCTTCAAGCAATAGCTCAGAACTCAGATGCTGGGAATTAACTCACCAATTTATAACTAAATCCAGACAGCCACCTGGCCTCAACATAAGATTATCACAGCTCATATTATACCGGCAATATTTCAATTTTCCCGCCCCACCCAGTTCGCTACCTGCCCGCTAGGATTACTACTAACAGCGCTCTTCCACCATACTGCAGTGTTCTACAACTGGCCAGCTTATGAAGCTGGCTTAGCCAGCGAAACGTCGCGATTGCGCAGCCTCGTGAAATAACTGCTTTGTCCTACTGTGTGTGTGTCTATTGACAAATGCTAGATTGTGAGTACTTGGATTCCTGTCCTTTACATATTTTTAGTAGCCTAGCGGCCTGTTTGCAATCTTAACTTTTATTTTTGTCATGTCATGCTTAAGTTAAGTGTTTATGTGTAACTTCTCATAACCCTGTTTCTATAATAGACTTATTAACTGATTGCCAGAACCATATGGCAAAAGCCAATGTTTATCAATCATAAATACCCCTGGTTTCTTTTTTTTGAAAAAGGGTTGTAATTTTTTATGTAACACATGTATTTATCTGTGTTCTGTGTACAAGAATATGATTAGCAATTCTATCATGTAAGTAACTTGCACTCTCTGAAAGTAAAGCCAACGCCGCAGCACGGCTGAAACTGCCACATATATGTTAGTAGCTGCCATTGCTGATAAAGACAGCACGACCGTCCGGCACTACCAACTATGGCAGGGTGGCCACCGAACTGGAAAACCTGGAAAAAGTATGGAATTGAAAAGGACCTGGGAAAAACCTGGAAATAGTCTATAGTTCCTCCTCCCCCCCTTTTTTTTTATGGCATTTCGAGTTTCGTCCCTGAGTACTGTGATGGTAGTTCGGTGTAGTTTTACGTGAACAATCATTTGTCAACATTGCGCAACATTTTTTTCTGGCCAGAGTAGTTTCCAAGCCCAGTTCCCGCCCGCCCGCAGTAGTAGTTTCCCACACTGAGCGAAATGTCTCTCTGGAGGGGAAGAATGTCAGCATGCGTATCTCATGTTACCTCTTTCAACGTCTAGGTCATGCCACTCACTTTTTTTTCTGTGCGTGCGTTCGTGCATGGGTGTGTGTAATTTGCTGTGTGATGAAGTGATCATGTCGACTAGATATTCATCTCGTTATGAATCAGAATTTCCATGGACTTCAGAAGACACTAAAGATAGTGGCAGTGTGCTGTGCAAAATATGTGTTAAAAGGTTTAAAATACATTCAATGGGCAGGGGAGCATTTCTAAGCCACACAAAATCTAAACTGCATCAAAAAATGCTTGCTGATAACTCTAGAAACTTGTAAGTTACTGCATTCTTTTTTGCACATTCAAACCAAACCGCAACTATTTGTTCTTGCAGCAAAGGGAAGTAACAATTGCTTGTTTTTTTTTACTGCTGTGTGTTAATCGTTCCAAATGTTTCACTTGATTTAAACATTTAAGCTAACGATGTAACATACCCTTAGCTTAATTTAACTGTAGAAGTTTACAGCATAGCTTTAATTGCCACCCACCTGCACAGTAGGAAGCTAGAAAGCTACGAGTTGGCAATGCCTCACGACTGCTGACTGTCAGACTGTTCATAGCTTCCCTGCAATCATCGCATGCCTCCCGTGTCGCTTGTAATGATACTTCTCTCCTTCATTGTCTGCGTTGTATAGTCAGAGATGGGAATGATGCCCACGTTACTAATCTCATTTAATCTGCAAATGTCTTCCGAATAAAATGACAGGGCCAGATGGAAGTGTATTTTACCATCCCCTTGTCTCAATTTTAAAACACTAGTAAGTGTCATGACGTTTTACCAAACCGAATAAGTCCGCATTTAGTCATCTATGGTATAAAAACAACCATTAACTCAATTATATATTAATTAAATATAAAATGTAGATGTTTTAGAAACAAAATATGTCCCAGAAGTATTATTAACAAGTCTCATTACTATAAACAAAATGCGCTATGTGCTAGGTTCATTTTCTGTTGCTGTTGAGTAAACTGGGCAATTTATTTAAATTTATAAATTTGTTTTGCTAAGGACACGTTTTTATAATAAAGTGGAACAAAGACGTATAAATGCATAATGTCGTTATTGCCTAGAAAAGTTATAACTTTGCGCAATGTGTCTAATGTAGTGAGCTTCGCGTTCAGTTTCGGTTGCTTCTCGCGAGAAAACCAGATGATAAATCATGTTTCAATAAGCAGCTGAATTCAAAATAATTATACCCTAGATGTATAAATACAGCCTCTTGTTATCGCTGATAAAAGTTAAAACTGTGCGACGTAATTTAGGTTCAAGTGTCACTGCTTTTTAGCAGGTCGTAAACACTTTTACGAATTGCAGCGTACTGTAATTGGTATGCACAAATTCATTTTAAGAGTTATTGACTATCGTTTACGTACAATGGAGACGCCCATTAATATCGGAGTCAAGGGCGATGGTCCAGATATTTGCTGTCATACTGCGCAACCAGTACTTTCCTTTTATTATTTCATATTTCTCCAGAATTGTTAGTGTTTTACACTACCTACTGCTCGCTTTGTCTTCTCAGGAGTCATCTGAAGTCTAATCCCTAAACATAAGGGAGTTGTCAAATCTAAGCATAAAACCGAAAATAAAAACTAGGGCAGACAAAAATCGTAATTCAATAAAATTGCGTACAAATATAGCCAATAATTGATACTTTCAGTTCCAAACTCAGTGCGGGAAGTTGAAATCCAAAATCAAAAACCTTAGAATTGTCATTAACGTAGTACTGTTATGTGGTCTATGCAATTCTGAATGTGCACGCACACATCACACACACACATATGCGCACGCCGGAAAATCATTCCACTTGCACGTAGGGATAAAAGGGAAGTAGGAACTGCAGTCAATAGTCTGCAATGCATGAAAATAGCCCAACTTATGGCTGACAGGCATGCAGCATATAGCAAGCTGTGCACAGTTGGCTTGCAGATAAGCAGCACACTGCGCACCACTTAGCTGAAGGACAGCGTGAGTCAGCAACTCTGCTTATGAGTGCATACGATGCATGTGGCCTAACTCACCAGGCATGAGAGTCGCGTATGGTAGGAACAAGCGCCACCAAATTTTTTACAGAATTTCTTAAGTTATTCTTATAACTACCTACTGTAATTAAAGGCAGTGATATTAAAACCACTACATATGAATTCCTTGCGCCACGTAATATACTGTTACTGACTTTGCCTTTATTTATTTATTTTCCATTTTATCCCCTCTCTACCGCACCAAATCTATGTTTTTATTTCTATCTATGCTGAATTAAAAATCTTGTGTTTTGGGATTGTTTAAGGCTAGATATACAATATCCTCATGTGACCAACAGCTATTGGTCATGTGATTCGGCATACGTACGGACGTGACGGATTATTGTAAATCCAGCCTAAGGAACTTCTGGACACCCAGTACTGTAAGTCCTTGATTTAATCAGTTAACATTCCTGAATAATGCGACTTAAATAAAAACAATGCAAACTGAATCATAATTTCTCATGTAGCAGTCAGGAGTTAGAAATGGGTCTTAAATGTCGCAATTTAACAACACAAAACTATGCGGGAAAATTTGCACACACAGGATTTATTATCAAAATAGGAAATAAATATTTATGGAAAACAATGTTATTCTAAATCATTTACAACTTTAGTTCAACATTGGTATTTTATTATTGTAACGTTGTTGATCCTGAGGGCAATTTTAGGCACAGTAATGCGTGAAGCAATGCTTTTGTTATGCATTTGAACATTCCTCCTTTTCAGGGTCTCCAGTACAAATTCAGCAGGATAACGTGGGTGATAAGAAACTAATGCCATCTGTTGGCAGCCAGGCATCAACTACAGACACCAACGTGATACAGAAGCTGAATGTTCTTCAGCAGTATCTTGTGGGGGAACAGGTGACGAGAGCCAAAATTTTGTGTGCTATTCACACTGTTGGCTGCCATACATCATTCCGCAGTGCAGCCGAAGGTGTGTCTATCATTAAACTCATCTTTCCTAATTATGAGATTGCTCAAAAAATGGAGTTGAAGGGCACGAAAATTGGCTATTTGCTAAACCATGTTATAGCTCCCTATTTTGAAAGAGAACTGGAAGATCATCTAAAAAGAGCATCAGAGTTAGTGGTAGGGTTTGATGAGTCCCTGAATAAGGTTGCTCAACGTGAACAGAGATATATATATATATATATTATATATATATATATATATATATATATATATATATATCTGAATCTGATATATATATATATATATATATATATATATATATATATATATATATATATATATATATATATATATATATATATATATATATATATATATATATATATATCAGATTCTGGGATGAAGATCTCAAAGAGGTGACATCTAGATACTTGGCATTAGTTCAGTTTTTCTAACATCTACTCAAGCACAAGATCTCTTGAAGGGTCTGAATTGTGCTTTAGGACATGAAAATTTGAGTAAAACAGTTCAGATCTCCTTGGATGGCCCTTCTGTAAACTTGAAATTACGTAAAGATTTAGTAACTGAATTGCAACAAGAAATTGATCGTGATGGTTTTGACGTAATCAACATTGGCAGCTGTGGTCTCCATGTTGTTCATGGTGCATTCAAGGAAGGAATGAAGAAGACAGATTGGTTCTTTGCTAGATTCTTGAAGGCTCTTTATTTTCATGTCAAGGATGTTCCTCTGCGCAAGGCGGATTTCATGTCCTGCGCAGGTTGCACAGTATTCCCCCTTAAATTTTCCTATATAAGGTGGGAAGAAAACAAGAAAGTGTCTGACAGGGCTTGTGAAATACCGCCACATTTATAGGCATATGTGGAAGCTGTTGAGAAGCAGACAAAAGATAAAGTAAAACAGAAGAATCCACAATTTAAAAAAAGCTTCCCTGCTCTTAAGGAATCTGGAAATGTCAAGGTTGTTTCTGAAGCATTAAAAGATAAGTTGTTGTGTCCCAAACTGACATTCTTCTCTGCAGCAGCATCAATTACTGAACTTTTTCTGAGGGAGTTTCAGACTGACAACCCAATGGTGCCATTCCTACACCAAGATCTTCGGACACTTACAACCAACGTTCTTCAGAGGGTTGTAAAAAAAGAAGTTCTTGAAACTGCTTCCGTAAGTGCAAGTATAGACTTGTCGAAAAATGAAAACCTTCTTGTAGCAAGTCAGATGGACATCGGTTTTGCCACAACAGATGCCTTGATGAAAGTTCAAAGTCAGGTTGTTGAGTAGGATGTGCTATTGTTTAAAAATGATTCTAAATCATTTTTTTATTGGCTTCCTTCAAAAAGTTGCTGAGCGCTCCCCTCTTGCGTATAACTTCACAAGATGCATTTCCTGCATCAACCCAGAATTGATTTACAGAAGCCCGAATATTGCTGAGCAAAGACTGAAATCTTGCTTGGAACTTCTAGTTGAAAAGCAGCAGATTCCAGGGTCTGTTGCTGACAAGGTTCTAGAGGAATACAGAGAATTTCGCCAAATATCTTCAGTGACAGAAACATTGAAGTCTTTGCGTTGCCATAATAAGCACCTGTATGAGTTTTACATGCAGACAGTTTTGGTATGTGGCAAACCATTTCCAAGTTTGTTGCAGTTTTTCAAGCATTTGCTGATTCTCTCGCATGGTAATGCTGCGTTGGAATATGTGGATTTTCAGTAACGCTGATTGTCTGGTTGAAAATCAGACAGAGGAAATTCTTGTCGCACAAAGAGTAATTTACAATGCCATCATACATGCAGGGGGCGTTGAAAATATAAAAATAACAATGCCAGGAATTCTTCATCAAGATACAAGGAGCATTTGGAAAGTTAAAGGGAAAAGAAAGTTGTATTAAAAATGGAAAAAGATAGGAAGAGAGAAATTGAAAAGGACCTGAAGGAGCTACATGCAAAAAAGGCCAAGATTATGAGTGATGCCTTACAACAGGTAGACTTTATTGGTGAACAAATTAAAAACTTGAAGTAGTAAAATGTTACAGTTTTTGAAGGAAAAAAATTTTAAATTATGTACATACAAATATGAATTTTTTGTCTCTAGTGCATGTTTAATGTATTGATGGAAAAAGCTTTACAAATAATGTAGATGGAAATTTGAGACTTTTTTGGTCCAGCACCTACATATGTATTTCTTACAAATTTTTCAATGTTGAATAAATTAAAAAAAAAAAAAAAATTCCTGGGGCCGACGTATGACATTATTTTACAGGTTTTTTTTTCCCCCAATTATAAAGCTTTATAAATAATATATATTTTTTGTTGTGCCTGAATATTGCATTAATTACAGTTTTCACTGAAAATCTTTTATAAATAACGTAGATGCAAGTTTGAAAAATTTTCGTAGGGCCTATAATTGTATTTTTTACAGTTCTTGTAGGATAAAGTTTTATTGATGATGTAGATGTAATTTGAGTTTTTTTTGTGTTAGCCCTAAATATATTGCATTTATTAACAGTTTTTTCAAGGAAAATGCTTCACAAATAATGTATATGTTTTGAAAATTTTTTATGAAGGGGGGGGGGGGGGGGGGGGGGGGGGGGGGGGGGGGGTTTGTGTGTGTGTGTGTATATATATATACATATAGTCCATTCCCGATTGGAAGTGACTAATTAAAATCAACCTTTGAAAAACACTATGGTTAACTTTCGAGTACTCTATTATTCAATAAGTTAAATTTTACCTTAATATCTTCTATAACGTGTAATATTTATTTCTTTTTAAATATAAATTAACAACAGCAAGAGCAGTGACGTGTTGGCAACAGCCGGTAAGAAATAGTTCACAGTTAAAATATTATTTTAACCTAGTTTTTTAGTATACTATTTTTAAATTAAACTGTTCGTATTGAAATATATAGGTAACTCTGATGACAACATATCTCATTTTTACAGTTTAAAATAACAGGTGTGTATTGTGAGTAGGCCGTAATGGTACGGAGTTGTTTTATCGAGCGAGAGCAACTTTG
The DNA here is from genome assembly GCA_029891345.1 of Dryococelus australis. NCBI lineage: Eukaryota > Metazoa > Arthropoda > Insecta > Phasmatodea > Phasmatidae > Dryococelus > Dryococelus australis. The sequence continues at coordinate 178,373,842 of CM056995.1, read as the reverse complement.
AAGCAACTGTCTGCTGAATGAGCTTTGGCGCTCTCTCTCTGTCTTTGTCTCTTTCACACTTGGGAAGTTTCACTTCGCTAGTACGCGATAAAGTTATACATGCTTTCAATTGTGGCATATTTCATACTTATTGCAGAAAAATAATGATTTTTGAATTTGTAATTTACAACTGAAAAGAAGTTTTAATGTTTGAATACTTATTTTAATATATTTAGATATGATGGCAGGGCAGAAACAAAGTGAAGTTGGCAGATGTGGCGAGCCATGACATGACGTGTTGCTGTTTTATCAAACGAAGCGTAAATTATACTTACTCCGAAAAATACTTCAAATTGCCACATCACGTTTGTAGACGTTGTGTTTTTTTAAACCTACGTAAGCAAGTTACGATGTTATGATAAATATGTGTTTCTGCCGCAGTAATAAATATACTGTTACTGTGTGTTTCGTTAACCACTGCGTGTGAAATAGTGTGGTGTTGCTGTTTGGTGATAGTTATGCTGGATCTGTGTGTGCGTGCGATTTCAAATATTTGATGTGAACTATTTATATGTTGTAAACGTGAACTGTTTTTATGATGGAAGTTATTTATTTACATCCGCGTATGTTTATTTATCACAACATTGTACATTTGCCCTGAGTGTTTAAAACACAGTCGTGTAACGTGATTTACCAACAATCCCAACAGAATAAACAAGCCCAACCCCAATAAATTTAAATAAACCTAATGACAGTAAGTAGCAATACATATAAATATGAGTGGAATAAAAGTTACGGTAGGCTTATTTTAGTGCATTTTCACCACTATATTTTAATTTTATATAACAAAAAATGAGCGATACGAGTCGCTTTTTCGTTGTTGGACTGTCTATTACTTTGTTATTCGAACTGAGGCCATCCTATAAAAGAAATAACCCAACACATATCAATAACAAAAAGTTAAATACTACAGTTCATTACCCCACAGTTGTAGCAGTGTTTAACTAGGTCGCTGCAAAATATTAACGTGCATTACGTGTATTGTGCTATGTTGTGGAAAACAAATATGTTAATGTAACAACGTAGCCATAAGAACTATCGTTAATTCAGGCATTTTTAAAACGTCGTTAACCTAACTTAAATAATATTATAGGCCTAAACTGTGAGTATTCGTACAAAATGGTTTTTTAAATATACCTAAGACAGAATTCTTTGAGAAGCTGTAAACAGTAAACAACACATTTGACAGGTATAAAAGTAGAAGTCACATTTCAATGATGGTTTTTAGGTGTAGCGAAAGTATACGAACACATGTACACACACACACACACAATGGTATATAAACATTGATTTTGACAGATGCTACATGGCAGTCACATGGCAATGTTTGTGTTTGTTTACGTTTGGCAGAAGGATACGAAACGGGCCTGCAGGTAGATGTTTAGCAGAGCTCAGAGCGTATATTGCATTTATTACAGCTTTTCAAGGATAAATCTGTATTAATAATGTAGATGTAATTCTAATTTTTTAATTGGGCTTATAAATTGCATTTATTGCAGTTTTTCAAGGAAAGAATTTTATAAGTAGTACTGAATGTGTAAATTATTGTTTTTTGTCTAGGGAGGTTATATTGCATTTATATTGTCTTTTTGTTGCGTAATTGTTTGTATTTCTATATCTTCTTGCATTGTAAAAGCTAGTATGCTGTACAAAACCGGTTTTTGAAATGTGTTTCTAAAATCTGAAAAATAGTTAAGATAACCTGGAAAACCCTGGAAAAATCCTGGAATTTTATATTTTCAATAGAGTGGCCACCCTGCTATGGAGTACGTTAGTAACATTTCCCCTGTAATTTTAAGTATTGCCTTGGTTATAACTACCACCTTTAAGGATAACCAATTTAGAGTTTGCCAATTGTGATTACTACTTCAAAATATTGTTTCAGCCAGCCAGCATACCAATTTGCAAATCTACACATTCTTTAAGCGTAATTATCGTCCTGGCACATTGTAAAGCGCACCAGTACCATGCGCACACAAATTCAAACTTCCGTTTGGCCCATGTCCATTGTCTAACTTTGGGGGTCACTAAAATTTTACAACATGCATAGGTCTTAAGTATCATGATATCGTGTATAAAGGTCGGCCTTATATCATTCTTATGGATTATTATGTACTTACCTTTGTAACATCACATTAGATAATTATCACAAATTTTCCTACCTTGCCATGTACATAAAACTTAACATTGCTCAGATATAACTTTTAAATCAGTTAAAACTCCTTTGTGAAACCTAGATTCGAATTTAGTCTTGCGTCGTTGATACTGCCTTTGAATATTACCGCATATGCCACCATTTGTCTACATTCATACCTAGGCTTGAGCTCCTTGGCCACTTCCTGCACCAGTACCATTACTGTAGAAGTCTCCTATCACTACTACTGCAGCCAGGATGGCTGTCATTACAAGGGGGGGTAGTGTAGCTGCCACCAAGGCACCGCATACAAACCACTTAAGCTATGATGGGGTATAGCTTGTGGAGCGAGGTAGCTGTTTATTAAACATGCTCCACATAGCCGACTGCCTGGACGATATAAATACGGAGCGCAGTACCCCTTCCCCCCTAGACGCTCACCGCCGTGCAAGAAGTCAGTCAGTGTGATCATTGTCAGAGCCGTCCACAAAGAAGAAGGCATCACTATAACCAGGCCTAGAGGAACTCTGGACCATTCTACAGACTTCATATATGGTGAGCATAAATCCGTGGCTGTTAGGCATAATACCATCTCTCGAGTCTCCGTTACCCAGCCAACCTAAGGGTTAATTATCTCTGGCAAGGTTAGGCAAATTCATATAGCTTCTTGTGTAATTGATACTAACTAGTAACTCCGAGTATAGTTGTTGAAGAGTTAATGCTTTGTCTCCCCTGTCTTATTCAGTTCTATGTTAATTATCCTATTCACAAAAGTGTAATTAATGTGCTAATAAAACTGTTGTGCTTAAAGGAATTCTGGTTTACTAGTCAGTCATTAACAGCTACGCACCCCTTGAGCTAATCCCTCTCCTACGGTGAAGACTATTACATATATTAACTTATTATCGCATTCAGATTGTAGTTGTAATGCAGTGGTAAAGGGTAGGAGGCAGGGGGGTATTGCTACATTCCTGTATTCTGTAGAAGAAATTTATACCTTTTTCATTTAGATATGGCCCTGTTAGGTAAAACGAACGTGTTAACATCATGTGATTTCAAGAATACTGCACTTTTTCCAAAACAATAAAATTTCAAGAATATAATGTAATCATTAACGCAAGTTATATTTTTATATGTGACTTTTTAACTTTTGTTTTTGTTGCGGCTAGCGGCATTGTATAGTGCAGCTGAATGTAAACAAATCAGTCGCTGTGCATTGGAGGTTAAATACGTTCATTAGCATGGACAAAGTGTCCAAAGATAGACATTTTATGGTCTTTTACATCGGCTGCAGCATCTTTCGTAATTTGTGAGATTAGATATTTTATGATAAAAGTCTGTTTAATGTATCAATTTAGATATCGCACTTTCGTTTCACGAAATTTTCCGCTTAACTTTTTTTGTAAACAAACATTAGATTATGCGCCATGGATTACTGCACACATTCTAGTTGCGAGTGTTCACTTCTCACCATTGTGTTCACTAGCTCTTGGAAGCAGTTTGTTGTCAAACTACTGTAGCTTATTTCAAAGTGCATATTTTACTGCTTGTGTATCTTTTGGAATGTGTTTGTTGTTATGCGAGAAAATATAACGTAACATAATTACGTGCGTGTGTTGCAACTAGAACTATGATTTCCGAGATTTAAAAATTGTCTTGAGACAAAATCAAGAATTTTTTCATTTCAAGTATTTATCGATTTTGCCTATAACTCGCACATATTTATATTTTTTATTTGTATAGCGCCAAAGTAAATTTGTGTATATAACATGGGAGGACAGTTAATTTCTTATAGAGAACGCTAATTTCGTGAGATATAGCCCATTTGTCAGTATTGCCTGTTGTTTTGTGTTTTAGCTTGTTTTGGTCTTATTTTATTTTATCGCTATTTACCACAAAATCGTGCCTCTAATTATGACTTATTAAACACGACTGCAAATGCACACAAGTTATTTGCATTGCGGTTAAGAGCACCACGAGGTTTGCTACCCGGTAAGAAAATTTTACAGAATCTAATAGCACTTTTGAATGCAAAAATCTGAACTCTTAGATTCTTCGATTCAGGCAAGAATTTGTGGAATCGATAATCGAATCTTCCCATCGCTACTTTTATTGATGAAATATAATTTTGGGTATTAAGGAAATATATTCCGTGTAAAATGATAGAGTTATGCAGTTAAGACTTCTGAGTGATATAATATTAATGAAAAATACTGCAAAGCTACACATATATTTGATAAAAACTGCTGCAATACAGACAGTGTTCAGATTTACCGCAAGTAAATTATACACATTTTGTATTGTTTTCATTGATTAAATATAAATTATCTTAATAGCGTGATGCGTAGTGCTTACCTGACATTTATGCAAATGACTTTGCCTCGTCTGTGTGTACCTCCTAGATTCCGCAGGCGGGGTCCAAACCAGTACTACAGCTACCACAGTGCCTACTGGTTACATATTTTGTTACGGGGTCTAATACAGACATGTCAGTTTGTACTGTTCGCCCACCATCACAAAGCACGCCATCGTCCCCAGAAGCATGAATGAGCCATCGGCCGAGACCACTCACTACAGTCAAGTAATTAAAGAGCACGCCAAGGCATGCTGCCTCGTACCTTGCTTCAGCCACCAGCTGATGATCCTTGGTTCTGACTGCTAGCAGCCGACTTGACTGCCTGCACCTCCGCAGTCCATACGGGGGCGGAATGCAGAATATGTACCTGAATGCAGTGCAAAAACGTTAGTGTTTTGCCTGCTCTTCTGAGAGCAGCGTACCTCTGACTGCGTGTGTCACTACCTTGTGTGCTGGAGTTCTCTGTTGACCTCAACGTCTTCCAGACCCTCCGTTGCCTTCTTACCTTTACGGTAGTGAGGCCCGTTAGTCCCTTCAGGACACGGTGCAGAGTAGTTAGGCTCAGTTTCTATAGTTACCTAGTCGAGTCTAGAATTAAGCTTTGTGTAGATAGTACTTCCGATCAGCTTTAGGTAGTTAGGAGGTAGTAGTACGGGCCACCGTGTTTATTCCTCTCTGATTAAAACACTAGTTACCTCCTAATCTCCGAGTATCTATCCTAAGGTTACTATGCTATTCCCACATAAACACCACGTCCAACAGAGTAAAGTAGGAAACAGCACGTTTTCTACCATATTTTCCTGACCCCTTGTAGGATTGTGCGCTCTCCTTCAGATACACACGTTGTTAACACACACGCTCGATTGCCAACCATTCTGTGCACGCCATGTACAGACTAGCAAGACAATCCATATGGAGGCTAGTCAACCAGCCCGGTTTGTACTATGTCCACTATGCTGACTGGTCCTGGAGGTCTGACTGCATTTGGACCCATTCCCACAGTTGTCGGATGCCTCTGAGAAAACTTGTCTCTAACCACCACACCGTTGTCGCTCGGCCTCTGCTATGGCAGAACATTCTAGTTAAGGACTGTAGTTGCCTGTCTCCCTCTCGTGAGGCTTGCCTTACACCCAGAGGAGCAGGAGGGAAAGGCCGCTGCCGCCTCTAAGTCTAACTGGAGCGGCACCCCAGCCTCTTCTGCACTCTGTAACAATATCCCTCGAGAACGAGATTATGCAGTCCACCAGCTGAAGAGTGCTCACCTTTCTTGTTTTCAACCCCTCATATGACACCAAAGACGCTACATCCCATAGTCTCCGCCATCCGCTGAGGGTAGCACGTGCTGATCGGAATCACCAACCCGTGGTTGTGGGGTCAATGGAGCAGCAGCCCTGGTCGGATCTATGCCAGCCTTAGCAGCCACAGTACCTCGGGCACCCTGCTCTACCAGCAGTTCATCCAGACCACTGCCTATGTAGGTAACCACATGGCCGCATGCCACACAGCTATACGTCCCACATTGTATAGTGGTCGGGCCTCAGCCAGTAAGAGAGGATGGCCGTTCCTGGCCGACACAAACCAAAACAGTTCCCAACCATGACGTTGCCCTCAGCTGTCAGCAGGCAAGTCACACATCAAGGGTGACATAGTTTGAGCAAAGCAGTACCCCAGTTATGCAGTAAATGCTACAGAGTGACCCAAAATTAACTAAATGGCAGACCGCAACATCTTATATACACAGGCTTGTGTACTTCCCGAGCAGATGGGAGAGGTGCAGGTTACACACTTATGCAATGAGCACACCAACAAGTATAGAGTTGAGAAGTTTATTAATGCGAATACACGTAACTCAAAGTTAACAGCAGTAAGAAGTAACAGACAATGAACGAAAATACAGAGTTACACAGCTGTATATTGAATAGTTCCCCGAGGCTCTGGGGAGACAAGGAGCGTAGCTGACATAAGGCTGTCTCTCGCATAACACTCAACTATTGGCTTAAGCTCAGGTACTCAGGCGTGCCATGTGCACTGACTAGACTTTTTTGTGGGTCCTGTTTGGGAGTTCAAACCCATTCTACTTGTCATCTCAAAGTTATGTGTCTTGACTTAAAACTGTCTGTTTAGGTCAGAGGCCAGCGACATGACGTGCGTCCAAGTTATGGTTTCCAATTAATGATTGGGCTGAAAAATATAGTTTCTCATTAGTGTGGTATCACCAACTTTTAGTCTTTACGATTGGGTGGGTGACCTCTGAGGTCAGACAGGGTCTAGTGTAGCAAGCCTTCAGGGAAGCGTGGCTGCATACGAAAGCAATAGAGTTAAAATAATAACACGGAATATCTGTAAATCATATACCTGGGCAATTGGGGCGTAAAGATAGCGAGGCGGATGCATCACAGGGTAACTTCCCTTCGCAGCATGGGCAGGAGCTAGACAAGCTGGCAGTGACTCAATCAGGTGCTACGTCTCCGCGGGTATCTGGAGCCTCGCTGTGTGCAGTGCATCCCACAACTGTTGAAGAGTGTGTTGTGGAAGAAACATATGGTGAACACAACAATCAAGGTGGTTCCTTCAGAGGCTTAATTTGATTGAGATTGGGGCTTTTTGGGGGCTGTGGAAGAACTTTGAAGTCTTGATCATGTTCTTTCAGCCATGAGTGGACACTTCTAGTCTTGTGGCAAGATACATTATTGTGCTGGATGATCCCATTCTTTCAAGGAAACCCAATCATCATGTACAAGCAGACATGATCGCCGGGGATGTATTGATAACCAAAGCGATCAAGTGTGCCTTCCACACGGTTGATGGTACCTAGAGAATTCCACGAGAACATTCCCCAGATCATAACATGCTACTCACATTAGTTAACAGGTACAAATAATGGCCTGTTATTATGAATCCTTCATTAAGATTTTTAAGTCTAAAATTCTTTAAAAACTTCTGAAACTCAAATGTAAGCCCCAAAATCTCTGCTTAGGCATATCTTAAAGCTAACTTCGGCTAAACAAAAAAAAGTACATTCCTTAAGCTTTCAAATGAACTCTGGTTGACATCTGTCCTACTTGAAATAAACTTTATACACATTTTAGAAATAACACTGAAATGTCATTTTTGGCTTCTTCGTGCTGCAAACAGTAGGCTATATCGAAGAAAGTAAATTTTTTAAAAATATTATAAAAATAGTTATGTAATGTAGACGATTCGTGCATATCCTACCAAATGTCATCAAAATGCTGCTGCCTATAATGACACATACAAGGGAATATGCCACGTGGAAACACTTGTGAACTGTAGAAAGTTTCTCTGCTAACTTTTTATAACACGGCAGTGGCATTATTAAATCAAGCATTTTCCTTTCAATTATAAATAGAAAGGAGGGAGAAGACATTTATAAAAACATTGCTAGTGCAAGCGTAGGTTAACAACTGTAACAAAATAAATTTTAAAAAGTGTCAAAAATAAAAATCCAACTGATAGTCAGTGAAGAAAAGCCAAAAAGCCGACTTGTTACAACAGTAGACAATCAGAAACATAAATGATAAGCAAACTTCTCACAAATAATATTAAAGGGTCCAAAATGGGTTGAACAGGCAAGCCAAGGTAAAAGTGGAGTTCTCTCATTTTTCCACGTGCCACACTCTTCAGTATAGTGTGTTGGATTGTGCAGCTGCCATGAGGCAGGGCATGGAATGTACAGCTTGCACATGTGTATCTCAGCAGACAAGTACAGTTCTGCAAATAAAACCACCAGCAGAGGCAGCACTGTAGAACAGCTGGTCAGGTCAACGACCTTGCTCACATGTTTTACGTTGTGAAGTTTGAATTTGTCGGTTTCAAGAAATAGTTTGAGTGTTTTGTTAGTTGCATAAGTCATCAAATAAGTTATTTCGTATAAGTATCCGACAAGTGATTTTAGTGAATTGATCATCCAAAGTTCGGCACGTGTTTAGGAATTACGAAGTGAACAGTAAGTTTGTGTATTTTTTAAATAATGTTTTCTTAACTTGTCAGAATATTTTTAATGTATTTGGATTTTTATTTGATTGACACTCTGACAATTTTTACATAGAAGTAAAATTTGCTTAACATGTTTACAGAGTGCATTTTGCACATCAGTATTAACAGTGACATATTTATTGTGATTAGTTCATGCAGGAGGTTTTCAAATGTACGTGGCCTAAATAAGTGTAGTTCATTAGGTAAAAAATTCAATGATATTTATCTGTTGAGCATTTCTTGCATTGGTACGAACAGCGACACATTTATCGCATATTAGTGATGGTAAATTTGAAAAAAGAAAAAAATATATATATATACACACACACACCCTCACTGTGCTATGCATTGCGTGAGGTTAAGTTCATATAACCAATGTTACTTTTAATGTTGCAGATGTGTTTTAATACATTTCCACTGCAATTTTTGAGTTGGCCACATTTTTTCCTATTTTTCACAGTTCTTGAAATTCTTTCGGTACGAACAAGATGTTGGTATGAATGGGGTGCCATACTAACTAGGTTTGAGTGAATAAAAACAATCCACCATTTTTGTTTCAAGCCTCTCACTTGGCTAACAACAACAAAACATTTAAACAACCTTACCCATTCTTACTGTTTTCTCAGTTCACAATTGAGTATTTATGTAAATATACACCAACATATTTTTTTTTAATTTTTGTCTTTTACTTGAACTTACATGGCTTGTTGTGTTACTCTGTTTACTTTTGAGAAACTGTAAACTGAAATAATTTAAAAATTGCTTTTAATTGTGCTGCACTCCACCAATACCATTGTTTGAGTACTATACAGTAGACTTCTTATCTTCATTTTTCAGGGAACTATTTAAAAATTCCTACGCATGCGGGAATTCAGTAGAGGACTGTTCTGACATCTATATCATTAAAATACAACTTCTGACCTTATTAGGCTTGATTTTGAGTATACACAAAAAAATTAGAATTTTTTTTTTAAAGTATAAATATTAGTATTATTGTAAATAATACATTAAAAAATATTTCACATAAACTCATTTAAATAACAAATATAACATTTCAAAGTACTGTATATAATGGATTGTAATCTAACACCAAATGCAAGCCGACCTAAAACTTTCAAACCCTGTAAAAATTAAAGTAATATGACGCAGAATGCAAGTAAATTTTCGAATGTACCACGCACACTCGATCAGCTGAGAGCACGCTAAGATATTATCATTTAGGCAGTATGTTCACGGCAGCAGGCACAGGAAGGGGAAGTGGCGAGAGAAGTGAATTCATACCCCTCCACACTATACCTTGCACTGTGGCAAATGTCTGTCTTTTTTAATTAATTAATTATATTTGACTGCAAAAGTCCTCTACTTTTGAGACAGAAATGAATACATAAGGTGATAAATATTTATTTCTTAATGGTCTTTAATAATTAATTGTTCAAAACCTCGTCCTCTGATTTTCCCTTACACACACCCCTGTCGTGAGTTAACACTGCATTCTGGCTCAGCACTTATCCATTAGGTTTCGAATAGGCCTGTATAGGATATCAGTTTATACAAAAGATGTGTGTGTATCAAAATTAATTCATATAGATGCACCGATTTCCCTGTCAGAAGTTACTGAAAATGAATTTTACACATGGTAATACAAGTCGCTCAATGTTCACACAGTTTTTTGATGATAAGCAGAGGACATATTTATGGTTCTGGACTTATCATTTTATTCACGAAGATGCTGTCTATAGCTGGGCTGATCACCAGTTTTGCAAATTCTGCTGATGCCAAACATTTGTGGCTGATCCTGCCTATTCTTCTGGCCAATCATTGAATATGGCTAAGGCCGCACTTGCCCAGACAAGGCATGTTTCCAGGTAGGGACCAGCTGTAATTAAATCCCTGTTAATGAAGCACACATATGCCTACATTCTAGGGGGAGAACTGGTGAATCCATTTCAGAAGCAGAAGTGGGGCGTTCGTAACTTCTCAGTCGGTTACGAGACTAGGTAGCACCTGAGAAGATGTCTGAGCTACATGAGTATGCCGAGAGTTAACAAAACTACTTCAGGGAGTCTAAATTAATACCTTGTGGTGTCCACCTCCGGTTATACTGATAATGGCCAGGGAAAACAACCTCGAAGAAATCCCCAAGGGGAGCAATGTTACAGGCACCCCCTACGCCATATCCAACTGCACCGGAACCAGAGTATGCGTGGTAGAGTGAGCTCATTGCGGCAGCACCTTTTACTTTATCTACCTCGGTTGGGAGAAGGCAGGCAGAGACCTAGACGGGTTAGAATACAGATGCACTTATTGCCGCTTGCGACAAGAACAGTGTGACCATCCCAGCTGCAAAGGAGTAGGACGTGTCCGCATCACATGCGAGAAATGCCTACAAAATTACCACCACCTATACTTACGGTGAACGGCCACGGGACTGGACATAACTGGCATAGCCTGCGTTTGCCAGATTTACAAAATGCTACACCCAAAGTCAAATGGAGATCGGGAGCTCTTCTATGTCCCCAAATACGCTACTGCAGAGCTAGGACTACTACCCGAATATGTAGGAAGGTCGCAAGAGGACCCTAGGCAATTCTTAACAGCTGCAAAACAAAGCTTTCATGGACTGTAGTCCCGAGAACACTATGGGTGACACAGGCCAAAGCTTAACTTCGTGGGGAAGCCAACAAATGGTGGCAGAAGTATTGATGCTTCATAGTCACATGGGAACAGTTAGAAGAGCTACTACTGGAGCATTTAGCGGGGAGGAAAGTAGTAACCGGGTTGCAGGAAGAACTTTACACTCAATTCCAGAGGCTGAGGGAAGCAAGAGGCGGAGTTTTTAATTCGCCACAAGGCTCTCTTATTTAGGGATGGACTGATACCGATACATTGGCCAATACACTCAAAATCGGTATCTGCTACAATCGGCCATGGTCCAATCAAATCATTTCATCAACCCTGATGATTTAGTTATCGTACTAGCTGTTACCCGCAGCTTCATACACATGCAACACTCAAACCTAATTATAATGACCTAGTGCTCTATGTTAATGGTTGGAAATACTTTTTTATTACATAAATTTAAGTCTTTAGTTTTGTGAACACTAACCACTTTTTATACTTTGTTTCATATAACTTCAATAAAATTTGACAGATGCTGTGACCAACCTACACAGCATGTAAACAGTAACTGCCCCCATTTGCAAAGTACTGTGTCAGCTGATGGTTGTTGCAGTATTAGTGTTATGTTGGTGCTCTTTGCTACGATTGTCAAAGAAAATAGTACTCTGAATTAAAAATTATGTGAAAAATTAATTATAATTACAACATTTGTGGTTAAAATTGCACTGAGACCAATACACAATTTTTCTGAGTCATATATATATATATATTTAGAAATATAATGGTAGAGCTTGTGAACATCACGGTTATGTGAAAGCTCTCCACCAATCTACGTTGAGTCTGTTGTCTATGGTCTACACCTGCCCTGTGAAAAGCCGTTGCCATAGTCATTGTGATCTCTTCCGTCAAAATTTATCTATGTGCGAGGATTCCTTGTTGGTGATGTCGGAATATTATATACGCAATTAATTATGTACTTACATATTTTAGTAAGTGTAATTCGTCGTAGGTGCCTTTTTAGAACAGTATCCTCAGTGAAATGTATTATCGACACGTGTCTGCCGCTTTGTAAAATGGTTAGTTGTGTACTATGGTCTACCATTTTCTGTGACCATTGCAAAGCACAAGCAAAAAATGATTTACGTTGTGAAGTTTGAATTTGTCGGTTTCAAGAAATAGTTTGAGTGTTTTGTTAGTTGCATAAGTCATCAAATAAGTTATTTCGTATAAGTATCCGACAAGTGATTTTAGTGAATTGATCATCCAAAGTTCGGCACGTGTTTAGGAATTACGAAGTGAACAGTAAGTTTGTGTATTTTTTAAATAATGTTTTCTTAACTTGTCAGAATATTTTTAATGTATTTGGATTTTTATTTGATTGACACTCTGACAATTTTTACATAGAAGTAAAATTTGCTTAACATGTTTACAGAGTGCATTTTGCACATCAGTATTAACAGTGACATATTTATTGTGATTAGTTCATGCAGGAGGTTTTCAAATGTACGTGGCCTAAATAAGTGTAGTTCATTAGGTAAAAAATTCAATGATATTTATCTGTTGAGCATTTCTTGCATTGGTACGAACAGCGACACATTTATCGCATTTAGTTCTTTCAATGAAGTTAAAATTTTTGAGTAATAGTAAATAGAATGTTATTTCCGTACGAACAGAATTTTCCACTGCATCATTACAAACATGTAAGTTCCAGTCTCCGCTTTCTCATAAGAAGAACCACAAAAAAATCACGTCACAAGAAGACTTTAAACTATAGTTCCCACCTCACCAACAAAATAAAACAGTTGGGAATGGCAACCAGCTATAGTAGCCTAAGTACTGGACAGAAGTTGTCAGTCTTTCAATGCTTGTCATTGGATTCATAGGTTGTTTACAAAGATAGTTTTCTTCACCGACAGAACAGCTGTGGCGGAAGGATACATGGTGACCACACTTCTTTTCGAGAGCTGTCAAAATATACTGAAGTTATATGAAACTGACTATATTAGGTGTCTATAGCATACATATGAAATACAAGACTAATTTTAATAACAAATGTTAAGATAAACAATTTAACTGTGCCGATAAGTGATCAGTCAAGCAAAAACTGTTAAAGGCTGTTTACGATAAAATGAGAACTTTAGAAATGAACCATAGAAAAAAATCATGGCCCCTGCCTGCATATATTTTAACAGGCACTGGGCACATGTCACTCAGAGTGATGTGTGCCCAGTAAAGTTGGTAACGATGAAGGGAAAGTAGTTCCATATTTTAACGTCAAATGAGATGAACATTTTTTTTCCCCCCTAATGCATCAAAGTGTAAAGATGAGCAGATTTTTTATTGTTCTTTTACTAATAATTTTACGTAAAGCGAAAGAATACACAATGTGCATACAAGTAGATCTTAAGCAGGGCTTCAAAAATGCTCATTTTACAGTGAACAGCCTATACCTATTACAAACTGAGTTCATTAAACACAACCGTCAAAACTTAGGCAATCTGATGCCTACTTATATTTTTGATCTGAGAAATACTATACATGACCTCAAAATGGACATTTGTTTAAACCAACCACCTAACAATGTCATTGAAAGGAACTTATTGAAATCAGTTTAATATTAAATATTCACTTGAAACTAAGCAACTTTTTATTTTATTTATATTAATATTTTTACTTAGTATTCCTTCGTCAGCCAAGCTGTACTCAATCCCTTGGTAACAACCAATTTATTTGTGACAATATTTGCCAATTATTGCTTGTCAAGTCTTATTCAGACCGTTTACATTCTAACCAAAACCGCAGCTGTTCAATTTCCATTTACAATAACACCACCACAGATTGTTGAATACAGTTTCATAGTGTGTGTGATTTGTTGTCATTGTCCTCAACCTAAGAGTGCATTAATGCAAAAAGAATAAGAATACAGGTTGCTTTCTTATTGTTGCCAATCTACGAAAGCAGTAAAATTGTTATAAGAAAATAGAACACAAATAAGTTGTGCAGGATATAATCATACTATCGATTGCACCAATTGTCGATTATCCGCATTGTTTTGCATTCACGTAGTGTCCAAAAACGAATGTTGCACACAAACTTTGGCCAATGTACCAATAGGAAATACGGTAAAACGTAAACAACAGGAACAAATCATCGAAAAACAGTTGTTCTGGATATATTTTGGGTTTCAGACAAATTATCTTATTGCTGTATGCCTTAAATGAATACGTAACAAGATGTAGCTAGCCGGTATATTTAACATTGTGTTAAATAAATTAGTGCTACTAATCTCTAAATTATAATAGGTAAATAATGTTCAGATGCCGTTGATGCTGATGGTCAGGGTATTGGTCAGTTAATCGGCATCGGCCCATCCCTAATCTATTCACAATGCAACGTTGCCAACAACACTCGCAAGTTTTCACTAGAATATTTTTTCATGAAAATTACGAATGCTTTATGTATAACTGTAACTCTAATAAATGTGGCCGAAAGTTAGATAAAGGCAATTCAAAATTAAGGAAACCACTATTCACTGCACGTTATCAATCACAATATTCAAGGCATTTTTATTTCTTAGCTAGTAACTGCGACTGTTGTTAGTTGCTCTATGGATAATACTTCCACTACCTCGGCACCTATTTCTGTGCATGTGGTTTCAAAAGAAGTTTTAAATACTGTTTTTATTAAGTTTGAGTGTACCAGAAAGTTAGACTGGGTTGTTGTTTTTGTTTTTTATAACACACAAACGGTTAACACTTGATTCCCTTGAGAACGTTATAACAGGGTTCTACTTTATTATGAATGTTTTCTCTAGTATTCCCATTTGCATTGTTTTCTTTTAGGTAAACTTAACAAATACTTAATATAGGTCCATCAATATGTTCAACATAACATTTAATTATGTTGGGTGTTTTTTTAGATTGACTCATATGTCTAGTCTGCATTTATAGAATTTTTATGTTAGTCCCCTAAAATTTGATGGCTAGTTTCCACTGTATAAACAATATTAAAAAAGCCCACATGCTAGGAACTTTAAAACATAAATTTCCCCCTTCCATCTATCATATTTTCTGCTCGAAAGCCAAAATATATTCGGAACAATCGTTTAGCTATGAAATACAGTGGGTTTTCGATGATTCATTCCTGTTATTTGCCTTTTACCATATTTACCATCTGTTCATTCGCCAAAGATTTCACGCATCATTCTTTTTTTAATGTTATGTGAATGCAAAACAACACAGATACTAGACAGCTGGTGCTATTGATAGTATTGTATACATTCCAAAACAGTTATTCATTGTCTGTAGACTAACCTTCTTTTTCCTACGTCTTTACTGCATTTGTAGATTGGTTACAACGAGAAACCATCCCATTCTTCCTACGTGTTTACTGCACCCCTAGGTTGCGGCAATGAGCATGATTCTCAAAATCTCTGACAATGTATTTAACTATTTATGGCCTTGTTATTGTAAACAGAATTTGAAATGAGGGTAGAGCCATGGCTGCATTTTTACTGGCGTGATTATTATCGGAAACTATTGGCTACGTGTTTGGTTAGAATTGAAATGGTTTGGAACAGACTTGGCAAATAATGACTGTCAAAAATTGTCGCAATTAAATCAGTTGTTATTTAAACCAGTTACTTGAGTGAGCACGACTTTGCCAACGAAGGAACACAGGGCATAAATATTAATGTAAATAAAAATAAAATTTCGCTCAGTTTCAAGAATTAAAGTTTTTAATTTAAAGTGAATATTTGACCATAAATGGATGTGAATAAGTTGTTTTTAATTATATCTTTAGACTGTTGGTTTAAACAAACATGCTTGAAGTTATGTACGTTATTTCTTAAGTTTAAAATCAATTTCTTATTCTGCATCCATTGTTCTTCCACATGCTTCATTATTTCTTGTTGGTCCACTGAAAAATGAATAATGGAGAATCCACTGTATATACCTGTGCCTATATTTTAATGTTTTTACTAGGGATGGGCCGTTTCCGATTATCGATACCACGATACCCTCCCACGTCAAGGCATGGAACTATTTTCCCTCCGTAGTTGTCAACTTTACTGAGCGCATTGCAAGTCACAGTGTGCCTGATAAAATACACGCAGGTAAGGACACTGACATTTTCAGATGTAGATTTCAAAAGTACTCATTTTACAATAGCCTTTACACTAATTTTCAAAATAAATATTTTGTATAGATAAAGTTATGGGGTATCGAAAAGCTAACCTATGGAATTGATTGAGGTATCTGTATTGAAAATTCAGGTATCTGCCCATCGCCCGTTTTTATTATTCAAAATACAGTCCGCTCCTGTTTTACCGGGGACTACTAAATCGAGTTTGCAGTTTAACTGTGGAGTTACCAATTCAAAGTAAAATATTGAACATTTGCTTCCAATTGCATGCTGCTGCTATCAATAACCCATGTGGACATTGTTAATTTTTAGGCAGCAGTCAAGTAATACTGTACTGGTATATTTTATTAACGTCTTCAGGTATTGTATTTATTATACAAGTTTTTAACACTGAATGATTTTGAAACTTAGATATATTCAGGGAATTGTTAGACAGCACATTTTCATTCACTATAATAAAGTATTGATTAAAAGTGGCGTATTCTCATTAAAAAGCAAGATTGGGTAGTTTACAGTAGTTGGTACACACAAAGAGGTTATTTATAAATTAACAGTGACGCCGATTGCAACTGGATGACAAAATATCACATTACCATTGACGCATGACGTTATCTGTCTCAGGGCAATGTGACGTTATGTCAGAAATAGTGACTTTGTTAGTGCAGGCCGGTAGCACTTACTTAGTGTGACTTGTGGCAGACTTACTTTGGTACTGGGGCAGGGTCTGAATACAGTGTTGGCCGTGTCGGGTGGTTGCTTACACTAGTGCTGCGGCTTACTGGCTGGGGTGCAGCTTCTGGCCGCCTGGAGTAGTGGTGGACGTTAAACTAGGGGCACCTCCTCTCCTCTCCGGATGACGGCTACAACAGGGATGTGGTGTCCCTGGAACCTTCCAGGATCTGAAAACAGAAAAGGGGTAGAAGCTGCATCAACTTACGTGCGGCCTGAGTTTGTTCCTGCGGAGATTCTTGGCTAAGTGCCTTATTGGTCTAAGTGCAGCTTCAGATATCTTGGTAGTTAGAGGTAGCCTTCCTCTTCTTCAGGTCTCCAACCTGGCTTGGTAAAGGGAATCAGGTTCAAAACTGTGTATCGGCAGATAGGAGCAGGCGACATGCAATTTCTTACCTGGTAGTGTTCTGCTGTTACAGCATCTGAGCAGATGCCGAGCCTAACTGTTACTCCAGCCGGCAACCCATATGGTGCGATGGACAAAGTACAACCTGGTCTAGAGGTCGCTCCTCTCTAGGGGTGTATGTCTAGTGGGTGGGGCTGTACTGTTACGTACACAAGATGCACTGAACAGGTGGCTGTTGAATGGTGTGTGTTTGTTGATGTACTAGTCCATATGGGGTACTTGCAGTCCTACACTAAGCTGTAAAATATTTAGTTCAATCCCCGTTTTCCTGCTCGACTCGTGACTGCACGTGGTGTCTACTATGGATTCTAGGCATACTCAAGGAAATGAGAAAACAATATAGGTTAGGAACATGTTTATTCCGAGAGGAATAAAACATGGTCGCCCGTACCATCTTCTGACTCTTGAGCTGACTGGAAGTAATAGGCTGCATAATCCGGGTGAAGATAACCTGGTTCTAAACTAAAGGGTGGAAGTTTCAACTAAGGTAGCGAAATAAATGTTCCCTGTCTGTACTGTGGCCGTGTCCTGAAGGGAGCGTGGAGTTACCGTTGCCATGGGCCAGCGACTAAGGGATGTTGACGACTTCTGGAAGCTTGCAGGGGGAAAGTCTGGCTGTAGGCATCGTTGATCGGAGAGCTGTAGCACACTAGGCGGTACAGTGAGCTGCCAGAGCTGAGGTGGCTCTTGCAAGAGTCAGATGACAAGTGGCATTTTTGGCCGGTGCACTGCAATATATTCTTGCGGTTGAGGGCTCACCGGGCGTTGGAGTGAGGTGCAATGCACACTTGTCTGTGTGCGGAGGAAAGGGCTGTCGGTAGGGGGCCATTGTAGTACTGGATTGCCGGTGGCACTTTCTCTTGGGCACCCTTCAACTGTCTGCTCACTCTGGGTTGCAGCAATGGCTCGTGAAGTTCCATCCAGTTTACAAATATAACACATTCAAATACTTACTAACAGGTAATAAACAGGATTGGTAGTTAAAGAAATCTGTAAAGAGAAACAAAGAATTTTTCTAAACTGTCTATTCTTTCTTGACATCTTCCCTCGGGAAGACTAGGCTTTGCTTACTGACTGTGCTGATTATGAAACTTGCGAATCTGTCACGTCTGTAATAATCCGCGCAACCAGAGAATATCGTGTAGCCACTCTGGTAGAGTGAGGCAAGTAGATGAAGCAAAGTTGTTTATCTTCTCAGTCAATAAGCACCACACATCAACATAAGTATCATATGCCACAAAAATTATTCTATCGCAAAATTATGCGTGGTTTTAATAAATAAATTTAAAAAATGTTTGCTTTGTTGCAAAAGAGGGAGGGTAGTGGAAGAAACAAAGTGGTGATCTGGTCTCAGAAACACTTGGTGAATGCAGGCAGAATCAAAATTACTAGCATGGAGAATTGCTTCACACGGAAATATGTTACTTAAAAATATTTATAGAGCTAGCGGAAAGTGTAAGACTCTGGCATTCATTCGTGTATTTTATTTTACGTGTAAAAAATGAGTCATTTCATGGGGGTGTGGCTTCCAAAGTGAGCCACGCACACTGGCCAACAGATGGCATCAGGGTCGCATATTTTGCTGCTGTCTCGCAAAAGTATATCTATCACATCTTTTAAAAAGTGAATTTTTCATCTTGTGCCTGCCCCAAAACAATTCTGTTTTGAAGCGTGTGAAATTAATGTAAAAATATTTTTATAATACTCTGTCACAGAGTATCTTCAATTAATATGGAGCATCTGAGTGGTGATTTTAGCAAACACTAGCTACAGCGTATGAAAAAGAAACAAAGCTAAACTATCACATACTGTTAAAGTTCCATTTTGTTTAAAGACATACACATTATTCTAGAACAAAGTTTTGTTTTGTTTCACTAATAACAACTGTTTTGTATTGAGAGAAAATAAAATACAGAAACATTTTGTCTATGATCTCCTTCTTGCCCGCGTATTTTTCTCTGTGCCTGTTGTGTAAATGTAAACTGTCAAAATAGCAAACGTGAAATTTTCTTGCAACTGTTCACGCATCAGCTGATACAAGATTTGGTTTATGTGAAGATGTTTATATCATTTGACATGTTGCCATACTCTGGCTGACAAAAAATAGAATTCTTTTATGACTTTATTATTTGTTTACATAATGTGCATGTACAGTAGATAAACATTTTTTCCCCACATTGTTGTAACCATGAATATAGGTTATCCAGGAACCCTTAGCCAGTTATTATCCTGGAAAATTGGGAGTTTGCTGTTTTGTACTGTGTATAAAAATATTAACAAAGTACATTAAATTGTGTAGCATTTTGTGATGTAAAATAACTCGTCGCAGTTATGTCAT
Source organism: Dryococelus australis (assembly GCA_029891345.1). Classification (NCBI taxonomy): domain Eukaryota; kingdom Metazoa; phylum Arthropoda; class Insecta; order Phasmatodea; family Phasmatidae; genus Dryococelus; species Dryococelus australis. The sequence goes on along the minus strand of CM056995.1, from coordinate 178,354,080 downwards.
GATTACATCACAAACTGTAATTCAATAGCATTAAAAATATATACTGGTTTGTACGTGTGGCATAGGATACTAAATGATAGAAGTAGAGGAGATGCCAAGCAGGACTTTAAAAAGTATGCTCCATTAACAGTAAACAACTTGTATCACCATGCTGCTAGGAAAATTGCATTTGGTTCTAATGGTTTTTTCATGGTGCACTAATTTTCATGGCAATTGATGTATGCATAGGTAAGGAAATGTACATGTTGATGTAGGAAGTGTGACTTAAGTTGCCAGCCAGCTGTAAGCATGAGATTAGCACTGAAGTGAAAGAGTGATAATTGTGATGTTGACAGGTGTGCAACAAGTGCGGTCAGGGAGGGGCGAATGTGGGGTGCATGCGGCGTGGCTGTGAGTGGCGCATGCATGTGGTGTGTGCACGCCAGCACGCCTGGCAACTGGACCAGGAGCTGTACATTGCGCGCTGCCACCAGCACAAGGTCGGTACTCTCTCCTGCCTGTGTTTCACATCTGCCTGCTCCTGGTTGGTTACTTGAGATGGGGGTGGTGTGTGTGCATGCATGCATTGGGGTGAGACGTGGAGAAATAAGTTATAAAGAACTTGGGATAACTGGGGGCTTAGTTTTGTGTGTATAAATTTTGAAAATTTGGTTCCACTATCTTTTATCCAACATTAGGAAATTGGAGACATTTGAGACAAGTGTTATGCACCTTTATTTTACAAATATGCGAGTATTTTTCATCTAGTACAGGTTCTAAATGACTCTGGTTCGAAATATATTGTGTATTTAATATTTGCATATTAAAACAATATTTATATATTTTAGTTTGGTCCTCTGGTTGTCTTCCGAGAAGCGACTGAATATGAATGCAGCGCTCCCTATAAGTTATGTCGCTCACCATTCAAACTTTTTTTTTTCACGAACGAGTGGTTATTTAATATTCTTGTGAGGCATAAGTTCATCCATAATTAAATTCATGAACGTAAAAAGCTCAGTAAAACTTTGGCCCCTTATTATTTTTAACAATTTTCGCAACAAGGGGAGGGTAAATATATGCCTATTGCTATTACGTATAATTTTATTCAGAAAACATCTGCCTATCAAATGAAATCAATATTTCAGTTAAGAAATGGAAATATGGTTAATATGTAATGCAAAGTTGATTTACACTCTGCAGAAATGAATTAATTTTTAATTTGTGTGGTTTATACAAAATACCTGCAAATTACGTTTACTGCTAATGGGATAATGTAAACAGTCACAACTCCAAACATGTACCGACACACCTCTATTCACGCTAAGTGAAAAAACATTCTAGCACCTGGCATTGGAATGTGTAACTACACGTTATGTGACTGCTGTTTCACGAGTGTTGATTAATCGCACAGTCAAACACCTACAATATTTTGCTTTGTGTTGTCAACTTAATAGGAATTACTTTAATCTATGACTGCCACTGCCAAGAGAATAATTTAGCAATAACAGTACATAGGCTTGCAGTACAAAGGTGGATTCCAATAATTGGTACGTGGTGGAGAAAAACCGAGGCCAGCTTCGGATCCAGCATATCAAAAACATGTTACAATACCATACATTTTGAAAAGAAATTTTAATTTCTCTTATTTTGCGTGCCTCTGTTTTATTCACACACTTCCGCTGAGACATTGTTAAACTCCAAACAATGCTAATTTTCCATGGGAATAAATATAATTCATTTTTTTAGCTCCATTCTGTTTCGTTGGTAGAGAAATTAGCATAGTTATCATACGGATGTAGTATGTTGCATTCATAACCTGCCCTATGCAACTGAGCTGTTATTGCATTACATGAGTTGAGGCTTGTGTGTTCATGGACATCAAAAATTCCACCAAATGATTACTTGAGTAAATTTGTATTGTGGTTACTGTCATTTCAATTTTAAAATGAAATGAAAAATGGGAATTGTCCTTATTGGGTGTTGTTTAGTTATAAAAAAATAGCAAAATTTGAACGTCGAGGCATAATTTCAGCATATTTAAAGTGATATTTGTGCTTTAATCGTGGTATAAGTGTTGTTTTGATTATTTTTAAACTATTTGAAGTGATTTTATTGTTTGAAAATTGAATCTGACTGTTGGAAATAAGTGCTTCAAACCCAGAGGATAATTCATAATGCAACATACAGGTGTATAAGAATATAAAACAATATAATGTTTCTAGTTTCTTTTAGCATGTACAATCATTATTCTCTTGTTTTTGTTATTCCTACCATGTAGTAAGTAACGATAGAATGTTATATTCACGATGCCTAGCAATCCACAACCTTCTATAACTTAAAACATTTTTATTTTAAGTTAAGGTTACAAGTAGGTCGCTAGGCTACCAAAAATATATTTAAGGACATGAATTCAAGTACTCACAGTGTGGTACTTGTCGACAGGCACACGCAAAAAGGAAGACACATTTTCCATGCAACTGAGCAATTGCAACATTTTGCTGGCTAAGCTACCTTCATAAGCTGGCCAGTTGTAGGGCACTGCAGTATGGTGGAAGGGCGCTGTTGGTAGTAAACGTAGCGGCTGTGTGACTAACTAGGTGGGGCGGAAAAATTGAAAAGTTGCAGGTACATAAGGAGCTATCTTACATTGAGGCCAGGCAGCTGCCTGGATTTAGTTATAAATTGGTGAGCTAGTTCCCAGCATCTGAGTTCTGAACTATTGCTTGAAGGTGGTAGGGCTCACACAATTCTGGTACTGTAGCAGGAATCAAGTCTTTGGTGTGTGATGCTGCATGTGCTGCAACTGGTTTGTCCTGTAGGTTATTGATGTGACCAGCTATGGCTTGTTGGATGTCTGCTCTATGGCTATTCATTCTCTGCCCGAGTGTGTTGGTGGTGAGGCTGATGTATTCTGCATTACAGTGTTGACGCTGTAGCTGATAGGGGTGGGCGAAACTGGAAATTTCATTTCGAAGCGAATTCAAATAGAATTTGTTAAAATATTTGCAAACTCAAATCAAAAATTGAATTTAATATCAAATTAAATGGTTTTGTTGTAAAGTACACATTGTAACAATTATTATTTTTTGAAATTTAATACATACATACATTTTGACAAGCTAGCTAAAAGGCAGATAAAAAAGAAATGTTTTCCACTGATTTACAAAAAAATTGTCTTTTTTTACCATTTAAGTACTATAGCCGGGAGACGTTCTGGCATGTCTGAGTTTGTGGAAGCGGGGTAAGCCAAGCAAGAGGGATGACATGCATTTGCAGGTATGGCAGTGCTATCATCTATTCCACAAACATCAGTTACGACGGGCTCAGTTATACGTGAGGCAATGGAGGACCAAGGATGTTCGCAGAGGTGCGAAAAAATTGGCAACAATAGACATAGCGAAATTATAAAGTCGGTTATTACATGTTGCGATGAGGAGGCAAAAAACGGTTCTCTATGTGAGTCGCTTCAATGGGCAACTGCAAGAGTAGCCAGATATAGGGCAGTCAGTGAGAGAAGTATACACACACAGTGTTTATAAAAGAACCAACAAAATAATACAAATGAAACAATAGCGCTGCTACAGCACATTATACTATGCAAATTAATATCCATTTATTTACAACGCCCACCCAATTAACCTGAGTATAAACATTGTTGTGTGTGTGTGTGCGCGGCACGGGGGGGTTGGTTTATTTTATGAGAAGTCATTACTAGTAAATAAACATTGCTAACTTCTATTTGTTTAAAGTAAAGTTAGTTTGTTGCACTTACCTCTGAAGCAGTGACATTTGTTGAGCTCACTTGGAGTGTAGCAGAATCAATTATATTGAATACAGGAATAAGATTATCAATCAAGAGTCCACTGCTGTCCACTGAGTTGAGACAAGTTAGGTTCCCCGCCAACTAATAGAATAGCTCTCTTCTGTCCCTGGAGTCTTTTAAGCTTGTGGAGAGAACTATTCCAACTTATTGGCTCGTCTTGTATGAGTCGATGCATGGCCACTCCAGTTCTCATTTGACTTTTCTTCAAAAATTTTGTGACGTGCAGAATGCCTCCTACACTGACAAAGTAAGTTTGTTACTATTTTGCTACCCAGTAACCCGTCCTTCAAGACCTATTGCAAGGTTTGTGCTAGGCGAGGTTATGTCCATTTCATATGAGTGGGGTAAAATCCGATAATGTGACCAACCTACACACTACGTAAACAGTAAATGCTCTCGTTTGTACAGTATTGTATCAGCTGATAAACTGCTGCGGGATCCATGTAAGTTGGCTATCTTATGATGGCTTTGAAAGGAAATAGTACTCGGAACTAAAAGTAGTAATTTAAAATCTTTATTATACTTACAACATTTATGTTTTTAAAGCAATGTTACATTTTCTTGGCTATTAGTGACTGGACTTTAAAAACATGTTTAGCATTTATGGCAGAGTATGTTGACACGTACAAACAGTAAACGCTTCCAGCCAATGGCTAGCCATGTTTATGTGTCCATTTTCCAGACTGGTGAATGGCTGTTGTATGTGGGGTTTTTCTCATAGTGTTTATTATACGAATATCTTGTTGGTGTTGTCTGAATATTTGATTGGTAGTTAATTTTTTTTTATTTGCTTTTTCAAGCATAGTTGGTTGTAGGAACCATTGTACGTTTTCTTGAGTGAAATATACATAATAATCTGCACCTATTTACTGTCTCTCTTCCACCATTTTCCTTACCGTTTTCCACAGTGAAGTGACACGAATATAGTTTATGTTTCTAATTTTAAGTTTATTTGTATCAGGAAAAGTGCGCAGTGTTGATTTTTCTGTATGGTTCTGCAAATAAATTATTTAATGCTAGTAGTGACGAACAAACGTGATTTTACTGAAGTAAACTTGTCAAGGATTACCATTGAAAAATGTGTTCAAGAGGTTGCAAATTTTACAAACCGTAAGTTTGCATGTTTTTAAAATGTAATTGTAAATAGTTTTTCACAATTATCGAAATGCAGATGGCCTGAAAAAGCCGCACTTCCCACACTTTGGTAGTGAGTGAATATTATTTGTTTATTTGTCTTAATGCGTGTCATCCTGGTGTTGCAAACTTAAGATAGTAGGGGATTGAACGTTGACTGTCCTCTCAGAGCCTAGTTATGCCTACCGTGGTGAATAATACTTGTTTTAATGGGCTGGTGAGGCATAACGGCGTTGTACACAGTATTAGGCCGTTGGTGGGTACGTTTACTACGGGCTTGGGGGGAGCCAAACCTCAGAGTGAGGCGAATGGAGGTAGCTGTCCGTCCGAGGAGCTCTACCCTCCTCACTGTGAGGGTCGCCAATATGCGGGATGCCAGCGATCCCGGGCGGGTGAAATGGGATGATGATTAGGTGGTCATGGTGGTGGGGGTGTGCGATCTGGTGGAGTAGATCTTTACAGGGCGAGTAAGTTGATGTGTTGAGACCAAGTCAGAAGACGTGGACGCCGCTCGGAGTCTGAAATCTGGCTGGGTCGGGAGTCAAATATGTACAAACTTCCCAGATGCTGGCTTAATGGTGCAATACTTCGGGAGCTCAGTATCTTCCGTGTGTGAAACCCAGATTAATCTGCCTGACGTGAGTTTGATTGTGCTAATCGTCTTTGGTGTCTGCCTAATGGGGGTGTCATAGTGAGTACTGTCTGTCTGGGCTAATAGTTTTATTTGGTCCTCATATTCACTAGTGGGGTAACCTGGCCAATAAGCGTCGAGAAGGTGGTCGAGAGGGATAGTAAGCCCAAGTGGTATTAAGGGGGAGATAGGCCGTGCGACAAGGTCGGCTCACACTGAAGTAGTTTCGTCTTCGCACGTCGAGCTCATTGGAGGTGCAGAGTTGTTAGCTAGTGCTAATGCACTGCGTTCCCTACGTCTCTGTCTGCTTTGTAAACCAGCTTTTCTAGTGTACATCGAACCACAGGTAGTACCCACTGACACACAATACCAAGTTGGGGGGAATATGGGGTACCTATTCAGAAATTATGGGACACAAACGTAATGATTATTACAGACAATAATTAGCTGCCTATCTAAACACTTTATAATCAACACGAGATACATGAATTACATGTACGTGGTTTGATTCAGCCGAAGGTGAGCCTGGGAATAGAGAAACACAAATCTCTGGTAAAACTACAGCAATACAACTTTACAGCGGCTAGTAAAAATCTATAGCAATGCAGTTTTACAGCGGTTAATAAAATAGAAGTTAGTCAGGTGGGTACTCTAAAACTCGCCAGTTCGCTACCACGAAGTCACAAGAAGTTGACTGGGGTAAGGGGGTACAGGGGTTAAGGTGAGGTACCTGATGATGGCGTAGTCATCTCTCAAGCTGGTCTTCTGCGAAGTGCAGATCTTGGAGGGGAGAGAGAGTCCTTCGCAGACTGATGGGAGCTTTAAGGGGGTCCGGGATCGGACTAGGTAGGAGCAGAGAGTCCTTGGTCAGACTAGACAGGATAGTCTTGGGCAGACTTTAAGGTGCTGGGAGTCTTAAGTAGACTCAAGGCAGGCAGAGTCTTTTGCAGACTCAGGATGTCTCGCATCCTCTTCGACCGCCAAGCCCGGCACATCTGCCGGTGCTGGATACTGGTGTCGTATTTACAGTATACTGATTTTTCTCATATCAGCAGTTCTGTGGGTGCAGAGGGTAGCGTAGCCTTCTACCATACCATAGGGGCAGGTTTATTGGGGGTGCAGGAGCGCTGTGCTTTTCTTATCTCCCCGCGTGGAGGCGACAACAAATTAAAACCCCTGTCTTCAAGCCGCCGGGCCGTGATGTCACAAGATCATGGAGGGTGCTGCCATCTCTAGAGATTGTAGGAACTTCTTCCAGAGCTAAGCAACGAGTATTAGAATTCTAATAATATTAATTTCACATGGGTGCCTTTTGCATGCATAAATCTGGGTGGGCAATGGGGACTGTAATTACACACGTAGGCTTGTGGGTCGTCTTAGCTCGATACATTTAATTTGGTTTGCAGCTTATATGTTTCTCCCCTGAGCGCATGTGGCTCGTAGATGGGGCAAAGTTGCCCGTAGAGCATGCATTCTCACAGTGCAGCATGTTGGCATGCGTCAGTCTATATCGTAAATTCAACTAGTGCAAGTTTAACTCGATTTTAAACAACTTGCGATATCTTGCTTGTGAGCGTAAACTTGAACGCATCCCATTTTGTATGCTGCAGCAGTTAATACAGAGGTTGGTGAACCTGCAACTACGTGTATACATTATTTATTTACATTTACGAACGTAAAGCAATTTTATAACTGATGTAAAGTGTAACTGACGAGAAAATATAACGAATTGAAATTATTTATCGGCGTTAATGTGAATTAATTATAACGCCAGTACATGTAAATCTTCAGATGGATTAATTTTCAAAAGTTATGTACTTTGCTTTAAGTGTGTGATTCTACATTGACTTACCTTTTCTCATGTGCTATTCGGGTATATTTGTAAGATATATTGAAATGTTTCTTTTCCGTTTATGTTTACTGCATCAAAGTTTGTGTTAAATGTAGGTTTAACTGTAAAAAACCCAATCCTAGATTCTCGGGAAAGAAATTTCCTGTCCAAAGGGAAAATGGGAAAATTTTCTTGGGATATTTCCTGAGTATCGGGATCCCACACACCCCTACTTATTTTGCATACAATAATTTAAATGCTGTAAGTTAATAAGGAAAAGCACCCGGTTTTACACACTATAGAGTTCAAGATATAATGGTGTCATCGCTGCTACAAATAAATAAACAAATATGACTTGTTCAGTAATATTTGTTGTGAAGCATTGTTATTTCAACTTTTTTGAGGTGAAGTACCGAATTTACCATAATTTTTGCAACAAGTTCGAGGGAAAAAATTTTTTTTACTGGTATTGCACCAACAATTTGTGGCGCCTTGTTAGGAAGTAACTTACTTGCTTGCTTACTTTTTTTTTGTGTTTGGAAAATATTTTATTTAAATAACTTGCAGCGCTAAAAGACAAAACATTGCTGTGTGCTGTTCAATCACCGCCGTAACCCACCTTTTTCTTTTGCTTTCTGTAGGCAATGAAGATCATTAGAATAAAAATATCAACAACTTGTGGGGGGGGGGGGTCCCCTTCATGTTTTCTTTTTTCTTCTTTTACCAGTGACATGCTGGCCTTTTTTTGTAGTGCTGGAGTGTGACACTACCCTTCTCTAACTAAAGGTTTCCTCTTCCCTTCTCCTTCCCTTAACATAGTTAGCTATCCTCTGCCTTACATGGAAAGCCAGAAAAAGGGGACACGTTAACAGGGCTGGTTATGGAGGAGGACTGGAGGTAACAGACTGTTCCGTTATGCTTCCCTCCAAACATCTTGGGACAGTCTTCTTCTTCTTCTACTACTACTACTACTACTACTACTACTACTTCTTCTGCTCATCTTCATCCTCCTGCTACTGCTACTCAGCACCCCAGGGCATGCTATAAACAAGGAAATACTTATTTTGTTTCAAAGTTCATTAGTGATGTTCATTTTTAGCAAATTTTCGAACCAAACATGAACTTGTGTAAATATTTTGAACCAAACTGGAACAAATTTTTTACATTAGAATAAATTTTGAAACAAACCGAACATTACCTTAAAGTTTGGGTTCAGTTTGAAATTTGAACGTTCGACCCATCTCTACAATTTACATGTAGGACCATGTGAGGGCCGTAGACTGTGTGGACACCCTATTCCAGTACCTGGCATGGTTGTGTCGTACGCACTGGAAGTCAGGCTGCACCGTCTCTGGCCACATAAGAGGGTGTTGCCCTGACAGAGTCTTCCCAACTCAGGGGATGCCCGGCACATGTGCAATAGAAATATTGGCAAACACCAAGTCGACAAGCTAGTGCAGGGTCAGTGTATTTGTGTTGGCACCCCCATTCTATCTATACTGTAGACAGAAAGGATGGCCACCCTAGGTGTTTGTGGGTGAAAACTGAGTGTTTTGGCTGCTATGAGTAACCTTCCTGGGATAACCTGTGTATGGAATGCGGTACCCAGGGATTGAGCTAGCACACGTTTATTTCCATTTGACGGGAAATACACACAATGACATACTCGAACTTCTACATTGGTATGAGCTATTGCCGGGAAGCTAAAGCACTGAATATCAGGTTAGAGGCGACTGGTATAAAACTGACAGGGGTAATGTCTGTGCGTAGCGTTGAACAAACTCTGCAGTTTTTTCTCCTATTGTTACGTTCGTGTCTTGACATAATGCTCAGGTACAGACGTGATGCTAGGATAACAAAGCTGGGATAGCATGGGCTTATTCCTAAGAAGGACTGTAATGATGGTGTACTTGGTCTGACACGTCCGTACAAAATAGAGAAACACCTGACTAACGTAGAGGTCATCGAAGAAAGGGGCATAGCTAGCAAACATTTCCGAGCAGCGAGTACTGGAAGACTGTAGCAGTGTAGGCTGGTCAGTGTCCGAGCTGCGAGTGCTAGATGACTGCAGCCTGTACCTCCTATTTTCCTTCGGGCTGCTGCCCGATACTTATTGGCCGGCATCGTGACAGCAAGGGGATTATAGCTGAGAGGTGGTTAGCGAATGCATAGCTGGTAATGTGACTTCACCGGCCGGCTGGAGGATGGGAAGCAAAGACAAATGAATATCCTACTAGTAGTGCTATCTAGCATCAGGTAAAGGAACTCGTTTCATATACTATACATAATTGCAGTGTGTAGGTGAATAAAACAATCTACATGGTAGTTAAAACAATCTCATTTCAAGTTGGGACAATAGTAATGCTAATTTCACATGCAAAGCTAAGCGTAGGATGGAGCTGAAGTCATGTAATCATTATTGTTTAAAAAAAATGTGTCGTGCGTCATTATATTTGCAGCATATATCATATCTTTGTGATATATATCACAATTCTCGTGATATTTATTACATAAATATGTTGTAATTGACGCTATTATTATATTGATTACAAACGTGTATGGAGACATTTATTTTCGTAATTATTTTGCAGTTTTTCGGAAATTTGTCAATTTTGTGAAAAATAGATTTTAATGAAAATTTTGCAATTTTGCACACCATGAAAAAAATTGTGAGACTAACCATAAGTAGTTGTGTGTCTAAACTTATCGGAAGTGATGTCAGTGGAAATTTTTTTGGATTAAAACAATTTCTTGGCTTACCAATTATGTTGATTTAAAAAAAATTGACATTTTGCGCTTTTCATGATTGTTGGAAATAAAAATACAAAGGATATCCTCTTTGTGATGTGCCATGAAGGGACCTATTTTTTAATGTATGTATGCTAAAGTCAAATCTGAATGAAAATAATATTGTAATTTTGTAATGTATTCACTGCTTAGCACAAAATGTATTGGTTCATTAAAAAAAATTTAGTTACACGATACCACATTTACCTCTGAAAAAAATCTGTTGTTGGGTTACTTTCCCCAGCTTCTAGGTTAAGTTTGAAGCATGTATATTTGTTGGTTGAACATTTTAAAGTTTTCATAAACTTTTTATTGATTCTTGCCAGCTCTAAACATTCTCATTTTATTTAAAGCATTTTATTTGTAAAATTACAAAAATTTTGGTTTCATTTAATTGATTATTTCATATGCATGTGGAAACTCAACTACACATAGAAACCCTAAAACTACTTTAAATACGTCAATGGTAATGGAACACATCACTTATAACTGGTTTGGGTGGAGGGAATGTAAACAAGTCCTAGATGTCTGCGGCTGTATGTGCAGACTAATGATCTAGTTAAAGCTATTGTGGCACCAAAAGTGTCTTCCGGTGCTAGTATTGTAGAGAAATAACCAGCCATTTTGTTTAAAGTGCTGCATTCATACATCTTTGATGAACACAAAAGAAATTTGTTTCCATTTTACGTTAATAGAAACATCGCAATTATAACTTCAATTAAATGCAATGAGAATTTCACAATTACCAATCTAATTCATTTAAGTAAATAGTGGTGAAAATGCTTTATTGCACGTTTGGCCGAGACCATGTTTATTGTTGGAAATAGTAATCAACTGCAATTTTATATATTGTGACTTGCTCCGGAAACTCTCTTTCTTGATAATATTTTTTTTTTATTGTGTATATTGGCACCATTGCTATTTCTTTTTAGTGGCATTTTTGTCTATGTATTTTTACTACTTCGTTACGTCTTGTTAAAATGGTGATATTGTAGCTGATATTGAAGTTTTCACAAAAAATTGTTCGAAAAACTCAGATTCAACTCACAAATTTTCTACTAATTGTTTCTCTAGGTACATTTCCCACATTTTCTTCACATTTAACTGGCTGCTAAGTACTGACGCACCGTGTTTTTCCCTCTGCAATAATGATACTGTATAAGCTGAAGTGTATATACAAATTCTTTTACTGCTATCATTTTCAATTTATATTTTTCTACTTGGTGGACTCCTCCACGAGTTTCAGGTGGATTGACACCAAGTTGAAGGTATTTTTAACACAGTCTGTGGACACAATCACGACTCTCATTTAGAACACAGAAGATGATTTTCTACACACTTTTGCATGTTCAGTAATGCCTTGTCTTTGCCTCGGTAATGAATAACATGTACTTACTTGTCATCTTGATTGATCTTCTGGTAAATTACTTCTTTTGGCAGATGAGACTGCCACATGTTGGAGGATGTAATTTTCCTTTGATTCAAGGTCTGCATTTGCATAGTATTTCTGATGGATTCTTCGTACATCTTGCATTAACAGCTGATGACACTGATAACTGCCCTTAGTTCCATGTCCACAGGAAGGCATACTGGAAATAATTTTGGGCTATGTCTGGAACAAAACCAAACCCATTGTTCTGCCGAATTATATACAATACCACTAATTATTAATTTACATTGTCTATATTTGTCATAAAATAAATTTGCCAATGTACTATCGGACAAAATATTGTGATAGTGAATATTAAGCTGTAATATCATCATCTCCGTACTTACCTTGCCTTCTTTGCAATATTTTGTTTCCAGGTTTCAGGCCTCCTTTTTCGTTTCCTTGATTTCTGTACTGGAGTCTACAGTGTTAGCAGGAGAATCATTTCCATGATATTCTTCTCCATCCATTATTACTATTTAGCAGCATGTACTCAAGACACAAACTAGTAAAATAGCACACCTACTCAGGTTACATTAATATTTTGGCTCCAAATGTTCAGTTGAACAGCTGTTTCATAGAATGTTCTTACTTATTACCAACATAACAGTGATAGCCAACACACAGACATGAAAAATATTTACATACACAATTTAATTTGCATGTAAACTTAAAGCACCTTCACAATAATCGGTTATAACTGGTATTGCAAATGGAAACATGCTGTGGCTGCCATGATGGTCATGGATATAGCAGCTATTGGCATTGAAAATAACAGTCGTGTTTTTAACAGGTTTTGTATCTGTTGTCCAAAGACACATAACAGGTTTTGCAACTGTCCTCACTTTTCTCTTTAATATTTGACTGGGTTAAACCAGGGTTTGCCACTCATTCTTTACATCAATTGGAAGCCTATGAAAAGAGGAATCCAAAGATACCATAACATCATTTTCGATTATTTTTGGATTTAGCGGGTTTTGCATATGGGCTACTCAAATGATTATGATCCAATGATAATGGCACTTGAGAATAGTGGTACCAAAATTACAAGTGATCTTGTGAAAACAAACTTATTGCAAGTATATTTAAAGCGTGGACTGGAAGACACATCTGATGTAGTCCTTCTTTCCAATAATAGAAAAGATCCTGATAGAGTAAGGAAGCAGAAGTGTTTCATGTTTCGAGTGCAATGAACTAGGGCATGAGTCATATGACTGTCCTAAGAGAAAGGTTTGCATGGAACGGTCAAAAGAGGAATATTTCTAATAAACATACCAAGTGTGGTGAAAGTTGGTGCTTGTTGAGTGCTCTGGGCACAAAAAGTGTGATTCTGACCTGTGGTACATAGTTTCGGGGGCTACTGCCCATATGACTGTGCACAAAGACTGGCTAACTATTTACAATGAAAAATTAACAGGATGTGACTGGCAAATAACACAAAAGTAAAAAGTAGTGGTAGTGGTGATGCAATGGTTAACCTGGGACATCAGGGTGGAATGAGGTATATTTCTAATGTTGAGTATGTGCCAGGTTTGTCAACCAATCTTTTGTCAGTCAGTAAGAGGGTTGAAAAGGGCCTTGTTTCATTTTCATCCCAGGGATGTTAATTTTTTTTTGGAGGAAGAGTATAATATCAAAGGCAAAGTTAGGGCCACTGCCACTAATGTTGGTGGTATTTACAAACTAGATATGGAATCTGCTGTGTGCTTGAAGCAAGATATGCATGAAAAAATTGCAGTGTGTGATGTCTATGTACTGAGATGTGATAAGACTGCTGTTTATCTCACAGATCATGTAGTAAACATGACAACACTATCGCATTAACTATGGCATGAAAGACTTGGCCACATGAATAGAGTAAGCATAAATTTCATAAAGCATGGAATGGCAAGTAACGTGAATTTTCAGAATCAAGAGCAACATATACCCTGCATCCCATGCATTGAAGAAAACATTGTAGGGCACCGTTTAAATAACATAATGCATCAAAAGCAACTAAGAAGCTTGAGTTGGTGCATTCTGATTTATGTGATCCTATGAGTGAAGCATATGGGGGAGGGAAATATTGGTTTACTCTCATTGATGATTTTACCAGAATGGCGTTTGAATACATTGTGAAATTAAAGGCAGAAGTAATATCAAAATTTGCTGAATTCAAGAACTTTGTGGAAAATCAGACAGCTGAACATATTAAGTGCGTCCGAACAGACGACGGGACTGAATATGTGAACACAGAGTTGGTGAGTGTTTTGACCAAGAGTGGAATGAAACACCAAAGAACAGTACAGTACATTATACACCTGAATAAAATGGTGTTGCTGAAATTGTAAATATGATGATTGTGGAGAAAGCACGTACAGTGCTCTTGTGTGCAGGATTAGTGAAGCGTTTTTGGGCAGAGGCGGTAAATACTGCTATCTACCTTAAAAATTGTACTCCAACTAAAGCAGTGAAAGGAGTTCTTCCTGAAGAAAAATGGACGGGTAAAGTGGTTGATCTGAGTCACCTTAGGGTTATTGGATGCACTGTTTTGTTCATATTCCAAAAGAAAACTGAAAGAAATGGGACTGAAAAAGCAAGAAAATTACTTTTGTATGTTACTGCACAGAAACCAAAGGTTATCGCTTGATTGACCCTGAATGCCCTGGTGAGATAACTAGAGCCAGAGATGTAATCTTCTTGGAAAACCAATTCAGTTATCAAAAAATTGAAGACCAACTCACTAAGGGAAATGAAGCAGCGACAGTACCTTTGTCGTATAGCAAAAATACTAAAGCAAGTCCAAATGACAAAGATGTGCAACAATTGTCTGAAGTGGATAGTGAAGCAAAATCGTTTAATGGTTTTGATCAAATTGGTGCCACTGTGGAGCAGCATGCACAAGAAGAGCCAGCAGACACACCGGAACAGCCAAGAGACTCAACGAGGGACAGATGCCCTAAGGAATATTCTGATTTTGTATCCTACAGTGCAGTTTGGGAAAAGGGTGTGAACCAATGACTGTTTGTGAGGCGCTTTCATGTAGTAATAGTGATATGTGGAAGCAAGCAATGTGAGCCATAGCTCAAATTACCACACACACACCAAGATTCACAATAACCTCCAGAGCATATGACTATTTATCGTCATAACAATATCAGGCTTTGAACCACTCTCGGGTTGTACAATCAATATACACACTTCATAAAGATGCAATAGTTAAGTAATCCAATTGTACAACAAACACTAATGAGTCATTTAACTATATCTCAAGTAGGTTTTCCCTAATGAGTGAACAATTCACTTGACTAGCTATCCCTTAAAATGCTCTCTAGAAAAAGGTGATTCAAAAGAGTCAGTAAATGGAAATAACTATTTCACCAAAAATTACTAACACTAAAAATAATACTGATAGTTACATATGACTATGAAACATTTTCATACAAAGATATGGATTGCTAATGACAACCGTGGGTGCATACATTATTCATTCTCAATAAACACCTTTGCTAAATTGTAATATATATGCTTATTAAACCCATACTCAATAAAAACTGGAACCAAACATTTTGAACCACCATAATAAATCACAAATCACAACCACTAAAAATGTCGTGCAGAAATTCTTTGTTCGCAGTACTTATAATATGTCAGCTCAGAATGAACCCCTCTAAAAATGAGCTGGCTACCCACTAAAATCTCACAAGGGTTGCTTTCTTTAAAGATATATAAAGGACTATAAAATCCATTGTACACATGCACTTTCATACATCTGAAACTCAATTAAAAAATAAATAAGTAAAACAAAGAACCACGGATAGCGATTGCCCAATTAAAGTCGTAGCCCTGATACACATTAAAAAAATACACAATTAAGAACTTGCGTACAAATAATAACTCAGTTGACGAACAGGTTAACCCAATAACCCTTCTTTCCGGTACCATTCCTAGCTCATTATAATAAATTACAATCACATATAAATCCAAATACGCTTCGTTGCCCCTAGCCTGGTGCAAATACAGTCATGCATAAATAAGAACTTTCAATTTAACCTATCTACATTCCTGTCACTATACAATCTCTTAAACTGTACAATGGGGAGCCAAAATGTCGCCACCTTAAACATTAAATTCACTACAGGCTTCCCAGAACATTTCCAAAGTATGCGACAGGATTCAATCAAAAACTATGCCTTTCCGTAGACAATTTACTAGCCTGTTGTTAAATACATCACGACTGAAGTGAAACATCAAAATGTGTCTTTTACAAGCCGCTATGCTGACACAGAGGTAAAACTCAAAAAATTCCACCGCACACTATAACAGGCTAACCCAGATGCAAGATACCCACATCCTTGCCGGCTGCGACAAAGTCAAACGGACCTTCATGTTGACAGCAGAAATCACTGATAGCGACTATCGAGGCTGGCAGCACGAAGAGAAGTGAAATACCAGCCAGCACCGCGTCCCAAGTCTGGTCTTTGCTGGAGTGTGAAGGGGGTGGGAGAATGGGAATGGGAGGAGGAAAGGAGGGGAAACCGAGGAGGAGTTAAATGGCTTCTGTCGACCCACACAGCCAGAAGACGGATACTCTCAATTGTCTCAAATGAAAGCGGAGTATTCATCATTTGAAGAAAACGATGCTTGGGTTCTTGTGGATTTGCCTGAAGGCAGAACAGCAGTGCCCCTGTTGTTCCTAGTTCTACAATTAGGTTGATGTTTGCCATTGCAGTGCAATGAAACTTTGAAACTGATCATACAAATGTTACGACAGTTTTCCTTAGTGGAGAATTCTGCGATGAAGTGTACATGCAACAGCCACATGGTTTTGTTATCAAGGGTAAGGAAATTAATGTTTGCCTTTTAAAGATGGCAATATATGGTTTAAAGCAGTCATCTAAAGCTTGGTTTGATAAGATGCATACTGTATTGGTAGCTACAGGTTTTGATTGCTTAGAGTGTGGACCCTGTTTGTATTTAAATATTATGGATCATTGTACTGTTATCATTGCTCTTTATGTAGATGATATTTTTTTTGTTATGTGACAATCCAGATGAAAAATCCAAGGTTAAGGAACAGTTTATGTCTAAATTTCAAACGAAGGATCTTGGTAGAGCTCAGCATGTTTTAGGAATAAGAATCAGGTGCAGTAATGGTGTCATTTTTGTGGATCAAAAAATGTATATTCAAGAGATTTTAAAAAGGTTTGAGATGGTTTATTCTAAACCTGTGCTTGCTCCCTTGGATCTGGGTAGGAAATTATTGAAAGGAAAGATACACAAGGGTGACGAATGTACTCAGATACCCTATCAAGCATTAATAGGGAGCATCATGTATTTAGCTGTAACAACTAGACCAGAGATAGCTCATGTCATTAGTGTTCTTAGTGAGTTTAACACATGTTATAGGAAGGAATACTGGAAGTGTGCTTAAAGAATTTTGAGGTATTTAAAAGTTACAATGAATTTGTCATTATTACATAAGAAGAGTGACTAGGGATTAACAGGCTATGTTGGATCTGATTGGGGCAATAATGTTGATGATAGGACATCATACACTGGGTATGTTTTCAAATTTGGAAGTTGTGTTATCTCATGGGAAAGTAGGAAACAGAACTGTGGCATTATCCAGTACTGAGGCAGAGTATATGGCTCTCACACAAGGTACTAGGAAGGCAATCTATCTTAGAAATGTATTGTGTAGGTTGTTTAAGGAGTACACTCATCTGTTATATAGTGACAGTTGGTCTGCGCTGAAATTGACAGCAAATCACATGTTTAGCAATTGTACCAAATACATTGATATCCAGCACCATTTTGAACAAAGGAGATTTCACTTGGCTACATATCAACTGAAAGCATGGTTGCTGATATTCTCACAAAGTGTTTGTTGTCCTAAGTATAAGTTTTGTTTGGAAGGCTTCTCTCCTGTGAATAAGGTGAAAATTGCCTAGATTAAGGAGTAATGTTGGAAATGGTAATCAATTGCAGTTTTATATAATGTGGCTTGTTCCTGAAACTTTGTTTCTTGTTAACATTTTTTTTTTATTGTGTACATTGTGTAGTGACTCCCTTCCTAACTCCTATGCCCTCTTCTCTATTTCTACTGATCACTACTTCTTTATCTCCTACTCATAATACCTCTTGTTATGATAGGGGCCTACGTGGGGGGTAGCTTACTACAGATGGCTATTCAATAAGAGAGGAATTACTACAAAACACATTTATTACAATAGCTCTATGTTTGAACACAATGGTACATTAATACAATATGACATGAAATACAATTACTTTGCTTTGCTACGAAGTGTTAATTACAAGAATGACAAAGGATACTATATGCAAATTACCCTAACCTTGCCAAGCATTGATTAGTCCTTAATAATAGGGCGTGAAGATCGGAGATGGCACCCTACTGTCTAGCCGAAGTTATGCGTACCAATATTAGAAGTGCTGATTGCCGAATGCCTGGAGTTCCTCCAGATCCTGTAGCCTTCTGCTTTGTGCCGCTCCGGCACTGATGTCGATGCAGTATGAGCTCTTGGCTCTCACTGCTACCTGGGGGGGGGGGGGGGGGGTCGGACTACTCCCTCAGATCTTTTAAAGCCTGGCAACAGTGGGTCAGCCAGGCTTGTTGAATAAACAGGGGGCTTGCAAAGGAATCCATACCCTGTAGTACCTTAACTTTTGTGTAGCCCCCTGGAGCCCACTACAATTGGCACCATTGCTATTTCTTTTTAGTGACTTTTTGTCTTTTTACCACGGTCATAAGTACTTGTTACCAAGGTTGTGTGCAATATAGATCAGTGATGTTTAATCTGTCGAATATTGGATGTTCGGTTTTTGTGTTCTAACATTTATTTACATTTTGTTGTATGGTATAGAGATTTCGTATATGAAATAATCAAGAATGGATTTTGCACGATTAGTTTAATGTACAGTGCATCTTTTTATGCAGATTCATTTATTCAGAGATTCGACTTTATTGGTACATAAAAGTCAGTACTCATTTTAATAGAAGATCAGTTTTATCATGGAATTGAATCAAATTGACCCACCTTATTATTTTCAAATTTCCATGTCGTTGAATTACTTTTACGTAAATTATACACAATTTTATTACGTACAATGTTCTTTGCAAAACAGGCAGCGACTTATTCCTCTCACCCAATGTTTGTCTTTGGCAATTAAAAGTATGGTAATTGCACCAAATATGGCCTAGCTATGGTTTAAAGATGTCAACACGCATTTCAAAAAGATCTAACTGGCAATTGAGTTACACACATTCTAGAGTATGTTATTAGGCACCCTTAAAAAATTTGTTAGATGTCTTGCAGTAATGTAACATTTTATAAAAATGTTTTTGTGTGAATGTGTTTAATGAACGTAATATGGCCTAGTGCTCCTAATATGGCCTAATTATCTTAGCATTGTATTCAGTGCAGATAACACAGTATTTAATTATAGTTACCCATTTGAAATGTTTCTCACTTAAATATATACGTATGAGGTTAAAATATTTTAATAAATGCCTTTATTGAACATAATTGGCCAAGAGACATTAAGTAATGCCATACCATCTACATTAATAGAATAGTAGAAGCCTGGTATACCGTGGGGCTATTTATGTTCCCTGACCTGAATAAATAAGTAAGTGGAAAGTGTGCGGTCAGGTAGGCCCAGGGCCGGATTTCCTCTGTAGCCACCTGTAGGCCCATAAAAATGTACCGCCCCTCCAGTAAAACTGTTTTATTTTCCCTACCTCATATTTATTTGTTATTTTAAGATCCACGGAGAGCATACAAGGTTTGACATTATATTTGAACCAACGTGTAAATGTATTTTTAATAAATCACAAAAATTTTAAATTTTTTAAATAGTAATGACATCCAGAACTGCAAATATTATGAAAATGATTGCAATGAAAACACTGAGATGGTATCATTCAATATTAACGACAACATTTGGAAATTTAATTCGTTTTCCATGAAAGAAAAAAACTTTATCATAAGCCTAGTAAGGTAACTCAAGTCTTATCCAAAGCTCTTTTTTCTAGTCTTCCTTTGGGCAAAGGAATTGATAATATCCTCGAAGTCCAGATCCTGCAGCATCTGTCCCTCAATATTCAGCAATGCCACGGCCGATAACCTGTCTTCTGCCATGGTCGACCTCAGGTAGTTTTTCACGCGTCGTAGAGTAGAGAAAGAGCGTTCGCCTGAACAGTTTCTTACTGGAGCACTGAGAATCATTCTGAATGTAATGTTTACATTGGGATAGACTTCAGCAAACCCTTCTTGGTTTAAAAATTTACTTAATTTTGTTAGGTTGACTTTTCCCTCGTCGTCAGGTGTTTGTGACTTCACATGCACTCTTGAGGTGCAATGATTCTTCTACAATGGATGCTTCAAGATCACTATAGTAGTAAGATGCCAATTTACATGCAGCTGAAGAAATCTGTGCTGGTTCATACGTGCTGAGATGTTCTAAAAAGCCAAACCTCTTGAAGCTCATTGAAACGTGCACTTCGCACTTGCAGTTCTGATCTTAGTGTATCCAGAATTACATTATATATACCAACATGAAAATTATCTGACCCAGTCTTAAAGAGTTACTTTTCCTTCCCCTCGTCAAATTTGTAAATTTCTATTCTTCTCAATGACTTTGCAAGGCATTCGTAGTGGTCAAACATTTCTGTTTCTCT
Organism: Dryococelus australis; assembly: GCA_029891345.1. Taxonomy (NCBI): domain Eukaryota; kingdom Metazoa; phylum Arthropoda; class Insecta; order Phasmatodea; family Phasmatidae; genus Dryococelus; species Dryococelus australis. Next base: position 178,333,786 of record CM056995.1, on the reverse strand, counting down.
TAAATTTGTTACGAAGTCAGACAGCGAATTGTACATTTTTGCAACTTGCCCCAAATCTGTGTTTACTGACTGCAGCTTGGCACTAACAGCATTAAACATACAAAGGATTGCAGTCCAGAAAACTACCATAAATGCAGTTTCTAGTATATTTAATTTTTCTCTAAATGAAGATGCCTCCCTCGTTTGAGGTTTTTCTGAACTATCATTTTCTAAAGTCTGCAAGGTCTCAAATAGTCCACACCAATTGCTCTCTAGTGCATAGCTTGCATCATTTTGAGTAGACTGAGTATTCGACAGATGTAGTGTCCGACCTCCTCCTCCTCTTTTGCAGTGTCTAGCTAGGAGAGCCCAGCGGTGTGTGGAAGCAGAAAAAAAATTATACAGTTCTTGTAGAAGTCCAAAAAACTATGCTGCTTCAGAGTGTGCTGCAATTGGCACATAGTCAGCAAAGGGACAAAGTTCCTTCACCCTTGCTTGTCCGCCTGTATATGCTCCAGACATATTCGAGGCATTGTCATATGACTGGCCCCTGCAATTTTGTATGTCCAACTCATTTTGGCTCAAAACAGTAAATATAGCATTGGCTGTATCTTCTTATGTCCATCATTTGATAAAAAAAAACAAATAAATCATTCAACTGGCTCCCTAACTCCATCCTTCTTAACGTAGCTTATAATAAATGTTAGTTGATCAGTGTGTGAAATATCTGGAGTGGAATCAACATTTATACCAAAGTATTTAGCTTCATTCACTATTTCATCCCTTACTTTTTCAGCCATCAAAATAATCACTTCTTCATAAATGGTCTTGGAAATATAAGATGTATGTCCTGAACCTCTGTCGCTATGTTTTCTTATATGTTGTGCCATGAATGGATCAAACTCTGCAAGAAACTGTAGCGACCCTAGAAAATTGCCATTGCTTTTACTGCTGTGATGATATGTTTTGAAACATTTTTCTAGTAGTTGCATTCTTGCTCAAACTGTGCAACGGGTCTGTTATCAATTCGTGCTTTAGTATTTCCTCTCAGTTTAAGTGTTGCAATGCTATTTTTGTGCTGAGGTGAATTCTCATGGTCTTGTACCCTTTTTGAAGCATTTTTCCAGTCGTTAAACCCTGAAGTAAACATACCATTTTCCCCACCAAATAGCAAGCAAGTCGCACAAAAAACACATCCCTTTGATTGCGAATATACTAGCTAATGCCTAATTTGTCTCTCCCCACTATGCAGTTTCTGAGAAAAAATATGCCTTGAAACACGTCTTTCTTTATCAGGGTACTTATGTTTTGAAGCAAGTTAGCATCTAAGTTTTGTTCGATTCCATGAATAGCCACATAGTCTCGTATCTCCTCATTCATTTCCCATTGGGCTGGATCTGTACTGGGTTCAAAAACAAGCTTCTTAGGATTGCTAGTCGCATCTGGTTCCATCTAATTCGTACAGGTTGCTTCAGCATGGATATGTAGATGGATACTGCCACTGTCTGTGAATTAGTGGTGCTTGATGTTGGAATTCGCTGTTCTTGAGCAGAAAATAATTTTTCTGGGAATGACGAAACACATGCATCGGTAACCTCTAAGTCATCACTATCAAAGGAAGAACTATTTATAGAAGTTCTGCCGCTGTTGGTAGCATTATCACTTGCAGCCATGGTGTCTGCGACATCTTTGTCGTGTCGGTTATCACTGTTACATACAAAAAAGAAGACATCTTAGGGATCTGCTTTAAAAGAGCCCCACTGAATCTTGCTCTTTGGGTAGGCCTACTCATTTTGTTGATGATTCATAGGGAGCTAAATCTGCAACACTTAAACATGGGGATGCACACGTACCTATTTTACACTTCTAAGCTCGGACATGTTCATAGTTTGACTGAACATAAATAAACAACATTGGTACGAAACGTGAGTATGATGTGGCCACAACTAGTGCCAACTGTCAACTATACCATTTCAAAAACAGAGAACAATGGTATTGAATCATACTGCCCTTATCACCGCGGTCAATCCTCTCACCGCGAGGGCGGTGAAGGTTCAGATTCCCTCCTCGCCTCCCCCCCCCCCACACACATTTCCAAAATAATCTATATGATAAAACTGCAGCAGAAATGGTTGGGACTGGAGATTTGTGAAATTATATACAAAGGATAATTTATCTAACGAATTCCCATGTGTACATAAAGGTTGAAAATGGAAACAATGTGTATCAAAGTATCAAATATGCGCTGTGTTCAGCTTATTATCCAGAGTGTAAGCGAAGATTATCAACACAGTGCGTTCGTGCCTATTTGTCACATTTCCCGGTGATACGGAAGTAACACAGCTGTCTTCGGCATCAATGATGACATTAAGGCAGACATGTCTTCCTCTGTGCCGTCCTTTGGAAAAGTACAGTTCTAGGCCCAGGCCTAATCCGCCTAATGGGAAATCCGGCCCTGGGTAAGCCTGTGGTCTGTCGGCGGGTGGTTGTGAGTCTGGGACATATATGTATTAGTCGGAGGGAGCGGTCGCACTTTCTCCCTCCCAGCGCCCAGATCTATTTTACGGATTCATTACAGCCAATATTGTATGGTTTTCCATATATGCAAATAAAATGTGTTCTTATATTACCATATTGATGAGTAAGACCATGTGCGTGTATATGCCACGTCAGAAGTTTTTGATGAAAAGTTCGGGACAATTAATATTTCAAGTAGACCGCACTAAATTTTTATATTCCTGTACCCATTGCCAGGCCTCATCATGTCAGTGCAGAGGCCAACATGCTGCCTAAATTTCATAGAAATTCAACTCATTGACGTGAATTGCATCAAACAGCATGCTTTCCCAATACCGGTCCTGTAACGACAGCAGTGGTGGCAGCTGTCTGGCCAGCGCCCGCCAGAATATTCTTGTAGCACCAACCGACAGCTGCCCAGCCCTGACGATCTAGGCACAAGCGACAACAGCAAGTTGCGTCAATCTCCTACAGCATATGGCTCTATGTAATCATTATAATTATGATGTAGATACTTTGATTATAATGTGTATACACCGGCTATGCGGTATGTCTTCCTATTTTCGAAACAGATTCCAAAATATGAGGTGGGCCTCGAAATTCATGCTTCAACGTCATTTGTCTGTTGCGTTCTGCTTGGTTTCGGGAAAAGGGGTTTTGTAAGTTCAGTGGTTTTGCAGTTTATTGATGCTTTCTACTTTGTGGCCCTTGCAACTTCTTTTTTGGGTGTTGGCAACAGAGACTTGAATGAATCATCTATGCTGGAAGCTGAGCTATGGTTGGTGTCATAGCCCAGGATTTCCTGTACCTATTACTCTTCTTCATCACATTGTAGAATAGGCACCCCAGAACACACAGGTAGCTGGTTAGAATTTTCATGGGATAAGTCAACACGTACTGGATCAGTGCAAGTGTTTCCTTCTAAGTTGATTTTCTTTTCGGTGAGAGAGCTAGGCGCGTATGCTTTGTCAGGCAGAACATTGGAGTTGAACAGGTAAATACAAGTTGCTCTGAAACGAGACTTGATATTGGATATAGTCATGCATTTGTCCCACACTCCACTGAACAGTGTTCCAAATCGTTTTGTGATTGGCCTGTCACCATGATTACTCCATTATAACCACCACTTCATCCCAATAATGCTCAAAAGCTTTGAAAATCGACTTATCCAGAGATTGGAGTTCATGGGTTATGTTTGTTGGCAGACAGAAAAGAGTTATTTTGTACTGCTCAGCCTCATCAACGATTTCATGATCTAAGTGACTTTTGGCTCCATCGAATATCATAATGCATGGCCCAGGTGTTTTGAATCTACTGAAATGATGGATCCAGCTCACGAATGCTTTCATTGTCATATTGCCTCTGGGAGTCATCTGGCAGAGCTAGGAGGTAAATTGTCTACATATTCTGACTTCATGCAAACACCTTTAAATAAGATCATGGGAGGCACAGCATATCCCAATGCATTGCCACAAGAAACAATAGAAACATTTTCCCCATGTTCTTTAGCAACAGTGTGTGCCTGTTTGGTTCCAGTTTTGGCATGCACTGAAGGTTGCTTGTGCAGACTTAACCGACAACTCTTTTCGTCAACATTGTATGTACTCTCCGGTTTCCCCATAAGGTTTTTAGGAAGTGGCAGATCATTCAGTTTATTGAAATAGTCAGTCACAATGAACCTGTTGACTTTCTGTGCTCTTACTGGCTTCAGGATCTGAGCGGTATACTTAGAAATGTTTTTGTTTCTTGCAAGTAATCCCTTCAGCCACTTCCACCCATTTTTGAAGAGAAAATGTGTGTTTGATATTCTTTGATACACAATATCGGAAAACACAAAGTCTTATAGCTTTTGCTGTTAATGGGTGTCCAGTGTCTGCCAATTTAATTTTTCGAACACACAAATCCTGCTCTTGTACAAGGGTGAGAATGCTTTTCCTACCAAGTTTTGATTTCAATGTTTTACCTTCTTTTATATAGTGACGTAAAGTCTGACGTGAAATGCCAAATCTTTCTGCTGCAGCGTAAGCAGATAGTGTTTTCAACTTGACAGCTTCCACAGCTTCTTTTAGATTTTCTTGTGTCCATTGGCCATGCTTTAGACGAGGACCCATCGCTTGCAACATACAGGAATCCCTACAAATAAATGCATTACAAAGAATTCTAACACTCAATGTTTGTTCTTAATATGGCCTCTTTGGTCTAGATATGCCATAATAGGATACACTGCAGTGTATGACATTAGCGGCCTAAAATAAAATTGTAATAAAATTAACACGAACAATCATTACATGATTAAAATGAGCATTAAATGCTATAAATAATATGGTATAGCTGAATATAATCCGACTTACGTGTGTGGAACAATTAATATTTGCGTCACGTCACAAAATAAGATTGCTTCCTCTGATGACTTCATGAAATACAATGAAAGCATTCTGTGGCGAGGGCTTGTACTGGTGGTGCTATTCTTCACCTTTCACTTGAACCACTCAGCTGTATCTACTACACGTTAAGAGTGTGGTGGAATATACTCACTCTATTACTTACACTGCAATGTTTATTTAAAAAGATGGTTAAATGAAACAAATAGACAAAAGAAAAACGTAACTCGGGGCTCAAAAGTGCTCTCTTTACCGTGAACTGCCTATAGGCGTAATCGTGGAAGCTGTACAGACATAGTTACTTCCTTAATTACTTTAAGGCAAAATATTATATTACTATTGGTGTTTGAAGCTCATAGCATCACTTTAACCAAAACGTTAATGTAAACAAATGCTACTCGTCTGCTTCATAAGACGTTAATATATAAGTCACTTGTTGGCTTCGCACAAAGAACACCCTACAGTTCAGCAATGTGAAGTATATTTTGATAGGCCTAAGGCTATAACTACGGCACACATCAACTCCCCTGGGCTTGAAGAGTGTTGCTGTACAAAAAAAAATGTTGCTCTAAGTAAATACAGTACTAAGGCTACATACATATGTTATGTGTTACAGGTACATATAAATTCTCTTTATTTTGCAGTCTTTGGCTGAAAGAGAAAACACATTTGCACTTTGACTAAGTCTTTGATATACTTCTCTGTGGAAAGAAAACACATAGTAACTAAATGGAAATTTGTGCTACTGAAAATTATGGGGGTTCCCTTCCCCCTCCCCCCCCCCCATGAGAATTACTACTTATTAAGCTTCCTTTATACTTATTCTTGGTAACTCTTTGCAAGATGAAGATCAGCTCACTGCTGTCCTGTGAGTTGTCAGATTGGCTACTTGAAGGTCTGCGTTGGGGGCCTCCTCGAGGAGTGGGGTTGCCTTTGCACATGCGCCAAGGCATTTTGCACAAAGGAGATGGCTGGCAGCTGTTGTCTGGGAGTTGTAACTCTGGCTGATGTGGGAGATGTGCAGCTTGGGCCATCTGCTTTCCAGAAGGGATGCTAGTGCTGCTGGGTATGAAACGAGGTTCCTGGTGATGTCTGGTGGTTGGAGGGGTGGTACGGCGGCTTCTTTATTGGCGTGCAGAGGCACCATTGAAGGGAATATGGGTTGCTATGTATTCCATGGATCGTTGCTCTCTTCATTTGCTTCTGTGGCACCTTTTGGATTTGCCCGGATTCCCTTTCACCCAGTAGACTGGCCCTTGGCATTCTGCCACAGTGTAAGGTCCCTCCCACTGTGGGGCAAAACCAGCACTATGCCTCTTTCGTCGGTTGCTCAGGGAGAGGTTTCGTATGAGGACCTGCTGTACGCTAGTTCGACATGCGGTGGCACCTTATACTTTCAGGCGATGTAGCGTTGCTGTGTCTGCTGCGCATAATGGTCCAAAGGCAGATTGCCTCTGCTTGAGGAACTGATAAAGGGGCCTTCTCCCATCTCTATTCCCCTGGTCGGCGTAGGTTCTTTCCTAGTAGCAGCTCACTGGGAGTGCATCATCGGATCTGTGGCAGAAACTGGTCCCACTGGCCATGGTTTTCTGCGATGCAAAGTCTGATACAATTCTATATCTCCTTGTTGCGTCTTTCGGCAGGGTTGGCCTGGGGATGGTATACAGGCATCGCCCAGGTCTCAACTTCCCACTTCTGGCAAGATACAGCCCATTGCTTGCTGATTAACTGTATCCCATTGTCTGTGAGTAAACTTTGATGGTAGTCTCAGTGAGGAAAGAATTCTTGCTGCAATTTTTTGGTGAGTGTCGCAATTTGGTGTTAGGTAGTGGGTAGGCCCATGAGGTCCAAAGCAACTTGGGTCCACGGAGCCTTGGGTCACCTTGGAGTTGGTGATTATTTGTCCGCTTGCCCTGGTTTGGCATGTGCACAGAGCTCACGCTGATGGACACTCACGGAGTCCTTGATGTATGCTGGTTCAGGTCTCTCTCTTGGTGACCTCATCCCTGGGTGGCCACAGGGCATGGGGCAGCCATATCTTCCAATCTTTGTGTTCTCTGGGTAGACTCCAATTGATTCCATTGGCCTCTTTGTACTCGTTTAACTGGGAATTTGGCTGAGCGGTCATGAGTACATCCATACTATTAAATGTACTTATGTTGTTGCAGGGTTATATTAGTGGATGGTGGCACAGGTGGTGGTACGACTTTCTCCCAATTAGGGAGTTCAGAAGTCTCGTTGTGCCTGTCCGGAGAGTGTGACAGGACATCTGTAAGCTCATTGGTTAGTCCTGGGCAGTGCTGGAGAGTGAAGTCAAATTCGTGTAAGGATATTGCCCATCGTGCAAACTTAGCATGCTTGTCTTTGGCTGTTTGCAGCCATGTGAGTACTTGGTTATATTTGTGGATGGTAAAGTGTTGGTCCTCCAGATAATATCTATATGTCTTTGCATATTGCCCATTCAATGTCCAAGCATTCTTGCTCAGCGCTCTTAAGTATGGCTCAGCAGTGCTGCTGTAACTGATGATGTGCTTCTGGCCCTGGCGTTCCTCTTGATACAGAATGACTTCCAGGCCTTGGTTGCCGGCATCGGTTTATAGGATCTGCGGTAAGACAGCTTGGGGTTGGTGGAGCATCCCTAGGTGTCTGAAAGCATCTTGCAGTGATTCAAAGGCATTTCCCATTCCCAGCGATGGCTTTTTGTAAATGGTTGATGGAGGGCTCCCATTAGTTGAGCAATGTTGGACACATAATCCCCGAGTCAATTACATAGATTTAGGAACTGTCTCAGTTGTTTCTTGTTGCCAGGTGGGGTTGCCTCCAAAATGGATTCGACCTTGCTCCTGGAGGTAGTTCCCCTCTTTCGATACCACATGCATAGCTGCAAATCCTCACAATTTAGAGTGAATCTCACGATTTTACTTTACGGTGAGTCGATTGATCAACGATTAATCACAGAGAAATTGATTTCAGCTTCACTCGTGCAAAGAAATTGATTCTTCTCGTGGCGGTTGGCATTGTCTGTGTAATGAAATGTGCTTTTGTCATCGTCATGGTGAATCGACTCAAACAAGTGCCGTGTTTTGAGATCAGTCAGCGTCGACTAGCGTACTCTATTGCTTGTGGCGTTTGAAGGTTTCGTACTTCTGTTGTCCGTTATTATTTATGTAATGTTTCGCACGAGATTGCTGAGGTTAGGTTATGTTGTGAATTTTCTGTAGACTGTTTATAAGGGCTTACAATGTCTGAATAAACTACTAGTAAGAAACACTACAAAATAACATTTAACCAGGCCTATTCAGAAGGTTTCCTTATATGTATTATCACTTACGGAAAGGTAAATGCTTTGCGTTTTATGCCGCGTGCCGTTGTGATTTTTTGCTTGTGCACGCAGGCCAAAACGATGTGTTTAAGCAGTCACAAAGTAAGAACATATTGATAATGTAAAGTGCATAGAATCCAACAAGAATCTTGAGTTTTATATGTGATGCTGGTGATAATCGCATTACTCATGCGGAATGTTTGTTTAATAATGGCTTATTTATTTAACCTAGGGGTCATTCCATGGAAAATCACCCAAGGATCGTTGCTGACCCATTTTGAAAAAATTTGAAATTTTTCACATGGAAGTACACATTCCAACAGTGCAAACCCGAAGTTATAGATTTTTATTTGCCACCATATTGCTTTTACAGACCAATATGGCCACCACCGCATAGCAAAATATACATTTTCGAGCCTTTACTTTTTTGTTTAATATCTTAATAACTCTAAAAGCTACAAAGTCATGTGAGATATCATTGCAAAGAGAAGACTTAGGGCTATTATTAACGTCACTAAAAAATAAATGGAATGGTAATTTATATGTCTTTTACATCAACATGAAAATTGATCTTGAAACAGACTTTTTTTTTCTCAACGCCGCCTACTTTCATCCCAAATTAAAAAAAAAAAAACAGAGGCAAGGAAGTCGACATGGAGTACTTTGCAATGATATATTGTCAAAAGATTTTACTCAATCCCTTCTGGGTGAAAAAATTACTTAAAGTTGGTGTTTTTTAGAAGAAGAAAAACATTTTTTGAGAAGCTGTATAAAAAAGGGCAAGTGCAAAAATTCTGAAAATTTGGCAAAACTTTGCCATTGTGACCCTTAACACACCACCAAAATGCCTGTGTTTTTTTAAATCTGTTTATATTCTGTAGCTGACCAAAGATGCAAAAAAAAATTAAATTGTAGTAATCAGATTAAATTAATTGTTGATCATTATTACGCTACCTAGTAATTTATTTGTCACATATTTGGCATAAATGTGCCTCTAATTGCTTTCACGTTGCTATATAATTTAAAGAAGTTCCTAGTTATCTTTGTGTACTCATTATGAGCATGGCTGTATGCTCGTGTAAGCAATTTAGGACTGGAACTGCTACTAGTAATCCAGTGTCAGTCTGGAAGTAGACCATTGCAGATGTAGCCTTAGGCACTCAGTGTTTAGTGTTTGTTGTTTTAAAGTGGTATGTAGTCAGTAATTGATTTTACTCACACAATTACTTATGTAAATTAGGCATGTTTTTAAATTTTACTTAATTTTGTGGACATTGTTTATAATGGAGTGCTCTGTAGGAATATTTTTTAATGAACCTTGTCATAAGACTGCTTATGGCGAGTCTAAAAGAATCTGGCAGATATATGAATTTGAAGAGGATAACAAGTTATTATTCAACTAAGACTTCATACCACAAATATTGAATGTGTTTGTGATTATCATAGTACAAAATGTTATGAATTTGATTTTAGTTGTAAGTTTACACTGTCAAAAACGAGCAAACATATTTTAAAAATTTTTAGTTTACTTCTCATTCATAGCGCATAAACAACAGAGACGATAATAAACAATTTTGTTTTTATACAAGGAGAAATTATCACATGCTAATTTTAATTTACCTACTCAACACTCTTACCATAAATCAAAATTAGCATGAACTTAGTACCAATTTCACAAATTCTTAACACAATCTTGTTTACTAAATTAAAAAAATATCACGCTATTTTACTGCTGAATACTACTCATTTGCAAGAGACAATTTTTTTTACTATTTTACAAAAAACGCTAGAGCTCGCAGCTTTAGTGAATATATCAGCCAACTGGCTATCAGTAGGACAATATTTCTAACTGAAATTTTCCTGATTTATTTTTTCACACAGAAACTTGAACTTTATATCCGTGTGTTTAGACCATTTGGTCATACTGTCATTTTTATCATCTGAATTATACTCTTGTTGTCAATGTTGAGGTTTACTGGAATAAATTCACCTGTGAGTTCCTTATATAGAGATTTCAAGAACAGCACTTCCTTAACTCACACACTGGCGGCGATGAATTCGCTTTCTGCAGTACTGAGTGATATGATTGGCGGTTTTCCTGTTGACCAGGCAACAGCACTCCCCATGTATAGGATGACATAACCTAAAAGTACTTTTACGTGATGTCTCGTCACCAGCATAATCTGCATCACTGTAGACGTCAATCAGCGAAGCATTGAGATCTGTCGAATATCTAACTCCTAGGTTTCTCGTTCCCTGAAGATACCGGAATATCCGTTTTAATTTTTAATTTTTATTTTTTTATATACATCTTGTACAGTTGGGTCAGCCTCCCTATATGGAAAATTTACATCTTCCATTCCATTACAGACTTCAGAGTTGTCAGTGTGTGAAACTGCAGTAGTTGTTGTGGGTTTTGTGCAGTCCATATTGTATGTTTTCAACAACTGATCCACGTATGATTCTTAATGAATATTGATGAAGCCCCTTCTATTTCAAGGCCCACAATGATTAAGGATTGTCAGTAATTTTAACCTCAAATTCATTTTGATGTGCTCCAATCTTGTCATCCTCATTTGAAATCACAAGACCGTCATCTATCCAGAAGATTGCTAGAATTAAATTACCTTTATCGTTCATGAAAACCGACTTGTCTGTTATGAGTTGATGCAAGCCATGTGCCTTGAGAAAGTCAACAAATCTTTTATTCCAAGCACGAGGGGCTTGTTTTAGTCCATAGAGAGATTTCTCCAGTTTAACGTCAAAGCCCTGTTTATCTTCAAAACCTTCATGTATGAGCATGAAAACATCTTGTTCTAAATTATCGTACAGAAAAGCAGTTTTTATGTAATATTGTTTGAGGGATATGTATTCCTTTTTAGCGTAGGTGATGAGGAATCTCAGGGTATTCAATGACACAATAGAACTGAATGTTTCACTATAATCAAGTCCTGCTTTCTGTTCACAACCACGTGCGAGTCTAGCTTTATATCTGTTGTCATCTTTTATCTTAAATACCCATCTACTAGAGAGTAACTTCTGATTTCTATGGATTTCTTTGCCATCAACAAACTGAAAAAAACGATTCTTCTTGAGTGAGAACTTTTCTTCCACTATGGCTTTCAGCCATTTATCCTTATCTTCACCGAAATAGCTTCTTTGTAGGACAGCATTACATATTCTTGCAACTATTGGGGTTTTCTGTTTATTCGTTCTTTTCTGCCCTGGTGGTTGCAGTTTTCAATTTCAGTAGTTGTTTCAAGTAGAGAGTCTAGCATTGTGATGTTTTTGCAGTGTGTTGGTGTGAGCGAAAAACATGAAAGGGTACATCATCTTGAAGCACAGTTGTGTTTCTTCTTACTTCCATATTGTCTGCTAGTCTTAGTGATGTTTCCTCAGCATCCACAACTGAAATTGTGTCTGCAATTATTTCTTGTGATGAATTGTTGGTTACAGAAACCTCAGTTGATTCCACAAATGTTACATCTCTTGAGAAATTAATTTCCCTCTTTTCTGGGTTCCAGATTCTGTAGCCATTTGTCGCGTAACCAACCATGATAAGTTTGTCACCTCTCTTGTCTAGTTTTCCTAGTTTCTTCAATTTTTTTACATATGCCAGAGACCCGAATAATTTTAGATTGGACAGATCTGGTCTTTTTCCATACCACAGTTTGGCAGGAGTTATGTCGACTGTACCAGACGGGCTTCTGTTCAGCAGGTACGTTGCGGTGCATAAAGCCTCTCCCCACAACTCTTTCTCTACACCAGAGTCGAAAAGGAGTGCTCTCATTTTCTCCATTAGCATCCTGTTCAGTCTCTCTGCACATCCATTTAGCTGAGGAGTTGCTGCAGGGCCATAGTCTATCTTTGTTCTCCTTTCTCGACACCAATCGGTGAGCTCATTGGCTACATATTCACCCCCCATGTCACAACAAAGTTTGTAGTATACAGGCTAGTTCCATTTTGATTTGGCTTCTACAATGTAGTTTCGGGCAGCATCACAAACATCTGATTTGTTTTTAATAAGATATATCACTGAAAAATGTGTGTAGTCCAAGTAGGTCACGAAGTACCTGAAACCATCCCACATTGTCTCAAGTGGCCCACACACACATCATTGTGTATTATTTCTATCTCTTTGCTCTCTCTCTCTTGCTTTTCCAAAATGTTTACTGTTCTGCTTTGATGTAAGGCAAGTTTCACATTGGATCTCACTCGTACAAAATTTAAGCTTTTCAAGTCCATATGATAAAGTAGCAAGTTTCCTTATAAATGACCAATTCTTCTATGTCATAGATTTAGGTCGCTTATTTGTTTGCTCTCAGACAAAAATGTTGTTTCACTGCAGTTTAAATTTATATTATAGAGTCCAGCATTTTGTTCTTCTCACATGTGATTTTAGTTCTATCCTTCAAAATTTCTACACAGTTGTCAGTAAATTTAACAACACATCCATTTTCTGTAATTTTGTGTACCGATATTAGATTCTTGTTAAACCTGGAACATACAGCATGTTTTTCAATACACATTCTTGGTACTCTATATCCCTTTGAGTTCGACACACGTTTTCATTTTTCTTAGAAGTTATAATTTCCGACTCTATACCTGTGACATTGGTCAAAGAATCACTGTTGTTGATCATGAGGGAAGTACAACCTGAATCTAATACTGAAAATCCCTCAGGATTTCCACCCATTGATTCTGTAAGAAATGCAACCTTATCCCTGTTACTTGTAGTAGACTTGTTGTTTCTATCCCTAATGTAGCAGTTCTGTTCGGTATGGTTATCCTTTTTGCAGATTTTGCAACCAAACTGTTTTTCATGCAGTTCCAGGCAATGTGGTCCCTTTTGTTACACTTAAAACAAACAATATTTTTGTTTACAGATTTGAATGATACATTATCATGTGTGCTACTAGTATGACCTCTCACGTCTTCTGCTTAAAATCTGACAGATTAGTGAGTGTCCTGTCACTCTTAGGGGTCGATTCCCAGGCAGTTAAAAAATGTTTAAATCTGTCTGGCAAAGATGGCAAAATTTTACCCATCGTTTCATCAACTGTGTGGCCTACACTTTTTAGTTTCATGGAAAGGTTTTGTAAATCAGAAAGACCAGGCACAACCTTGTCAATTTTGTAGTTGAAGAAATTCTGCAGCAACAAACTTTTGTTGTGACTGCTATCTCTCTCATAAATGGAACACAGTTTGTCAAACATACCCTTTGCAGTCACAAGACAAATTGAATATTACCTTTCTCTATCATTGTTACTATGTATTTCTGAGCTTTGGCGTCTTTCCTCCCCAATTCGTATCTTGTTCACCTTCCGTAAACTCGGTGCTAACAACATTATACAAGTCCAAGGCTTTCAACAATACAACTATTGGAACTGAAATTAGAATGACCTTTGAGTTTTTCCACATGGGCAAATCTTCAGATGCCATAGCCATTTTATTCCTTTGTTTGTATTCACCTGAATGCGAGACACATCACATATATTCTTCTTGCAGTAAGTATTACACCAGAAGTCTCTGGGCCCATAACCTGTTATAAATTTTATTATAGTTTTTAAGATTACACTGTCAAAAATGAGCTAACATATATTAAAAAGTTTTTATTTTACTTCTCATTCATAGCGCATAAACAGCAGAGAGGATAACAAACCATTTTGTTTTTATCCAAGGAGAAAGTAATCAAATGTTAATTTTAATTTACCTACTCAACACAAAAATGCTGCAAAAGTATAATAATTTATTTAGAAATTGTTGCTCAGATCCATTGCTAATTCATAAAAAAGGTATTAGAAAATCTCTTAGAGAAATAACTGTTGAAAAATATACTGAAGCTAAAGTGAAAAACATAAATATTATTCCAGGAATGTGTCTATAGTCCATTCCCCATTGGAAGCAACTTTCTCGGAGCCCTGCTAAATATTTACTTGCAGGCCCGTTTCGTATCCTTCCGCCAAATGTAAACAAACATTGCCATGTAGCATCTGTCAAAATCAATGTCTACATTCCATTGTGTGTGTAAATATGTTCGTACACTTTCGCTACACCTAAAAATAATCATTGAAATGTGACTTCTACGTTTATACCTGTCAAATGTGTTGTTTACTGTTTACAGCTTTTCAAAGAATTCTGGTCATATTCCAAAGACCATTCCGTATGAATATTCACAGTTTAGGCCTCTAACATTATTTAGGTCAGCTTTATGATGTTTTAAAAATGCCTGATTTGACGACAATTCTTATGATTATTTTACATTAACATATTTGTTTTCCATAACATAGCTCAATACATCTAATGCACGTTTGTATTTTGCCGCAACTGTGTTCAACACTGTTTCAACTGAGAGGTAAAGGGTTGTACTAATTGAAATTATCCTTTTGTTTTCGATAGGTGTTGTGTCATATCTCTAAAAGGACGGCCTTAGTTAGAGTAAATATTAAAACAAAGGAACAACCAGTGAAAAAGGCGCATTAAATTCAAGCACGCAACTCGTGTTGCTCATTTTTGTCATATAAACTTTAAAAGATAGAGGTGAACATGCACACAAATAAGCCTACGATAACTTTTATTCCACTCATATTTCTTTGTATTGCTACTTACTGTTTATTAGGTTTATTGAAATTTATCGGGCTGGGCTTAATATTTTTCTTCTGGGATTGTGGCAAATTACGTTATACATCTGTGTTTCAAACCCTTTAGGGCATAGGTACAATGTTGTGATATATAAACAGACATGGATATAAATAAATAACTTCGTCATAAAAACAGTTCACATTTAAAACGTATAAATATTGCTAATCAAATATTTGAAATAATGCAAACACAGGGCCAGCGTATCGACCACGATGCACAAAGCCACGCCATTTCATAGACGCAATGATTATCGAAACACACCTCAGTATATTTATTACTGCCATGGAAACACAGATTTATCACAACATCGTAATTTGCCTAGGTAGGTTTCAAAAACACAACGTCTACAAACGTGATGTATTAATTTGAAATATTTTTCGGAGTAAGAATAATTTACGTTTGACAAAAAGCAACATGCCATGTCATGGCTCACTACGTCTGCCAACGTCACTAGGTAACTGCCCCGCCATCATATCTAAATATATTAAAATACGTATTCAAACATTAAAATCTCTTTTTAGTTGTAAATTAAAAATTCAAAAATTAATAATTTGCTTTAATAAGTATGAAACATGCTAAAATTGAAAATGTGTATAATTTCAATGCTTCCCTAGCAAACCGAAATTTCCCGTGTTTGAAAGAGACGAAGAAAGAGAGAGACAGCGACAAGCCTCGCCCAGCAGACAGTTTTTTTTAGAAGCTTTCTCGCTCGATAAAACAACACCGTACTATTACGGCGTACTCACAATTTTTTCCGCTGTTACTTTAAACTGTAAAAATGATATATATTGCCATCGGGGCTACCTAAATATTTAAATATTTCAGTAGGCACCATTTAATTTACAAATAGTTATCTTAAAAAGTAGGTTAAAGTAATATTTTTGCTTCTCACCGGTCGTTGCCAACACGTCGCTGCTCTCACTGTTGTTAATTCATATTTTAAAAAGATATTAAGGTAAAGTTTCATTTATTCAATAATTCAGTACTCTAAAGTTAACCACAGTGTCATATATTTGTGGAATACAGGTTATTAAAAAAACAAGTTGACATGTTATGCATAGAGTGTTTTTTCGAAGGTTCATTTTCATAATTCGCTTCCAATCGGGAATGGACTATATGTACAAACTGTTGGACAAGAATATCTGATCTTAGCTGTGCAACTGACAGTAATGATTTAGCTTATGAATCCTCTTCATGAACCATTGAAAATGTAAACACAGCTTGTCAGTTATTAGGTGAGTCTCCATTAAAAGTAGCTCAGTTGAGTTCAGAACTATGTCGTGTCATTTTAAGAAAAGTCGAGAAAGTATCAATGAGCCTAGAAAAAACTTGTCAATATCTTTTGATATGTCATATGTTGAAGAAGAGTTATTTGTGGAGTATAGTATATTATTAAAAAGCTTATTACCTTCAAGCTAGAGTCAAAAAACAATAATGACTGAGTTTGGTGTGAGTGAATATTTTGTCAAGAGTAAGAGAAAATTGGTAAAGAAATATGGAATTTTACCTGAAATGTAATTTGAAAGAATTGTACAGTAAATTCAAATAAGTGCACCCTTCTTTATGTGTAGGATTTTCGAAATTTGCACAACTTCGACCAAAATGGTGTATCTTAGCAGGACCTAAAGGAACTCACAATATGTGTC
Source organism: Dryococelus australis (assembly GCA_029891345.1). Lineage (NCBI taxonomy): Eukaryota > Metazoa > Arthropoda > Insecta > Phasmatodea > Phasmatidae > Dryococelus > Dryococelus australis. The sequence continues at coordinate 178,317,299 of CM056995.1, read as the reverse complement.
AGTGCATGAGCCATCAAAATGTCAAACTAATGGTCAGCGCTGTAAGAAGTGGTTCTTTCAATTACAAAGAACTCCTATAATTACTCACATGTTATTTTAACAATGAAAAATGTATGTTCAATAATTGTGAGTTTTGCCCAGCTGGAAAAGAAGTTTTGTATGTAAATAGAGAGCAGGAGGAGGATGAAGATGAGGACGACGACTACTACTACTACTACTACTACTACACTGAAATCAAATATCGTCACTGGGTAACAGTAGACAGGTGTGAACTCATAACAGTGTGCAAGCCATACAATGAATTTATAGAAAAATTAAGTGATAATTTGAGAACTTTGATGAAACACCATTTCATTGCTTAAAAAAATAGGCTAAATATCTGAAGTTTAGGAAAGAGAATTTAAAATTAAATGAATTTTTGGTGCTTGGGGATTTTTCTGAAAATTTTAAATTTCTAATCCAAGATGAAGTCCAGGGGTATTACTGGGTAAACAGATAACCTACCATACATTCCTTTGTCGCATATTTCAAGTCTGACATAAAGAATGATCTTACAATGAAATCTAAAACCTTTGTGCAATTAGCAATTCTTTAAACCACACAACTGAGACTGTGTACTGCTTTCAAGAAGCTCTCATTACTGAACTACTCAACACATATATCAAGAAGGTTAATTATTTTTCAGATGGCTGCACAGCCCAATATAAAACAGGAAGAATTTTATAAACCTATGTCTTCACAAAATTGACTTTGGCATAGATACTGAATGGCATTTTTTCGCCACATCCCATGGTAAGAATGGTTGTGATGGGTTAGGTGGTACAGTAAAAAGAATAGTTTCCAAAGTTGCAGCATGTGAATGCGGAACCAATAACCACTCTTCTCCAGATGTTTAACTACTGTTCAGAAAATATAACTGGAATAAATTTCGTGTATGTATCAGATGAAGATATTGAGGGCAAAAACACATCTTATTCCAACGATTTTCCAAAGTAAAAGTTATTCCTAATACAAGAGATTTACTTGCTTTCGCCCCAGTATGTGAAACTAAGATTAATGTGTCTACGACTTCCTTGTCTGATGACCCATCAAGTTTGTTTTATAGTTGATTCACGATAACTTCGGCCTTTTCTGAAGCCCTGCTAAATATCTACTTTTGATTACTTAATACGTATCCTTCTGCTACAGGTAAACATAAACACTGCCATGTGACTTTTATAACTGTTAAATGTGTTGGTTACTGTTCAAAGAATGGTGTCATATTTCCTACGAATGTTCACAATTTAGGCCTATAACAATATTTAGGTTGGCTTTATAACTATTATTACACATGATATAGCATGTTACACATAATACACATTAATATTTTGCCACGACAGTGTTTGTTACAACTGTGGCAGAAACAACAGTAGTACTTAACCTGTTGTTATTAATATGTGTTGAGTTATTTCATTAAATGGACTGCCTTATTTGGAATAAAAATTAATATGAAGGGACACAGTAAATTCAAGCACGCAACTTGTGTCGCGTATTTATTGTTTGTAGCATTGACAAACGTAAAAGGTAGTGGTGAAAATGCAAACACATAGAGCTACTGTAACGTTTATTCCGCTAATGTTTACATGCATTGGTACTTACTGGTTTGTAGGTTTATTGTATTATTTATTTTAATTTATCTGGTTGGGCCTAGTATTTTGAGGGGATCGCAGCAGACATTCTAATCACAGAAACGTATGCTTGTTACACAACTATGTTTCAAACACCTAGTGCAAAGGTACAACGTTGTAATAAACAGACGTGAATTTCAATAAGTAATTTCATCATAACATCAGTTAATGGTTAAAACGTATACATTTTGCACATATTTGAAATCCACACACACACACCTGGCCTGCGTAACGATTACAAGATTACAACGCAGCCACCATGCCCTTTCAAACACAGCGATCACAACACAACACTTTTAACCGTGCCATGGAAACACATTTTTATCACTGCATTGTAACTTGCTATGATATTTAAAAATCACGAGTACGAACTTGATGCTTCGTTCAGAAACACGCAGTGTCGACACATCGCCACATCACTGCCAGCCATAAGGCAGTGTGTATAACCGCCCGCCATATTGGGTTGGGTTGGGACAAGCGCATGATTTTAGATTCTCCTTTCCACACCACGTTTGCCAACCTGCTGGATTTGTAAGCGTCGTGCCATCGCATCACAACTAAATAACATATAATAGGTATTTAAACACTAAAATCTCGTTTCAGTTGTAAATTACAATTTCAAACATCATTATTATTGCTGTAATTAGTATAAAATGTGCTGAAATTAGAAATAACAAGATTTACACTTTCCTGCCACACAGGTGTTACGAACTTCCCGAGAGGAGAAGAGATAGAACGAGAGAGAGAGCGACATGATCCGTTTCGCTTAAACTTTTCTTCTGGACGGAAAAAAACAGTGCCACTGTAGCAAGCCTAGGCACTGTAATTTCCGCTAATATTTTTTACTGCAGCAATAAAATGTGTTTGCGTAAGTGATACCTTACAATATAAATATATCATTTGGCAACGTTTAATTTACAAATAGAATACATAAAAAGGAGGTTAAAAAATATTGTAACTGTGAACTATTTCTTATCGGCCGTTGCCAACACGTCGCTGATCTCGCTGTTGTTAATTTGTATTTAATATGAAATGAATATTACAAGTTATAGAAGATACTAAGTAGATTATTAATCTATTCAAGAACACAGTACTTTAACGTTAATCACAGAGTTTGATTCCAAAAGGCCGAAGAAAGCATGAATGGACTATATTCAGGAGGAATACAAAATATTAGCTGTGAAACTAAAAGACTATGTAGCTTGTGTTTACAATTCGCAATGGTGGCTAGGGCAGGTGGAAGACATTTCAGCTGACCAAAGTGAATACTTTATGTTTTTGCATTCTGCAGGCTCCAACACATCTTTCAAACTCACATCCAGTGATAAAGTCTGGATCAAGGAAAACCATACATATTTTATGTGCTTTTTTCCCCCATTGAATTAAGTTTGGCCACAACTGAAAGATGTCATAATATTAATCCAAAACTAAGTGAATAATTGAGTTTACTTTTGTTTAAGCATTTTTGAAAGTGACTTTGTTTATTGTGAGGTAGAACAACTGTTCTCAAAAACTTTTTCCAGTGATGAAAGTGGCTGATAATGACCAACTATTTCAACCACAGAAGAAAACAGCATGTAAGTTTAATTTTTATTTATATAATATTCTGTGATTCTTGTAAATTGATTTCACAAGACACTTGCCAATACATAATTTAATGCAAATTTAACTGACATATATATATGACAAATAAATTACTAGGTAGAGGATCACTTTCATGCCGGGAGACAGCACGTGTATCTGAACTGGCTTTATTCTTTAAATGTTTTTTTAGGCAAGTATATGGATGGGTGTAACACACATGAGGAAAAACACATTTGCTATTAGCTTTACTGGGGTTTATTGACTGTACTGGCAATGAGTACAATTTGCATACACCTTACACTGGCTTACAAAAACACTGGAAAATAGTGAAAACACTCTTATCTACTTTAACTCCACGATCGCGAGGCGCTGTACAGGGTTTACGTGACTGGAAAGGACGGCGGCATGTGTGATGAGTACTTGTTCCGACGAGGCTTGTGGTGTATTCCAAACTTGTACGTAGGCGTGCTTACTGGGGGTTGGAGGTGGAGGATGGCAGTTGAACTTGTTTCGGCCCCTGTGCCTAGGTTTAGGTTGACAGTGGTTGAATGTATTTTAGCCCCAGCCCCACTGACAATAGGTTTTGAGGCGCATTCGATTACCGCTAAGCGTATTTAGACCCCTGGGTTGCAAAACAGAGTGTAAAGGAAGGTAGGGAATCCTCTGTCACCACTGAGCGTATTTTGTCCCCCGGGCAAGGAAGATTAGTTGAGAGGTAGATATGCTGAGTTTATTTCTGCCCCTGGTCTTTTTGGAGGGTGAATGGGTGCAGGGGGTTACACCTCGGGGAAGGCTTGCCGATGCACTCTCTGCCCTGCCTGCGACCGGCTTATATGCCCGCCTGGTTAGAGGCTGCAGAGGTGGAGGTGTGGCACATTACACCATGTACGGGCAAGGCTGATCGACACTGCTTCCAATATTAACAAATAAAATTTCAGTGGAAAAAAATATTTTACATTAACAAAAGTGGTAAATTGCATAAATAGGACTAAATGCTGGGCAGCGAGACGTAAGTGAAAACAAGGTGTGTTGAGAATTTATTTTATTTGCGTTATCTATTAGCATTACTTGTGCATGTGTCCATGATGTACTGTATACTGACTTTGTATGCCATAGTGAGTACAGTTGATACTTGTACTTTTTTTTTAATACTGCGTTGTTTAATAATCGAAGCATGTAATTTTCGACAATGCTACAGAAATTTTTGTTTTATTGATACTGGAAATATTAATTTTTGGGTTCGGAAAAAACTGACTTTTTTGCATTGTTAACATAGGAATTTTGTCGGGGCCACAGAAGATTTTCTCTGGGCATGGACTTTCTATCCATCCGTGTTCGATGGATCAAGTTTCCATCGTATTTTGATAGACCTAAGGCTAGAACTTTGCATGCATCAGCCAACGAAACACTTCTTTTAGTGTTTTTGAATTGTGTTGTGCAATAATTATTAAATTCATTTTATAATTTGTAAGCAATATCTAAGTGAAAGTTTTATTTGGTAAAAAATATAATAATGATTATTTAATGTTTGTGATACATATGTTGGTAGGCATGAAGGTGGCATGCAGAATGTGTAGCGATATGCATGTGATGGTTGGCACACTGTACAAGTGAAGGAATGTTGTTCCAGATGAGGGCCACCTCCCCAGAGTCCATCCTCCCAACGTAATGACAGCTGCGCACAGCCACACCTTGCAAGTACCTGTGCTGCGTCTGTCTCGCTCCTCTCGTCTTGTCGCTCAAGTAGTTCTTCTTGTTTCCTCTCATCATCTGTGTTTGCCGCAGTTACAACGTATGGACTAGCTATGGTGGTCCCCACCACCTCGAACATTTGTTAGTTGAACAATGAAATTGAGGAAAAATTTAAATACAGACAAAAAGTATATTTCTGTGTGGTTTATTTGAAGAAAAGAAATAAATTTTACTCTAGCATCATTTATTTTTTAAATAAGTAACTAGTGTTATTTTCCTTGTATGTATATAGCATCTTGTATGTAATTAAAAATTTCACCCCCTTAAAGTTATTTACTATAAATATTGTTCTGTGACGATACTTTGTAAAAAACCATAGGTTTAATACTCAGTGTTAGAGCTGCTGTAGAGGTATTTTTACTATGTTTCTATGTCTTTGTTGATGTGATGAAATTTCAGTTCATTGCAGAGATTCTGGATTGTTTAAACTCTCAAGTTTTGTGTGTGGAAGGGAGAGAGGAGAGAGATAACATTTTATAATTAAAAGTGATATTGAAGTTTATTGTATCTATGCAAGTGTAGAGAGCTTGTTTTGGTCAGGCTCTTGCAAGACTCTAGCAAGCTGTGTAATGGACACACCAGAGCACAAGCGGTCAAGTTCAAAGTGTTGAAATATGCGTGTAATAAAGCCCACATTGGTTTGCACATTGTTCAGTGTTATTGCTTTAGAGACGACTGTGTTGTTCTTGGTGGCAACTTTGGAATTCCTCTTAGACTTGTGTGGGACTTTGGGTTCCTTACAGTTTCATTTTTTCGTGGGAGCTTGTGTGCAGTATACTGCATGAGAGATGTAAGGATAATACTGTACAAAGTGTGCCCTTAAGTGAAGATGATTCTTTACTGGGCTAGATTAATAAAGTGTCTCTTTTTGGTTTTCATATGCTCAGCATTAACAGGGTTGCCACTGACTTGGAAAGTTAGGGAAATGTAATTATGGTCAGGGAAGATTCAGTATAATCCGTGCCACGTAATTTTGTCCTACCGTCATTAAATGTCATCGATTTTGACGGCAAAGTCACTTTTTTTTTTTTTTTTCAACAAAATGTGCTACTTGGAAATGGCCTGCAGGGTCAAAAATATGATGCTGTTGCCATCTCTCGTCAGCCTTAAACCGTGTCTGAAACCAACAATTTGGTATTTTAGTATTTAGAAGTTTAGTGTGGATGAATTTGAATGTGTCTGTACAGTGCGGCATGCAATGTGTGAACTACTTACTTGCACGTTTTTCGACATTGCTTTGTTTTTTGCAATGCGAGCATCAAATGCCCTTTCCTGTTATTTAAATATGTTAAATTATCTTTTATGTAGGCCTAGAAACATTTTACTTCCGTACGTAACAACACATTAATTTCCATGCACATTTCACCGTTCCCATTACTTGATTTTTACCAAAATGCGGGATATAACACGTTTGTAAACAGTAGCAGACAAATTTATTTATTTATTTTTATTTTGTAATTTAGTGTGCTCCTTCATCTCAGTAAATTTCAACCCCAAATCCCTAAATATTTAAGGCCTTAAATTAGTCACGTGATCGAGTTAATAACCTAAATAGCGAGTTTGTGGCCATTTCGAACATGGCTTTAGCATAACCCTGCCCTCTAGCGAGGAACAAGCCATTTGCAGCAATCCCGGACAACTTTCTTCATGTTTATTTCCAACTTAGTTTTAGATTTGTTGCAGTTCTATTTCATTCATATAAACTCAAAAATTAAAACGAAGATAAAATTATCTGCATTATATACATGTTCCTAATAAAGTTACATGAAAATATTTATTTAGAATTACCTGTTATCCTTAGTTCATAACATTGATTTCTTCTGTATTTTTTACTGTTCCAATATTTATTGTTCGTTTCATGTTAAATGCAGGTATAGGGTACATTGAATCATGACGTACGAAAAGACAATGTTCAATAATTTGTGGCTTAATGCCACAGTTAATCCAGAGTTTGCATGTTGACTGTGCAAAGTGAAAGGAAATGCAATTCAGTCTTTCTGCAGTGTGTGTAAACAAAAATTTCAGCCCAGTAATATTGGACAGCAAGCAGTTGTCTTGCACTCTAAAGGCCCAAAACATTTGGAATTTATGCGAGCTAAAATTTCACAACCTCGGTTGTCTTCATTTTTTGCCATAAAAAGTGATTCAGAACAATCTTTTGTACCTGAATGTAGGGGACATTCTACCCTGAATGATACTGACGAACAACGAATGCAAGTTCTGCAAGACGAGAAACTGTCTAAACAATATCTAGCCACACCAGATCTTGACTCTTTTGTTTGCAAAAGTGTTATTTCTTGTGCAGAAATTATGTGGTGTTTGAATGTTGTTGCAAATCAATTTTCAGTGAGTTCGTGTTGTAATGCAGGCAGTATATTTAAGGTTATGTTTCCCGATAGTACAATTGCTTCACAGTTTCATTTGGACAGAACCAAGTGTTTGTATGTCATAAACCATGGTTTAGCAGTTCACTTTTCAAAAATTCTGTCTACTTGCCCTAGCAGTTGTGATATGTCATTTGTTTTTATGAAGCTCAAAATGACGCATCTCAGAAAGGGCAAATGGACATCCAGGTTAGATATTTTGATGTTAATAGACAAAAAGTGTCTACCCAGTACTGGAATAGTCGTTTCTTAGGGTCAGCGAAAGCTCAAGATCTTTTGTAACAATTCAATGAAGGTCTGAAACCTCTACCTAGGAAGAATTTACTGCACGTGTCCATGGATGGGCCAAATGTAAATTTTAGCTTTCTAAAAAAAACTGGAAGGTGATATGTTGGTTGAAAATCCTGAAGGTAAAAAACTTTTAAACATTGGTGTTTGTGCATTGTATGTTGCCAATGGAACAATCAAACAGGATTAAACAGTGTAGCTTGGGATCTTCACACTTTTCTACGAGATATTTATTTTCTATTCAAGGATTGTCCAGCTTGTTGGGCCAGTTTCACTAACATTACTGGCAGTGAAGTGTTTCCCCTGAAATACTGCACTGTCAGATGGGTTGAAAATGTCAGTTGTTTAGAACGAGCTTTATTTGTTGTTGATATAAATTTGTTCATTATTCTGTATCGCCTCATACCAAACCAGCTGGGAGCATCTTAAAGCACCTGGATGACAAATTTCTTAAGTGCAAACTTTCTTTTTTTAAGACATTGGCAGCTGAATGTGAATCATTGTTATGAAAATTTCAGTCTGCAGGACCCCTGATTCCGTACTTTTACAGTGATCTCCATAACCTTATAAGAATTCTAATGAGCCATGTTATTAATTCAGAAACATTGGAAGCTGCTGACCATGGTAGTAAACTTCTTGCACGTGATCTAAATTGCAGTGAAAATCTACTTCACGTGAAACAAATCAACCTTGGGTTCAGTACAGTTTAGCACCTGAAGAAGGTAAAGACAAATGAGAAAGACATTCTCAGTTTCAGATTGGAATGCTAGAAAGTTGTAAAAACAGCTATAAAAAAATTGTAAGAGAAGAGCCCACTTAAGTACAAATTGGTACAAGGATCAACTTCACTAAATCCACAAATTATTGCCCATAAACCACAACTTCGTCAAATAAGATTTAATGTTGTCTTGCAAGCACTATTTGAGGCTAACAGAACCTCAGAATCTGTTACTGAAAAAGCAAAGAATCAGTACCTTTTCCTTTGCAAAGATGCAAAGGAAATATTGGAAGTTTAATTTAGCATATTTCTTGCTGGTGAGCCAGAAACCGAATTAGACCTCAATGATTTATTTGCTGGTGTATTAGGCAAAAATCATAGATATGGTGAACTGTGGCACATATTCAAACTGTGCCTCATCATTTAACATGGGAATGCCTCTGCTGAAAGTGGTTTTTCTGTCTATAAGTCTATCCTTGTAGAAAATTTAATTGAAGAGTCTCTTGTAACACAAAGGCGTGTGTCAGATGCCATTCGTTACTTTGGAGGAGTAGAGTGCATTCCCATTGACCGAAAAATGCTCTTATCTGTGAAATATTCTCACAAGAGATATGAATAGCATTTAGAAGATAAACAGTTTCTTGTTGCAAAAGAAAAAGCACAAAACAAGAAATGAACAATTTCTGAAGTCATGCTGAAGATGAGAAGAAGAAAATCATACTTGAAGCTAAAGTTGCGGAAGAACAGATTGTGGAGAAAATTGAAAATCTACAAAACTTGGCAAGTATTTGAATGCCTGGAAAAAAAAGAACAAATTGCGTTGATGCTTTGAGCATGACATGTCGGACTTATTTTAAATTATTTTTATTGATTTTCAGACTTTTTGTAATGAAGAATATGTGCATATTTTGTAATTGGCATTGTCCCCTGTAATGGTGAGTTCACTTCCTTAATTTTTTATGTGTTTACAATTAATTTAATTTTTTGTATTATATTTTTCAGTCTTTATTTGTTTTTATTTATTAAACGATTTTGCAGTAGTACACATTTATTTAAAAATCCAGTATGAAACGTTTACAGCATAAGAAAGCGAGGGAGTGCTATTTTCTACTCTTTGGACTACAATTATCTGACTTTAATTTTTAAAAAAGGGTGGTATTTATTTTCATTACTAAGCAAACATTTCTTTTAAAACTTAGTACCATGTGTAATTTTTATATTACATTACCAGCTTGTGGAAAAGTCAGGGAACTTTTATATTTTGGTCAGGGAATTAAAATGAATATCAGTGGCAACCCTGATTAAGTGTATTAGCGTGTACTTTAAATATTATGTAGACTTATTTTTTCTACAGCATGTTTCTTTTTGAAAATTTCTACAGGGTTGTTATTTGTTTGGTGGATTTCCTAGGCAGGAAATATTAGCAATGTCTTCCAGTGTTCTTGCCTAACCAGTAGTGCATATCATTTTAATTGTCATCTTTGCTGTGTAGTCGAAGTAAATGTTGGACTTACTGGAGTGGTGTGCTTGTGGACAACATTGGGATGATCAATAGGAATGTGTGTGACAGGTGCTGCTTTTTGTCGATAAAACACTTTATAGTATTATTCCAGTTGGCAGTTTTAAAATGGTTTCAGAAAGCTCATGATATTTGTGTAAAAAAAATAGTTAATTTATTTGTGCAGAGTGTTTATATTCTGGGTACGTTTTTCACTTGTGCTCTTCTAACTTCTATTTTTGGCTTTTGTTTTTCCATTTTTACTACTGATTGCAATTGGAATTGAATGTATTGCCTGTTGACGACCTGCTTACACTATTTTTATTGGAATGAAGTTATTTTTACGATTTTAAATTTTGGTTTTGTGCTTTATACTAATTGAAACTTTGTTACGTTCTACTGCTTCGACTTTGGATTTTGATTTCAAGATGTGAGGTAGAAACCAGGGTTACATATTATAAACAAACACAACGTATTACAATAATAACTGCGCCAGCAGTGGCTATTCTCGCTGCAACACACCTTGCTTCTCTCCCGTGCCGGACACTGTTGCCCTTTAACAGTAGCTCTGCCTTCGCACCAGCTGTGCGCATTCGTGTCTGCTGACTACGTATGCTGCTATGGACCGTCAATGTTGTATAAAACAAGGCATTATCATTGTGCAGTGTACAAACAATTGTTTATTTGTGTATTTGTTTTTATTTACTAAGAAAGTTCTTCGCACTGGCTGAAAATCTACACTGGAAAAAATTAATCCATTGTGGCACGTGCCACAATGGGTAAATTTTTGTGACAAAGGTAATGCACGAACTTGTGGGATATATATTACAGGTTCTATCCATAAGACTCCCGTTTTTTGAAATAAAATTGTATTTCATTCATAAATTTCCTGATTATTACTCAAAATTTCATTGAGAATTGAGTTTGCACTCTATAAAAAGAGTGGTGAATGTTAAAATTTAACGAGACTCTAATTTTTAACTTTTTCTTTTCAACGTCAGGGCGTTTTGGGGTAATATATTTTTATCCAGAACACTCTTTCCTGTTGAAATAAATTCCGATTTCATTAATAAATAAACCAATTTTTGCACAAAATGGCTTTCGGAAATTTATTTTGCACTCGTTAAAATTAAAGCTGTGCACAATGTTTAAACTTTTTCCTCATCGGCTCCAGATTGTTCATAGTCTTGTTGGGTACCGTTTCATTTGCAGGACATTTGCCTAGTGGATTATGTTAACATTTCATGTTGATAAAAGTGGTAATATTGCACTATAGACGACAAAACACTGGTTTAACATGAAAAGACACGTTTTAAGAACAACTTGTTGAGGTTGGGATGTTAAAATAGGTAAATTTGGATTTAACAAATCCAGAAAAATAGAATAAGTATCTCAGGAACTGATATTTGGTTAAATTTGTGTTCTGCTACATATTAAGAATCTACATGTGAAATATGATTACTTACACAAGAAACTATACATTAATTAAATTTACGCTACATTACAGTATTTTATTAGCGAAACAAGGTTACATTGTACAAGAATTTGGAAACGAAATACAATTTACATCACATGAAAATTAGCGACTGAAAAAAATTTACACGAAAACCAGGAAGTGGTATGAAATTAAACTGCTATAAATTTGATACCCTACAAAAATTAAAATCTTGTGTACTAAATTTTTTGACCTTTGATCTCGCATAACATAGCAAAATGGCAATTTGTGTATATGCAGTTTTTATCTATTTACCTATAAACAAATTTGTATAAAAATTTAATGGAAATCAAAATTTTTACGAACTAGTGGCTTTATTTCTAAAATTGTGCGGGATAAGTAGTGAAATTATTGTAGCAATTTACACTAATCTGTTTGCAAGTAAAATTGTGTTGTTGGGGTTTTTTTTTAATGCGGAATTCATTGTTACAATGTTCCAAAATTAAGGTCTCTTAAGGTTTATGTTACTGATATTTCACTGTATTTATTGCAAAAGTTTTGATTGTAAAAAAAATTGACTGCTGAGTTGGATGGAAAAAATCATGTCACATTTTGAACTTAAATTAGCCTTTAAAAAGTGCTAAATAGTTGAACCCAATCACAGGTAATGCTGGAGTTGTAACCAGAACTACAGTAGCTTACAAGAACACTTCTGCCAGTAGAGAGCACTGTACACTAACATGACTGCCAGTTGGCAGGGAGATGGCACAGTTAAATCAATATGGGACATTATTACTTCAAAACTCAGAAGTTCACTCTCAAAGACCAACGTTCTGACCATGAAAACTAACTACCTATTTCAAAACTGTCGAACTGCACTACAATACGACATTGTTCACGCTTCTCTCTCCCAGTTCTTAGTCAACTGGTGACCCAGTACATCACAGTAGACGTCATCGTACACATACATACAACACTCTGCCCCTTCACACAACACCCTGCAGTCATCAGCCGTATACATACATTGGACAGCCTATGGCAAAGGGCATACAGAATTCACATTTGTGATAAAGCAAATTTTTGTGTTTTAAAACTAATGAACTAAATTTTTCAACTTTCTGTGATAATACTACAAAAAAAGTTTGGAAAACCCCTTTTTTAACAGCAAATAGTTGTGTAACGGTTTTATTACAAGTTCTCATTCCACAAATTCTCAATTGTGGTATAACCTTGTGTCTGCTGGGAAATCATTTCTGCCAAGGGATATCCCACGGTTAGAGAGGAATAAAAATAGCATTTGTGCATGACATCTATACCTTTTAAATTTTTTACTTGTATCAGTTACTGTATTTTGGCTTATATAGGCTGCACATTAAAAAAAAGACTACAAAAAGTGGGGTGCTGATTATTTACGAGATATTTGCTTTAAAGAAATTTCCCCCCCCCCCCCCCCCCCCCCCCATCAACATGTATTTAGTGTGATTATTTATAACCATATACAATGTAAACTCGAAGAAGTCACAGGTAGTCTCAGGTTATCGCTGGTAGTCGCAAGTAATCATGGGTAGTTATAGGTAGTCGCAAATATATTAGTATGTATTTTATTAACATCATAAAACCTAAGCGAAGCAATGCTGGGCTGCTAGTAGTAATATAAAAATGGACTTCCTCTAAGGAGATATATTTAGCTTAGAATTTTTATTCTCAATTATTTGATGTGAATGTACACAATTAAATGCCTTTGAGTTTTTACAATGTCCATGTGAAGATAGCACTCACAAAGATTCTTAAGAGTTTCTTTCTTGATAATGTCATGTAGGGTTTATGTGGCATAACATTGTAAATTTAATTTGTTTGTGTATTTTAGCCTATTCTCAATATGATTTACGTACCTTGTTTACCAAACAAGAGTCGAACCAGAAATCTGAGCCACAGAGCTACCATGAACTCACCACAATGAGCCAAGGTAGAAGGGTGATGAAAATAGTATTAGTTATTTGAGTGTTTACTTGTTAGTTTTTGAAACGTGTAACGTGTGCATTATGACAGCATTTCAAATGATTCTTAAAGTGTACTTGTTTGTTATGTTAGCCGACCAGCCCAGGTGATGGAGGACCTGAAGTTGGCAAACTCCCACAATGTCACACACAACTGTTTTGCTGGCTGTGGGACCCACAGGTTGCCTAAGAAAGAGTACCAAGCTTTCTTTAACTAATACACCACAGCCAGCTCCGTGATAGTTATATTTCCACCCCATCTTCCACAAGTAAAGATTGTACATATTTTTATTCCCAATTGTTTTTTTACCTGTCATTGCCTTTATGTAATTTTTTTGCACAGGTTCTTGTTGTATATATAATTGTAATTAACCACAGCACTGTGCTGAGTTTTGTCAGTTGTACGGATAATAAAGTGGCCCGAGGACACCTGGTACACTCACCTCACTCCTGTCTGTCGCTACAGCTTCCATGACGAGGGGAAGATAGTGCCAACCCTATTAGAGTGAGCTAACATTACAGCCAGCGTACTGAGTACCACGTGTTTCCAGACGGATCCCAGCACACAGACCAAGCGCAAATTACAGTGGTCAAGCAGCCCAGAGTTAAGGGTCCTGCCTAGATTTTTTTTTTTTTTTTTCCACAGCTTGTGAGCTCCCTGATGAGTGGGATTCTCTTCTTCATTCTCTACTCTGCCATATTCGCCAGATGTGTCTTCATCGCAACAGAGAAGGGAGAAGGGTGCAAATTGACGCATGCCACTTTCCCTGTTATGCTAAGACGACTACGAATCACGTATTTCTATGTAAGCAGAGGAAGGGTCAACCCCAGGAACAGCTTTCACGAATGTCCTTATATCACCAGTACCTTGCAGGGCGATTCTATACATGTGAATATAAGGTTGTGAAACCACATTACACCTCTCTTGTCAGCCTTCCCGAAGTGTGATGACTCACCAGAGCAAAACTATCCTGAAGCTTCCAACACACTGTCACGAGCCACCACATCTGCCATGAAGTGCTCTGCAACAGTCACGAGGTATCCAGAATATAAAAAAAACAACGGGGATTTCACCCCCGCCCCTGCAGACATCAGTTTGAGGCTGAGAGCACTCAAGAAGCTCTTGCTGCAGCCACCTGCAGTTATCAGAGGCTTCATTGTTGACAACCACCACCATCTACCAGAAGCTCTTCTTCTTATTCACTAGTCTGCATCACACTTTCTGCTTGTGTTCCTCCTAGATCAGCAGCCGCCACTACTTGCTGGTAGAGGCAACTATACCCACTACTCTTAAAGTAGCGGTTCTCTTTTTCTATTGTGTCTCTTAGATCTCCCTTGTACAGAATAGCTGCGACTGAGTTGTTATCATAGCCATCGACAGCACTAGATATCTTGGGTAATTTAGGAACAGGTCACCTACACCTGTCTAGCGTAGGTTACTTCCATATTCATTTTGCTTGGTTAGGAGGTGGTACCTGTCACTTGTATGTATTATGCCTAATAAATACAGTTTGTTCTTTTCCCGACAAGTATCTGTTCTAGAGGTACTTCCCTTCACCACTAGAAACATATCTACTGTATGTTGTCAACCGGTACTGGGTTTTGATTTAGCAGTACAAACCTTAAAGTAGGACTGCTGAATCCCTTCAGGAATCCGTACGTCTGATACATACACTATTTGACGGCCATTCGTTCTAGACCCCAGGGGATAGAACGGTATAGCCATGACCACTAGAAACTCATCCAACAGGAGTGAGACAGTCACCCCAAGTTCTATCTTAACCAGAGTGCTTACGGTGCCAGCGGGGATATTTGATCGAGACAGAAGGCCCACTCCCTGTTGCGGTCTACGCGCTCTAGGTGTGCATGCCTGTGGCGGGGGACTGATTAGAACACCGAACTCGTGCCGGCAACCACTATTGGAAATACACATAGATAGGGATCTGTCTCGTGTTCCCGCCACTCAGCGAACATCTTTAAGTGTCAGCCAACCTCTGTGCCTTTTGGTAGAAGGCAAGGTTCACATAGGAAGCGCCTTCTGGAGAGACCGTCATCTCCAGTATTTAATTATATTTATTTTCGTACGCACATCCATACTGCCAGGGAATACCATGCCGTTGCACAAGGTCTGATGCAGTGTACAGCTGACCCTGGGTTCTGGAGCTAATAATCCGTGGAGTGGCGTCACTGTACTGTGTTGGTCGGCACGGTACCAATGTCCATCAGCCTTACACCAGAATCACCGGTTCCAGCCTGCCAACACCAGCTCCATCGTCATCAATCGAAGTAACCCCTGGTAAGACAGGTACTACAAAACAGGCTAGAATCCTGATTAAGCCAATTGCCACTCCATTAGTAGAAAACTTTGTTCCCAGTGGCCAACCGGCTCATCCAGTGCGAGTTTCTGGTAAGAAATTAGCTTAGACGTCGAACTAGCGCTCGTCAAGCGTGTATGACGTAACGCAGCCAAAATCACTTTGTGCATACAAGTATATACCCCTAAACGCTTCAACTGATCTGATTTGTGAAACCCCTGGCACTGGGTGTGCCTGATCTAGCACCCAACTCTTTGACATAGCGACGGTTCTGTTACCCTCATGGTGTCGTGCGTCAAGCATTTTTTTTATTTTGCAGAGTGGTTCGTTGTGTTGCCTGTCGTTTTTTGTCATTCAACTCAATAATTTTCTTAATTTTGTCAATGGGACCTAATGTTTTGCCATGTTTTTCTGACATCTTGTGACGTGTATTGTTTAGTGTTACTTTTGGTGAGCACTAGATCAGGCGTACTAAGGTACTGTTACTGTGACAGTCGGCTTTCTACTAGAGACCAGCATTGGTGGAGTAGCCTGGTGGCTGGGTACTAAATCTGCCGTGGGCAGTACTGCAATATTCCTTACTACCACCTTACCCCTTTGAGGCAGGGCTTACTTACCAGAGTACTCGCTTACCAGTCTCCTAGGTTACAGTGTAGAGGTAGGCTGGCTGGGGCCAGCAGTTGCCTGTGTGGTGCTAATTGATAGGGTGCGGTATGGGGAGGCCAGGTATCTCGCTGCAGGTGGCGGATGCACTGCTTCCACAAAACGAGTTGCCAATACCCAACCTCGTGTCACGTCCGGTGACTAGTGCGTGTACTGCAGGATGTCTCAATGCCAAGCCTACTGTGAGGGGAAATAAACGGAGGTGTTGTCTGAAGAGGACTGTTTCTCCAGGTGACTGGCAGACTGAGCATGTTCCTGTGGGGTTTCTCCACCAAGTGTGGAGGGATTGTTGGTGCACACTCGCTTAGCTGTAAAGAACTCTTCCCTTTCTCCTCACTTCGAGTACCGTGCCGTTCTCCAAAGGACATAGAGGCAGTATTGACACTTAATGTACTTCCAGTCTTTGCAAGCAGGTAGACAGAACCCTAAGTGTAGAGCTCAACAGCAGTTTACAGCATGAACCGTGTTCTAGAGTTTGGCAACTTGGTGCACAAAACTTGAGCGGTAGGTTGTATGGGCTGTCTTCCTAGTACTGTCAGAGTGATGTCCAGCAACAGTCGGGCCTCCAGTCCCAGGCAAATACCGCTGCCAGCACCTATGGCACTCCTGTCAGCGATAAAACCTGAGGTGACTGTTCTGATCCAGATGGAGGTGTACCTAGTGGTTGGGGCTGTAACTTCCTGTACACCTAGGTGCACAGAACATGTTGCCATCGAAGGTGATGTGTGTTTGCTTGCTAAGTCTAGAAGTAGAGTTTCTAATATGGGGCAGGATTTACCTTGACGTTTGCCCGGTTACTGACTGCTTGGCACAATCGTGGTTTTATTGTGCTAGACCAAGTGTGCGTTATGAGGGATTTCCAGACCTTTGGCAACATTTAAGACTAACCAACGAGAGGTGTTAGTTTTCACCTGACTTACCCTTATGATCTTCGGCCGGTTGGTGAAGTTGGGTTGGTGGCTGAGCGAAGCTGGTGCTGCAGTCCTCAGGTTTCGGGTAGGTTGTACTGTGCCGGCTCACACAGTACTGTAGATTCCAGCCCGCTGACTCTTGGCTCCAAAACCTGGTGTTGGCAATCCCGTACCTGGTTTCAGTCCTGTACAATATACCTGTCAGAACAGGATGATAGTCTAGGCTTGTACGGACGTGCTGTGGAAAAGATATGCGAGTATGATATATGCCTGAGTGAGGTGACGTTGACCTGTTCCGCCTGTCATTCCTTGATAGGATGAGCTTGTGTAGACTGCTGCTTGGCAGCAAGATGAGCTATCTTTTGCTCCCTACGCCATCGGTTGTGCCTTACCTAAAAAGGCATAGAGCGTGATTCGCTGCAGAACGATACACGTCATGCAATACGGATGAGAAACTATTTCCTATAATAGTGTATGTCCAGTAGTTGCTTGGTAGCATGAGCTTGGAGCTTCAGAGAACCTTAGCGGGCAGACCAGAATTGTTGAGCTGTGTGGGCCACCACTGCTTCTACTGGATGTAATATCCAACCAAGGCCAGGCTGCAACACCCAAGCAACTACCCTCCATCATCTGGGTGCTCCGGTAGGGTATGCAACTTAGGCTTGCTCACTGGAGGTCTCCAGAAGGGGATCCTCAGAGATACCCGGTTTCTGTCGGCAGTGCAGTGAAAATCGTTCCTATCTGGTGAAGTAGGTATTGCTCTAGGAATGAAAACTTGTGGCTAGAGAAGAAAGCTGTATTTATTGAAGACTCGATAAATACATCGAAACATGCTATCTCCTACCAAGCAGACGGTACAATGGATTCTCAAAAATACGTTTTTCGGTGGACCAAAAAAAAAACGTACATGCGAGAAAACGATGGATGCGAACTTAGATTTTAGATCTGAGAAAAATATACATAACCTCGAAATGCATGTTTGAACAGACAGCTCAAATACAGTAAAATCTTGTTGATTCGAAGTCAATTAATTCAAAATCATATATAATTCGAAGTGTTTATTAGCCCCAGAACGGAAAATAGCAGTTTTTATGCTTTCAAGTTTGTTTCATTCGATATTCGTCTTTTATGTAATTCGAAGTTCATGCAAAAGTGTATGTGAAATACAGCTTAATTAATCAGAGCTATAATAATTGATAAAATGTGCATCGCCTACAGTGTCACATGTGAGTGCATGTAAACATAACGAAACCTGAGCCGCACGCCACGGAATGTTCCATGTATGTTCAACCATCTGTTCGCGCCCGAATTGATCCAGTACTCCGATATAATGGCCATCTTGTGAAACCTGAACAGCATCCCACACGCTGATCCGATATTCTGGCTGTTCAATTTACAAGCCGGCTCTAGCGCAAATAATACGTATTTTTTCAGGCGCAAAATCTGTTAGAAAGGTAACAAATGTAATCTTACGACAAGGGTTTGGTGCCTTATATTACTATTAATTATTCGACTGACATTATTCAGAGTTACGCATGTGTGGAACCAGTGGGGGAAATGCGATGTAGGCGGACGTGCCTGTTTTTTTTTTTTAATTTTTTAAACGTCTATATACATGTATGTTCCTATGAGATGGAAATTATTATTTTTTCCCCCCCCCCCCCTCCTGTGTTCTGACTTTCTTTGTCGACCAGCGATGTATACTGCCACAATTTATTTACTAATGACAATTTTCGCCAACCATTATGTACTTGCTGAACAAACTTTAAACCTGTACAATAGTAAACAAACCTGCAACCAATTGCTTTCAATAATTTAATGCCCATCAAAATATTGCCACACCTTTCCAAATTCTGTTTACGAGAAAAACAACATAGAGCGTTAAAAAAGTCGGAGATTTTGCGATTCCTTCTAGTTATTGCCAACCCAAGGGTGCTGTAAACGCATAAGATGGTTGTTAGATGCTGTCTCACTGTCGCCAATCTATGAGTGCAGTAAACACGGAAGAAGAAAAATAAGTATACGAAATAGAATATGAAAAACTGCTGCGGGATGTAAACAATGCTTTCAATATCACCAGTCCTCAATTATCCACATTGTTTTGCATTCGTGTAGTGTTAAAACGATTGACTTGCGCAATCTGTTGCGAAAGTACTGTCTGTTTTGAACGGACGTTGCAGGAAAACAAAGAATCGGCGATCGTTTACATATGAATTTTCGCGGGACCAAAATTAATGAACGTGGCATACGGTAAACATGTGTAACGGGAACAAATGTTCGAGAATCCACTGTCTAGTGAAAGTAACCTACGTTAGCGCGGTGTAGGCGATATGGTCCTAGGCTAGAGGGAAGGTGGAACTAGTAAACTGAGTTGATTAATACTGAACGAAAACTGTCTAATTAATGGGTGTCTGGAAGAGACAAAAAGAAGTTACTCCTTTGCTCTAGTAGCAAGGATTTTTTCAAAACTTGCTTGTGCTGCAAAATACTGCTCAGCTTCCCTTGTGCGTTCTACTAACTCGTCTATGGTTGTTGACTTAGCCGCGAGGAGGACATTCCTCGAGCTAGGCAGCAGCATTCGGCTGACTGATCGTACGGCTGTCGCTGCTTTGACTCCGGGAAATACACACCGAAACATCTCCTGACGATGGATAAATATCTCTGCCTCGTTTTTGAGTACATGGGTCTCACTATAGAACTGAATAGTCAGTCTTGCTAACACCTTGCCAGTGAATTCGGAAGCAAGTCGGTTGCTAAATTGTGTGCAGTCGGTTAGGAACTCGCCATATCGTCCTACCAGATTAATGCCAGTCCTTTTAAATGTAGCTGGACCCCATCTACCCATTGGTTTGCTAGTATGTCGGTCTCTCGGAACTCCTCACACTCTTGCGTAAAGGTCACCGGATCCTCGTGAGGCCGGCCTGCAAAATCAGTGATTTGGATGTCGTCGTTCCTCTTGGTCACTGGGTGGCCGGGTGCCGTTCCAGGTTGTGTATAAGTATGCGGCTTTTGACTGCGGGAGTGGGAAGTATGCTTTCTTCTTTACCCCGCTTTGATACACCGCAACTGGCATATAAATGCGCTCATCGGGCCATCCTATGAACAGGTGATGGTACGGTTGTGCACAACGTACAGCGTATTCGGTTGATGCCTCGGCCAGGGCAAGTGATCTCATTACAGAAGCTGGTAGGTTGTTGACGGCAGGCTTCGCATCTGTATTCCAGCCCTTCTGTGTCACGGGCCTCGTCAGGCCAGCTTATGCATACATGGTGGAATGTTTTCACGCAGTAGTTACACTATCTGGAGTGAGCCAATACTGGGACAGTCGCATGGCTACATTGTGTTTCTGGTATGTCATGTTCTGAGTCTAGTCTGCACCCAAGGTGGCATTGAGCTCTGAAACTAACGTGTCGATGGAGTTTATTGGACTCCTCGAAGTCCACTTGGTTTTCTGGCCTGACCCTTAGTTCTCTGGACCTGGTTGGTCTAGTTCGGATGTTCGCTGCGTACAGTTAGTAGGCTTGACGCCCCATGTTGAGCGCCAGAAAATCACTTTACACATGCCTGGTTACTAACTGCTTGGCACGATCGTCATGGTTGTATTGCGCTAGACCAAGTGTGTTATGAGGGATTTTCAGACCTTTAGCAACATTTACTACTAGAGATTTTGATGGGCTGTGTTTGTTTACGAGTTGGCACAAAGCTTGGATTGCTACTTTATTCCCTGTGGAGGGTCGTCGTATCACTAGCTGACGGAATATGTTAGTTTTACCTGACTTACTCTTATGATCTTCGGCCAGTTGGTGAAGTTGGGTTGGCGGCTGAGCGAAGCTGGTGCTGCAGTCCTCGGGTTTCGGGATGGGTTTTACTGTGCCGGCTCACACAGTACTGTAGATTCCAGGCCGCTGACTCTTGGCTCCAATGCCTGGTGTTGACAATCCCGTATCTTGTTTCATTCCTGTACACTATACCTGTCAGAACAGGATAATAGTCTATGCTTGTACAGATGTGCGGTTGAAAAGATATGTAGTGAAACACGGGAGCAGTCGGGGTTGTTTGTAGCCTTAATGAGGCGGCACTGTCTCATTCCGTATGTCTAGGAGCTAGTGTAGACCGCTGTTTGGCAGCAAGATGAGCTATCTTTTGCTCCCTGCACTGTCTGCTGTGCCTTACCTTAAAAGGCATAGAGGGTGATTCGCCGCTGAACGATACACGTCGTGCACTACGGACGAGAAAGTATTGCCTATAATAATGTATGTCCAGTAGTCGCTTGGTAGCATGAGCTTGGAGCTTCAGAAGCCTCCCTCCCCCCCACCTTAGCAGGCAGACCAGAAGTGTTGGACGTGTGGTTGGCCCTATCTATCCATATATGCGAGTGTTAACATCTTGGGCAATTTTACCACCAAAAGGACTGTTCAGTATGGTTCAGCAGTACCCACCGGCTACTGTTTAGCTAACAACAATAAGGCAGCTCAATTGTATTAGCATAATTGGGGCAGAGGTCAACAATGTCATCAACGAGGAAATTCGTCTGGGCGTACGACACGCAATATTCGAGTTCATCGAGAGTCATCGTGCTACAGCACTATCCACCATCTCGGCGTCGCCTCGACAATGCCTGTTGCCTAGTCGGGGAACTCCATTCCAGACCTCACCTCCACCACTCCAAAACCTAACTAACCAATTTCCGCCTCAGCCACATGGTGTCAAGTGTCGCCCTTCCATGGGGCGAATTTCTCGCCAAATAATTCAGCGAGATTTCTAAAACAATTTCCACAATTGTCTCATATCACAGAGTTATTCCCGTATATTTCTGCCCACCAATGATGGGAGGATGATGGGAACGCATTATCAAGGCCAACAGCAGCATTGTTGTGCCTTGGGGACACCGTCCAGGAGTGCCCCACGTGCCAACAATTGGGAAACGCATGCCACGCTGCCTGAAGGAGGAGCTGGGGAAATTCGTATGAAGGATCAACAACGAGCAGGTAGTTTCCCTTTGCCTGTACCCTGCACTCTGCCACCAGCAGACAGCTGACCACGTGCATCGGGCCCCAAGTCAGCTGAGTGTGCCAGGTAGTCTACCCCTGCACCACAGGCCGAGCAGGGACAGCCATATCGCGAAAGGGGAGGGCTCTTCCTTCGTCCAACCATGCGAGTCCATGCCCTGGTACTTCCACGTCTACCGAGCACGTGGCTTGTTGACAAACAATGACTTACAGGATTGCAGACAGTGCAGCGGCGCTGTGGATTCTGGAAACTGTACACTAATGCTGTCATAAGCCCATCCTTGTTGACAAATATGGGACAATGAAGAACTGACAGTTTAACAATGCAGAGCATCCGTGCCCACCAGTGCAATTAAAGGTGGAAACTAGCTGTTTTCCAAATTACAACTTGCCAGAATATTGTGGAAATCTTTTGTGTAATGGCCAGGGTATTACTGTGCTCAAATGAACGTAGTGCAACATCAATTATCACTTCGGGTGCCTCGATAAGGAACTTGACATAGTTTTGGAACTGACATTCACCTGTTTGGCATGCAGTACGGCAACGACAGAAGTAATGCAGGGAGTTAACCATATGCAATCCATATCCATGGACACAGTATGTTCACATTCTCGACTTGTTTTGTCAGTGAAACAATGATGTGGCAGTGATGTAAATAGTAATCATTCTCAAGGTAATAGTGGTTCGGGATAGCAATAATATGTGCGAGCGCAGTAACGCAAAGTAGAGGAGTGGTGCAGCAAGAGAAATTTCCCTCCCATTACTCCATACCCATCAAATTGCATAACGGTTCCGTAGTCGACAGTGACAGAAAGTTCAGCGCGGTACGGAACCGCGGAGCCCAATCAAACACAACCTCTGCCAGGACCAAGCATGACTAAGACACTGTCCAAGATCCAGATGCTACCAACTTTAGTCGGGAGGCCAACAGAGGATCCAACAGGGTTCTTGGAGGACTGCGCTCCTGGTGGACTTCCTTAAACCAGTACAGACTTCAGTGAGAGGAGTTCCGTCGCTCTTTTCAATGTCGCTTCAGAGGGATTTTTATGTCTTTACAAGCCCAGAGCAGACTGAGATTAGAGGGTCAACAATTGGGTGAGTTACTTACTACATTCATCACATGCAAAAACCACCCTATTAAACTGTTTCATCCTAATTTACCTAAATGGGAAATATTAGAGGTTGTAGCTGAAACAACCAGACAGAAGTTCAGAGTAGCCGTCGTACCTCTGCTTAACGGTACTGTGGAAGATCTCGTTAATGCAGTTATTATTCTGGAGCGTACGCACGAGCAGCCACACTCACTCAACGCCATAAAATGGCAACACGAGCAGCAGGAGGAAACAGTGAATAATAACCATCATTCCACCATACAACAACCACTTTCACATTCATCACGTAATTTTAATGGACACCAGCATGGGAAAGTGTACAGGCATGACAAAGGCAGAATGGAGCAATGGAGCCGAGTGGTCAGATTCCACCGGGCAGGAGCCTTGGAGGTAATGCCAACAATGCTCCGAAAGGGTGGAATCCGGACCATCCGCTAGGATATCCCTGCAGGCATTGTCCAAATCAACAATACCATTGGCACAGCCAGTGCCCCAACAATCCGCACTTGGAGCACATTAAGGAAGCTGGGAAACCGCTTATAGGGGTGAAGTTGCTAGATTCTTGCGACCCCCCACACCGTTAGAATTCGAATCCAAATCATTAAATTAATGCTTCAACAAATTAGCAGCAGTTCTGCACCATTCATACGTATTTTGGTTTCTATTAATGGTCAGTTATGCCATTCCTGGATTGATAGTGAAGCTTCAGACAACTTCACATGACCGTGCCTTGTACGCAAGCAGGACGTTATGCCCAAGTTTCACATTATTCAACTGGCGACGAACGAGTATTGCAGTACAGCCGTGGGACAGGGAGTTGTCATTTAAAGTCCGGGGCATGGAAACCATTACTTTGGTCATTGTTACGCCAGACATCTGGAAGATGAAATTTTGGGTATACCATGGCTTATGGAGCAAAACACTATCGGAGAACCAACAGCAAGTCTTTGGCGTGAAAGAGAGGCGCAATGTATACAATTTAGACAGCTGTCCGACGGGTAGTCTACCCGAGGTGCTGTAAGGGGAATTTGACAATGAAGTCCTGCCGGAATATTTGGCTGCATTCAGCATGTCCTTGATGAACGCTGTGACATGTTAAGTAAATACGGTGTGGCAAACAGAACTACTATTTTCGAACACGCAATCCCACTTACGAACGAGATGGCAGTACGTCCCATTCCGCATGGATATTTGCCACATTAGACTATTGTAATTCAGGTTAATGCTTGATGACGTACTAATAGATCCAACAGACATTACCTTGACGCCAAAGAAAGATGGAGACTGGCGAGTCTGTGTCTACTTTCGCCTGTTGAATCAGTTTACGCGCAGCACACTTCGCCTTACATTAGCATGAAAGACGCTCTGAGTGTGCTGGGGTAGGCAAAAGCTAGGACATCCCTTGAACTTAAAAGTGGTTATTGGCAAGTACTTATGAAGTTAGAGGATATGCCGAAAACAGCATTCACGGCCCCAGACAGCCTGCCATTTCAGTTCTGCGCATTGCTGTTTGGACTGAAATGCGCCCTCGCCACCTTCCAGGCGATGATGGTACATATGCTCGATGGCATAATTGGAGAGCATATGCTCGCGTATCTCGATGACATTATTTGGACTTACAGTTGGAAGGAGCATGTACATCATCTAGCAGTTGTCCTGGGAAGGCTAGTGATTAACGGCTTAACATGCTCAGTGGAGAAATGTCACATTGGAAAAACCAGTATCAATTTTATGTGTCACGTGATCGACCAGGAGAGGAACAGGCCGAACCTGTAACAATTCCAGACTTGCCAACTTCTATGATTTTTCCGTACAATTAATGAAACATACCTTTACGATTTTATGGAAACGCCTTGATTTTTTCCTTTCTCCCATACTGGGAAAATTTTTAGGAGTGAATATTTATCGATTCCTCGATATTCGAAAGTATCGAGTATCGCGATTCTCATATCGATACATTTGTTCAATACGTGAAATTTTATTCTAATGAAATGTGTTTGGCGTGACAGCCATTTTCCCCAATTGTCACGAAGAAAGTGTTTTCGTTCTGCAGTGAGATTACTAGTTTCGGAAACCGGTAAAAAGTATTTATTTAATAATTCAGATAATTAATTGATATCTTTAGAAGTGAAACGTGTATTCAGGAGTTGCAAATAGGAATTACAAATAGTAAGTCAGGGTGTGTTGTAAATAATGTATTTTGAAACGATTATTATAATGTTTCAAATGTGTGTGGTGTAGAAAACTATTATTTTAGATCTGTTTTGCAGTTTTAAAATAGCACTTTTATTGTATGGAAGACTAACTTCGCCAACATATTTACGCCTCAAGCATTTTAATTTTCGGATTGGTACTAAATGTGTATATATTGCGTTTTCTTTTGGTTAAAACTTGACAGGTTGTATAATAATTTGAGGCAATGGCCGAATTGGCAGATTTTTTCTTAACAAAATGACCATGTGATCCGATTTCGTATACAAAAATTGTGACATGTTTGGTATTTCGTTTCTAGTGGAAGTTTGTAGAAATACAAAATGCCAAAATCAGTGCCTTGTTTTTTTTATGTTAAAAACATGTTAATTAAAAAATGAAACGATTGTTCAATAAAATAGTTGTATATAAAATACACTAGGTATGGTTTAAAAAGCAAGTAAGTGTTGTGTTATACTGCAAAACTAAATCTTTTAAAGTCGTTATTGCAGAATTTATTTGCTTATTTATTAACATATTCGTAGCATTCTATTGATATTTGCAGAAATATTATGTACATATGAAGCATTATGTTTAGATAAAAATATTTTTCACCGTTAATGTATTAATGCATTGCCACGAGTGCTTAACAAGTGACTGTCGACAATGTCACAACCATGGCCGTAGTCACAACTTATACCTATCAAATCACGAATTTACAAATAACGAGCAAATTTTCTACTCTTCCATTTAAGGAGTGTATAATTAATTATGGTAGTCTTGCAAGAAGAGGTGCAAAACAATGCAGTCTCATGAAAGTTGTTAAACTAAAAAGTCTCCCAACTGCATCCAATCCGCTGTCAATAAAATTAAGAGAGACCCAGAAATATGACTTTACCATAATAAACACAAGCTAGGTTGGAATGGTAACCTACATTCTTACAGCATTTGTTTACACTCATTGTTTTCTTAATAGACATTACAGCTGTTTAACGTGGATACATTTAATCCGGTGAGAAACCATCCCCACTATTCCTCTATATGACTTAATCCAGGAAAAAAAAAAAAAAAAAAGGAATTATTGTTTTTCTAAATAAAATTTGTAAGTTTTCTTAGTTCGAATCTTTACATGTGAGTATATGCACATTTTTTATATACAAGATTAAATGTAATTTTTAAATTCAAATCATTGCAGAATAGAGATTTTGTATATTACAAAGTGAATTTTTTAATATATTTATTGCCAGCATATTAATAATATAAATGTGAAAGTAAATAAATTAAGGCATGGAAGTTATCTTATATTTATGTATATTTTAGCCAAGGCAAGGAATAAGTATATTTGTGCTTTGCACATCATACTAAATCATAGTTTCTTGTCTGAAACACTCAGAGTATATTAAATTTTCATTGGGACCTGTGAATGTTAAAGAAATTATGTATGTAAAATTGCAGCGTGCTGTTGGCAAATTTTGCAACAATCAGCACCCCCTAGATGGACTTATTCTCGCTGCAAGAGCGATTCCAATAGATGGATGCAGCGTAAAAGGTAAGTATCTATACCTCCAAACTGGCACAAGCCAAGAAGAGATAGGTGCAGTATTGTACCAGATGGAGGATAGCGGAGCAAAATACATAATTGATTTTGCAAATGTCAAGGTAGGGCAAATGGAAAGATGCTATGATGTTAACGAAAGGGAATGTTTATCAGTCATATGGGCAGTCAAAAAGTACAGGGCGTACCTCGAATACCAATGGTTCGCCTAAAGACTGGCAACCAGCGCCTGATATGGTTGCATATCATGATGGAGGCGAGGTGGACATTACATTTTCAGGCATACAATTTTGTAGTAAAGCACGTGCCCGGTAGGAAAAACGAACTAGTTAATGCGTTATCAGGCAACCCCAATGATGGGACAAATTTCTAGATTTAAAAAAGAGTGGGTAGAGACTTTGCTGCCAAATTCGCATGATCCCACATCTGAGGTTTGCCTACAACAAATGACCGACGCCAATAATGTACCAAGATGTGTCAAAAGCACAGCAAAGCTATACATTCACGAACAGGAAGGTTAGGCAATGTAACAAGCAATATGTGGAAGAATGGCACATCATAGATGGCATACTTGAGACCTGTTATGCTCAACAACCCAGGAGATGGAGGGTGTATGTTCCCACATCTGTGAGGGATCAGTTGCTCGCCTATACACAGTGGCAGTGTGTGTAGACACCCAGACATAGAACATAGAGTTTGCATTGTATGCGACCATTTTCTTCTGGCCAGGCTTTAATCGATATGCAAGACAGTTAGTGCACAAGATCAACTTGTACAAACCTCTTCCACAGACGAAAGACAGCCACATGGACCACATGTGCCAAGGAAACCATTCGAGATAGTTTACATCTATTTGATGGGTCCTGACCCAAGGACGAGGGGAGGAAAATGCTTCCTCGTAGCTGTGATTAACTTTTCGAGATGTACGGTAGCTTACCCCATGAGTGTAGCACAAGCAGGCAACGTAGCAAAGGTGTTAGAGGAGCAATTCTTCCTGTGTTGCTGATTTCCCAGGAATTTGCTAGTAGGCAATGGTACGCAGTTCACCGGCCGCAAGTGGAGGGAACTGTGCACTAAGTGGGGTATCAACCATGTTGGAACCACAGTTTACCACCCGAGGGCAAACCCCATGGATCACCACAATCAGGAGATCAAGGTGCAGTTATGGCTCTGTCTGGGAGAACAGCATGCAACATGGGCGGACCACTTACCCGCCGTTTTATATACACTCTGGAGGAGGGTGAGTGCGGCAACTGGAAAATCACCTACAGAATTGTTGCTAGGCTGCAACTTGTGTTTGCCTGGAGTGGCGAAGTGTCCAAAGAGGGAGGACAGCAGCGAACTTGCAAGCACGGGCACACTGAGGAGGCAGTGCAGGAGGTGCTTACAAGAATTAAGGGTACAGCAAGACAGGGAATGATATGTGCCACACTACCCTACCCTAGCCCGTTCATCTCATCTGCCGGATGCAACACCCATATGCACCGAGAAGCAGTTATAGTGCAACAGCTACATCAAATGTATAGTTCCATATCGCCTCGATCGTGTCAGTAGTGTATGTTAATGTGTGTGCAAAGTAAAATGAAATATTTTGTCGTCGAGTTTCAGTGTGTGTAAATTAGAGTCAGTGTTTTTCAGGGTTAATTAAATATATTTGTTTACATATAAGTGCCAAATGCCGTGTAAACCTAATCTGTGTATTGAGGTTATGAATATGTGTTGACATACTAGTATGCACTGTTCTACATGCCATCATATATTTTTCAAAGGGCATTGTTATGTTTTGAAGTGCTATGTATATTTTATCTTGTGTATTAAATCAGTTCATATCGTATTCCTAATTACAATGTACAATGCACGATGTGCGCGAGATGTCACTGGACCTGCACATATAGTAAGTGAGTGGAAATACCACTGCCATATACTATTCCATGTCCAGTGTAAGGGTATTAATTTTGAGAGGGTTTTTGTTATTATTGAAGTGAGGTATAGTGCATGTGTTGTACGTAAAATACATTCCACATCTATATTGAATCCCAAGTATCACTGTGGTATGATGCATATCTTGTTTAAATTCAAGTAATTTTATTTAATATGTAATGAGCAACAAACATTTAAATTGTATGTTGAGATATAAAATAATATTTAGCCAGTAGTGGCCAGTCATTAGTCAGCTCAGAGCACCACAAAGACCACACCAGGAGGATAGTATACCTTGTGCATGAGAGTGCAAACTTACGACTTGAGCACATGGCAAAGTTAAACCTATTTTCTTAATTTTTATATTTAAAATTTTTTCAAAGTGTTTTAGTGTTAACGACATAATCTATGATATCCAATTAGAGACTCGAGATAATAGGTTTTAAATCACGCTACATGTGCCAAGTTGGAGATTATGAACATTATCTGGGTTAAGTACACGACCTGTATGACATCACAAGTCACACATGTGTTTATAGTTTTATATTGCCTTTAGTAATTTTATGAGTGTTATTTGAGCGCTTGTTTCACTTCATTACGAATCATATGCAATCATTTTTTTTTTATTTCGATACAGCAAAACATTTAGAATAATGGAATTTTATCCCTGGGCAGGAATGGTTAGCCAGTGAGAGGGCTGTACGGATCACGTCCTCCCCGGAACTTCACGTTTAGCCTAGCCATGTAGTGTATCAATAGTTAATTCATATTTTTCAGGAAAGCTTAAGTTATTTTTGTATCCGAAGAGAGGACCACTCGGCAGCCCAGTCCATTTTTTATTCGGCTGGGACATAATGTTCAAGTAATCCATTGTGTGGCATTCACAATGTTTTGTCTGCATTAGAGCACTCCATGCTGAAGTGGAGTTTGTAAATGTAAGTGCCACATGTGAGGAATCAAGATGATTAAATTTGATTGTTGCAAAATCGCGTCAATTTAATTTGTTTTTGGCCGCCTCTCGGCCACGTAATCGAATTATTGCAATGTAATAAAGTCTTGGCATGGGAATGGCCTCAACATTTCCTGAAGAGTTTTGGATGATCGTATCGAGGGAGCTCAGATATCGTCGACTAGACTAGGCATTTGGATTATACTACACAGGATAACTGCAGCAGTGATGTTGGAGCATCGGGGGGGCCACATTGAGGGCGAACGGACCAAAACCCCAACTTCATCATTGTGTTCTTAGCTGAGCGAGGGCTGGTGCCCCCTAGCAACTTGAACCTACAGCATCGAACATCATAACTTATAATCATTCCTTGGTGCCCAGTTTAAGATCACTTCAAGTGACTGGCCCAAGTGTTTGGATTTTCACGAACCCGCACCACGAACATCGTTTTCCTGTTCGTCAAACACCAGATAAGTACTCTCTTTCCGGCATTTTTCAATTTCTTCATCCTTAATTTTCCTAGTGTATCATGCATGTATAACCACGTGCAACCACATGTGTTGTGCTTATAGTGTCGAATTGAACCCTCAGGCTCCTACAATTTTGCTACTGGCAAAACATAACCATGCCTACACCATCATGCCGAGAAATATGGAACTTTACGGCAAGAGAGAAGTTGAAAAAAAGGCAAAAACAGTTTGCACAAAGAAGTCTCCATTAGTCATCACGTGCAAGAAGTCGCCACTTCGAGCAGCTACCACCACCATGACATCTGTCAATGCCGCCATTTTGTTATACAGCATCATCGAGGGGAAGGAACCACCTGCCTTCCACCTCTCCAACCATGCCGCATCGACAGGACCATGCCTCCCATGTCTCTATGTGTGGGTGACAGCCATGATACGAGAGGTCATTGGCCAAATGTTCTCAAACTGGAAACATCGAATCAGCACAACACCAGTACTGTGCGTGGGACCGAGGACATTGGTACTGGCTGACTATGAACGACGAACCATCAACATTGTGCGCGAAGTGCTAATGACATACATGGTACCCACATCCACTGCAAATCGATTTGCCGGGAGAAGACGAATGTGTCTGCCGCGAATCTGCTGCTCTCCAAAGTCTGCAACAGGAGTGGGACCATGCTAACCTGGAAATTAGCAGAGGATTTTTGGCACAGACATTTTCAGGCAACTAGGAGGAAGTATGCACACACTGCCTACCACCAGTACAAATTAAAGGATTCATCAATCCCATTTACCAACCTAAACTGTGTACATGAATGCCCATTACAGCTGATAGCCAACAATGACAGTCAACCTTCCACAACATTCTGAGGAAGTGTGCAAACACCATGCAATGCGAAGGATGTGGGCCAGCAAATTTAGTTTGTGGAGATTGTTTTGGCCAATATCATGAATTGTGCATTTCATCCCAGGAACGGGAGACGCTCCGCAAACAGCTCTATATCGGCTGTGTTTGTTGTTGTTTAAAATTGAGCAACAAGAACAGAAACTCGTGGCTCAACATTCCGATGGGAACATCTGCAGGGATTCAGCATTTGCCGCAACCAAAGGATACATGTGGAGAATTTTTCAAGAAAATCGCAACATAGAAGGATTATGTAGCACGACCAAAAATATTACGCCCACCTACCAACACTATCGCAAACATGTCATCTGTGGAAATGCTAAGGACACAATCCACACCGTTGTTACAAGAACTGCTGGACTATCGGAGGGACGGAGTAAGTCCACAGCACAGAAAATTCGAATCACCGCATTTTACACCAACAAGATTCCAGTCGCTTCCAACACATATGTGAACCAGCAACAAAGACCCCATTGCTGTTATACGTGACTGAGAATATCGCCTACGATGCTACAAGGTGGACCAGGAGGACTGAGCAAATTGCGTTGGCGAGAGTTTTTTCGGCGATGCCCGAGCATGGTGGCGAGTGATAACCCACTATGGTATGATGTGGGAAGAGCTACACCACAGTTTTACGAGCAGATTCGCCAACACTTTTACATCACTCCGGGCCAGAAGCCACATTGTGTTAGAGGAGCAAGGAGATGAGTCTCTGTAACTTCGTCACACATAAAATCAGCAGAGTGAGAGCGCATCATCCCGACTTGTCGCTCAAGGACATCCTAGAATTAGTCGCTGGATCCACACGTGCCGAGTACTTCGCAGCACTAGCGCCCACGATACATACCTCAGAGAGTGAATTTATACATATAGTGTAACTACTAGACACAAATGTTCCAGCTCAACCGCGCTGTGACCATGTCAAAGCCTAGCCACACCACGAACTGACTCCATCAAGTGCAAAAGTGCCGGACGTTAGTGAGACAGTGAACAACAACATTTCACGGGCAGCCCCAAGTGATATAACCTCGAAACCCAGAACACCTGCACCATGTTTCTCCACAGGACCCCGACAACTGCTGCTGCCATGTCGGTGCAGAAGTCCTCATTGGAATAACGACTGCCCGACATGGGCCGTCTATAAGCATCTGCGGGACAACACGTAACAGTCACCGACGGGAAACGGAAAAAGGGGGTAGAGCGGCCAGACGTCACTCACCCCACAACACCAAAGAACAACAAAGATCCGATGCCACAGCAAATATAAGTTTCACAGATTATTAGCTCGAATAGTATTGTCATCCGAATACCGATGAACATAATCCACATGCCCTGCCGAGCACTCATCGACACAGCGGCATCGTACAACTTTGTACGTACACATCTAATAAATGTCAGCCATGTGAAACCAATCAAATAAGTTATGCAACTCGCCACACAACAGCACACAAGGAAAATTACCTGTGAAGTCAGAATTACAGTACGTATCCCAGATATAGATATGTTCACAACCGCCTTGTATCGGACGATATACACAAAGACATCATCCTAGGTCTCCCATGGCTAACACAACAAGAAACTGTAGTCGAGCCAGAGACACAATATATACATTTTGGAAGAAATAGTGTACAATCTGGAATCCCGAACAGCTGGGAAGATGCTAGAAGTATCATTGGACAGCCTGGATCATGCCATGGCAACAGAATATCGTGATGCTGTGCAAGGGATTTTGAATTAAAAACGGATGTTTTCATAGTCGCCGATTCGTTACTCCATACTACGGTAGACGAGCACCACATTGACCTGACGACAGACAAACCGTCTATGACAGCCCCTTAAGATTCTACCCGCATCAATGCAAAATAATCACGACACAAATCTCTGAAACGTTTGAGGAAGGGGTAATTGAGCCGTCTGAGAGTATTTACGATGCCGCCATCACAATTGCCCCTAATAAAGATGGGACATGGAGATTTTGTGCAGATTTCAAATGCCTAAATATAGTCACAGCCAGCGCATCGCCGCCCTACATACATGTCAGGGATGCACTCAACACCCTGGGAAGGCAAAAGTTCTCACCAATATAGATCTGAAGAGTGGTTACTGGCAGATTCCAGTACGACCCACCATTCGCCACAAAAAAGTGTTCACTGCATATGACGGACACAGCTTCTAGCTCTGTGTGATGCTGTTGTCTGAAGTGTGCGCCGTCGACTTTTCAGTTATGATGAAGATATACGCTTCATCGGTATGTGCCCTCATTGGACTATTACGACTTCATGGGAATATGTGCCCTAGCCCATCTGGACTATTGGTAGTGTGGTCCGAGTCGTGTGATGAGCACATACACTGCCTCTCGTTGGTACTCAAGGGCCTTGCTATTAATGAGTTAACATGTGCTAATGACAAGTGCCACATTGGAATGCCGAACATTCCGTTTCTCGGACCATGGTAAATGAAAATGGGAGCAGGCCTACACCAAAACAGCTGAAGTTGATAGAAGAATACCCAATGTCTACAACCAGGAAGCAAGTAAGGATTTTATCGGCCTTGTAAACTGGGTGCGAGAGTATATTCCAGAATTTGCTCTCATTACCGTCCTGCTCACTACCTTGATGTCACTATCCAATCACTTCAAATGGCAGATGGAACAACAGAGAATTTTCTAGCAAATAAAAGAGTCCTTCAAACAATGCACATCCCTCGCCAGATACGATCCCACTAGACGTCTCTATGTACAAACTGACACCAGCGAGAAGGGGCTGAGAGTCATGCTATTTCAGTTAGCCAATGAGGGAACACGCATTATCTTAGATTTCGGCAGTGCTAAGTTCGGCCCGGTACAGCAGCGATATGACGTGAAGGAGAGGGAATGTCTGGCGATTGTGTGGAGTTTCAAGAAGTACAGGGTGCTCTTGGAATAGCAGTGGTTCACACTCCACACAGATAATCACTACCTACTGTGGCTGCATTTGATTAATGAACACGAAGCAAACTGATGTGCTGGGTGTTTTTAGTCAAGTCGTATGACTTTGAAGTGGAACATCTGACTGACAATGAAAATCAGTTAGCCAACCATCTTTCTCGCATGCCGGGGAATGACATGGCCAGGATGAAGAAGAATGGGAATGTTTCCTCCCCCCTCCACCTTCAACATCATAGGACATTCAGTGCGCAAGCATACAGCGCTACCAGTAACATCCCTATTTGAGAAGGTATTTGCTCTGGTAGTAGAAAAACAGAGTGCGCTACTGCAGCCAAGTGGAAACAACTATGCGGGCAACGAACAGTCGAAAGGTGGCACATGTTTGACTGCCATATTGAGTCCCAAGCGGACATAAACAGTGACACAAGGTGTCACTGTCACATGTAATCAGAACAAGAGTAGGGGAACAGATGGCAAACAGTAGCAACAGTCATGGATACCAACTAAATCCTTTGAGACAGTGACACTAGACTTAGTGGCCCCATACCCATGCACCGCGACCAGGAAAATGTTTATTATGGTCATAACAGATATTTTTTCCTGCTGGACTGAGCTATACCCAGTATCGAGTGCACATGCCAGAAAAGTAGGAAGAGTGAAGAAAACGAATTCTTCTCCTGCTGGGGATAACCTCGAACTTTTCTAACTGACAACGGGACTCAATTTACCAGGAAGGTATGGAGAGGATTCTGCACAAAGTGGGTAGTTTGCCATCACACCAGAGCACGTTATCATCCCCGTGCCAATCCCACCGATCGTAGAAATCCAGAGCTAAAAATTCCGCTTGTGACTGTGCATGGGAGAACAGCACAATTCTGTGGTGGAACAGCTACCCACTTAACTGTTAACGTTGAGAACAAGGAGTAACAAAGTAACAGGTAAAACCCCCGTACAGATACTCCAATGCCATGACCTGCCCCCGTCGGGCGAGTTTATGCGTGGAGTAAGAGAGCAAAAGAACAGAGAAGAGAGAGTGCGATACAAGAAGCATGGGAAATCCAACGTCGCTAGACAGCCTGCTGGCTACCAACCATGTAAAGGCCACCACCGCTGCTACATATGGGATGTTGCAATGTTCGTTCTCATCTGTAATCCGCCGGACAAAATGGATTCTGTGCTTGATTTGCTGAAAAATGGAGCAGGCCACATGTATTCACACAATTCATGGGAGATTCATGCTACAAGTTGCGCATGACTCCACAACATGTAGTTATATTTAATCGGGACATACTCTGTTCAACAAACACTTGCACCGACCCCCAACCCGATGGCAACATTCAGGAGGCCGCGCCAATGAAAAATGGAAACATTAACTTTGCGGTCAGCCATCCCAGTAGTCACGCCACCCAAACCTCGCCCATTACTGCACCAACACAAAATGTAAACAATAACATTGTGGTCACCCATCAAATAAAGTACGTCCGCACCGTCCTCGCCCTCTGCCGGGACACCCAATGCTGCCACATTGACAGGGGGCACCGACATGTGACAGCGCAGCTGATGGCCATACACCATCACATAATAATCAGCCATCATCGCTTTATGATGTCAATAGTGGCAACCAATTAGCAGGTAGCAGCCTCGCCTGATAATGTCAAGACCTGCAGCTACTGTGCTGCCATCTACATCAGCGACACCATTGTTTACATCCACGGGATCATCGACGAACCAACAAGAAGACATGCAGACAAGTCATGTAAGGGATGCATACACCCCAAGCCGACGTCGCCGGCATCATGCTGCGAGCAGCATTAGTAACGAGTTGGGGTTGGACGAGCATTCCTCCTCCCCACGATGCTCTAAGCGGACTCGTCCACTGCGGATCTAAGCAGACTCATCCACTGTGGATTGCAACATGCACAGCATGCGAGATTTCTCCGATGCACGACTCAATTGCCAGCAATGATAGCAAGAGGACACTCCAAGACATTGTGTCAACAGCAGCCGACGAGGAAGTATGATCTGCACCCATGCCAACTACTTCACTCACCAGCAAGATGTTGCCAGATGTTAGGAGGGAACTGCAACAAGTGAATGACCTCAAAAAGCAAGGGAATGTTTGACATTTGCCACACTACCCTAACCCTTGACCGTTCACCTCGTCTACAGCAAACAACACTCACATGCACTGAGAAGCAGTTGCATTACAACAGCTACATCAAGTGCACAGGTCCCTAGCACCTCGACCGCATCAGTGACATTGATGTATGCCACGTTCCGACCCCTAGACCGTTCACCACTTCTAAAGGATAAACCCGCTCAGCCATCTGACCGACACCATCCGCACTGTGGTCAGCCAGTGTGACGTGTGTGTGACTCAGTTTGATATGAATAGGCGTGCTGTATAAATGTGTACTTAGGTTTTGTTTACATTTGTTTCTGTGTACCTACAGTGTTTGTTCTTAATTGTTTTGTTCTTTTCAGTGCTAATGAGTGTTCTAAATGTGATAACGCAATTTTCCTGGCCATTTTCATATTAAATATTATTTGCCATCATGTGACCACGTGGTCCGAAACACGCCACACTATGTGCGCCTGTCAGGCATATGTGCGACCACGTGCTGCATATTTTCACATTGTGTATATCGCCCATGCCATACAGTGGTCATGTTTTAATATTTATTTAAAAGGGTTTTTGTAATGTTTTATTTTATCTTGTGTATTATTTGAGTGAAACGTATTGATGTCCGCAATGCACCAGAATGGCAACAAACCACTTGGTAAGATTCCACACACGTGGAATATTTAATGTGAATTTTTCAGGTTCCTTTTATTGCTTGCACGTGTTTTATTTCTTGTTACAAATTATTTTCTTTAATGGAATGGTACTAACCATTACCAAGACTGGACATAGTCAGTGGCTTGTGTTATGTCTGCTGCAAGCAATGTACACTGTAACATAACGTAACATTCATGTGCCAAAATGTGACCAAATGAAATAAGTATATTTTAAAATTTAAACTCCCTTTGAAGTGTTGTGTTAAAATGTTTTGCATATTAAAATATTAAGGTGCAAATGGATGTGGAGACATCCCGGCACGAGCAGGGTCGTGCACAAGGAAAATGTAATGCCCCAAGTTGAGGTTAGGGTGCCTTATGTGATACAGCAAATAAACTTTACATATATTTTTGTTTCCTTTTAGTATTCAAGTGTGACTTATCATGTAATGTATTAATTGTTTCATATTCATTTAGGGCCACTTTCACCCACCTCATCTCACTTGTGTATGTATTTTCATTCAGTTTTGATCACGTATCACGGAGGCAGGAGTTTTTGCTGGGATGGCGGCAGCCCGCTGCAATGTTAGTCAGTCGCCTCTTGGTTACCATGTGGGATGGTCGAGCCGCATGCCCTACCAGGCACTTCACCGCTCCGATACCAATAATGTAGATTTAAATTGTTTTCGTAGTAACTGGAACCTTTGTTTTGTTTAGCCGGAAAGTGCACCATTCCACAGCCCGGTCCATTTGTATATGAATGGGACATAATTATCATAAATTTCATCTAGGCATTTTGCCGCCCTTTCTCAGTATCAGTGTATACCCCACTTTAGCAGTGTAATATTGTAAGTGCTTCTGTTTGAAGGACTAAAGGAATAAATATACATGTCATGTGAAGTTCCGGACTGTGTTTATTTCTTCGGTTTATTTCTTGACTGCGCAACTCGTACATAATATTTTTCACAAGGCATAAGGCGGCCTATAACAGCCCAGGAGTGGGCATGGGAGCATGGAAACAGTCCTAATAATTCCCACTAGATGAGGCATTGGATATGGATACTGGGATAACTTTTACAACTTCTGCAATTACAAGATTGAGACATTTGACATCTAGGGGAACCCTGTTCAAACAGTCGAGCACACGTCCGAACTGAATTCGTGCTCTCTACTGTGATGCTGGCACCCTGGACAACATGGTAGTATCTTTTTAATCCTTTCCACATAACCTACTTTCCTCCTTGATGGTCCAGCCTAAATATCAAGTGACGGCAGCATGTGTTAATGTGCATGTAAAGTAAGGTGTAATATTTTGTTGTAGTGTTTTTAATTGTTGCTATGAGTGCAAAGTAGAGTCAGTGTTGTCCAGAGTTAATTAAATATGTTTGTTTACATCCAAGTGCAAAATGCCATGTACGCTTAACCTCAGAATTGAGGTTATGAATATGCATTGACACACCAGTATGCATTATCCTACATGCCATCATATATTTTTTAAAGCATATTGTTATATTTTGAAGTGCTATGTTTATTTTGTCTTGTATATTAAATCAGTGCATAACCTGTTCCCAATCACAGTGCATAATGCATGAGATGTGCAAGATGTCACTTGACATGCACAATGTACAGTAAGTGAGTGGAAATACCACCATCATATAATATTCTGTGTCCAGTATGCATGTATTAATTTTAAAAGGATTTTTATTATTATTGAAGTGAGATGTACTGCATGTGTTATACATAAAAGATGTTCGACATCTTTATTGAATCCCAATAATCATTGTGCTATGATACATATCTGGTTTATATTCAAGTAATTTTATTTAATATGTAATTCGCATGGAAACCTTTAAATTTTAAGTGGTAGATGCATATTGCATATTCTAGCGCATTTCTATAATTAGACTAAAATTCAAGCAAATTTCTCACTTTCAAGCATCTTTTTTCAAATTCTTCTGAAAACATGATTCATCTCTTCAATTTCACTCCCAAAAATCAAGCTAACTTGACCCAAATCTACAATCTAAATCAAGTGCACTGGTTTAAAAAACAGCTTTGCTCACTCTTTGAGCAGTGTCCTTCTTGGGAGTGAATGACGCTAAATTTAGGTCATAAAAGGCCACATTTACTCTAAACTTGCAAGACAAAATTAGTAAAAATAAATACCACAATAAAGTCATGAATATTCTTGGAATTTCATAAAAATATGATGACTTAGCTTGCAAATAATACAAGTTGAAAATTGGTTTTGATTTTGGCCTTAAATTTGATTGATTTTGATGTGTGCTTTGGAATATTTAACAGAAAATATGAAATTTGCTTGAATTTGGCTGGAAATTGCTAGAATTTTTAGTCTAATTATTGAGTTTTACTAGGATTTGCAATATATATCTACTGATGATATTAATGCCAGTATCATTGACTAATTTTTTTCTGGCCTTGTGGAGAAACCCCTTACATCACCACTGGCCTGCGCATATTTTTGAAATTTTATTTTAGTTGTGAAGTAAGTGGTTTATTTAATTATTATTTATTTATTATGGTACCTCTTCTTCATATGATGTTGCCACCTTACATCATATGGAGAACACTCCAGCTTATACATCTGTCATACTACAAATGTAGGAAGGGGAGCATGTTTTTTCTGGGAGCTTGAGGGGATGTTCTATATTTGTGTCAATGCCCATATATAGAATATATGGG
This sequence comes from Dryococelus australis, assembly GCA_029891345.1. Classification (NCBI taxonomy): domain Eukaryota; kingdom Metazoa; phylum Arthropoda; class Insecta; order Phasmatodea; family Phasmatidae; genus Dryococelus; species Dryococelus australis. The sequence goes on along the minus strand of CM056995.1, from coordinate 178,277,570 downwards.
CAAGCAATGAAATGGTTTTTTTTTTTTGGCTCAGATTTAGAATGTCATGGTGATACTTTAACAGTGGGGGCCCCTTTTCACAGTATTAAATTATCCTCTCCGACCGGGGTTTTATACCCACGCCCTTTGAGTTACAAGACAAACACTCTTACTGCTGAGCCATAGTGATCGAGCGAGCAGCGAGGTAATTAAAAATGCTGCATGTGGTGAGATTGAACCCTATTATAGATAGAGTGCCCCGTGCAGCAGCACGAGTAGTGATAGTAAGACAGTTGATAGATAAACTGCCTCCTGTCGGAGACAGAGTTCGCTGTGGTCGAGAGTGCATGACAGTACTGATAAACTTTATTCTTTTGCAACGAGAGTGCGCGGCAGTCGTCAAAGTAGATAAGGAAAACACTTGCTTCAAAATATGCGAAGCTTTTGTAGATGAAACAGTTAAAGCTTATTTACAAGAATCAGAGTTACTGAAAAGAGTTTTAAAAAATATTATGTTTTAAGTGTATGTAAAACACATATACTAGGCAAACTTTTGTGTTATAAAATGTTGGTTCTGGTTTCTGTTGTTACCACTGTCCATTTTCTACTCAAATCTAATGTTAATAAACCAAAATCTCTGACACAGCATTTTGCACAGATTTCTTTAGATTTTTCAGAAGACATTTCGCCACCATCTTGTCTAAATATACACAGAAAATTTGCATTTTCTCTCACTAATTGTTTGGGAATCCTCGAATAAGTCTGTGCCAAATAAAAACCTATCAATGTTTTTATGCCGCCCTCTAGTATAATATTCACTGATGACATTTTGATAATCTAAAATTACATTAGCAAAAATAACTAGAGACTCGTTTTTGCATTAGTCTAATGGAATCATTTTGACATTGCTATTTTTTTAAAATCAATTTTTTTTATTAAACATGCTGGATATCACATCAAAGTCATCTTGTAATCGAATATATTTTTGTTGATTCGCACTTTTTGAACACACATTAAAATTATTAAAATTTAACCAACCATTCTTATAAATAAAATTAATAATCAAATTGATTTTCCCACACCTGCTCGGGCCTACAATTAAACCTTTAATACAATCAGGTAAAAGTTCGCCAATTTTATTTTTTATTTTGAGAGTTTTCTTCGGAAATTAAAACACCAACACCCCAATTGACTTTCTTAATTTAATAACATAAGTTTTGTAATGAATGGATAATAAGGTATTAAAGTTAACAGATAATAGTTATATTATTGAGAAGAAGCTTCACTATGTTATATTTCACAAAGATAAATCTATAGCATGGCCTAGTTTGCACGTAAAGTTTTTAACACCAAATATAGACTATAATACTACAACAACAATCGGAAAAAATGTGTGCTGTGTTTGATAAAAATAATGGTATCACGATTCCTAGAGGTCAAAACGGTATTGAGTCTTTAGAAGAAACTATACATTCTATTGATCCATTTTCAACCAATAACATTGAAAGCAGCAGATAATGTAAAAATTAGAATAACGATCAAATCTAAATTTGATATTAAATTTGATGATAACTTATCTGATATTCTTGGTTTCGAAAGAAATATACTCATTGAAAAAGACAAATTTCTCACTGATACTAAATTGCAAAATTTTAATCCAATTAAATAATAAATGTTCATTGTAATTTAGCCCGTGGAATATTTATAAAGTATGACTACTCTAATCACTTAGAAACTTACATAATTGCTAGTTTTCCACCACAAACTATGTTTGGTTTTAGAGACTACATTAGCTATGAGCCTGCATATCGAATTTTTTTTATAAACTAATGAGCAATTTAATGACATTGTTCTAGAAATTAGGGACAAAATGGTAAACTGATTGATTTTGGTGGTTCTGAAATCGACATTGTTTTGGAGATTAAAGATGTTAAAAATATTATACTATTTTTTTTATATTTTTTTAGAAAATATTTTGGGGGGACTGCGAGTTCCCCTTTAAGAGGTACATGAAATAAAATTATAAATTTTGATATCCATATTGCAGTATATCTATTTCATTTTGAAGTATAATTATCTTGTTATCACAATGACTTAATGCAATTTTACTAACTTAGATTGTATATGTTTTGCGTTTATCACTTCTTGTTAAATTCATTATTCTATATTGAATATTCTCATCACACACAAATTTCATATAGTCCTCAAATGTAATTCTCTTGTTAACTACACTTTTTTTCACAACTTTTGCTCTTTTGTTTTCTTTATCCTCAACTCTATGTGCATACATCTTTGCTCTTAAATCAATAAATTCTTTTAATATTTTACCCTTGTTTCTTATTTATTCATGGCATGTTATATATATATATATATATATATATATATATATATATATATATATATATATATATATATATATATAATATATATATATATATATATATATATATATATATATATATATATATATATATATATATATATATATAGCCATTTCAATAATAACTTGTAATAAATTTATCCCTCATCGACTTTATGTCTTCATAAAAATCATATGTTTTATCTTACATATATATATATAGCTATCAGTATCTTGAATTTACAATTAAATTTCATCTTCATATCTGACTTTCATCACCTTATAATGGAAATTATACATCAATTATTTTGATATGTCTAAAATTTACATACCCACATAAATGGGCACGTTAAATTATACATTTGTCTTGTTCATATAAATAGATGCAAGATTCTCATTAAATATAGTACATCTTAGTAAATTGGGTTTATCCACTAATTATTTGCAAATATTTTTACTTTAAGCCGGCCCTATATCTACTCTGTTTCTTATATTTTCCATTGTGTTACCAAACACAGAATTATTCATCAGTTTATAAAAATTTTTTTCATGATTGATCTGTATTCCATATCTAAATCGCTCAAAAAACACTGCATTGCATATCCAATGATACAAAAAGTCGATACAAAATACCACCAATTATGTATCCAACCATGATCCGGAAAATCCCCAAATAAAGTACAAAGTTTCCCCCTGCGTATCCAGCACACCTTGAAAAAGCTGGTTTTTACCAAAAGTTTTCCTTTGCGTATCCAGGTGACAAAATGTTCAGGACCAAAAAGGACAGCATCACGTATCCAAGCCGGAAGGGTCGACATTTGTGCCACACCCCATTTATTCCGACTTGCATACCCAACCGAGTCGGGGGGAAATTTCGACCTTCACCTAATTATTTCCTATGGCATATTCAAACCGAAAACTGAATATATGATAAAATACCCCATTTGTTTCCCGTGGCCTATCCAGGTTCCATAGAATACTATAGCTAAAAGTTTCCTGTCGTGTATCCAGATTTTTTTTTCGTCCTTCCTCATTCTTGTTTAAATACACATAATTTGCGATGAATTATTTTTTATTTATTTTAAAAAGAATGTTTATACATTATAAAGATTTTTTTGTAAACTTAACCATATAATACACAATATTTCACATGTGCATCATCACTAATGGGCATGGGAAAATGGTGTACCTTTAAATATCCAATTTTTTAAATAAAATTAACCATTTCGATTTTTTTGTTTTATATAAGCCATCACTAAAAGAGTGTACCCAAACAGATTAACCTTGGATTTCAATTTTTTAAATAAATTTATCAATATAATATTCAACAATTCGTATGTATGCCATCACCAAAGGGTACAGTAAAACATTGTATATTTCAAAATTCAAATAATTTATACATTCAACAATTTAGATATAATTGTTTTATGTACACTTTTTTTTTCCTACCTCAACACTCAAAACTGGCAGGCCCAAAATCCACAAAAGCAGCAGCAGATGCAATTGCAACCTATTACAAACATACAATATGCCATTCAAACTTTAATTTTAAGCTCAGACAAACATCTACCCAGTTTTACTCGCTCATGTAAATTAAAAGAACCAACATGCCATTCAATCTTTTTTTTTTTTAAACTGAAACAAACAACATGCCATTCAAATATTATTTTTAAACTGAGACAAACAACATGCCCTTCAAACTTTTTTTTATAACTAAAATAAGCAGCAAGTCATTCAAACTTTTCATTTTAACTTAAATCCAATAGCAATTGAATTAAAAATTCTTTAAACTGAAACAAACAACATGCCAAACAAATTTTAATTTTAAATTAAACACACTCAGCAAGTCATTTGTATAATAATTATTTTAAATTAAAACAAACAGTACAATATTCAAACTCTAATTTTTAACTGAGACAAAAAATATGCTCTTCACATTTTAAATTTAAACTAAAACAAATAACATGTCATTCAAACATTAATTTTGAACTGAAATGACAACAGCAACAGCAACTCGATCTCGATTGTGCCTGTAAATTGAAATTATGATAATGACAAATAAACCAATACCTGTCAAAAGTAGAATAGCTTTCGTTGCTGCCATTTACTGTGCACCGATTCTTTTGGTGCATGTCGGTGGCGTGAATCAGCAAAGCATGCAGTCGTTCTGCGTACCGATGATTCATTTTCCAGACGTACTCAGCCAGGTAGCCGACCCACGATTTTTTCCGTCGGCCAAAGCAGGGAATGCTGTATCGCACAGAACACCAACTTCGCTCGATGTTTTGAGTGTGCATCCTCAACGTCTCGCCCCTCTTCATCTTTAGCGTGTTTAGAGTGTTTACCATCCTGCTCTTTTCACTGCACACACATTCCCTCCTGTGATTTACCTTCATGTGACGGTAGTTGTGATTGTCCAAGTTGCTGTAACCACAACAGCAGTCTGAAATTATCGTTGTGCGCCGACCGATCCACTCGCAAATGATTTTGTTCAGGGTCGCCATGTTCCTCTTTTCCACCGGCACCAGGAAGAATTTCGTCAGGTCGTCTCTCTGCACTCTCCTGAAAACCCACTGGCCATGAACTTTGCGACCTTTGCGGTTCTTGTGATTCCCCTGCTTCGACTCGTCGATCTCGACCATTTTGCCCAACCTGCCAATGCGTTTCCTGTACGTGAGCACCCACTGTACACACTTGGTGGCAGAAACCCGATCAGGCTATGACCGTCTTCCCCGAGCACTAATTTTCGTTCGCTATAGTCTGCTGTCGAGGGTATTTGATCATTCACCAGAATAAACACAGTGCGACTATCTTGCTCGGAGACAGGTTTGAATCTCCCACAAAACATCCTGCCTTGCCGACACTTTAAAGTTGTATTTAGTTCCGTCCTCCATTCGCCGTCGGCGCCACTGACACAAGCCCCTGTTGTCCAACAGTTTTGATTCGCCTTCACCGCATTTTTCACACCGTATCGCCGATTTGAGGATGTCGTGCTCGATGAGAAACATTATTATGTCCGGGTAGAATGAATAAATTCCCTGGCGTTCAAAATTGTGATTTCACAGCCTGCACACACCATTGTGCGCAATTCGCGAGAGAAGAAAATTGTAAGTTGTTAGAAAACATTTGCTTGGTTACACAATACAGAACAATCGGTGCCGAACTTGGATAAGCTATAAGGAACTCGGCCGGATGTGCGAAATGGCACTAAATTGCAAAGTAAACAATTAGAATGGATACATTATAGTATACACGGAATGTCTGTATTGTTTTCCCATAAGGATTCTCAATATGGAACAATTACCTAAGCGTTTCTGCGGCGGTTTTATGTAACACAGAGGAAGATCATAACTGTCTGAATCACTGTGTTCTTTGACTCCCCCCCCCCCCCCCTTTTTCCCAACATCCTTTATTTTTCCCTCAAGTTAAAATTACTTTGTGCCTTTTTTTCTTCATCCAATCAACACACTTGGTTAATTCTATCTCCATATTTGAAGTGTGGCTGTCTTCTTACTCACCTTTCTCCTACTCTCCTCCCATTAACAACACACTTGATGTCAACATCGCACCTTTTTCTCCACCCAATCAACATGCTTGGTTTATTTTAACTGCTTCCTGCTTTCCCCACTCTTGTATTTTTAAAATTAAACTTATCCCTCACCCAATCACAACTCTTGTCCTTTTTCAATGCCATATTCGGAGCGAAACCATCTTCCTTAACTCACCCTTCTCCAACTTCCCCTTACATCAATGTCACACGTGATGTCAATGTCATCACCATGCCACCCCCCCCCCCCCTGCTAAGAGTTCTGACATTTTAAAACCCGCACATTTTATTTCTTCTCATTGTGGTGAGAATATCATCACTACTTTGTGCACCATTACATGTGAGTGATTTACTATATTTATCATCGATTAGATGGTAGAAAAAGGATATATATTTTGTGCAGATCACGAAACGGCGACTATATGTAAGTATCTATGTGTTATTTCGTTAGCAGGTACATAAAAGTACTCATGCATTATTTTTTATAAAATTATTACTTGTGATTGTGTGTATAAAACAAAATCTACTAACAGAAAAATGTCTTCATACCCGATAGTGCCTTCGAGCATTACAATTCACCTCTGAGCATTACAATTCACCTCTGCTCGGACACGACGACCATGAAGCATCCATGATAAACATACACAAATTCTTTTACCGACATTGCAATGGTGTTTACCAGAAACTATTCGAACCTCGGGCCAAAGAGTCAATCACCGCGGACCAAGTACACAGTTTGTGCTCGAATCTGTTTGATAGAAACAGAAATTATTTACTGCTCCTGATCAAAGCCGGCACCGAAAATCTAACATTTGACGATTTTAATCAACTGATGTTTCCGTTCATTTCTGTGGAAGAAACGACAGGTGCCAGTGGCGATCGTCTATAGCTATTTCCTTGCTGTGGTCTTTGAACGATGAGCACAAAAAATATCAAGATGTCAGAATGTATGTATCTAATGAGATCGGTGTTTGAACATATTCTCAAACTTAATTTACCTAGTTATTTGTTAATGATAATTCGCCAGCACGACTCTATAAGGGTGGTAATACTTGTTTAATTTAACGGAAATGAGCAGTTTAGGGAAACAATTTCGAAAGAATTTAAAATCTAGCAATGTGTTGCTCTGTAGCATAACAGGCCAAGTTAAGCACAAAACGGATATAATAAGAAGTTTAAATTTTTTAAAGGAGTGACCAAGTTTTGGATATAAAAAATATATATATATTTTAATTCGAAGTTTTCGTGTTGCCTTTTTGAGATGTTTACAATTGCGGCGATAAACCAAAACACGATAACACATACTGTCTATGCAAGTATAATAATATAACAAATATATCTTATAAAATTAATATTTAATCAGACGTATTTATTATATAACTTACCTCTTTATAATGACTGCTTTCCTTCTTCTCTTGGAGGATAGATGGTTCATCGTTCAGCTCTCTGGATTGAGGTCCTTTTTCCAGATTTCGCCACCATATGGGGAAAACTGGAAGGAGAGGAAGGGAGGGAAAATGAAATGCTGCAATGTGATTGGTTGTTGAAAGTAGGAGTGGGGTAAGGGAATGTCGATCATGAAGCACTCTAATGAACTATCATGGAACTAAATAACCTATTTCAGCAGTCCCTATATACTTTATTTATATTCAGAATTTACCTTGCAAGACAAATTTTGACTTCTAATTACTTGTATAGGGACCAGTGGATAATTTCGTTTAGTTTAACGAGATCCCACCAATATTTTATTCAACAGCCAATCAGAGTACACCACGATCTCACTTACATACACATTACCAGATTTGGCAACTGGAAAGAGTGGGGGAATGAAATGGTTGTTGAATAAAATGGGAGGAGAGGGTGATGTCATGTCGATCATGGAGCACTCTTGTGAATAGTCACCAAAACTAGACAAACTCATTGAGAATCTGATAGTAAATATGGAATGAGAAAAATAAACATAACAAAGTAGCAATTTATTTTGGTATAAAATACACACTTTTTAAATATAGACTCGTGATATTTTATAATTTTCATTAACTCATGTTTATTACTCTATAAATCACATCATTGCTTCAATTCATGTTGCCGATATACATGTTCACTCCACAAACATTTGGCGGGACGTACTAGATTCTTACATACCATTATGTGCCTAAGTTGATCACACTATGTAACATGCTTTTCTCTTTTGTGTATTTTCATGGTTTCAGTTACTACAGCACAATTTTCCGAATCCCGAGTACTTGTACAATCTATATATGTATAACCACATTGTTATTGTTTCTTTCAGTCAATTTTAATGTACATTGTTTCGATAATTTGCCAATCAAAATTATAATAATGTAATTCTTCCTGTTTGACAGTTTTCAGATACGTTTTGCATTTGGCATTGGAGGGAATGCTAAAGTGCTGAAGATGCGTCATTGCCGAATTTTTACTATACGTAAAGTGTTCAGAACAGTTGCAGTATTCTCTGACTTGTGAATATAGTACGAGTCTATACAACACCAATAATAATTTGGAAACCCACACAGTAGTTCCGAAGTCAGTTCTCGATGTTCCTGATTCGCCCCATACATCACAATGTTTCGATCGAAATGATTGGATGAAATGCTAATCATGTTGTTGGCTTAGTCGTATTAAGGTATAACAAACACCATGGTTACCGTATGACTGAAGATTTGTATAATGTCTGCCATTCAGTATATAGGAATTGTTGCAAAAATGTTTTTTTTTGTAACCACTGAATGTTGGGGGAAATGTAAGTCTACACTTTATTTTAAATTCATGTTTTTTTTAATTTTGTTATAACCCAAATCGATGAACCGAGTCGACTAATAAAAAAGGCGACTGAATTGCCTTCGAAATAAACCTATTTTTTTTTAGAGGGACCAGGATCCCCCCTCCCTAATAAACCATTTATATCGAAAGGGGACTGAATACCTTCCAAACAGACCAGATTTGTTTAGGGGGACCGGAAATCCCCCCTCCCCCTTGTACACTTTATATCAAAAGGGGACTGAATCATCTTTCAAATAGACCGATTTTTTAAAGGGGGAATTGAAAAACCCCCTTGTATTCAGTTTATATCAAAAGGGTACCGAATCACCTTCCAAATATACCGATTTTTTTGGGGGGGGGACTCAATGGCCGTCTAAATAAATAGATTTTTTGGGTGGGGGTACTGGACACCCCCTTGGTATACTGTTAATAGCAAAAAGGGGACTGAATCACCTTCCAAATAGACAGAATTTTTTAGAGGGGACTGGAAATTTCCCTTAAAATATTTGGTCGAATTGGAAGGTGACTCATTCCCCCTTTTGATATAAATAATGTATGTTTTTTAGTACAAATACATGTATTTTTTTATTATTCTTCATTATGATTAATATTCATATAATGGTCTCTAACCACAAGTTTAATTGGTCTGTTTCAACCATTTAGTGAATTGCTGTTGACAATTCGCATGATGTCTGCCATTCAATATATAGGAACCGTTGCAAAAAATATTTTTTAACCATGGAAAGGGGTGGGGCTTATAAGTCAAAATTTTATTTTTTAATTTACATATTTTTATTTCTTTATAGCCCAAATCGATGAACAAGTCTAACCTTTGTGTGATGTCATAAACCAAGTCTATGAACTAGTGAGAGTGTCAATTAGCATTTATATTGTATATATCAAAGCGGGATTTGAAATCCCCCCTTATACAATGTATAAAGGGGGATTGAATCACCTTCCAAATGGACTGGATTTTTTAAGGGGGAACTTGAAATCCCCCTCATACAATGTATGCCATTTAGTACAATTACATGTTGAAGTTGACCTCATCTGCATATGAATTGGCCTCCTCTGCATCAAATAACATCACATCTTTGATGATGACATCCTCAATGACGACCTCTTGGGCATTGCTATGCACGACATCCTCGACATTGAATATGCCAAGATCTTTGAAGTCGAGGGTAATGAACTCTTTAAAGTTGAAGGAGTTGGCCTCTTCGATGTTGATGCCAATGGCCTCTTCGGCGTAGAAGGCGATGACATCTTCTGCATCGAAGATTGCCATTTCGGCCACTGGCAGCCCCTACACACAATGCACAGTCTGTTTGCCATCAGTTGATGGTTGATGTTGCTCAACGCGAAGTCCATTGCTGATATACTCTAGTGTCCACTGGGACACTAAGAAAAAAAACTCTAGCTCCTACTCAAGATACCAGGAGAAAAAATACTTGGTTCCAACTAGGACACAAAGAGAAAAAAATACAAGTCGGAAGGAAGGTAGAGTGGTGGGAAACATGAGGGGAACCTCTTTTTTGCATCGTAAAAAAATTATTTTTGCCCCAAGATAATTCTCGCATACTTATGAGGCCAAGTTGAGTAATATATGGCAGTTTACTCACCGGCATATGTATGGACACTAGTCATAACTTTGAACGAGTGAGTGCATACCAGATACGCTGATGAGAAAAAAATAAACATGGACAAATGAGTGTATTTCATATAAGGTGATATTAAAAAGAAAAAACTCACTATAATGTATATCCCCCTTTTTTTTACCCTGAAATAAAAAATAAAAAATTTGCTCTGTGTGTACATAAATACCACATACTTTAGTCTATCGCCAGTGTGATAGCTACAGGGGCAGGATGTAAAAATAGCTGTTGCTAATTTTGCATACTTGCAAGAATGGATAAGGTTGGAGAAAATAAGGTAGAGTTGGAAGGGTTATTTGAGGGAATGGAGGATAAATTTAGAGAAATTTATGATAGGTGTTTGAAGTGCCATAATGAGAAAAAGGAAATTCAACTAATGTTAGGCAAATCTACAAGGTTTTCGTGATAACAGCAAATATGGGCTGAAGGAGCTGACAGTCTCCAACATAGATGGTTTCACTGAAAGGCAACTCTTCAAATCTCTGTATCCATGGAACTGAACATTACAACAATCAGTATACCTACAATGTCATTGAAGAAGATTTTTAAGGTTTCGAATTTAGAAAAAAATAAATTGTTGGATTTTTACACTAGTCGACCGTAATGGAATCTATCAATTTTTTGTTGAGGTGGAAAGACATTCAATATTTTTTTACTATAACCAACTACTTGATGTAATTTTAGACTTGGCAAACTTAAGATAACGTGGTCGAATTTTGAAGGGAGTGGCTGGAATTGTTCTCTTTCCAAAATTCAATTTGGGGTTCTGAAAATTTGTACAATGCAAAAACTCAATTTTCTAATATTTACAACACCAATTTTTTCTGACTCCCCTTGACCACACACCACCAACTAGAACCTTCACTACAAACCAACATCATAAAAGGGGTTACTTTAAATCAACATTATGGGTGGTGGCCTTTACCCAAAAAGGGGCCCTTTGAAAAATTCACTGATTTATATTTACAAAATAAAGCTTACCTAACCACCTTGACCTCCTCCCCCAACTAACACCACCACTACAAAACAACACCCAACATCACTGAAGTTACTTTAAATTAATATTGAGGGTTTTTGGCAGACAAATTCCCCAATTAAAATTAAATTTTTTAAATATTTATAACATAAAATTCATCTGATTCTCCTTGACCCCCCTGCCACCAACTAACACCTTCACTACAAACCAACATCATAAAGGGGGTTACTTTAAATGAACATTGTGGTTGGGGACCCTTATCCAAAAGGGACCCCTTTTAAAATTCAATTTTTTATATTCATTGAGAAAAGGAGGGAAGGAGAGTTATGAAGGCAAACTTAAATTGAAAGAGAATGTGGTTGAATTTTGAAGGGAGTGGCTGGAATTGACCCCATTCCAAAATTCAATTTTTAGGGTTACGAAAAGTTCCTAAATTAAAAACTCAATTTTATATATTTATTATCAATAATAATATGAGCGGTCTTTTTAAGTTGCCAAATTTCGAGATTTTCAATGATTGGACTTTTGTGCTGGTCGACCATAATGGTCGACCAGCACACCAGCACACACAGAAAACATTTTTGGTTCAAGGGAAAAAGTTATAGCAGTTTATTGCGTATGAACAACATCCTAAATGGAAAAGAACATTGGTATATTAGAAATATACAATGTGGCAATTGCACTTTTGATGTTCCTGCCAACTGGCAACCACATAGCATTTTCATCTCCTAACCAGGCCCATATGCTCTGATAACACGCTCAAAACTACCAGTGGCAAAAAGGTTCACTGTTTGGGTCTATGAAGATGTTCTGCCATCTTTGAGAAAGAAAGGTCAATACAAAATAATGGCTAACAAGAAAATGAAATAAATGAGTTGAGCGATGGCTTACTCGAATTAAATAAATAGTTAATGTTATCCAAAGAAAAACTGATTTCTATAAATGAAAAGCTGATATCTACAAATGAAGTGGTAAGAAAAGTTTCTGAAAAATCAATACAGGATGCCGTGGTAATTTCTCATCACATCGCCGACATTTCCCAGGACGATCATTAAACCCAAATCTGCTAGTTTGTTACACTCATTATCCGTGCCCGTGCTGGACAAAGCGAACCAAGAAGTCGCCATCACCCGATGCCAACGTCGATCTCTCATGAAATCTCTGAAACAACTTAACGACAAAAATCCGAATGCCAAAGAACTGTACAGAACCAGGTATGTTCCAAATTGCGTGAACATTTTGAATCACATGAAAGACTGGCTGAAGGAATAAAAATACAATATTTGGCCTGCAATAACACTGTTTGCATTTTGGATGCCATGGACTCAGGACAAATCATTATTATTTGTGTGTAACATAATCACATCTGTGAAAGTCTCGAAGGAAACGTAATGTGTGCAAAAAAAATGGAATAAAAAGAATAAGTAAAAATTTTTTAAAAATATTTTTTTACCTTTGTTTATCTTGCAAGTAGGAGAGGAATAATGTAATGTCTATACAAGTCTGTTTAGTTATAATAATTCTTGCAAATGTGTGTCTGGTCTTTGTACAACTAGTTATTATTCAAAGTTCATCTTGCAAATGTGAAGTAAATATTAATGTGTGTTGTGATCGACATTTCTTTCCCCAACTCCCACTTCCAATGACCAATCAGAGTACAGAATTTCATTTCCCCTCCCTTCCCCTCCTTTCAGTTGACCTATATGGCCACGAAATCTGAAAAAAAAACCACATCAGTCGAGGGTGAGAGCAGAACGCAGAACCATCTACCTTCCTGGAGCAGAATGAATAAGGTAAGGATAAAGGGGTAAATTATATAATAAGTATACCTTATTAATATTTAAATTTATGTAATATATTATGTAAATATTATATATTTAATTCCATACATTTAATAGATAACTTGCCTTTTATCATTCCCTTATTCCTCTTCTGCTCTGAAGGGGTGGTGGTTCTTCATTCAGCTCTCGCCAATGATTGAAGTTTTTTTTCCAGCTTTCACCTCCATATAGAGCAACAGAAAGGAGGGGAAGAGAGGAGAAGTGAATGGTGTACTCTGATTAGTTGTTGCAAGATGGAGAGGGGGGAAAGGAATGTCGATCACAACACACACTGCCAAAGTCTTGTAGAACTAAACAAGGTTAACAAAACTCATCCAAAGTTACAATATTACTCACTTCACATTTACAAGACGAACCTTGAATACTAATTAGTTGAATAAGGACCAGGCACACACTTGCAAGTTATCTCCAAACTAAACAGACTTGGATAGACTTTACATTGTCCTCCACTACTTGTGAGATAAGCAAAGGTGAATAATTGCAAGTTGGTAAGTTTGATCAGAGTTATTGCAACTACTCCCCCCCCCCCCCATTATCACTTTCAACAACTAATCATAGTGTATTATTTCATTTACCAACCCTTCACCTCCTTTCAGTTGGCTTATATGGCAGAAAAAATTGTAAAAAAGACTTCAGTCGACGATGAGAGCTGAAAAAGAGCAAAAGGAATAAGGTAAGGTTAAAGAGGTAAGTAATCAAGTAAATATACCTTGTTAAATACTTCTCTCTAATATTGTATGTATAAAATTTTATATATAATTATATAATATTATGTATAATGGTGTATATATAATGATATATAGTGTAATATAAATGTATGTATTCATAATTAAATATTTATGCTTTATTAAATATGACTATTTTATAAGGTATATTTAATATATAACTTGCCTTCTTATCCTTATTTTGTTCCCCTTCTCCTCTGGAGGGGTGATGAGTCTTTGTTCAGCTCTTGCCCTCGACTGAAATCTGCTTTCCAGATTTTGTGGCCACATGAGACAACATTTGGTAGCAATTATGGAAGCGAGATTGTGGTATAATATGATTGGTTGTTGGCTGAACTGGAAGGGAGAATGTATTGCTTTAAACTCATATAGAACTCGCCAATTTCCAGTTCTCCTTCCTTTATCTTGCAAGTAGGGGGGAATAATGTGAAGTCTAAACAAGTCTGTTTTGTTCTGATAAAACTCGCAAGTGTGTGCCTGGTCCTTGTAAAAATAATTAGTATTCAAAGTTTGTCTTGCAAATGTGCAGTGAATAATTATGTGTGTTGTGATCGACATTCCTTCCTCCCACTTCCACATTCAGCAACCAATCACAGTACAGAATTTATTTTCCACCTCCCTTCTCCATCTTTCAGTTGGCCTATATGGCCACAAAATCTGAAAAAAAAAAAAAGACTTCAATTAGAGGTGAGAGCTTAGCGAAGAACCATCTACCTTCCCTAAGCAGAAGGAATAAGTTGTGGATAAAGAGGTAATTATCTAATAAATATGTTTGATTAAATATTAATATTTAATATATTATATATACTTTATTAAATATTTATAATTAATAAGGTATATTTAATAGATAACTTACCTATTTATCTTTACCTTCTTCCATTTGCTGTGGGAAGGTAGAGGGTTCTTTGTTCAGCTCTTGCTCTCGAATGAGTCGTTTAGTGGTTTTTACCAGCACTAGTTTATTTTATTGTTTTAGTTGATCAACAATTGCTTGTTTTTCTTAGTCAATTTATGGGATGGCTTAATGGAAATAATGAAAAAACAAGCATCAATGAAATTATAAACTGTGTGTCTGTGATGCAAACACCATCTTCATGATTGAACAACAACATACATGTGTTGTGCCTAACGTCAAATTCGCAGTTTAGACCATTGAAATGATTATGCTTCGATCTCAGTTTATCCTTGATGATGTTAGTGATGTTGCTGCTACTGCCCACAACATCGTACACCTCCAATTGCTGCAAAAATTGCCTTGTTTTGCTTTGCTTTCTCCAGTTTTGTAACAGTAGGTTTGGCACTGTATAAAATACCAACTGGTAATGACTCGATTTATCAATGGTCGACTTGCTTTTTTTTGTTTTCATTTTTGAATGCGGTCATTCATATTGTCGATCTGGATGTCTCTTTCAACTTCTGTTTGCTATCGAAGTGGTATGCACCATAATGATTAACTTAGAGCCGAGCTTTGGGGTGTGGCAAAATCAATGGAGCCACAGTTTCGCCTAACATTCTGTTGTTGGTGTGTGAAAAGTTGGCAAGCTTGTGTTCTTGTTTCTGTGCATGTTGACGTTCCTGTTCTGCTTTATTTTTGTGTGCAAGTGCGATTAAACATTCCCATTGTGCTTTCCGACGTTCTTGTTCGGCCTTTCTTTCACGTTCGAGTGCTAACTGTCTTTCTTATTTGGCTTTCTGGCATTCCTTTTCGGCCTTTCTTTCATGTTAGAGTGCTAGTTGTCTTTTGTGCTCAGATTTATGATGTTCTTGTTCACATGAACACATAAAGTTTTATTTTGGTTAAATAAAGTTTGATTTGTTCTTTGACACAATTCATTTTGATGTCTACCGAAATATGCTTTGTAGTCTCTATATTTCAACACCATTTTTTTAAAACATAAATAATAGTAGTATTTTGCTTCCCTTGTTGGTCTTCGTTAGCATTAACAATTTTTTAAAATCTATAGCACTCGTAACATAGTACCTTTTTTTTTTTTTTTTGGAAAATGTTTGTCGCTAATTTCTTTATACAGGAGATCTGTGTGCTTTTTAAGCAATTTTGAAATATTTTATTTTTGTATTGTATAATATCCAGAATAACTCACCCATTCCGACAAGTTATTTTTAATTAAAACCTATGGTTTTGTTCAAAGTTGCAGGAAAATTTCTATCATTTTCAATATCCAAACCTAAAAGTTTACGTACTTTGTTGATGATCAATTTGATGGAACTTATATCCACCAGGGTCTTCACATCGAGATCAACCAGTGACAACACCATCTTGCACAACACAAATGTTGGTCCTTATCTCACATATTATATAGGCGTGTGTTGAAACAACATAAAAAATTTAATTTTTAATTTGTCATCTTAGGATTGTGTGACTTTATAACCTAAGACAACGAATTAGGGTGACTTCACAATGCGCAAAGTTGTCAAATGAGTGTGATGTCATAACCTAAGTCGACGAATGAGAATGACATCATAAAGTAAGAAAGAGAATGAGTGTGACATCATAATGTTAGATGTTGAACATAGGATTAATCCTATGAATGAGTGTGATGCCATAACATAAGTATATGATCGAATATGATGTCATGCAGTTAGAGATCTGTGTTACATGTTATGTCATAACCTAAGTCGACAAACCAGTGTGACATCATAACCTAAGTAGATGAATAAGTGTGACACCACCATGTACAAGGACCAGTTCTGTATGAAGTCATAACACAAGTCGACAAATAGGTGTAACATCATAACCTAAGTCGACGAACGAGGGTGGCCATATGATGTTTAAGGTAGCATTAATACAACTTATGTGTGATGTGATTTCATAACCTAAGTCGATGAAAGAGTGTGATGTCAAAACCAAAGGTCACACAATTGCCCCTTTTTGGGTGATGTCATAACCTAAGTTGATGAACAAGTGTGACATCATAACCAAAGGCGACAAACGAACATAGGATTAATACAAAATTAATCCTATAAATGAGTGTAGTCTATATGTGGCATCTAAAGTTTCACAAAAAAGTTAAAGATTGCATAAATATATTATCTTTGTGTGACTACATAACCCAAGTCGACAAACAAATGCACAAACTTCAAGCAATGTTTAAATAAAAAAAAAAAAAACACATATTTTTTCCCTTTATTGAAACATAAAACTCTGTCAATAATGCTTAATAATACAACATTGGTTCATTTTTACTAGCTAGCTTATAAGCAGCGTTTGCCAATATGTCATGAATAAATGCATTTACAAAATGTATAAATTTATCATTGCAGATACCAGCACAATAGTTATTTTTTTCTAAATTTTATGACAATTATTGAACAATTCAATCTCAGTTTTGCTCTTATAACATGGTGATATTTATGCTGTTGCCAACAGCATCATATGTTTCCAGTTTTCTGAAATACAACCACTTGTTTTTTGCTTCATTTTGCCAGTGTGAAAATTATCTACTTATCTATGAATGAAATACCAATTGGCCTACTTTTTGGCTTCTGCTGATGAATTTGAGATTTCATTATGATTTCCAATGTTCTTGTTCAGCATTTCTTTTGCATTTGAGTTCCAAATGTCAATTATCGACACATATTTAATAAGTTTATTGTTCAATACTACATACATACAATATTACATACATCAATGTAACAATAATATTAATATGTATATTACATATATATGTGATATTTAAAAAAAATTTCATATTTAATATTTTAAATATAACTTACTTTATTCCTCTTCTGCTCTAGAGGGGTGATTGTTCTTTGTTCAGTTCTTGCTGTCGACTGAAGTATATTATTTCCATATTTTTTTAGCCATATTAGCCAATAGAAAAGATGAGAAGTGCGGTAAAGTGAAATAGTGCATTCTCTGATTGGTTGTTTACAGTGGGAGTTGAGAAAAAGGAATGTCGATCGCAACACACTCTGGCCAAGTCTTGCGGAACTAAACAAGAGTAACACAACTCGTCCAAAGTTACATTATTATTTAAATCACATTTACAGGACTGACCTTGAATACTAATTATTTGTATAATGAAAAGACATACGTGCAAGTTTCCTCCAAACTAAACCATTTCGTATATACTTTACATTGTCCTCTACTGATTTGCTATATAAATGAAGGTGAATAATTGAAAGTTGGTGAGTTTGATCAGAGTTATTGCAATTACTTTCCCCCACTCCCACTTTCAACAACCAATCACACAACATTATTTCATTTCCCCATCCTTCCCGCTTTTCAGTTGGCCTATAGGGTGACAAAAACTGGAAAAAATACTTCAGTTGATGGCAAGAGCCGAACAAAGAAACATCTACATTCCCAGAGCAAAAGGAATAAGGTAAGGATAAAGGGGTAAGTTGTCTATTCAATAAACCTAATTAAATATTAATATTTAATAAAATATATACATAATATATATTATATATTATATATTATTAAATATTATTATTTAATAGATAACTTACCTTTTTATCCTTACCTTCTTCCTCTTCTGCTCTGTATTGGTGATTGTTCTTTATTCAGCTCTTGCAATCGACTGATATGATTTTTCTAGATTTCGCCACTATATAGGCCAACAAAAAAAGGGAGGGAGGGGATGTGAAATAGTGCTCTCTGAATGCTTGTTGAAAGTGGGCGTGTTAGAAAAGAAATGTCGATCGCAACACACCCCAGAAATTCCTGCAGAAATAAACAAGGATGAAAACATGACCAAAGATACATTATTATTTACTTCACATTTCCAAGACGAACCTTGAATACTAATTAGTTGTATAAGGACTAGACAGACACTTTAAAGTTTTCTTCCAACTAAACCAACTTGTATAAACTTTATAGAGAAAAGCGAATATGCATAGTAAAAGAGGTAAGTTATCTAGTAAATACAAATTATTAAATATTTAAATTTAATAAGGTACATATAATATCATACATATAAATATATATAATATTATATTGTATATATGTAAATAGTATATATACTTTATTAAAACCTAATATTTAATAAGTTGTATTTAATAGATAATATTCCTATTTGTCCTTACATTGTTCCTCTTATGCTGGGGTGTAGTGTTGGTTCTTTGTTTAGCTTTCACCATCTACTGAAGGTTTTTTTTTTAAATTTTGCTGCCATAAAGGACAATAGATATGATTTAAAGAGAGGGAAGTGAAATAGAGCAATCTGATTGGTTGTTGCAAGTGGGAATATGGTGAGGGGAAAGTAATGTTGATCTTAATGCACTCTGCCAAATTCTTGGGGAATTAAACCAGGGTAAAACAACTCGTCCAAAGTTACATTATTATTCATTTCAAATTTACAAGATGAACCTTGAATACTAATTAGTTGAATAAGGACCAGACACACGCTTTGAAGTTTTCTTCAAACTAAACAGTCTTGTACAGACTTTACATAGTCCTCCACTACTTGTGATGTAATCGAAGAAGAATAATTGCAAATTGGTGAGTGTGACCAGAGTTATTGCAATTAATTTCCCTCACTCCCATTTTAAACAACCAATCGGAGGGCATTATATCATTTCCCCTCCCTCCTTTGACACAATTCATTTTGATGTCTGTCGAAATGTACTTGGGAGTATCCATATATAACATAACTTTTTTTTATAAAAGTAAATAATACTTGTATTTTGCTCCCCTTGCTGGTCTTCATTAGTATTAACAATTTTTCAAAATCTATACTACTCGTAACATAGTACCATTTTTTGGAAAATGTTTATTGCAAATTTTTTTCTACAGGAGGTTTGTGTGCTTTCTAAGCAATTTTGAAATATATTGTATTTGTATTGTATAATCTCCAGAATAACACACCCATTCCAAAACAAGTCATTATTAATTAAAACCTATGGTTTTGTTCAATGTTCCAAAAAAAATTTGTATCTCTTGTTATCTTCAATATCCAAACCTAAAAGTATATGTTCTTCATTCATGGTCAATTTGATGGAACTCTTATCCACCTGGGTTTTAGTATAGAGATTAACCAATGACGACACCATCTCGCACAATGCGGATGTTCGTATTTTTCTCATGTATTATATAGGTGCATTTTGAAAAAAAAAATAAAAAAAAAAAAAAAAAAATTCAAAAGATCTTTAAAAAAAAATATTTTTTTAATTTGTCATCTTAAAATTAAGTGATATCATAACCTAAGACAACGAATTAGGGTTACTTCACGATGCACAAAGGTTCCAAACGAGCGTGGTGACACAACCTAAGTCGACGGATGAGAATGACATCATAAAGTAAGAAAATTAATGAGTGTGACATCATATCCTAAGATGATGAACATAGGATTAATCATATGAATAAGTGTGATGTCATAACCTAAGTCTATGATCGAATATGATGTCATGCAGTTAGAGATCTGTGTTACATTTGATGTCATAACCTAAGTCGACGAATGAGTGTGACATCCCCAGGCACAAGTGCCAGTTCTGTGTGATATCATACCCAAAGTCGACAAACGAATGTGACATAATCTAAGTCGGCGAACAAGTGTGGCATCACCAGGTATAAGGACCAGTTCTGTGTGATGTCATAACACAAGTCGACAAACAGGTGTAACATCATAACCTAAGTCGACGAATGAGGGTGATCATTTAATGTTTAAGGTAGCATTAATGCAATATCTGCATGATGTCATAACCTAAGTCGATGAAAGATTGTGATGTCAAAACCAACAGTTGAACAATTTCCCATTTTTGGGTGATGTCATAACCTAAGTTGATGAACAAGTGTGACATCATAACCAAAGACAACATACCAACATAGGATTAATCCAATATTAATCCAATAAATGAGTGTAATATATGTGTGGCATCTAAGGTTTCACAAAAGAGGTTAAAGGTTTCACAAAAGGATTATTTTTGTGTTACTATATAACCCAAGTCGATAAACGAATTCACAATCTTCAAGTGATGTTTAAATTAGTTTAAAAAATTAATATTTTTTCCCCTTTATTTAAACATAAAACACTGATAATAATGCTCAATAATACATTTGTTCATTTTTACTAGCTAGCTTATAAGCAGGTTTTGCCGATATGTCATTTAATAAACACTCGTACAAAATGTATAAATTTATCATCACCGATACCAGGAGAATTATCATTTTTTTCTACATTTTATAACAATAACATGAAAGTATTACCTTGAACATCAAATTTGTAATAGAAATTGTGATTTTCATTTGGTCTCAGTTTTGCTCTTATATCATGGGTTATATTTAAGCTTTTACCAACATCATTGTATGTGTTTGGTATTCTCAAAGACGACCACTTGTTTTTTGCTTCATTTAGCCAGTGTGAAAATTATCTACTTGTCTATGAATGAAATATAAATTGGTTTTGACATGATTCGCCAACTTTTTGGCATAATCATTGCTTTTAGTCTTGAATGTGGTCATTTTCAACATAGATCTTAATGTGTCTCGGGTATCATTACAATTGTAGAAACGGCACACGTCGATGAAATTGAGTTTTCATTATGAATTCCAAAGTTCCTGTTCAGCCTTTCTATCACATTTGAGTACTAAATGTTAAATTATCGACAAATATTTAATAAGTTGTGAGTGTATATTCAGTCGATGTATATTATATATGATATTAAATTATAATATTTCATATTTAATATTTTTAATATAACTTACATTTTTTTATCTTCTGCTCTAGAGGGATGATTATTCTTTGTTCGGCTCTTGCCATCGACTAAAGAAATTTCTCCAGATTTTGCCACCATATTGGCCAATAGAAAAGATGGGAAGAAAGACAATAGTGTATTCTCTGATTGGTTATTTAAAGTGAGAGTGGGGAAAAGTAATGTCAATCGCAACACACCCTGGTAGTTTTGCAAAACTAAACAAGGGTAACAACTCTTCGAAAGTTACGTTATTATTTAAATCTCATATACAGGATAGACCTTGAATACTTATTAGTTGTATAATGACAAGACACACTTGCAAGTTTTCTCCAAACTCCAAACCCTCCACTACTTGTGAGATAAATGATGGTGAATAATTTCAAGTTGGTGAGTTTGATCAGAGTTATTGCAATTACATTTCCCCATGCCCAATTCCAACAATTAATCATAGTACATTATTTCATTTCCCTTCCCAGCCCCACCTTCCAATTGGCCTTTATGTTGACAAAAACTGTAAAAAAGACTTAAGTCATTGGCAAGAGCTGAGCAAAGAATAATCAACCTTCCCAGAGCAAAGGGAATAAGGATAGGATTAAGTGGTAAGTTATTTAGTTAATACACATTATTATATATTAATATTTAATAAGGTAGATATAATATATAATACAAATTTTATTTATGTATATACAAATAATATATATTGCATTAAATATTAATATTTAATATGCAATAAGGTATATTTAATAGATAACTTACCTCTTTACCCTTACTGTTATCCTCTTCTGCTCTGTAAATCTGACGGTTCTTCGTTCAGCTATCACTGTCTACTGCAGTATTTTTTCCAGATTTCACTTCAAATAGAGCCCCAAAAAAGCGGACAAGAGAGGGGAAGTGAAATGGTGTACTCTGATTGGTTGTTGTAAGTGGGAGTGGGGGAAAGTAATGTCGATCACAACATACTCTGCCAAAGATTTGGGGAACTAAACCAGTGTAACACAGCTCATCCAAAGTTACATTATTATTCGCTGAACATTTACAAGACGAACCTTGAATACTAATTAGTTGAATAAGGACCAGACACACATTTGCAGATTTGTACAAACTTTACATTGTCCTCCACTACTTGTGAGAGAATCGAAGATGAATAATAGCAAGTTAGTGAATTTGATAAGAGTTATTGCAATTACTTAACCCCAATCCCATTTTAAATAACCAATTAGAATGCATTGTTTAATTTCTCTTCCCTCCTCTCCATTCAGTTGGCTTATATGGTGGCATAAACTGCAAAAGTGACTTCAGTCGATGGCAAGAGCTGAACGAACAACATCTACCTTCCCAGGGGAAAAAAAAGGAAAGATTAAATAGGTAAATTATCCAGTAAATACATCCAATAAGTTATTCATATATAATATATATAATTAATAAAATATATTATACATTTTTATATGTTATATAAATAATATATATCATATACATCACACACATAATATATGTTATTTAATATTAGTATTTAATATTTAGTATTTGATAGATAACTTACCTTTTTATCCTTACCTTATTCCTCTTCTACTCTTGAGGGGCGATGGTTCATTGTTTAGCTCTTGCCATCAACTGAAATTTTTTCCCCAGAATTTGCAGCCTTATAGGCCAGCAAAAGGAAAGGAAGGGAGGGGAAGTGAAATAGTGCACTGTGATTGGTTGTTGTAAGTGGGAATGGGGTAGGGTGAAAGTAATGTTAATTTTTATGCACTCTGCCAAAGTCTTGGGGAACTAAACCAGGGTGACAATTCAAACATAATGTACTAATATACCTAGATTTTTGATACCCTTTGCAGAGGTGGATCACCAATACGAAAATCTGGTACAAATATCAAAATTCAAAATGATGGTGAGTGTACAAAGCGATCTACTCAAGCTAGCGTACTGATATTCCTAGATTGTTGGTAATAACACCCTATAAAAATTTCGCAATGAAACTTACATAGTGATTACCAGAACAAAATAAGTGGCATTACATTTAAACATTTCGCATAAATTTTTTTTACATTATGCTCACTTAATTGACAAGATCGTGCTAATATACCCTAGTGATTTTTTTGCATCTGAAATTAATTATGTATGGGAAAGTGAAATAAAAAAATCTTTTTATTTTATTTATCAAGGTTGGTAAAAACCACAATACGATACAGGAAATTTACATTCCTTCTCAACCAATAAAAAAATCAATCATAGAGTGCATGTATAGAAACGAGATGATTGAATAAAGGGATTACATTCTTTGTCTGCAAACTACAGAGTGAAACATCCATGAGAGCTAAATGTGACGAACACAAGAATTGATTGGCGTGGAGGAACTGTCACCAGTTAGTTCAGCTGCCTATCGCAGTTGGCTAGATGAATTTGTGCATATAAAGTAGATGAATGTGAATTTTGGAGAAAAGGACTTTGGTGATAAATTTCCAATTCAACGAGCTGCAGCGGCAGAGAATTTGGAAATTGTAATGTTACTAATAGAAGAAGG
Source organism: Dryococelus australis (assembly GCA_029891345.1). Classification (NCBI taxonomy): domain Eukaryota; kingdom Metazoa; phylum Arthropoda; class Insecta; order Phasmatodea; family Phasmatidae; genus Dryococelus; species Dryococelus australis. The sequence continues at coordinate 178,253,527 of CM056995.1, read as the reverse complement.
CATTGATGTTATGGCTATAGATTCAGATAGTATAAAAAACCATATTAGGGTATGTTAATTGCTTTTTGATAACTGGCCCTTAGGTATAATTGCGCAAACAGTAGACAAGGTACTAATGGAACGGATTCACAAAAACTGGAAATTATTGGTGAAAGAAGCCAATGAAGATCGCGAAAACATTGTGTGGTACCTAATTGAGAAAAGTTTAGGTGACCCAGTTTTCTTGGAAAAGGATTTGTAACTGTATTTTGCGGCCCGAGACGGCATCGTGGAAATTGTAGATTTTCTATTGGAAAATGGAGTCATCGTCTTGTTTATGGGATATGATAACAGAACTGTATTACATAAAGCTGCCTATGGTAATAATACATCGATCGTTTTGTGCGTATTGGACTATAAAAAACATTGGATAAGAACAAATTGAAAATATCCTAAATACCGAGAACACATATGGTGAAACTGCTATTAGGTGGGATAGGTACTACGAGCGAAATTTGTCAAATTTTAATTAAACACGGGGCAAACCATAAACAAGAATGTACATAATGTGTTGTAAATAATATCTTATGTATATATTTTGTTAAATACAACTACAAAAATATATAAAAACTAGTTTTATTATTTTTTTGTAAATAAACATGTACCAGTTATTCATAATAAAAAATCAGAACCATATTTTTCAGACTTCTTTTGATCGGTTTTTCTAAGGCTATAACGAGTCTTTCGGCTTTTTTCTCGCTGTAATTCACGACGAGAAATATCACCAGTCATCTTGGTTGGTTTAGGATTCTTTCTTCGATGTTGGGGGACGTCCGTTGTCGATACTTGTCTCGAACACTTAACTCGGTGCTTGTTTTTGCTTCGCTTGACTGGTGTCGGATGCTAATTTGCCCTTTGTGCATCTCTGTTGATGGACGTTTAAAGTTGTTTGAGGTCTCGACTTGCGGGAAACAACTGTAGATCTATGCCTTTGCGATCTTCGAACATTACTGTTGGTAAAAAAAAATATTATTCTCAAATATACTTATTTACAATCACATTGGACAAAATATTTATAATAAATGTCATTGATAATTACATAGACTAGTTCAAGGAGAATGATTGACCAGGGACTGAAGAGGATGATGGTCCAGGGACTGAAGAGGATTATGGTCCAGGGACTGAAGAGATTGATGGGCCAGGGACTGAAGAAGTTGACGACTCATTTTTCTCTGTAGCCAAAAAAGTAACATCCATTTCCTCCACATCCTCTGTTTATGTTTCTTCCTCCATTTGTGTGGGACTCGAGAGGTTTACTAGTGATCTGTGAGTAAAAAATCCAAAACATCGATGATTGTTCCATATTGCATATATCTAAATCGCTCAAAAACCACTGTAGTGTGTATCCAATTGTAAAAAAAGTCGAGACAAAAAACCGCCAATTACATATCCAACCACGACCTGGAAAAAGCCCAAATAAAGTACAAAGTTTCCCCCTGCGTATCCAGTTCACCTTGAAAAGGTTGGTTTTTACCTAAAGTTTCCCTTTGCGTATCCAGGTGACAAAATGTGCAAAAAGGACCAAAAAGGACGATATCACGTATCCAAGACGGAAGGGGGGAAATTGATGCCACACCCCATTTGTTCCGACTTGTGTATCTAGTCGAGTCGGGGGGAAATTTCGACCTACACCTAATTCTTTCCTATGCCGTATCCAAACCGAAAACGGAATATACAGTAAAAGACCCCATTTGTTTCCCATGGCGTATCCAGGTGCCGAAGTAAACTATAGCTCAAAGTTTCCTATTGCATTTCAATAAATTTATTTATTTTCGCCCTTTCTAGCCCATGTTTAAATACACACAATTGGCGATGCATTATTTTTATTTATTTTAAAGAGAATATTTATAAATTATTAAGATTTTTTTATAAATTTAACCATAAAATACACAATATTTCATATGTGCATCATCACTAAAGGGTACGGGAAAATGGTGTCCCTTTAAAAATTCAAATATTTTTATTAATTTAACTATTTAGATTTTAATGTTTTATATATGCCATCACTAAAAGGGCGTACCCAAAAAAGTTAACCTATAAAATTTAAATTTTTTAAATAAATTTATGCAACAATTCTTATGTACGCCATCACCAAAGGGCACTGTAAAACGGTGTATATTTAAAAAATCAAATATTTAATACATTTAACAATTTAGATTTAAATGTTTCATATTAGCAATTTTTTTTATTGTCTCAATACTCAAAACTGGCAGTCCCGAAATCTACGAAAGCAGCAGCGGATGCAATTGTACCCGTCACCTCCGCCGCCAGCCAGATCGGTCATGATCGACACGATCGTGCTATGCCTTTTCCGGATCATGAATTAATGTTATTTAAAAAAAAACATTCCATACAACCAACATGCCTTTCAAACTTCAATTTTAAGCTCAGACAAACATCTACCCAGTTTCACGCGCACATGTAAATAAAAACAACCAACATGCCATTCAAACTTTTTTTTTAACTGAAACAAACAACATGCCATTCAAATATTATTTTTAAACTGAGACAAACAACATGCCCTTCAAACTTTTTTTATAACTAAAATAAGCAGCAAGTCATTCAAACTTTTCATTTTAACTTAAATCCAATAGCAATTGAATTAAAAATTCTTTAAACTGAAACAAACAACATGCCAAACAAATTTTAATTTTAAATTAAACACACTCAGCAAGTCATTTGTATAATAATTATTTTAAATTAAAACAAACAGCACAATATTCAAACTCTAATTTTTAACTGAGACAAAAAATATGTTCTTCACATTTTAAATTTAAACTAAAACAAATAACATGTCATTCAAACATTAATTTTGAACTGAAATGACAACAGCAACAGCAACTCGATCTCGATTGTGCCTGTAAATTGAAATTATGATAATGACAAATAAACCAATACCTGTCGAAAGTAGAATAGCTTTCGTTGCTGCCATTTACTGTGCACCGATTCTTTTGGTGCATGTCGGTGGCGTGAATCAGCAAAGCATGCAGTCGTTCTGCGTACCGATGATTCATTTTCCAGACGTACTCAGCCAGGTAGCCGACCCGCGATTTTTTCCGTCGGCCAAAGCAGGGAATGCTGTATCGCACAGAACACCAACTTCGCTCGATGTTCTGAGTGTGCATCTTCAACGTCTCGCCCCTCTTCATCTTTAGTGTGTTTCGAGTGTTCACCATCCCGCTCTTTTCGCTGCACACGAATTCCCCTCCTGTGATTCACCTTCATGTGACAGTAGCCGTGAATGTCCAAGTTGCTGTAACCGCGCCAGCAGTCTGAAATTATCGTTGTGAGTGGACCGATCCACTCGCGAATGATTTTGGTCAGATTCGCCACATTCCTCTTTTCCACCGGCACCAGGAAGAATTTCGTTGGATCGTCCCACTTCACTCCGCCGAAAACCCACTGGCAATGAACTTTGCGACATTTGCGGTTCTTGTGATTGCTCAGCTTCGACTTGTCGATCTCGACCACTTTGCTCGGCCTGCCGATGTGTTTCCTGCACCTAGCGTATGCACACTTGGTGGCAGAAACTCGACCAGGCGACGACCGTCTTCCCCGAGCACAAACGATCGTTCACTATAGTCTAGGGTATTTGATCAGGTACCAGAGTAAACACAACTCGACTATCTTGCCCGGAGACAAGTTTGAATCTCCCATGAAACTGCCCTGTCTCGCTGACACTTTAAAGTTGCTTTTAATTCTGTCCTCCATTCGCCGTCGGTACCAGTAAAACAAGCCCTTGTTGTCCACCAGTTTTGCTTCGCCTTCCCCGCATTTTTACACCGTATCGCCAACTTGAGGATGTTGAGCTCGATGAGAAACATGTTTATGTCCGGCAAGGAATGAATAACTTGTCTGGCGTTCAACATTGTGATTTAAAGTCCCTCACACCATAGTGCGCGATTTGCGAGAGAAGAAAATTGTGAGTTTTTGGGATAAAACTTGCTTGGATATGCGATACGGAACAATCGATGCGGCACTTGGATACGCTATACTGAACTAGGCCGGATATGCAATACGGCACTAAACTGCAAAGTAGACAATTAGAATGGATACTTTATAGTACACTCGGAATGTTTGTATAGTTTTCCCATAAAGATACACAATACGGAACAATTACCAATCTTTTTCAAATTCATTTATGGCATTAGTTCTCGTCAATGTATCCAAATATATATACTTCTTCAACCAATCAGACTGATTAAATTTCAATATTCTCTGCATTTCTGTAAGCTTCACTCCATTATTTAAGCATTGTTTTAAACTGCGATAATGTAGTACATATTTTTCTTTGTTGTGTAGTGTTGTTAATATTTTTAGATTCATTCGTTCCTGGAAGTGCCTTATTTTCTGGACAAAAAGGAAGATCTTTCTGTAAATAATGTAGATCTTGTGTATATTCTAAATCAACTTCTAATATGTAGCCATGTTGTGAATCGTCCTTCAAATTTAATATATGTTCTAGCCAAAAATCTAAATTAAATTATATATAATCAATCCATTCGAAGCCTCCATTTGGTAAATGTCGCGACATTGCACAACCTCTCATCGAGATAAGCTAAATAATTAGACCCTTGATTTGAGTTAAAATATTCTAAATATTTGTTATTGGCTTTAACATATCGCTTACAACATTGTGAAATTCCACCTCTAATTCCTTTTTCAATCATTAAAATCATATTATAAACGAATAATAATTCTAGTGGTTGTTTAGCAATTTTTAACATTGCATCCCAAGATAAACCTGGTGCTGTAAAATATCACACATGGTCTAGACCATATGTATTTATACACATATCTCTAAAATTTTTGAAAATATCTGTCAACAGCAGTACGTCACTTTTCAATTACAAATCATGATAATTCCCAAAAAAAAAATTTATATTAAATTGAATCCATATATTTTTTGAATGCTTATATTAATCCTCTGATATATCAGATTCATTTAATTCATTGTAAAATTCACTCTTTGGTGGAAATTGAGTTTCATTTAATTTTTTAAAACTGTCAATATAATCATATGGTTAAACACCTTCCCTAAAAACCAAATGTACTTGATCTTTTCGAAAATGTTTTTGTGTATGTTTCATTTGGTCTTTAGATAAATTTGACGATAATTTATCTAAACTACTTGCCATAAATTTAAATGTGTCTATAAACCTCATTTTAAAATTTTCAGTTTTTTCCCCCAAAAGTGATAAATTTTTCTTCGTTATTCGTTATCTTTTTTTCATCATATCCTAGCTCTTTAATAAACACGTGAGTATCATAACTAGCTAAGTTATGGAAATCAATTGGAATAAAATTGGGTAATTTTAGTTGTAGATTACAATTGTTGCATTTTGGGTTAATGAATTTTCCAGATACATGATCGTGGTGGCGCACTTTTTTGTTGTCCTTAGAATATTCGCAATCACATACAGTGCATTTTCTAGGTTTATTGTATCTTGTTTTTTCTTCTTTTGTTAATGGATGCATTGTTTCAATTTGCGAATATATTTCCCTAATCCTTTCTACTTCTTTTTTCATTGGTTCTATAAAATGCTGATGTGCATTTGGGCCTCGTTATACAACTGGTGGCTTATAATCACCATAGCTAGATACAATATAATCCAAAAACCAGAAGCTTCGTGTAGCTGATATTTCATTGTGTATGATTCATCATTCAACTTTAAATCAATGTTATTTAATTTTCAATCAGTAAGTTTATATATTTCTATAAATATTTCTTTATAAAGAACTTTATCGATATCATCTTCTGTTAAAACTGGATATTTTTGAATCAATTTAATTTTTTTTTATTTCTTTTGTATTTGGCTTAGTTGTTGATATTTTCTTTAGAATTGATTCGAAATCTGCATACATTGTGAAAGGAACTTTTGTAGAGTGTTTGTAGTTTTTAAATTATATTTGTTCACCTTTTGAAGGTAAACTGATTTTTACTGCTTCATTTTTTGAACAGTCTTCTGCATGTTTATTTAATCTTTCTTGAGAATAAAAAAATTGAAGACACATATCGCATATGTAAATTTTACTTTTGTGTTTTTTTTTGTGCTGAAAGCAGTTTAGATAAATCTTTAATCCAACATCAATGAAATTTTTTATCACATCTGAAAAAAAAGTAAATTTATGTTTGTCCTTTTTTTTGTAAGCTTTAATGATTGTGCATTGAGCTTATTATCATCAATAGAGTATACATATATAGAGACATCAATTTGGTTTTCTAGTTTTGGTATATCGTCAATTTTTATAGGATATTCATATTTATCCAATGCTTTGTCAATGTTAAGACCCACATTTTAATATTTAGATACTCTTTACGGATCTTTTTCAGCTGGAAACAGAGCAGACTTTTTTGCCCAAAGAAAGCATTTTTGATCATCATTCTTCACATTAATGCATGGTTTTTTATTCTTAATCACTTTTGGTAGTTCAATATAAGATGCTCCATTTAATGGACTGTACTTGTTTATGGCTAGTTGCAACCCAACTATGCTATGTAAAGCCCAATCTGAAGTACTTCTTTCAATGTTTTCTATTTGTGCGAGTATTTCTTATTTTGCGTGTTTGTAAATCTTCTTAATTTCTCCTTCGTTCAATATTGTAAATGTGTGTGATTGAATGTCACTTCCTGCTTTATTATTTTCTATTGCCAAATTGTGTCTCTGTTATTCTTCTAGTTCTTTTTTTATTTTTTTAGTTTGTTCACCAGAATTATACTCTGCACTAGCTCAACAACCTAAAGCAACGAGCGCACCTAAAGTTGCAAATAAAATTGGTAAAAATCCTCCATGGTGTAAACCATTCCCTGTTTTTCTTTTAATATTTTTTTTTCGAGTATTGGTATTGATAAAGCTAGTAAGAAAGCTTTGCCTTCTTTTTAATTTTTTTTTTCGCTCAAGTTGATCTTTTCTTAGAAATTTATCTATACCAAAATTTCCTAATTGATCAATGGATATATTGAATGTTAAGCTTTTTATCTTCATTTATAAGTAAAAAAATATAGAATATTTAAAAAATTGATTAGGTATTGATAAAAAATGTGTATTATCTCAGACATGCAAACCTTTGCCCGTCTGGAGTTTTCGATGATTGTAAGAATAAAAGACATCATTACAAAACATTTTTAATACATTCAAAAATTTTAATACCCCAACCAAGTTTTCTTCTTGAAAACATTGTTGAGGCAACAGCAGCAGAAGCAATTTTTTCTCCAATTGGAGTATTTTTATCTAACATGATTTATTTAACTTATTTTTGCAACATTTTATCAGCTTCATGTCTATATTCTAAATCTCTATGATCTCTGTAAGCAATATCATGATATTTACAAGATTCATCTATTTTATTTATTCCTGTGTCTCCTCTTGCTAATCTTTCGTTTAATTTTGTTATTTGATCACAGTAATTATAACCAGGCAAATGTATTTCGGGCAAATTTAAATTGTAGAATGCCCAATTTATCACACCTTTGCCATGGTGTTCAAAATTCCAAAATGAATGTTGAATTGCATTTAAAACTCTTATTAGATATGGAATTCGTTTCGGATTATTAACAACAAAATCAGAAAATTGATTGTTCAACATATTCATAATGTTTACTTTTTCATTGTGATAATTTTAATTTCTAGCAGTTTCTTCACCATGAATAACTAACAATCTATCAATTAATTTTCTAACATCATCCATCCGAATATATTCTTTTGGCAAACTATTGTATTTTTTAATGCCATTTCCAAATTTTAAATCATTTATAAAATCCTCAAATGATTCTGTGCTTGGTGCTGATTGAGGTTTTATATAGTTATCATTAATTTGTCTAATTATATTATTCCACTTCCAACCAATACTTGAACTTGGATTATTCCTTTTCTTATTAGGAATATAATTTTGGAATACAGCATTAGTTAATAAAATTATTTCTGTATAATTTTCAAGGTCATTAGTAGTGTATTTACCCCCAAGATCTGATTGTTTTTTTTTGTTAAATTACGAAGTCCTGGTGTTAAATTATATTATTTATCCTTAAGAAATAGTGTATATTTATTTAGCGTTACTTTTGTATCACCAATGTAAAAATCTTCCCCAACTCCACGTAAACCATATTTTTCATTAATAAAATTTATTATTTTTGCAATTTCTATTCCGAGATTCATAGTAGAAACACCTGCTATAGGTGGCAAATATTTTAATGGAGTAACACTCAAATTAGGTGATTTCGGAAATAACTCTCTTTCAAATGTTATTTCTTCTGGAGTTGCAGGAACAAGTGTGTTTATTAATTTTTGTTTTCTTCACTTACTTCTACTTTTTTTGCCAATATTTTGTAATTCATCAATCAATGGCAGCTCTTTCTACTTATTCCTTTCATATTCCACTTCAAGGTGCTTTTTTATAATCTTTGAACCTCTCGATGAGTAATTTAACTCTAGAAATATCCTTTGATTCTTTCATTTATATATAATTTTTCTTGTAAATGAGTTATAATAGAATTGAGATTTTCGAGAAGCAAAATTTTCCCCCCAACTAATCAAACTTAGGGCAATTTAAATGTTTACAATAATAGAATTGAGTTTGATATTCCTGTAGGAGGTGGCTTTTCTTTTCCAAATGACGCTTATGTTTATGAACCATTTAAACTATTAAAAAAGGAATATAATTGGAGCAGATGGTGAGGCAGCAAAATATGAGAAATTAGATAACATTGTTGATTTTCCCAACCTTTTACCTTTTCAGTTTTCTATAGTAGAAATTTCGAAACATGGAAATACTATTGAAGCTATCGATAATTCAGGAAGAACATCAACAGTAATGAATACTTTGTTAAGATCACAAGGTGAACAAAATTATTTAGAATTATCTTGTGTTGATGAATATTATCGAGTAAAGACTACTCATAGTGATAAACCAAATGAAATTACCTATCCACTGAGATATCTGTTTGGTTTTATTCGAGATAATATTGGAAAGGTGGTTATAAAATTACCTTTATTCATAATTCATCTGATAGCAACTGTTTATTTGTCTTTCAAAATAAGAAGCCAGATGGTAGACTAGATAGAGATTATGCTGATCCAGATAACATTTTTATTCAAAATTAGAAATTATGTGGCCTATTGTTGAATACAAAGGTAACAAAGCCATTGCAATTAAATAAAAAATATTTAAAATTATAAAGTGCCTATTAGTTTCGTTTAACTGCAATTTTTAGAAATAGAAGTTCCTACTGACAAAACCATTTTTAACTTTGATATAAAAGATCAGTTTAATAATTTACAATTTGACATGCCAGATTTTGTAATTGTAGGATTTAAAAATAGAAGAAAAATTCGTGTTGACCAACATAAGCACTCTTCTATTTTTGATCACTGTAACGTAAAAAACATTTATGTTAAAAATGGTAGAAATGAAATTTTTCCGAAAGAAAATTGGAATCTTGATATTGCCAATAATTTTTCTGATAAATCATTTATTACTTATAACGATTTTAGAACTTCTAAAATAAAACCAGATACTATGTAAAGAAATAATTAACTTTATTATAAGCCGACTCTATTTGATAAACAAATTAAAAACGAGGTACCATTTGCAATGTTATTTTAACTAGCCAACGGCATTTAAAGTATGATTATTTGAAAGAAAGGATTACTGAAGATATATAAATTTTTTATTTTATTAAATGGAGGATGTAAACGGTTTTACAGAATCAAGAAACTGTTTCGACATTTTAATACAACTTTTGAGATGTATTTTTAAGTTGCTTGATCGAATAAAAAATCTTTTTTAAACCTGAATGAGTTTTATTCTTTCTTGTAATAATTTTTTTCTTTTATAAATAAAGATGCCTGTGGTGCCTTGCAGAATGACAAAACTTTTTAAAGATGGTTGTAAAACTGCGCCTTCTATAAAATAGATAATACGTCTAACAAAATCAAAGACTTAGTTTACAAATTTAATCGAAATCTACAAAGTTTACAATTAACACTATACGAAAACATTAACGATGAATTTACGCTTTCATTAACAGGTGACGATTTTGGAAATATAGAAGAGACATTATAAAAAGTTAATACAACTTCGAGCATAACATTTTTGTTTATGTCAACTTTATTTGTGTCACTTTTATCGGAACACTTTTTTAAAGGGGCATTGTGTTTATATGTAAACATTTTTTATCAATTCAGTAGATGTATATTGCAGATCGAAGCACAAACTCAAAAATTTGACTAAAATTCAAGCAAATTTCTCCCTTTCAAGCAACTTTTTTCAAATTCTTCTGAAAACATGATTCGTCTCTTCAATTTAACTCCCAAAATCAAGCTAATTTGACCCAAACCTGCAATCTAAATCAAGCATACTTTTTTTTAAAACATGCTTCGTTCACTCTTTGATCAGTGTCCTCAGGAGTGAATGAGGCCAAATTTAGGCCAAAAAAGGCCAAATTTAATCTAAATTTGCAAGGTAAATATTTTAGTACAAAAAAGATATCACAATAAAGTTATGAATATTCTTGGAATTTCATTAAAAATGTGATGATTTAGCTTGCAAAAAAGGCTTTAAAGAACCCCGCACAAAGAGTGAATCCAAGTTGAAAATTTATTTTGATTTTGGCATTAAATTTGATTGATTTTGAGGTGTGCTTTAAAAGATTTAACAGGAAATTAGAAATTAGCTTGAATTTGGGTTGAAATTGCTCGAATCTTAGTCTAATTACTGAGTTGCGCTAGGATCTGCAATAGACATCTACTGTTACTTGTGATATAAAATAATATTTAGCCAGTAGTGGCCAGTCATTAGGCAGCTCAGAGCAGTACAAGACCACACCAGACGGTTAAGATGCCTTGTGCATAAGAGTGCAAACTTAAGACTAGAGCACATGGTAAAGTTAACCCTACTTTCTTCGTTTTTATGTTTGCCAATTGTTTCAAAGGTTTTCAGTGTTAACAACTTAATCTACGATAACAAATTAGAGACATGAGATAATAGGTTTTAAAAGGGATGCATTCATTAAGACACGCAACATGTACCAAATTGGAGAATATGAACATTATCTAGATTAAGTACACGGCCAGTGTAACGTCACAAGTCAACCATGTTTTTTTATATTTTTATATTGCCTTTAGTAAATTTATGAGTGTTATGTAAGAGCTTTCCCAGTGTTTCACTTCATTAAGAATCATATGCTATCAGTCATTTTATTTCCATACAGTAAAACATTTGCAATAATGGGATTTTATCCCCGGGCGGGAATGATTAGCCAGCTAGAGGGCTGCATGCTATTCCCCATTCAGTAGCGTCATCGCCTCACCGCCGAGGGGACGCACAGTTCGCGTTCTCCATGGAACTTATTTTTAGCCTAGCTATGTAGTGTATCAATAGTCAATTCATATTTTTCAGGAACATTTAAGTTGTTTTGAGAGGGCCACTCGGCAGCCCAGTCTGTTTGTATTCGGCTGGGACATAATGTTCACGTAATTCATTGTGTGGCGTTCGCACCATTTTGTCTGCATTAGAGCAGTCAGTGCTAAAGTGGAGTTTGTGAATGTAAGTACCTCATACGAGGAATCAAGATGAATAAATTTGATTGTAGAAGAATCACATCAATTTTGGTTGTTTTTGGCCACCTCTTGGCCACGTAAACGAATTATCTTAACGAAATAAAGTTTTGGCATGGGGATGGCTTCAACAGTTCCCGAAGAGTTTTAGATGAGCTTATCGAGGGAGCTCAGATATCCTCGACTAGACCAGGCATTAGGATTATAGTACACGGGACAACTGCAGCAGTGATGTTGGAGCATCAGGGGGCCACATTTATGGCGAATGGCCCACGACCCCCAACTTCATCATCGTGTTATCGGCTGAGCGAGCACTGGCGCCCCCCTGGCAACTTGAAACTACAGCAGCGAACATCATGACCTATAATCATTCCCTGATGACCAGTTTAAGATAACATCAGTATGCAGCAAGATGGCTGCCAGCCACCGCAAGACCGCCGCCCAAATTACACGAAGGGCATGAAGTTTACACATGGACACATCCGCAGTCGGCAGCAAGGAAGGACTTCTGGGCAGGATTAGCAGCACATTGGAGTGGGCCATATCACATGCTACAGAAGTACGGACCCACCACATACACTATCCCCTTGTGAGACACAAGGTGCGATTGCATCGGGACGACATCCAGCTGACCCCAGGTGCCATTAACGACGATCACTTTGGTATTGGGTTTAACTTTTACACTTGTCATAACTTTATTTTGATTTGCAATGGACGTTACAGAGCAGACCCACATAAACACAGAAAAATTGATAATTTATTTACATATGTCGGGGGGGGGGGGGGGGGGGGCCCAAGGTGATGAGGGATTTCAAAGAAGGGAGAGGTACAGGTATTACAATATTGTTGACGAATGCTATGCAAGTGAAGGTACAGTGTAATGGGTAAAAGGTGACGTAGTGCAAAGTATAGCATGTGACTGTGGCCAAGCAGCCTTGTGCACTCACATGCAGTGATACTGAAAAGAGTACCACAAAAATACTATTTTTACAAAGGTCTTAAAAGGGCCAGGGTGGTGATGCAATGCCACATGCGTGCAAGCAGAAACTACAAATATAATAAAGTGCCATATAATTAAGTGCAAAATGTCTTATTCAATGTGTCTGTAAATGTACTCATCGCCATGTGTGCCCATCCTCACCTTATTTAATGTATTTCGCAAGTGCATCATGTAATTCAGTTTGCACAGGTTTTTTTTTAAACACGTAAGGGCAGTTTTGGTATACAGATGTTAATTTTTTTCAAATGTAATGTTCCAAAGTAGTTCTGCATTAATCGCTTGCACGACAACGTCGGCACATGCACCATTTTGGAACTGCAGTAGACGCCAAGTACTTCGAGAGGCAGGTCGTGTGTATCATCGGTCCATGTGCCCAGACGGCCATCGCCATTTTGCACCATTCAGTAACTAGAACAGACTTTATTTAATTTATCGGAACTGTTTCGTATCTGTTGCCTGGGATACCACCTCTCACCTTCCCCAGTGGTTGCATTGCCTGGGGAATTATTAGTCACAATATGTCACGCAAGGGCCTTCATGCCATTTTCACAGTTTCACCACTGCCTACTGGCAAAGTCCCTTGAGGAAAAGTGTAACGGATGCCTAATAAAAGTCACGACAGAGAAATGTGTGTTTTTATTCAGATAGGCCACAAAGCACTTCAGGGTACGGGCCTTTCTAATTTTCGCCAAAAAGCAAGTGCATGTGAACTTTCAATCTTAATATTATTGCAAGTGTTTTCAGGACTTTACAACATAAAATATGGGCATGTGAATAGCCCCGATAATTTACTGCATAGAATGCACATCAGTTTTTCAGAATTTTATAGAGGAGTGATGCAGCACTGGTAAGAGGATTACTGCCGATGGTCGTCTGCCACACGATCTGGAGTATAAGAGTCTGCTCTACCAACACATTATGGCATTATGTCTGGATAATACCTGGCACCCTGGGTAACAACAAACTATTTCCCACACAGTAACTTATTCCAGACTTCACTGCTCATCAAAATTCAATTTTCAACAAATATTCCAACACCACAGAGTCAAAATGTTACCCAACTTTTTGGTATATCCTTTCACCATAGTTTCCTGACTTCAAAAATTGCAAAATTTTACTGCAAGATTTTCCAATAAATTTTTCACAATTTTCAATCTCCCACTCCACTGAACTTTTTTCCTGTGGTTTTACCCCTACCTGATACAGGGAAGGCAACAAGGACAGCATGAGGGAACATTAACAGCATCGGGACGGTTTCCAGATGCTTGCAAGACATCGGAAATGGTGGCATGTGGTCAGCAGAGAAAAGTGCGGGGAAAGCAGTGAGTGGCCACCATTACTGTAGGAAGGCGAGCAACAACCAGTGAAACAGGAAACTGAATAGTTTAATCAAACAACCACAAACTTTTCGGACAGTAAAGTGCAAGAAAATTTAACAGCATTAACGAAGGAAAACTGGGGCAGGACAGGAAACACAAAGCCTTGTGTGTGCACAATAACAAATACAGTGTCATAGAGAGTGTGTTGACGAGACGGAATTCGAGAGTGTAATGGAGAAACATTACGTTTGTAAAAACTGTAACCACAATTTAATGCAACCACAAAGTGCACCTTTCAACTGGGATGAAGCCTTCGTTGAATTCAAACGACATGTCACTGCGTGTTCAAGAGCAACATGCATGGGATACACTGGATGTATCAATAACAAATGTCGTAACTGCAACACAATGGTGCACGAGCGGAGCCAAACTGCACAAGAGAGAAGGGCGGTTAGGGAGCACAATTTTTGTGTGAAGACCCTGAAGCACAGGAAGGCATGGAGAAACTGTCACACATAACCAAGATGCACATGACACACAACAGTATGTACGCAATTGTCAGAAGTTCCAACAGTTCAAATCGTGCTCCACAGATGGTGTGCAGTAGCAGCAGCCGAGAATGCCAAAAAGATAGTTTGAGACTATCAGCCTTGATCTCACGGGCCCTTACTCCAGGCCAGCAGGGGGTAAGTGATTTATTCTGGTAGTGACTGACAACTACTCTAGGTGGATAGAGGCGTATGCGATCAAAAGCGCACGTGTCATGAGAATACTGAAACTGCTACAAAACGAATTTTTCGCAAGTTCTAGTTATACGAAGCAGATCCTTAGTAATAATGGCACACAATTTACTGGCAGAAAGTTGGTGGAGGTGTGCACCTGGGGGGGGGGGGGGGGGGTTGCATCAACTAAAGACAGCAGCCTATCATGCATGAACCAATCCCACGGAGCCTCGAGCCTCGCAATCAGGATTTAAAAACACAGTTGCCACTCCATGTGGGAAATCAACATAACAGTTGGGTCGAACATCTGCCCGTTGTCCTGTTTACCCTCTGCCGGCATGTGAACGCTGCCACAAGAAGGATGCCTGCTGATGTATTGCTGGGGAGAAACCTAGCCCTGCCAGATGAGCTAGGTGGCCCGAGGAACACTGCAACAAGCAGTGAGGTAGCAAGCGAACAACAGAGGAAAAATCGGAGGCAAAGACATCATGAGAAACGGGATCATCAAGGGGAGTATGTGGCAAGGTGGGGCCCACAGAGAACGAGACTGCCACCCACACTGCAAGAGGGACAGCAGGTGTAACTGCAAACACACCCACAGTCCACTGTGTACCAGAATTTGTGCACGTGATTGGTTGCGAAATGGAGCAGTCCACATGAAATGATATGGAGCATCAGGCCAACTACATACCTGGTCCGAGTGGGCCACAAGCAAGTAAGAACACACCGGAATGACATATGTCTGGCTCCAGGAGACACCGTCAGAGCAGATGCACTGGACATCTCACAGCCCCACCACGGCATACAGCCTGTCGAGCTCCAGGAGCAAGCAAGTAAGGAGGAATGATAACACACTGTCCCACAGGTCCCAGAACGAGGTGAATCACAGCAATTGGGGCGATGCAGCAACAGCAGAAGTTGTTACGCTGTATAGAGCTGTAAACGAAAATATGCCACAACACACAGCAACACAAGCTGCAGTGTAAACGCAAGAGGGAGAGATTTTGGCCCAAACTATGCTTGACAGCGCCATAGATGCCGAACAGGACATAAGTCGGAGGAGAATGGAAGGTGGGCTAGCACGTTCACCAGGATAAGAAGCAAAGGGTGCAGGAAGCCCGACGATGCCCGACACACTGGTTTCCAGGGGGGCACATCAGAAAGCTAGTCCTGACTAATTGAAGTGCTAGCATCGCAACCAGTGCCTGCAGTTCTGCCAGGCAGAGCACTAGTTGGTGAAATGACGTCTGCCGTCGTGATGCACCTGGAAAGTGGTAAAACTGTAAGTGCAAGAGCAAGTGAACATATTGAAGCTGAGGGATCACAGCAGGGTGATTCAACCCTCCCAGTGAGCATGCGAGTGGATTGCGTCAATGAAGAGCAAGTAGGAGAGCAACACAATGGGCAAGAGCAAGAGGAAGCGCAACGCAGAAGCAGAGGAAGCAACTGCAGTAGCGATGACGAGGGTGACCAGTCGGCCAGCTCGTACGTCCTGCATCGGTCGCGGAGATGGAGACGTCCGCGAGCAATGTGTACGTCCTACGGGGGTGTCCCGACACCCTGCAGGCACTGAGGAAGAAGATGCAGGTTGACAGGGATCAACCGCAGCAGCCATCAACGGCATGTCAAGGGGAGTCACCTAGGTGCCCTATCAGATGCATTCATGTCAGCAGGTCAGGAGGCAGTACGTCTGTTGCCAGTAAGGGCGGGGTACTTCCCGGAATGGTGCCATCCCGAGTGAAAAGCCATTGTGTGATCATCTTGAGAAGTGGTTCTCAAGGTAGATCTGAGTGGTGAACTGAGCGTGGGTTGAACTGTAATTGGTAGAAGGTGATGTGGTACTGTGCTCCCTACCTTAGCATGGCTGGGTAGAGTAACGGACTACAAGGTCATCAGTCAAAGAGACTCATGCCAGGAATTCGTTCTAGGTTATAATTCTCTCTGAGATTCCTTGTAGACGGCTAAGAGGGAGCGAAATAACAGTGCTGACCTTGGGCTAATGCCCATGGCCCAGGAGGTTAGGTCCTGCAGGAATCGGTAGAAGAATAGATTGAACTTTACATATGTGCTGTAGAATAGACTTAATTGAACTTGAACTGTGTATTGTGTTGTTGTGATTTGTGTAGTGCAGAACTCTAACGAAAGTTAACGATGGTGTCAGATTCAAGCCCATTTAAATGGGCGGAGGCATCAATGAATGATACTCTTTTGTTGAGTATGATGCGAAGCCAAAGCATTTAAAAGCAAGGCGAAAAGATTTGGAGGGGCTTCTTGGTCATGGCAATGTCACAAAATCTGTGGCTATGGCGGCAGTCAATCGCCTACTGGACACAGATTGATAAGTGGCAGTTTGAACTGACACCAAAAGGTAAGAAATCGACCCAACCAATTTGGTATGCCATTAATGGTATCGAAGATAACGTAGTATATTCCTGGCTGCAGGAAATATATGAGGAAGTGGACGAACATGAAGGATCTGTAGGCAAAGGAAAAGGAAACCTGAGCATACGGATGTGGTGCCAGGTAAAGGATCAGAAGGCATTGAAGATTCTTCAGGTGAAGAATCAGACAAAGATGCTGATATAAGATCAGCAAGGAGAAAAACAAGTAGTTTACCCTGGTCGGCAAGAAGGGGAAACTGGCAAGGCCGATGAGGATGACACCTCCTGATATGGCTGCTCCAGAAGTGGTTCCTGAGGCAGTACAAGACGATGCAGCAAGATAATAAATGGCTTCTGATCCTGCTCCAGGCATCTTGTAAGGGGAAATGTCCAAGGCCAAGAAGCAGTTATGTTTGAAGGAAAGGAAAATTGGAATGACTCATTGGCTGAGAATGAGTTCATCCAACAGATAGAAAATATAATCGATAGAATACACGAGGAAGCCAGAGAGCTTGTCTCAATTACGATATAGTGGCTATTGATTAATAATAGCAAAATCAATAGCACACAGGCAAATTGGCTTGTCCCACGACTTACACATCTGCAAGTGTATGTGGACAAAATACTGATAGAAAATGGCAAGGTAACTAGCAAATTGCAACAAAATGAAAAGTCCAGGCAAACAATAACAACAGAGATTTCTAGGCAGGTACAAAAGGAAATACCAGGAATAAAAAATTATGTGCAGGAAAGTTATGTGCAAAGGAAGTGTTGCTGGTTTATCCCGAAAAAGAGGGTGCTTCGAGTACTGAAACCAGACACAAGTTAAAATAAGGGTTTGATCCAAAGGTCGAAGGGCTTCAGATCAGGAATTTGAGAGGAATAAAGAATGTCACATCCTGTTTGAAGCAGGAGACAATAAGACCCTAGAAATGATAAAAACTCAGGAAAATATCAAAGAACTGGGTTTAAAACTTGAGGCCCCCCGAGAGAAATGCCCCAAGGTAATGGTATATGATATACCACAAAGTGAAGATAACAGTGAGTTATCTGATACAATATTTAGGCAGAATTTCAGCACTGGATATTGTGGGTTTTTAGCCTTGAAGAATTTAAGAGAGCTGTCACAGTCAGCCATAGGACTGGGAGAAGGGATACAGACAGCGTCAATGTGGTTCTGGAGTGTGACCCTAACTTTCGGAATGCACTTATTTTAAAGGAGAGACTGTATATCGTATATGAAATCTGCCGAGTTCGTGACTACATCTCTTTTTTATAGGCGCTATAAGTGTCAGTAATGGGGGCACATAGCAAAGAAGTGTAGAGAGAGTCCTCCTGCTCAAGATGTGGCAAAGTATAGCATGAGTATGGAAATCGTTCAAATAAAAGTGATAAGATGTATAAGGACATCCACAACTGAAACTAGAAAGGACAACCACATGAACATAGGGTGGACTTGAAGTAGTGTCCTGCATACCAAAAGGCCCTGTCTGTAGAACTAGCAAGAATAGACTATGGATTGTGATAGCACTCTCGGATGTGGGCAGTTGAATATGCAGCGGTCAGCAGTGGTCGCTGCAGAGCTGAACAGGATCGTGATGGAGCAGAAGTTGGACATAGTCCTGTTCCTGGTGCCTTATGTACCATTTGATACTGTTGCAGGACTGCGAGGTACCATATACACAAGTGGGATTCGTCCCCAGGCTGGAGTATTGAGGGCCAACATGAATAAGGATGTATCTATGATGGCAAGTGTGTCCGACACTCATCATGTCTGTGTACAAGTAATCAAGGGATTTGCAGAATGTTGATTAGGTTCCTCATACTTTCAGTTTGGGGATGAAACAAGCATTTGAATAGATGGTAAATAATGACTGATGCATTAAGAAGCAAGCCATTGGTAATTGGTGCTGACATCAATGCCAAGTCAGAGTTGTGGCATTCCCCTGTGACAAATGAGGCAGAAGAACTCGTCAGTCGATTCATTCTTGTGAATGACTTGGATTTACTTAATGAAGAAGGGGAATTACCAACATTTGTCTCACAGGCACATCATACAGAGTCATATTTGGACATAACAGTGACAAACATAAAGGTTTGGGACTATGTTCAGAACTGGAGAGTCATGGATGAAAGTTCTAGTGACCATAGACTCATTGCTTATGAAATACGTAGTGGAAGGAGGGAGAGACCTTTAATAACACACCAATAAATCAGATATGTACACATAACCACACACTGGCCAACTTTCGACCAGGTCCTGCTGAGTATGCTAAGGGTAAGTCCTGAGCTGCAAGATGGAGATGTGGGAACAAGAGTAGCAGTGCTGACGAAAATTATTCAGGACACATGTGAAGAGAACCTCCAGAAGACCACACAGGGTCTTCCTAACTTACCTTGGTGGGATAGGGGGCAGGAAAGGGAAAGGAAGGATCTTCGGAGGGAGAGAATGAAGCTTCATAGGCTACGAGGTGAAGAAGAGAGCAGTTTGCCCGAAGCTATAGCCAAGAAGCAGGCTTACTTTGGCAGGGTCCATAAGAATAAAGCCAAATCATGGGAGGAATTTGTGACACAGGCCAGCATCGAGGATCCATTTGGCCTTTTGTACAAACTGGCAGAAAATAAGATCAAGACGACGACTCCTCCACCATGTATAAAGGTCAATGGAGAGATGGTGTTTGATTTGAGTGAGTCGATGGAGGTTCTGCTCCACATGCTCCTGCCTGAATACTCCCTGGATGGTGATGGGGGAGGAGCATTCTGAGAAGAGACAGTCAATGAATATAGTTCCAGATATTCAGAATGCTCCAGAATTCGATATGGAAGAACTGACTGCAGTAGTATACAAGATGAAAAATGGCAAAGCCCCTGGACTTGATGGGTTGACTGCAGGAATCTTGAAAATGTGTTATTCCTCGATTATGGACAAATTGTTGAAGATCTACAATGACTGTCTTCGGATCAGTTTGCCTCCTGCCCCTTGGAAACAAAGGTGCTTGAGAATATTGTATAAAGGCAGTTATAAGAAACCTGATGACCCTAAGTCATACCGGTCTCTGATGTTGGTTCCGGTACTAGGCAAAGTTTTCGAAATATTTATCAACAGAAGCCTGATTAATGCCTTGGAAGCTGAAGGCACTAAGAGCAAAAAAACAGTATGGATTTCTCATAGGAATGGGTATGGACTTTGCATTGTACAATGTCATGAAAACCATACGAGAAAGTACAGCGAAATACGTAATGGGAATCATCCTTGACATCTCTGGTGCCTTCGACAATTCCTGATGGCCAGAAGTGATGTATCACCTTAAAAAGAAAAGATATCCAACGAATATGTATAGGGTTATTGGGGACTTGTTTAGAGAAAGGCGGACTATTTATACGGCAAAAACCATACAAGTAAGGAAGAGGTTGACAAAAGGATGTCCCCAGCTGTCGGTCCTAGGACCGATCTTATGGAATATCCTCTTTAATAAATTTCTTTAGCTGAGTCTTCCGCCGGGGTGTGCAGTTTTCGGCTATGCAGATGATAGATAAATGGTCATTACTGATGACTCTAGAAGACAAGGCCTAAATAATAGTGCAGAAGATATGGGAATGGTGTGCAAAGGTAAAGTTAAGGTTCCCAATCGATAACACCAAAACAATGATGTTAAAAGGATGATTGAAGACACCACCCACCTTGTGCTTCAGAGGGAGTTCAATGAAAAATGTACATGAACTTAAGTACCTGGGAGTCATTATGGATGACAAGAAGAGCTTCCTCAAACACATTGATTATGTGTCATGAAAAGCAGTGGTTGTAATTTAAAAAATTAAGAGAATTGAAAATATGTCATGGGGACTTAAATACAGTACAATACTTTAAGAACTATATACAGAGCAGTATGTGAAACCATAATGGCTTATGGAGGTGTGATGTGGTATCACAGGGCAGAGTTGGTACATCACAAGAGGAAGCTCATCAGTGTTCAAAGGGTAGCACTGCTGGCTGTAACTAAGGCATGTAAAACTGTGCCAAAATGGGTCATTCCTGGTGATTGTGGGTGTGCTACCTGCAGATTTGCGGGTGAAGTACAAGGGAATTACAACGGAAAGAGCATGGGTTGTGCGGCAACACATGAACGTAAGGAAGATTTCATGAATGATATCTTGCAAGAATGGCAAGACAGATGGGATGGTTCATATAAAGGAAGAACCCTGTACGAGTTGCTGCCCAAAATCAGGACAAGAATGAAGAATAAGCGGATCAACATGAACTATTACAGCATGCAACTCTTTATTGGCCATGGTAACTTCAAGGAAAAGTTACACAGCTTCTGGCTAGTGCAATCTCCACTGTGTGATGTCTGTGGCGTGGACGACACAGCCCAACATGAAATCATGGAATATCTGAAGACAGAATACATCAGACAATGGCTTCATAGCATAGCAGAGAGAAAGGGCATTCACTTAAGACCAGAAAATGTCATGATTGATAAATCTCTTTATAAGATCTGGGAAGAGTTTACCACTAAGATTGGTAGAAGACTAGAGGACTTCGACAAGTGGCAAGGAGAGCAAATTCCCGATGACCTATGATGGGGTATTTCGGTAAAAGCATCAATAATACGAAGTCGGAGTATCTCAGATTGGTGAGGAGGGCAGGTTTTACAGAGAGAACATACCATGTAATGACACAAAAGAATAGTGAATGTTCCGAAAAGAGAAGAGGAGAATGTGATGAGCAGTGTCTTACTCATCAGAGTACAGTCACAGTGCGGGAGGATGGAGGGAATACCAGCCTTCGGGCTATAAAAACCTGCCTGTGGGGGTGCAATGGCTGCAAACGGTCTCAAAAAGGTAGGAGGCGTTTGATGTGTGCCGTGCTCCCCCACTCCTTAGACTGTGTACAGCAACATAAGCAGAGAGCCGCACTCTACCACTTGCAGTAGGGCACTGTGACTAGCGCTCTGCAAGTTCAGGTGCAGTGCAAAGTATATCAGTTGATAGTGGCCAAGTAGTCACATGTACTCATGCACAGTGATACAGGAAAGACTACCACAATACTTCTATTTTTCCAAAGTTCTTAAAACTGCAAGTGTGGTGATGCAAGGTCACGTGTGTGCAAAAGGAAACCCACAAACTTTATAAAGTACCCCATAATTAAGTGCAAAATATCTTATACAATGTGTCTGTAAATGTACTCATCACCACGTGTGCCCATCCTCACCTCATTTCACATATTTTGCAAGTGTATCATGCAATTCAGTTTGTACAGGGTTTTTGCTAGCACATAAGAGGAGTTTTGGTAAGATGATGTTATATTTTGCAAGTGTTATATGAAAAAATTGTTCTGCATGACTCGCTTGCAAGGAAATGCCGGCACGTGCGCCATGTTTGAACTGCAGTAGTTGCCAAGTATTTCGAGAGGCAGGTCGTGTGTACCATCAGTTCGCGTGCCCGGGCAGCCATTACCATTTTGCACCATTCAGTAACTACAATGGACTTTATTTAATTTATCGGAACTGTTTCGTATCTGTTGCCTGGGATACTACCTCTCATCTTCACCAGTGATTACATTACCTTGGAAATTATTAGTCACAATAAGTCATGCAAGACCTTTAACGCCATTTTCACAATTTAACAGCTGCCGACTACTAAAGTCCGACTTTCTCGTGTTAAGTGCTTTCCCATGAGGAAAAGTGTAACATATGCCTAATAAAAATCATGACAGAGAAATGTGTGTATTTATTCATGTAGGCCAGTAGTTACTTCCGGGTGCGCAAGTGTGTAGAACTTTCAATCTTTTTATTATTGTAAGTGTTTTCAGGACTTTACAACACAATATATGGGTGTGTGATTGGCCCCGATAATTCACTGCGTAGGACGGGCATAAGTTATTCAGAATTATACAGAGGAGTGACACAGCACTGATGAGAGGATATTTGCCGATGGTCATAGGCCACACGATCCTGAGTATAAGAAGAGTTTGCTCTACCAATGTATCACTGAATTATGTCTGGATAATTCCTGGCGCCCTGGGTAACAAAAAACTATTTATCACACAATATCCTTTTACCAAACTTCACTGCTCCTCAAAACTCAATCTACACCAAATCATCCAACACCACAGCATAATCGCATAACCCCCATATTGAATTTTCCCCGTCCACGAAACCTCACAGGTGTTAAGAAATGTTTAGGTATTATGGGGATTACGTGTGTAGATTTTGTTTGCAATGCAGAACAGGAAAATGTCTTCAGGACTCTGAAAGACATCTTGTCCTCGCCACCGGCTATCCATTTACCCGACTTTAATAAGCGGTTCATCGTTCAGGTAGATGCCTCCTCTCTTGCTTTAGGAGCTATAGGGGCGAGAACACCTTCCACCCTCTCGTTTAGAGCCTAAGTGTTTAAGGTTGTCTCGCCCTTAAAGCATTTGCGAGCTGAGCTCTTACAGAGTCCAAGAAGAACTTAGGAATTTCTGAGAAGGAGACGGTCACTTGAATTTTCGGGTTGAAGTAGTTCGCATAACACGATGAGTGCGATCTATTGACCGACAATCAGATTTGAGTTGGGTACTGAACAATCCCCAGCAGCTGGGCAAACCAATACGATGGGTACCAAGTTTGTCGCATGTCAGGTTCAAAGTGCATCACGTGCGGGGCACTGAAAACCAGGTGGCTGATGCGTTGTCACATATGTTTGATAGTGAGGAATTGAGGTGGAGTCCGATGTTGCCCTCTTGGTTTCTGTCAACGTCATTCAGGGGTTTCCTGAATATTTTGTGAAGCTAAACGTGGCCCAGTGCTTTGATAATTTTTGTTCTCGTGTGGTTGATGGATTTAATTAGGGCCAAGTACTGCCATCCGTAGTGGAGAAAGAAGTTTTGTATTACACGGGTAAGATTGTGGCGCCCTTATCACTGCATCCCATTGTAATAACATACTCCCATGACTCTGTGTATGGGGGACACCAGGACATCACTTGAAATTTTCATCGTATTGCTGCGTATTTTGCTTTGCCTTCGCTGTGCGAGGAGGTGGCGGCCTTTATTCGTCCATGTGAGGCTTTCCAAAGGTGCAAGCAGGCCAAGCAAGCAAATGTTGGGCACTCAGTCAGTTAATGTTCAGAAGGTCTGTGGCATACCACACACATCTTGATGTGTTGGGGCCTTTGATCCACTAAAAAAAAGGGAAATGTCTGCTAGTTAATTCTTATGGATATTTTTTAGTAAATTTGTTATTCTTCTCCCACTCAGAAACATGAATTCATCAACCATTATCAGGGCCTTAAGTGAACAGATTTGGAAGGTGTTCAGCGCTCCTGCCGAGATCTTGACAGACAATGCTAGCAATATCACATCTGTATTGTTTAAGGATATGTGTTTCAGGTGGTCTATGAAACATTTCACCTCGAGCCGCTATTACCCTAAGGATTATCAGGTGGAACATTTAAATAAATATCTAAATGCCTGTATTACCATGTTTTACAATGCTGATCACTCCTGTTGGGATGAAGACCTAGATCTCATCAATTTAGGATTTCATAGAGCCCTTCATGGTTCCACTGGGGTTAATCCTTCTTTATCGTTTCATAGCAGAGTCTTGACACATTCCCTCCTTCACCACTGGAATATTGCTCCATTTCCTACCACTCACTCCGAGGCAGACCAGGACTTGCTGGAGGGCGAGGTACATAGGCGACTGTCTGCAGCCAAGGTAGCCATGATTGAGAGGTTAAGCTCTACACGAATTCCCTCAGATTTTGCAGGTGGTGATTTGGTCCTAGTAAAATTTTATTATCTTTCGGACCTGGCTAATGACGTCTCCAGCAAGTTCGTACCAAAGTATGATAGGCCTTTTAAAATTTCTAAGTGTGTAGTAAATGCTCAAAATAATTATTTTAAACTTCTGCTATCTTGGTTTTGTTAAAAACAAGTTATTAATAAATACGGAAATATGTGCTGGCAAACATGGCAAGTCATAACACAGTTAACATTATATCCACATAAAAAAAGGTATTTAAAGTGGTCTCCATGGTCTCCATGGTCTCCATGGTCTCCTCCCTAGACCGTTTGCCCGCCGTAGCGAGGGATGTACGCCGACAAGACGCAGACTCTACATGGAGCTCCTCAGTGTGCAGTGTTGGTGATGAGTGCCAAGTAGTGTAGGCCAGTGCAGGGTAGAGTAGGGCAAGCCAGGGTAGCAGGAGGGCAGTTCAGTGTAACATTGTGTGTGTCTTCAACCAGCAACCAACTCCACATGGCAGAATAATATGTAAGTAGTGCCAAATTGTGTGGAAAATATAATATAATTATTTGAGTGTGCACGCAATACACAAGCTTATTGCAAGACTAAGAAAGATGTGCAAATCAAAGCCAGTCATGATGCTTACCCATTTTAACTAGTGCTCTCTATGTTTATTGATTTTTTCTACATTTCATATGTATCACCTTAACCTCATCCATCAACGTGTGTTAAGGATTTATTGTGTTTCGTGCAGTTATTAATTTATTGTGTGCCTCCTGCCCCTGTGTTTGATGTAAAATATGTTTTATGCTATTGTGTATCAGAAAGTAGTACCGTGTGGCAACAATGGCTCTTGCACCCTCGCGCCAAGTCAGTCTGCGCTCGGTAACTGAAGGGGTGAGTCATGCATCGCATGCCCGGGTTGAATTCAATCTTTGTTTACAGTCATATTAACTGCAATAGACTGTAATATTCCAGAACCGTTATATTTTAACCATCCAGGATTTCAGCCCTCCTCTCCCGGCTGGTTTAGTGTTGCCACCAGGAGCTTAATTCTCACGTAACTATTGTGTTGCCCATGTGGCCTCTTTGTCTGTATTACTGCTACCGACAGGTGAAGTCTGGTGTCAAATGTAAAGTTATTTAATTGAAAAGTGTGTAGAATCATGATGAATAAATATTGTTGCTGAAACTGCGCTTGTTTAATTCTGTCTACGCCTTCGGGTGCATAAGGGCACGAGACCCTAATTTCTGTCAATTCTTGAAGTGTTTATTTTTCGTGTCAATTCCAAGATAATTCTCTATGCGATGTTTTCAAGTCAACTTATTTAATCCAGACGGTGTATGGTCCGCCCTAAGAGTTCATGAAGATTTCCATAAGTGTTTTATTAATTAATATACAAGGAGCAGTAAAAGCAGATATTGGTCGTCGTCGGGACGACTCAGAGCTTCAACAAGAGTCAGCTCCCAAACTTCGGCATTGCCTCTGGCTATGCCTGGCGCCAGGCAATACCTAATCTATTTGCCATATTTTCCACTAAAAAGCCCTTTTTTCTCTCTCCACACCATGGAGGCTCCCCACCTGGTGTCAAAATGGCGCCCAACTTAGTTGCTATAACTTTGCACCAACTTTCGGGAAACATAGAATTTTTCCCGCTAAACTCTCGTAAACCTCAAAAATTCCAAATTTATTCAATTCCATTAAATTTTCCTAACCGCTATCCTGTTACCAACAACATGGGAAAGTCAGGACAACAATTCAGAGGGCTCAACAACAACCATGTTGTTCCAGTAGGAAAGTGCACCAAACCAAGGGAGTGGCGTTCATTGTGGACAAGGGACAGTCAAGGGACAAGAAGCAGAGGAAGGCAGCCATTTTGTTCCTGGTATGACATCAGCCACACCATCCCGACGCACCAGGAGGACAAAGGGGGCTGTTTGTGCATCATCTCCCTCCTCCACCAGCGATGTGCCAGGGATGGGAGGAGGAACGAATGGTAGGAGGGAGAAACACCAGCATCTCCTCCCTCCAGTGCCACAGCTGCTCCATGCCCGCCGGCGGTCAGACTTGAGGCCGGTCCGGATGGCCATTGAACCCCTTACCATGCTGGTTTAGGACAGCGCGTGCTTACCATGTCGCATTTCGTGCTCTTGTCTTCCATGCTCACAAGGTTGCATGACAAAACCTACCAGTTGGTGTCGCAGCATCACATGTACGGAGGGGGGCACCACAATTCTCACGTTGTAAATCAGCAGTAGCGAGTACAGAAATCACAGCGGAGAGTTACAAGCAGGAGAAACCACAACTCTTTCAGGACTATTGTACGAGTGTAACGTGCACAGTATTCAAGCAGACCGAACTGGAACAAGAATAAGAGGAAACTATTCTTTTTACAGAATTACAACAATGTGGTTACTGCGGACTATCAGGATTCGATGAGCAGTGAGGGAACGAGTGCTAATGCACAGCTGTGGGTAAAATCACGACAGTGCAGCACTGTCGAGACAGTGTCCAACAACCATGAGGAGTTCACACAGGGAGACTTTGCGGCCAAGGGAACCCACAAAGCATTTACGTCGACATCTGATGATCAATTAAGCACTTCCATTGTTAACCTGACAATGCAGCTTCCTAATCTGGCCTCCAACAAGCTACCCCAACCACCATCATTCCAACCACCTGCAACTATACATCCCACAGTCTCCTTTCCGTTATCATGCCATCAACAACAACACAACAACCCCAGCAATATGGACTGAATGCGGCCTACAGTTGGCCCTGCTACAGTGCTCCACCACCAGAGGTTACAGCAAGCATTGCGCCGCAGTCCAGCGGAATACTATTAGGTCTACTCCAGCAAATTTAAAAACTTACCAATTTTCTCTGGAGAATCAAACGAGGATCCTGCAGTCTTTTTTCAAGGCTACCAGGCCCGCCTGCAGAGGTACGGAGTCCATGAAGGGGCGCAATTGTATTTGACGTCAGCTGGAAAATGAAGCACGATAATGGTGGAAGCCTGTTAACCACTACGGATTAACATGGTTGGAATTTCTGCGAGCATGCTTGAGTCGCTTTGGAGGGGCATTCGGCTCTATACAAGCTCAGAGCAAGCTCATGCTGCAGGAACCGAAGGAAGGCGAGCCACTGTCAGTCTTCATAACCCGTAAACTGCATTTCATCCGCCGGTTCCACCCACACTTGCCAGAACAAGAGCAGCTGGAAATCGTGGAAGAAACAGCACGGCCAGAGTTCCGAGCGGTATTAGTAAGGCTACTCAACAAGGGAGTAGAGGAGCAACTATGTCGCGAGACCAGCACTGCACCTCGATGCCACAGGAAAAGTGACAGTGCTGAAAACACATGGGAAGAGAGTGCGGACAATCTGAAACGAGGACAGTTACGTACCAATGAGCGGAGATCCACCACTGACTATCAGGACGAACAGTTACGCCACAGCGTAAATCATGCAGGAAAACCAGGTGTAAAACAGTTTGTGAAGTGGGACAAGAGCCAACTTCCACGAACTCTGTGTCGCTTTCGTGAAGGTTAAAATTACCACTGGCTGCCGGAATAACCCACACACGTGTAAACTGCAAGGCGGGAACCAACAACAGCAGGGAAACAGCAAGCAGGGGTAAGGTCGCCTGATGCGCCCTGTACCCCGGTCAACCACAATACCCCGGATATAACCCCGCAAGAGGCATTCGACAACCAGGTGAGTGAGGGCAACGTCCAGTTCATCCGGATCCTTTTTAGTGTTAATGGTAAACAATGCCACGTTTTTAAGACACTGCAGTGTCTCACAACTTTGTTCAACTGCAGTTTGTAAACAAACGTGACTTAACCCTCACAGGACACGCTATCCGTTTAGATACAGGGCAAGAGTGCGATGCAGTCATGGGAAGAGCAGACGTTACTGTCAGAGCATGCAGTATTGAGACAAAAACACAGGCAGTAATAACCATCGAAATTACAGAAGATACTATTCTGGGAATCCCTAGGGTTGAATGAACAGAACACAATAGTAGAGACGGCATCTAGAAATATTCATTTTGGCGCGAAGAAGAGGCGGACTGCATACAACAACGGTCGTAGGCCAACAGATAGTGTGCCGGAAGTGCAATTGAATTCCTGCAGAACATCAGGCAGCTTTTTAGCGCTTACTGACATAACGCAAAACAGTTTTCGGCAAGCATGATGTACTATGCAGAACAACAGTCGCGGAACATGAAATCCTTTTAATACAGTACGAGCCTATCTACTGAGGCCCACGCAGCTACCTTCCTCACGAAGCCAATATAATATGGGAACAAGTACAGGAAATGTTATGAAACGGTGTAATAGAACCCACGTGCAGCAGGTATAATTCCGCTGTGACACTAGTGCCGAAGAAAGACTGGTCATGGCACAGTTGTGTCAATTTTCGTGCACTCAACCAAGTGACACATAGCGCCCTACCACCTTACATAAATGTTAAGGATGCCTTGAGCACCCTGGGAAATGCAAAAATAATGTCATCCCTGGATTTACTCAGCAGCTATTGGCAGATTCCCATCCGGCAGGAGGATCTTGAGAAAACCGCCTTCACGACCCTTCCAGTTTTGTGCAATACCCTTCAGTTTCAAGTACGCATCTGCCGCTTTCCAGCCTATGATAGTGAGAGTACTATATGGCCTAATCGGAGAATTCATGCTTGCGTATCTTGTCAATTTGGTCATGTTGTCCGAGACGTGGAAAGAACACTTACACCATCTGTCAATCGTCTTAGTGTGCCTTGCTATAAATAGACTGGCATGAGCTGCCAACAAATTCCACCTCGGTCAGATGAGCATACAATTACTAGGCCATATTGTCGACAAGTCTGGAAATATGCCCACGGCAAAGCAGTTAAACATTATCGAAGCACATGCTTAGTGAACTGGCTGTGCGAACATAGAAAAGATTTTGCCACAATAACTGAGCCGTTAATGGACTTGCTGTCACCGCAGAAGAGGTTTTCCAAGAAATCAAAGCAAGTTTTAAAGCATGTCCCACTCTAGCTAGACACGTCCCCATTCGCCACCTGTTCTTACAAACAGATGCAAGCCAGGAAGGCATTGGTGCAGTGCTGTACCGATGCATGGAGGTGGGAGAGAAACTGATCATAGACTGTTCCAGCACCAAGCTAGAAGTAACCAAACGGCACTATGACATAAATGAGTCTGA
Organism: Dryococelus australis; assembly: GCA_029891345.1. Taxonomy (NCBI): domain Eukaryota; kingdom Metazoa; phylum Arthropoda; class Insecta; order Phasmatodea; family Phasmatidae; genus Dryococelus; species Dryococelus australis. The sequence continues at coordinate 178,223,573 of CM056995.1, read as the reverse complement.
TTGTTTAGCTGTGGTCTAGGCGATTAAGAGATAACAGGTGTATCTGGAATACCAGCACTTCACCCTGCGTTGTAAAAACCGGTGCCTGGTATGGCTTCACATCATACACGAAGCTCGCACCAAGCTGACGTGGTGGGCACATGCTCCAAGTGTATGATTTTGCAGTAGAGCACATAGCAGGCAAAAATAACGAACTTGCAGATACACAGTCACAAGCACCGCACACGAAAGTAGTTTTGGGCGACACCACGGAATGGGAAGAGATTCTACCGCTAGACGAACGAGAACCACTCCGAGAAGTGCAATTGAACCAAGTTACTATCATAGCAGACGATGAACTCATTTCCAACCTGTGTACAGAGGTATTGCCACACAGGAGACGTGCGTGTTTTCACAACAACAAAAGGCAAAGTGCGCAACAGAACATCTTGAACAGCGACTTGTAGTAGATGGGAGGCTAGAAATGTGCTCAATTAACAACAAATAGAAATTGTTCCTGATCGTACATTAAATATGCCGAAAATATATGTTTGTGTTTGCACATAACTGTAGTGTAGCAGGACATCCAGGGGTTCAGCTAATGGCGTGTAACATCTGAAGTAACTTCTTCTGGCCCAGCCTCACACAGCGTACAAGGAAATGGGTACAACTGTGTAAAGAGTGCAACAGGTTCATGGTCCGACGAGCAGACAGGGAACAGCAGCCATGTGCCCCAAAGTGCACATTCGAAACCATTATCAACGACCTAATGTGGCCCTATACAACAACAGGTGGCAAGAGATTTATCTCAGTAATTACCGAAAATTATTCAAGGTGGATAGAAGCCTATGCTGTCAGCAGTGCCCAAACTGGCAAGAGTGCACGAGTGATAGAAAACGAAGTTTTTGCGCAGTGGGGATTCCCACGGGACTTACTCAGCGATAATGGCCCATAATTTACTGGAAGAAAATGGTGATATTTGTGCACCCGGTGGGTAGTAAGGCATCTGAAGATGGCAGTGTACCACCCCCGTGCAAGCCCCATGGAGTTTCGCAGTCAAGAGCTGAAGATGCAGCTGTGACTCCGTGTGGGTGAGCACCATGCGACTTGGGCAAAACATTTGCCAGTCGTACTTTTTTTCTCTGCCTGCGTGTTAATGCTGCGACTTACGATCACCAACGGACGTCCTGCTCGGCTGTAATCTGAGTCTCTTCAGCGAGAAAATTTGCTCCATCACTGACAACAGCAGCGCGACTGAGAGCAGTAGTGCACGAGAAGAGAGGCGACGACATCACCAACGTGAACTGCAGCATCCCCAGGAACAGTATGCGGCAAAGTGGGTGAAAAACACGACGAGACCCCTCCCCCCAAGCAATTACAACTGGACAAGAAGTGTACATGTGAGCACACCTGCAGTCGGTCGCAAGGCACTACTTTTGCATGGAATGGCCATCGAAGTGGACGGGACCGCACAAGGTAGTGAAGAGCCTCGGACACACAACCTACTTGGTCTGAATGGGGAGAAAGCAATTGAGGACCCATCGTGATGACATCCAGTTGTTGCCAGGAAATGTCCCACACAATACCGCACGAGTGGCCCCCATGACCCCCGATGGCAATCCACCTGCCAAGCTTGAAACTACCTGTACAGCAGGAGAAGGTGGGCCCGCACTTCCAGCAGAGAGTGCACAACCTGGAGGTACCAGGCATTCTGGCGCCAAACACCCACGTGTTCACCAGGGGCCAAGGTGATGACCAACCCTACATGGTAAGCGGTCCAAATCCGGACGGGGACGCTGATCCACAGCAAGTAACTGAAGGGGCGGTGGGAGTGAAAGAGTTGGAGATTCCGAGCCGAATGACCCATGATGGGGAAGACCCTGACGAGGTAGTCAGGCCAATCACTAGCGAGGAGAGTGCATTAGCATCTCAGATGGAGGTGCGTGCAGAGTGTGGAAGAAGCCCGACATCGCTCAGCACCTTGTCGCCTGAGAGGGCACGTCCGAAGGCAACCACCGCAGTGTTCGAAGGCGAGAAGGGCAGGGAGCTTCGCCGTTCGACAGCGGGCACTGGAGTCAGCGCCCGCACCTCCGAAAGAGCAGCTGCTAGAGGACACCATGATGCCCGGCATCACGAAGAAAACAGTGGCCAGTACAGTGGCGGGAGAGCAACAGGTGTTGCAGCCGGCTGTGGGGACCTACACAGAGGATCAACCCCCCTACAGTATACGTCGATACTGGTCGCGCCCGACGATGGCTCGACTGCAATCACCAGGAGCAGAGTGCAAGTTACAGAAGCGATGCAAGTGGCGAGGACAGCGAGTCGGCTGGCTCGCTGGACCTGCACCAGACGGAGAGGCAGATCAGGCCACCGCCGGCGTGTGGAGTGTGTGGGGATGCCTCTGAGCTCCGACGCCCCAGCAGATGCCGAGGACTATAGCAGCAGCCGAAATCTATGAGGCATGTAGGGCAGCAGAAGAGCACGTACTTGCTGTGTCCGAGACATCAGTAGTGACCGATGTGTCACTGTTGTACATGACACAACGGCTGCAAACGGTCTCCAAAAGGGGAGGGGGGCATTTAACATTGTTCATGGCCTTCTCCCTACACTGTTTGCCACCCGCAGCGAGGGACCTGCGCCGACAATATGCACGCTCTACGCAGAGCACCACAAAGTGCAGTGTTTGTGATGAGTTCCAAGTAGTGTAGGGCTGTGCAGGGTAGAGTAGGGCAAGCCAGGGTAGCAGGAGAGCAGTTCAGTATAATATTGTGTGTGTGTTCAACCAGCAACCAACTCATCATGGCGGAGTAATATGCAAGTAGCGCCAAATTGTGTGGAAAACATAATATATTTATTTCAGTGTTCACGCGATACACAAGCTTATTGTGAAACTGAGAAAGATGTGCAGATTAAAGCCAGTCTTAATGATAACTCATTTTTACTAGTGTTCTCTCTGTTTGTTGTTTGTTTACATTTCACATGTGTCACCTTATCCTCATCCATTAATGTGTATTGTGTTTCTTGCAGTTATTTGAATTTACTGTGTGCCTCCTGCCTCTGTGTTTGATGTAAAGTAAGTATTATGTTATTGTATATAAGAAAATTGTGCAGTGTAGCATGCGGGCCTGCTAATGCCGGCTCTCGCACACTCGTGCCAAGTCAGTCAGTGCACGGTAACTGGAGGGGTGAGTCGCGCCGAACGTGCCCGGGTGGAATCTTTGTTACCAATCATATAAACTGCAATAGACTGTAATATTATGGAACTTTTAGATTTTAACCACCCGGGACTTCACCCCTTCTCTCCCGGCTGGTTTAGCATTGCCACTGGGAGCTTGATTCTCATGTAACTATTATTTTGCCCATGTAGCCTATTTGTCTGTATTACTGCTACAGACTGGGAAGTCTGGTGTCAAATGTAAAGTTACTTTCACTGAAAAGTGTGTAGAATCATGATGAATAAATAATGTCACTGGAACTGTGCGTGTGTAATTCCATTTATGCCTTCGGGTGCATAAGGGCATGGGACCCTCATTTACTTCAATTCTTGAAGTATTTATTTTACATGTCAATTCCAAGAGTGTTCTGTATGCAATATTTTCAAGTCAATGAATTTAATTCAGATGGCATGTGGTCCATCCTAAGAACCAGAGCTTCAACAAGAGTCAGCTCTCCAACTTCTGCATCGCCTCTGGCTATGCCTGGCACCGGGCAATACTTAACATATTTATCATATTTTCCACTAAAAAGCTCATTTTCCTTTCTCCACCCCACCTTGTGTCATAAATGTAGAAATATTACTGAGAGGTATTACAAAAATGAACACGAGAATTCAACAAAATGGTTGTTTCAATGTATTGTAACACAAAACTTTGACAAATGCGTTTGACATGTCAGTATTAATTCTCTTTAATTTAAAGATAATAAATTATATATATATATATAACGGAATCATTTACAAGTATTTGCAAATAATAGCGTTATTATTGATAAAACATTTTAAATATTCATTTTCTAAAAAAAAATTATGTTTTTGTTTAGTTTAGATTCTGTCCATCCCGGCTTATCGCCTTCAGTGTGTCGGCAATAGTTTTCAAAAGATAGTCCATCATTTAGTACTTCATCAGAAAATTAAATAAAAAAATAAATTATTTTGTTTTCGTATTTGTGCTTTGAAGAGCCTCACTGTCAATGATCCGTCTGGTTACATAGCGTGAATTGAGGTTATACCCAACGAGAAGCTACGCAGACGGCCTCGGAAATGGGATGATATGGAAGCCGGAACATGGAATTAACGATCTCAGCTTCCCGAGCACCGCAGAAGTAGACAGAAGGAAACTATGCTGCATACTTATCAAAGAACCTCTACAACAAAATTGAACAGACGGGAACATGAAAAATTAGCTTCAGTCGTTCGCAGAAAAGAATTTTATTAAAAAAAGGAGCTTAGCTATTCCGGACGTTGGAAATACTTGCCTTGGTGTAGAACAGCCGTTCTATGACAACAGCAAATGAACTACCTTACTATATTTTCTATGGCACTACACATCTGCCAAGGTACCAGCTACATTGCAGTAATCACTGAAGTTCCCTTGACGACTACATTCCAGTAGTAAATGAACACTTCGCTGCCTGCAGAAAGAAAATGTGTATGTCACTCCGAGTGCCAATAGACATGTAACGTGAAACAAAGCCTCACAAAAAAATAGGTGTGTGATTGGCAAACATCTAATTTAGAAATCTCTACTACTGGTTGGAACAGACTTAAGTTCAATTTAAATGAATTAAACAAAATTCAAATTATTCTAAGAGAACCAAAAAATTATTCCAGTCGGTCACTAATAAGAATCCCAATTTATTAGATACATTTCAAAACAGTGAATAAACTACACCAAAAAAAAATATCATAAAAGAAAACTTTTCTTTTTACTACATAGTACTTTTGTTAGCTAGGAAATCAAAATTACATCACATGCTAACTGAATTAATTTCCCACATATTCTTATAAGAGCGGCATGTTTAGTAACTTTAAGAGGTTCTTTACTGGTTTGAAAGGAATATTCTTAGGTAAATAAATGTTGACCTATACCCTAAGTGAAGTACAAACCCAATATATTATTCATTATTACTAAATATTCATATATTTATTAAATAAAACCTATTGTGCCCAAAAATATTACCCAAAATTTAAAAATGCCAAGTTAGTTGTTAATACAGATGTGTTAGTAGATCCCACTTTAGGCCGTTCCTTTCGCAAGGCACCTTTTAGCCAGATAAAAATATTTGTTGCTAGGACTTGAAGAGTATTTGTATCTTTTGGTTTTGTGGCAAGAGTGGTTTGTAACCTTGTTTGGTTTGTTGCTTCTTTCCCCCCTATCCTTTTACTACTCTTTGTTGTTTTTGGTATTAGTTGATTTCCCCTCTATCACTTCCGATTTGCTTTTTTTTTTTTTACCAGTCATCCTACCAAGCCGTCCTGATGCGTTGACGTCTCACCTCGACTTGCTTCTGGAAGTTGGACTCCGCCTGCAGGCGGTATTGCAGATCTATAGTTGTCCCCAGCCACGCCCGAGAAGCAGTGCTCGAGAAGATACCAAGTCCTTGGTGGTCAGTTCTCTGCCCTGCTCTCCGTGTGTCCCCAGGGAAGAACTTTGTCTTAGTTGAATGCCAAGATGATTGAAGATATGTTGTATTTTACTAATGTGAATGTGCCTGTACTGTCTGTATGTTCTCCAACTGTGTTGGTACCTGTGAACTATTCTTCGGACTACTCTTCTGAACTTTATTTCTGTAAATGGTTTCGGTATCTGCCTATTTGTGTATAACTGGAGTACTGAGTGGCCAATGAATTAATTACCTATAACGATATGTTGTATTTACCTTGGGATTTTTCCAGCGAGGGCAGTTTTTAGGGCTAAGGGTTGAGCCGGTGCGGCGGCGCCAGCTTCGAATTCGTCTATATTAATCACTGTCAGGGGTGTTAGTGACTTTCGCTTGGGTTACCCGGCTTCTCCTTCCTTGCTCCTTGCATTTTACCTCCCCAACATGTCATAATTAACAGTGTTAGGGGTTACAGGTCGTATTGATGTGTCCCCATGTGTGTTCGGTGACTTAATTTCCTTCATTCCCGACCAGCTGGTCGGGTCTTCAAGTCTCAAGATGTTAGGGTCACAATTGTGCGATCCTCTGGTTCAAAATGAATGCCGACGTGTCTTAAAGTAATGTATGTTAAGGAATATTACCACCAATTTCAAATGGTTTTATAGTTTCTTGCGTATTTTGTGATGGAGCGGCCTGAGCCATTAAACCGCGAGTCGTGGACGGCGAGTTTGGAAGTGTAAGAATTTTCGCTACGATTCTTATGTGTAAGTTGACACCTGGTGGTTTGGGTGAAGTAGTTTTCTGGAACACGTCTTAAAGTAGCTTTCCTTTAGCTCATACATGTTGTTGGTATGCTTATTTTTTTATATGCGTAGGGTATTTGAAGTGTTTGCAATATATGTTTAGTTCTACCAAGCGTGTATTTTCCCTACTGTGCATGTCGTCCCATTTGCCCATGTTGGCTCACACTGACGTAGCGAGGTGCTTCGCTTCGCCGTCCATGACCGATCAACAGTGTGGAACTTTTAAATAAGTGGTTGTAATATTAATCTTTATTCTGGGTGGTGATTTGTGTGGTCTAGTTTCGAATAGGCGCCACCATCCAGAATTACCGCTGTGGTGTTAGACTTTTTAACGTGTTTTTTATTTGGTTACGCCCTTCGGAGTACCCATATAAGTTGGGGTGCGGCGAAATCGTAGTTCTTAAATTTTGTAACATATTTTATGAGGTCCTCATTGTAAGATATTTGATTTCCCCTTTAATCCAATTCTCTTTATAAATAAATGTTCATCATTGTTGTGGACGTGTCTTACATGTTGGTAATTTGAAATTTATTTAAGTGTTTTCAAACGATGTGGGTATTCGCAGGTACGATGAGTTTGGAGGAATTTAGAGAGGAACCTCCTTCAATTTACGTATTTTAAGTCAAATTGTTCACTGTAGAGCAGCAGACAGTGTTGAGAAATGAAATAGTTTAATAGAGGTAAGTAACGCTTGTGTGTTACGATTATCTTGGAAGGTGTGAAGCAGATCACAAGCAATTGAATAGTACTTTTCTATACGAAGTTTTAAAAAATATTTACTTCCACAGTAAAGTGTTTAAATGCATTTTATGATGCGCACTGAGTTGCCTTTAGTGATTTTATACCCTTAGGGTCACACACTTTAGTAGAGCGTCTTTGGACGATAAATGGTGTGGAATTGTAAGAGAGTTTGGAAATACTCTTTTTAAATACTTTTTGTGCAATTAATTGTGATATTATACAAATTTTTAATGTGTCATTCGGTTACAGAGCATGCACAGTGCTCTAAATTATCATTATGTCATTACCAAAGCAAACATTCAGTGTATAGTAACAGGCAAAGAAAGAACAGGCAAATGATTGCGAATGTTAGTCTGCCGTATTGTAGCAGCAATTTACGAACTTAGTGAAGCATTGCTCACTTGCAAATAATGTTCATTTAACCTCTCATGGCAGCAGTGCAAGTGTCCAAGTGTAAAGTTCAAGCAAATGTTCCGGCCAACAAGGCCACACAAAGCAGAGTAATGCTGCAAGCGCAAACATTTTTTTTTGTTGTTGCGAGTGTAAATATTGTGATATTACAAATGTAAATATTGTGATATTGCAAATGTAAATATTGTGATATTGCAAATGTAAATAATGTGACATTTATTCCCAGCAAGGCATTTTCAAAGCACAACAAAGTAATTCATTTCAAAGTTCACTCACGACTGTTTGTTTTGGTCTGGCAATTTCAGCATAGAGAGCCATGTGTGTTGACATTCGGCCGATTTATAAATCGACCATGCGGCAGGATGCAGGCGGCGAGTCACACCTCTACCCCTCCCTTCCTCACATGATACCACGTCAACCAAGCAAGTTCAGCATGGTACAATGGGTAGGGAAACATATTCCCCTCCTCCCCTCATCATTCGCTCAGGGCCATGGGTTCGATCCCCATGTCACTCAACCATGCCGAATGCTACAACGCCATGCGCAGGGGTCGTCACACCACTCAAGACAACAGCGGGTTCATCATTTTTCACTTTATTAAACTAGCAAGAAGTAAGAGGAACAGGAAGTGCAAGCAATGAGCAAGGAAAAGAAAGAAGTGAAGAGGAAGAAGCAAGTGAGGGTCACCCCAAAGATGCTTGACTGTGAGGCACCGACAAGCATCACCGTGCCGAAACCAGTGCCTCCACCAGCACTAGCACGCTCAGTGAAAACTACGTCAACAGACACCTCGGCGCCTGTCAATGCAATGCCTCTTATGGAAGGGAGAAACAGCCAGAGGAGGTAAGTGAAGCAGCATGGGCTGGGGAGCCACAGCAGGGTTGTCACCCCCCCCCCCCATATACCAGTTGTGCAGGTCACGCTCAGCAATGACAGCACAAGGATGATGACAACACGAGCAGTAGTGATAGCGAGGGCAGCAGGTAGGCCGACTCGTACTGTCCCTGTTGGTCATACAGGAGGAGAAGGCCACCAGCAAAGTAGATGATAAATTGGGATTCTAGTGAATCACATTTTTTCTGACAACTTACTCCGAAAGTGCAAGAAAAGTGTAACGTAACAATTTCACATTAATTTTTACAAGGGTACAAGAAAAAATTAAAGAACTAAAAATCTGGGATTCATTGAAAAACAGTCGAAATATAGCAAATTTGAGTTAAAATCAGGCAAATTTCTTGTTTTTCGAGAAGCTTTTAATGTTTCTAGAAGTGAAAATTTTTAGTTCGAAAAAACAACCATTTTCATCAAAAATCAAGCAATTTTACCTCAAAAACAAGCAATTTTATCAGTTTTTCAAAAAAGTGCTTTGCCAGCATTGAAAATAAAGCAATTTATAAGTTTTTCTAGAAATGCTCATTTTGAAAGCAAGCAATCTTAATAAAGTGAATTTAAGAGAAAAACAAGTAAAATAAAATAAATTAATTAAAAACATAAAAAAAATTGATATTTTAAATTTGAAGCTCTATTCATATTTTGAAAACTTCTTCTATCTTCTCAAAGTCACCCTATATTTATGAAGTACATATTTATCATTAATGTTTTCGAATAGTGTTAATTATATATTTTGTATATTTCGATTAAATTTGAAAAGTAATTCTTTGAGTTCGTCAGAACCATTCTTATTTATAGAAAAGCATAGTTGATTTACAACCATCTTTAAAAATCTTTGTCATACTGCAAGGTAACACAGGAATTTTTATTTATAAAAGAAAAATTTATTAATGGAAAGAAAAAAGCTCATTCAGGTTTAAAAAAAATATATTTAATTCGATCAAACATCTTAACAATACATCTAAAGAATTGTATTCAAATATCGAAACAGTTTCTTGTATCTGTAAAATCGTTTATATTCTCCATTTAATAATATTAAAAGTCTATAAATCTTAAGTAATTCTTTCTTTCAAATAATCGTAAGTAAGATTACTTCGGCTAATTAAAACAACATTACAAATGGTACCTGTTTCTACACCTTTATTAAAATCAACACTAATTTTTGTTTGTTTTTTCTTTAACTATGGTTGTTTTTCTGTATGAACAGTCAATAACATATAAAGGCCTTCGCCTCCAAAATGAATAGTAATTAATATCAATATAAAAGTTTACAGTTGGTTTATAATAAAGTTAATTATATCTAAAGCTAGTATCTAGTTCGGTTTTTGAATTTCTAGAGTCATTATAAGCAAGAAATTGTTTAAGATAAACACAGTTTTCAATGTCTAGATTTCAGTTTTCTTTAGGAAAAATCTCATTTCTACTATTTTTAACGTAAATATTTCTTACACTACAATTAGCAATCACAGTAGAATGTTTATTCTGATCAGCATGATTTTATCTATTAAGTTGAAAACCAACAATTACAAAATCAGGCATATCAAATTGTAAATTATTAGATTTACATTTTTTATCAAAGCTAAAAACATTTGATTTAACATTAACATCTTTGTCTAAAAATTGCTAATAATAAAAACTAATAGATATTGGATCTTTGTATATTTTTTATTTAATTGCAAGGGCCACATAAGATTCTAATTCAACAATATGCCACCTATTTATAATTTTTGAATATCAATTTTACCAGGATCAGGATGATGTTTCGTAACTTTGTTATCTTTATCTAAAGTTTCATAAAGAAATACACACTTATTATCAGATGAATTACGAAAATAAGTATTTTTATAGCCACCTTGCCAATAAACTTCATTGTTATCACAAATAAAACAAAACAGATATCTAAGAGGATAGATTATTTCATTTGTTTTATTACTAGAAAGAGTTTTAACATCTATGTTATATCACTAGAAACAGATAAATTTTGATATAGATAATAAACACCAGTAAATTCTAAATAATTTTGTTCACTTGGTGATCCTAATAAAACATTTATCATTGTTCTTGCTATACGCGGATTATTAACAGCTTCAAAAATATTTCCAAGTTTTGAGATTTCTACTCTAGAAAATTGGAAAGGAAAAAAGTTTGAACAAACATCAATATTATCTGATTCATCGTAGTTTGTCGCATCTCCAACCTTATCTCTCTTTAGTAAACTATATTGCTCATAAACTTAAGCAACATTTGGAAAAGAAAAGCCATTTCCTATAAACATATCAAATTCGATTCTATCATTGCAAACATTTAAATTCCTCCTAGTTTGATCAGATGGAGGGAAAGCCTGCCTCTCAATACTATCAATATTTTTATAACTCATTTATAAGTGAAAAAATTTATATATAAATTGCAGAATCAAAGGGAGTTTCTCGAGTTAAATTACTCATTGAAATATATAACAAATATATAAAGCATAATGAAAAAGAATATGAAAATAATAAGAAGAAAGAACTACCATTAATCGATGACATGAAATACCGGTAAAAAAGTAGAAAAAGAAAGTGAAGAAAATAAAAATTTACTAACAGCAATATTTCCTGTTGCAGCAAAAAATTTCGATTATCCACCAACACCAGAAGAAACATCGTTTGAATGAAAGTTATTCTCAAAATCTCCTAATTTGGAAGAGTAAATGGGAATTGTACAATTAAAAATTTTTAAACATGCAGCATCTGATTCGATGCATACCGCATCTGATTCAATGCGTACCACGTGTCTGATTCTACTATAAATCTCGGAACAGAAATTTATAAAAGAATTAATGTTATTGCTGAAAATTTGGTTTACGTGGAGTTGGTCAAAATTTTTACATTGGTGATAAAAAAGTAACAATAAATAATAATACACAATTTTTTAAGGATAAAGAATATTAATTAACACCAGGACTTTGTAATTTGTTAAGAGAAAATTTACCAGAAGCCCTTAAGAATAAATTTGATGATGAGGATTATGAAAATTATGCAGAAATCGTTAAAACCACCAATGCTGCTGAGCCACATCCTTGGCGCTCCACATCAGGGGACAAGAAAAACAGCCCAGTACTTTCCAACAAAAGGAAAACTCCAGCTGCTGGCCCCCAACATAAGCACCAAGGTGCCCCAGAAGAGGACGTGAAACGAAGTATCTCCACTCCCATGTGTAATCCTTCAGTGTATAAATAAATAATCATGCCCAAAAAATTATCAAACGTCTAATACCACTGTCTTACCTTGTTCTCCATTCAGGTACACGGTTGTGGGTTTCTTTTAATACCCATAAAAAGACAACAACATACTAGAGCTCTCATCAATAAATAAGTTAAAACATGAATGTGCACTTACAAAAAGGCAGTCGATATTATTTAATTTCTTGTTTTTAACAAATAAAAAAAAATTTGTTATCAGTTTTGGGTTTTTATTTCGCCTTCCTTTTTGTACCACACACACAATGAGAAGGGATAAAATATGTTTAATTTTTAAGCAAAACAATTATTGGTGTTGTGAGTATTACAGTTGCTTCAAACTAGTTACAGTTAACAGAACCCTTTTTTTTCTGATTTTTTTAAAACTACTTTGTGTGCACCCGAAATTTACCATTTTAACTACAGCTTCCTCGCTTTATCCATTATTTTATTTTAGGACCAATGAGCTTAAAACTTGCAAATTGAAAATTCGTTGACTGTTCCGTATTGCGTATCTAAATCGCATAAAAACCAAAGTCGAGACAAAAAAACTGCCAATTACGTATCCAACCATGACCGAGAAAAAGCCCAAATGAAATACAAAGTTTCCCCCTGCGTATCCAGCGCACCTTGAAAAAGCTTGTTTTTACCTAAAGTTTCCCTTTGCGTATCCAAGTGACAAAACGTGCAGGACCGAAAAGGACGACATTGCGTATCCGAATTGAAAGGGGGAAAATTCTTGCCACCCCCCACATGCTAAATTATGAGTTTGTCGTTTGACAAAATGTCTTATGCCGCACGACATAGCAGTTTTTGTTTTTACAGAAGTTGTAAACTCAGTTGTCATATTTCCAACATAAATATCGAGCAAGTGAAAGAATACACTTCACTAGCTAGTGGCATATTCTTCTACAGCGAGAGTGAAAAAAGTCGGTTTGAAAAACAGAGTATCAAAGTTTTCCAATTCAGGTACAAAGTATAAATCGGCTAAATGTTTTGTGCTAATGTACTCTCTAAACTGGCTGTATATGTAGGCTCCCGACTGGAGTAGGCTATCAACTAAATGGACAAATATCAACGGTGATGTCAAGTATTCGTTTAAAGATAGGGCATTAGTCGGCATTGAGACTTCGACCGATCCTCGAATAGAATTGCGATTACATTCGCATACAAACACATTGTGTAATTAAAATTTCGTGAATAGAGGAGTGCCATCCTTGTGCCTTGTCATTCCTGTCAAATGATACATGTGTTCTATCGTGGTTTGATTGGAATCATAAATCAGAGAGCAGTCATGTGATAACTCGTGAATAGCATTTTTGTACTTGCACGTGAGCGAAAGCCGATGTTAGTCAATTTCGTTTTTTTCTGCAAAGAATAAACCCTTCATTATTTAATTTTTTTTTAGTTTACAGCTAAGTTTATAAAGAGTTGCTATTCCCTCGATAGTCTTACTGTGAACGTAGCAGTTGTTGTAGCAAGATTAGTTGATCTTTCGAGTTAATTTCAAAAGTGCGAGAGGACGACAGTTGTTTGATGTATATATAGTTTTCGAGTGCGTTGTTTGGGAACTTGGCTCGAAAATCTTTAAACTTTAACGGAATGTAACTATTGTTATTAAGATCAGTATCAAATTTCTCTTCGAAATCTTCGTCAGATTCTTTGCCATCGTAATTATCGCGAGTGTAAATGCATTCCGAGAGACCATTGCCAAAATATGCATAAAACCATTTAAATTTCTCCAAAGTTTGCAGTTCTGGGTTGTTGTAGATATTTTTGAATATTTCTAATACTCTGGTCATTGTAAAACATAGTTTGTTAGCCATGACTAAAGGTTCTTATATAACAAGAAATCTCAGCCCTCCACGACCTTTAAATCTACAAAATAAAATATTTATATTGAGGTCTTTTGTCTACAACAATCACATAAATGTGATGGACACCGATGTCAAAACGATGAAGAGGCATCAAGAAATCTCGACTTACCCCCTCTCGATATACTTTCTAGTTGCTGAAAACATAAAATACGAAATGTGCGAACTGCTGATTGAGTTGTATGAACTATATATCTATTGAATCGTTGACACGACGATCTCTCTGGAAACTAATTCAAACTCGTTGCTGGAAATTTTGACTCAAAATGCGGCAAGCACATTATACGTTTCATAGCATTTGGTAAAAATTGAATTTCTCATCACGAATAACTCAAACACAGTCTACAAATTTCTCGTGGGTAATAACCGTGGAAAAAAAATACTACTTTACCATCCACTCGAATGATGTGCATTTCATGTTGCAAATTGAATTGTACATCGATACTGTAACTTCCGAGGGGATATTACAAAATTCTTCCATCAAACTGAATCAACTTGCAAAACTAAAGTTTCGCAGACCGAAACATGGAGTCGGTAATCTCATGGTGGAAAATACATTTCGTGCAAATGGTGTGTACTCAGTCACCGATTCTAAGCATCTGATCCTGGACACGTCTTACGATTACACTCATCTGTACAAGTACATTCCTGTCATGAGCTACGACATCGAGACTGGTGTGGATAATTTGGAAGACTTGCCCCTGAGGGATCTCGCTCCAGAAAAACTGCTCATGTTTGTGCTCTATTGTAAGTATCTGGATGTCGAAGTGAGTATAATTTCGTGCCTAAAATGTCGCGGAATGCCCGATAATTTCTACGTGAACATGTGGAAGAAAAATACTGAAAACTGACCCGCGAAATGCATTTGGATCCAAGGTTTCTCACACGAAGAGGATCTCATTACTAATTTTCTCTTTTGGTATAGTCAGGGATACTTGCTGAAAATGTTAAGGAGATACCAAAATTACCCACATTATTTCGTCGGCCACTACATTATCGAATACAATTTGAAATTCCTATTAACTCGCTTACGGGTTCTCAATATGCAATGCGAAATAAAAGCATTTTAACCCTCGGAAAATTAGCCGCTCATTCGTTTTCACCGCAACGGTATCATATTCGATATGTTGACAATCTTGGAAAAAAATGCATTGGCGAGTGGTAATTTGTTGTTGGGGAACCTGTCTAAAAACTATCTGAGCCAAAAGTTTAGAAAAATCTATTTGAACTCTGTGCTTATGCGAATTCATTATATTCTAGATGACACCACCCCAGATGATGACTTTCATCTTGAATGTATGAGAAATATCTTTCACATCGAGCCCTACAACAAAGAAAAGTTTGATGCAGTGAATGCTCAATACACAAACATGCAAGTGTGTCACACCGAGTACATTGGTGGTAGCGTGTGGCGTAAACTTACAGATGAAACGAATGCAGATTCCATCGTTTTCTACCGCATGGAGCAGGCTTCAATTTACAACGAGAGGGATTGCGTGGCCATGGTCGCACTTTACAACAAGTTTAATTTGGCAATTTTCACCAACCAATTGGCCAATCTCTTTAACTACGGTCTCGAAGACAGTTCGATGAGTGCCATTTCTCGCCGGATCGCCAATGCGTTCCCGTATCATGCGCTATCCTTTGGTATGTTACCGGGATACCAGAGCAATGATTCCGTTTTACTGGCCATGCCCGATCTGAAATGTTTGTCGCTCGCTGAAAGAACGTCTGCGATGGATGTTAGACCAATTTACATCAAACCAAAGTTCATGTACACGAAAAAGAATATCCCGGAGTCGTGGTGTTTGCAAACCACTGTCTTTTTTGGAACGTTATTCAGTTCGACATCAATAGTTTCTACCCAAACATCATCATCAACAAACGACTTTCCAGATCGACAGTCGGTTGTTGCTGAGCCAAAGCATTAAATCTAGTGTTTGAAAATGCTCCGATATTGCGCAATGCGCACGATGAAACACTGAGGAATGACGTAATTGCTCTGTACGTGACGGAAGACGAAAACCAAAGTTATTCCGGAATACATGAATAATACATAATACATATTCCGGCCAGCCTGTCGGGAAAATGATTCTTTCTGTCATGGAACTAGAGTTGTTGGCTGGCGGTACTCCCATTCTTATTCGTTTACTCTCACATGCCAAAACTCCTTTCACTATAAACTTTATAGAGTCTCTACTCGACCGTAGGAAAACTGTATAGAAGCAAATTAAATCTCAAAAGTCTGAAATGAAATGAAAAAAAAAAAAAAATCTAAAGAGAGGATTCAAGACACTCGGTGTTGGATGCGAAGCAACTTTCGCTTAAAATTATTGTCAACTCGACCTACAATCTTTTTGGCACTCCATCTTTCAAGTTTGTCAGCATTCCCAAAGCCATAGGCATGATGTTGTTTGCACGCAAATTTCTCATACATTTATATCTAATTACACCCGTGCTGTATCTACTGCACGCGATTCGCGATCACAAAGAAACAATAAACAACCTTACGGAAGAGGAGCTCATGCAGTTGGTATATTTCATTCACCAAGATGCCTACGACACCTACTCTAATCTGGAAGTAAATAAAAAACGGATTGTGTACGACGAGACGAAACTCCGTGCAGTTGTTTGCAAAATTCCGCCAGAGTATTGCGAAATGGTCTTTGGCGCAGATACCAATGGGTATAAATTTACAAATATTTTGAAATTGAACAATAACAGATTTATCGAACTCATAAACAAGGAAATTAACTTAATTAATGGAAGGGCTATCGTTCCCGAAGGCACTGAGATACTCGCATCTATTTCACTAATGAAGTACAAATATTTACATTTTACAAAACTGATTGACTACAATGTAATTTGCAGTAATCCAAACCAAGATGTGTTGAAATGTTCTATTGTTCATAAAGGTTACGAGCACAATGCATCATGTTTCGTGAAACGAATCTAAGAATATGTCGCTGCGCTTGCTTTCCGTTTTGGGAAGATGACCCATGTAACCAACTGCTATAAATGGGAAAAATTCCTCAATTTCGAAAACGCATTGTTTGCCATTTACAACTACCTCTACTTGGTAAACCAGACAGAATTGTACGAAAAAGTATAGTTGGATAGGCTCAAAAACTCATCTGCACATCAAAGGTACATTGATGGTCTTGGTTCTTCCTACATTGGTTGTAAGAAAACAGTGCTCTTGTACGATCCCCAAGACTGCCAGACAGATCGATACTTGACTTTGGAAAAGTATTCAAAATGACCACACAGAGAATAAATACACAATGTGCCACAGACCAAAATGTATCGGATTCATTATGGTAAATATCTATGCAATTATGTAAAAGTCATATATGCAATTTGGAATGCAGTAATGCTTCAGAATTCCATACAAACATACAAAAAACAGTCAATAAGTTGTTTAAAAAATGGTTTGAAAGTTAGGAATTTTATATAACAGAACACAAAGTACATTTGGAAATTGTAAATGAGAGCTTTCCAAAAGAATTTACTAAATGTGTCATTTACGATAAGTGATTCATAGATGAAGTGAAAATAAATTGTAAAAAAATACAAATAAAAATATTTTTTTATTTGTTTTATTTGATTTTATAAAGATAATATACATATTAAGTTATTTTTTAAAGTACAATACTACATCTGGCTCGAATTGACCAACCTTTAGACAAACCCACATCTACTACATGGTTGATAATTAATTTTGAGTAACTCCTATGTGAAGGTTCCATTCATATGAGTTTTTTTTTCAATTTCATAACAAAAAACAGATATGTCAAAAACCTCACCATTGATGGGTATATTGATTGCATCACTAATAGATGTCTCAGATGCACGATTGATGGGTGTGTTGGTTGTGTCGACTGCATTATTCCCAACCTCACTGTTGAATGCATTGACTACATTGTCCATAGCCTCATCATTGATTGATGTATCGACTGCAGTGTCACCAACCACATCGTTGATTGATGTATCGACTGCAGTGTCACCAACCTCACCATTGAATGTTCTATTGACTGTAGTGTCACCGACCCTGCTGTTGACAGATGTGTTGATGGCGTTGTCCACTACCTCATCATTGACAGACATGGGAAAATAGACAGCATTGAGATTCATAATTCCATATTTGATGGATGTGTTGTTCACAACCCCGCACCCCACATATTCCACCCTCATCAAAGTCGAATGTGTCTCTCCCCATTCTTTAGATTGAATGAATTTCATCAGATTAAAGTACCAGAGTGTTGGTTCACGAACACAACTATTCTTCTTTGCACATTTTACCTTCTTCCATTCCCTTATGCAGGAATCCTGTAAAGACTTTATCCGTCTACTAATGGTGTATTTGTCTACATCATGTTCTCCATACTCGACGGTAAATGCAAGTAATTCTCGAAATCCCTTATACCTTGCACTTGCGCATTTATACATCTGTTTATCTCTGTTCCAAAGAGCTTCGTATTTTTCATGTATGTGAATAAACTCTTTTACACAGACTTTACTAGCATACCATTTTGAATCTATACTTCAAGACTCAGTAGACTGTGCTGACTCTTTGAAGTTCGAAGTATGAGTGCCTCGGGAACTGTGGTAGCATTAGCAACAATACACAGTCGTTTATACCTGGCATCATAGGAGATTTCTTTTTTTACTCCCCCCCCCCCCTTTTTCTCACTGTCTTCTTTTTTATTGTTTTTATTTTTATCAATGGATATCTATATACCTTCTCGTAAGTAAAAAAATAAACTTTTCAAGCCATGGACTACAACTGGGTGGATGCAGAGACCCTGTGGGTGGAATGGAAAGATGATTACGCCTCGTTCGATATGTGTATGAAATCGAGAAATAGGCATAGGGGTCATTCTCATATTAACTGACTATATCCACCACAATTGGCTAAATTTTATGAAAACAGAAACATTTCTGCTTATAAAATAGTAATTGCCAACCACAATAAACATCTGCCATCATCATTCACAGTATGACAATAACCTTTTAATTTTAAATTTTGATATGATTTCTTTGTATGGTGAGAAAACAAAGTCAAAATCGAATTTGGAGGATGTAAATTACGATTCAGACGATCAAATCTGGGAAACGATGACAGATTATTTTGTTCTGGAAGACTCAACCGATGAGGTGCTATGGCGAGATTGTGAACATGTTTACACCATTGAAAACATTTTGGCTGCTTATTCCAATAAATTTAACATTTTGAATCTGTTCAAACATGATGAAAACCAAATAAAAGAGTTTAAAAAAGTTCCCGCCGAGTTGAAGAGCATGCTAAAATAAATAAAAAAAGACAGCTTGTGGTGTTTTATTTATAACACACTCCCAGCTATAAATACATGGACCATTTCAGTAGCCGGCATACCAAAGCGTGCAGTGGAGAGAGAAGGATTGTATCAACAAGATCAAAGATGTTCTTTGCAGCAATTTTACTGTTTTGCTCAACAAACATCTATGCGAAGAAATTGCCATTTTGTTTGCCGACATCAACTACAACAGAAGATCCATCTATGGTGAAGGCAACTAATGATTTTTCATTTTTGGTGCATCAGAAGCAGATCATTAATGAAGAATTGGTTTGTACAAAGAGCAGAGACGATATTTCGTATCTGGTAAATTCCTATGGCAAGGGTAAAAAGTTATTTTCAATGGACGATGAAAGTGTACTTCCTTTGCCATACTTTTTCTGTCCCTTTACTGAAAAGCTTTTTGACCACAGGCGTCATATCAATCTTATTACCAATATTCGCTATTTTGTGGAAAAGTCTCGAACAAAAGACAATAAGTGGATGTGTACCGATTCGAAAGAGGGAAAAGACATTCTCATAAACATGTATAGTGGAGAAATACTAATATAAAAAAGAAATTCGTCACATTAGCCAGCTTACAATGCTGACTAGATTATTCATAAATTAAAACAAAAAGTTTAATTGGCACTTTTAAATTAGTTTTCAGAAATATTTTTTGATGTTTGTATAATACCTAAAGGCTTACAGTCTCAAAAAAAAATCAATCATACATCAATCAAGTTTTTATAATAAAGCTCAGCAACGAAGGCCTAAAAGGGATTTGTTCTCATTTCGAGTTTCTTAGCGAATGTAGTGATGTCAAACAAACACAAGAATGTGCTTAGAATAGCTTCTTTCATTAGGAAATGAACATTCGAGTAATAATGAATAATTTTGTCGAGAAGAAACGAAACAAATAACTTAGAATAACCCCCCTCCCCCCTGGGCATGCTGAAAACAGAAAAAGTACATATCATGTGATTGCCAGAAACTTGTGCAAATTTGTCAACTCATCGGTAAATGTAAGTCTTTGACGAAACCAAATAATGTTAACAAGCGGGCACAACCTGACATTTTGCATAATAATTATTATTCCCTTCACACATGCCTAGTTCAATGATTGTCATTTATCACCTATGTAATTGTGTGATTATTGAAAAATCTTTAAATGTGATTTTTTTATAAAACATATTACACTCAGAAGAGTAAATTAGTTCATTCTAATCAAATTGAAAAAAAGGTTGCTTATTGAAAAATAATTCTTAAAGTGGAAAATAGATACATAAATTTTTACTATTACAACTAATTGTTTTCCAAGAGATAGAGCTAAGTGTTTGAGCACAAAATATTAAATAAATTGAATTATATGTTTTTACCTTTAAACAGAGAAGATATCTTTACAAGAATTTGTTTAATGTATTTATTGCTATTTACAAAAATATCCCATCTTTATTTATAGTTAATTTACAAATTAATGTGAATTAATAAATACAAGACACTATTACATCTAGTATACATTTATATTAGATATAAATAAATATATATAATCTACACTATAAATTTATTTTAATAGGAGATAGCAGGCGAGAGAGAGAGAGAGAGAGAGAGAGAGAGAGAGAGAGAGAGAGAGAGAGAGAGAGAGAGAGAGAGCTACATTGTTGTCGGTGAAGAACCTGTCTGCAATGAGCTCCGAGGAATATATGTCTTTAGCACTTCTTAATACTAAAACACTGTGCCAGACTAAGTGAAGTGCCTTTTTCAAGGCTACTTGGAAGGTTTGAACTGATTCCCCATTAAATACAAATATTACATTTCTACTTGAGGAAAAAAAAAACAAGCACTAGTATCCCACCTCTCCCTGGTCTTGTCTCCGGTAGAGGGGAGAGGATAGGAGGGCGTGGGCTTGGCGAAGGCGCACACCACAACAGAGGTGTAGGTACACTATAGGAACACTTCCCACAAAGGTTTCACTGCGATTTAGATTTAATTTTGTAATTACCCGTCCGCTCATTTCATGTCATTGTAATTTCCGACAACAAACGAAGCCATGGCAGACCCTGAGGCTGCCATGGACTCTGAGTCACAGTCCCTGTAGCGTCCAGCCAGCAAAGCAGAGCCTAGAGACGCGAGCGACAAAATACAGAATGAGACACAAAAACCAGCCCTTCAGGCCCCTCTGGTCACAACTGCGCCCCCTCAGAGCACAACAGCGTCACAAAATGGCACCGCGCAGCTGCCAGCTTCTAAGAAGATGCAAATAAAATCCTTCACGGTGTATACAAATAAAACAAACAACTACCCCGCCTTGAAAAGAGCACTCGATGTGCACATGACGATGTCATGGAGTGCTGTTTGCATTGGAGCAGACAGCATCCGTGTGCATACGATGACGATTACTGACTATGTCAATGCTGTCCGAACTGTTAAACAAATGGGATATGAGCACAACTTGCTCCTATAGGCTCAAGAAATCCCGGTTAAATTGTTTTTTTTCTGTCGTGTCCACACAGACACACCTATGGAATTCCTCCAGGAGGAATTTGCGGCAGCGAGAATGCCAGGTCAGAGGTGCTGGTTTATCCATGATCGCAATTGCCGTGCGATAAATAAACTCATGGCTGAACTGTCTTATGGCAAGAGACGCTGCGCCCTACCTGGCCCTGACAAACTTCGCAGGACTACAAATTGAAGTGGAAGAGTTCCATCACCCAATTGGGCCTTCACAGTACGGAAGGTGCCAACGATTTGGCCATGTGACTGGCGGGTGCAATTCGGCACCTAAATGCAGATACTGTGGTGGAGGTCACCTTACATCTGCCTTTAGTATTCAAAATTATCGCACACAAGTCAAATGCGCACAGTGCGAGGACAATCACTGTACAAATTACTATGGGTGTAAAAATTACAAGGCTGCTAAGTGGAGTAGACTGCCACTGTCGCATCAGCTCCGGTCAAAGCTGGCTATTCGTGAGAATGTGCGTATAAACGCATGGCAAAACACCCCGCCACCTCAGGGAAACAGCAGGCGCCACTCCAGCCTCCATGTAACATTTGTCTGCCACACTGGGCACAACAAGCGCGACCCCAGCATATCCCTACCTATAATAGGTATGGATATTTTGGGAACGAGGCAGAATTCCCGCCTCCCACGAATGATTACATTCCCCAGGATCCAAACAGGGGCTGGGGCAAAAAACCGAGTAAAATTATGAGGAAATACAGACAAAAATCCTCCCTTCCCCCCTCTTTGCGACATGACGATCGAAGCTCCAGCCGCGCCAGAGGCCTCTTCTACATGCACGGCCAATCAGGAGCCAGTTCAACGCCCATTGGGCGAGCAGGTTCGCGAAGTTCCTGTCCAAAGGAGGCGTGAAAATGGCCAAATGGTCAGATCGCGCCCTGACCCCATGGAGGCAACATCTGCACCTCTGCAGGTTCCTTTCATCATGGATGCCATTAAATCTGCATTCAACAGTGATGCCGAACTGTGCCAAACCCCCAACTAATGAATGAATTAATCCCTCTAGTGCAATTGATTGTCGTTTGGACAACTCCCAGACTTTCGCAGGAAGACAAATTTGCACAAACAATCACACTCCACCAAAAGATGGTCAACAGTATTGACCATGCAACTAAACAACTGTAATGCAGCTACACTAAATAATTCCGATCCACACATATACACAGTTTTCTACTGGAATGCGCATGACCTTAGTAACAAAAAGGACGAATTTATTGATTATTTGTCTCGGCATAAATTAAAAATCGCGGCAGTAAACAAGACACACTTTACACCAAATAATATATTCTCTCTTCCAGGCTATACCGTATACAGGCGGGGCAGGGCGCATAATGTAGGCAGAGGTGGTGGAGTTGCAATTTTTATACACCACTCAATCGTACACCATGAAATACTAATTTCCAGATTTTCTTACACTGGAAGCAGTGGAAATTGAACTTAAATGAGGCCAACAAAAAACAAACTGCTATCAATTTATGCCCCACTAGGGCGCTCTCTTACAGTAGCAGATCTTGACACATTAATTAATAATGCAGGCCCTGTAATACTAGCCTTTGGGGACATTAATGTGAAACATCCGTTTTGGCATTCGCGACCCAGAACTGCGAATGGTGCGCTATTGCAAAGGCATCAAATTAACCGAAATTATCAGGTTATGGCACCCTACGAGCCGACGTATAAGCTGACACAACGAAATCAACACCCTGATGTGCTTGATATCGTAATAAATAAACATTTTAGTACTGGCTTCGACCTCAGGGTAGAGCAGGATCTTTCTTTCGACCATTTCCTAGTACATATAGATTTCCACTCACTTAATGTTGACTCTATTGCCCCTAGAAAAATTAAAGACTATTCCCATGCGAATTGACCTGCATTTACAAATTATATTGACGAAAATTTACGGCAATTAGACACAGCTTCTATAACATCAACTACACTGATTGACACAGCAGTCTCAGTCCTTACTGAAACTATTCATAAAGGTATGGCAGAGCACATTCCAGAGAAAATAATCACAACAAAACTAGAAACTTTCCCAAAATGAATACGGTATATTATCACACAGACAAATCACTTAAGGCGCCAGTATACACGCCGCAGAGATTGCAGAATAAAGCCCCTCATAAATGAGCTGCAGGCAATGATCTCGGACGAAGTAGCCCTTTGGAGGTCTAGTGTATGGGATGCGAAAATCGCAAAATTAAATACAAACACGAATAATCTGCGGGGACTAACCAAGCGCCTATTAAACAAAACTGATAAATTTCCGCCCTTAACCACGACCACAGGGGTATCCTTCACCCCTGAAGCGAAGGCACAGGTCTTTGCCAATGTGCTGGAAAACACTTTTCAGCCAAATCAGGTACCCAGTGATATAAATTTTACCGCCCAAATTCTCCAGGAACTAAATCTTAAACAATGACAGCCCACAGAACACGAACCAGAATATACACAATTGCTAGTAATTAAACTTGCCATTCACAATATGAAGCCTAAAAAGGCACCTGGCGATGATGGCATACAAGTGATTGTATTAAAGAAACTCCCCGATCTAGCTCTTGAACATTTATCACTCTGTATGAATTCAATATTCAAGTTCGAATATTATCCCAATATATGGAAAAAAGCGAATGTAATTGTTTTTCACAAGCCAGGAGAAGACAAGAAACTGCCCCAGAATTATAGGCCAATCAGCCTACTCAACACACTTTCAAAGGAGTTTAATATATTATATTAAGGCGAATAAATTCTCACCTGGAATGTAATAACTTGATCCAAAAGGAGCAATTCGGCTTCCGATCGAAACACTCGACAACACACTAGCTTGTACGAGTTACGGAATACATTATTAATGCCTTTAACTTTAAAGATTATGTTGTTGCAGTATTCCTTGATATCGAAAAAGCCTTTTACCGTGTATACCACGAAGGTTTAACATATAAATTGTATGATATAAAACTCCCTGACTTCTATTTCAAATTGATAAGCAGCTATTTGGTGCACAGAAATTTCACTGTTTCATGCGAGGGTGCTAAATCTGGGGCAAAAACTATCTGTGCCGGAATGCCACAAGGCAGCATTTTAGGCCCTGTATTATTTCATATATACATAAATGACCTACCGAAACCTGATTATCGACTGGTGAAATTTGGGTGCCATGCGGACGATACAGTTATTTTCAGTCGCTCCAACAATCTCGAACTAGCAACCCAACGGTTACAAAATGTCCGAAATTCTTTTCAAAATTTTTCTACAAAGTGGCAGATAAAAATTAATGTCTGCAAAAGTGAAGCTATTGTCTTTACTCGCAGACAGTTACCCCAGGCGAATAATCGCCCCGAATTAACTCTTTTTGACGAACAAATTCCCCATAAAGATGTGGTGAAATACTTAGGCATCCATATGGATCGAAAGCTCACTTGGAAGGCGCATATAGTTGCAAAATGTGCCAGCGCCCAAGCCTGGCTATCCATACTGTATCCTATATTAAACCCACGAAGCGCTCTAACCTGAAACAAGGCTGTATTACTGTATACGATGCTAATATTTCCAATTATAACTTATGCTGCACCCACCTGGGCACATGCAGCTAAAATGCACTCAAGACTTCTCCAAATAATTCAAAATAAAAGTGTGTGAATAGCAGCAGATGTGCCCCGATACTGCCCTATTGCAAATCTGCATCGCTAGTTAAAAATTGAAAAACTGGATGAGCACTTTATGAAATTAGCACAAACATTTTACACTGATTGTGCAAACAGTGCAAATGTGAAAACATCCAGCCTCGAGGATCATGACCCCGAGGAAACTCAAAAAATATAAGTGGCTGAAAACATTTTGGCTCACAGACCTCCATAATCTCCTTAAATTACCCCAGTAATTCGCGTGATAATTCCCATAAATACATACAATGATGCGAAGCACTATGTGAACACAGAACAAGGCAAAGCAGGCTCTGTACAGCTTCTGGCTTGGAGATGGTCCTATGATTTATATTGCAAATTTGTCTTCTATGCTACACTACATGCGCACCCGAGTGTCAGCATCGCAGGATCCAACCTGAAGTTTCGGTCTGGTGTAGCTCTGTGCATTGGCCCTATACACCTACCTGATACCCAATATGGCGTCCTCCAGGCTGGCGATTATTTTATTTATACCTTTCATTACTCATTACTAATTCTTCGACACTACACTGGTCACACACAACACTGCCAACACTACACATAATACCACACTAGCTGCAGGCGAATTCTCACTGTAGGTAATGCCTTTTCATTACAAAGCACTACCACCCCCTTCCCCTTCCTAATTACTCTTAATTTTATGCCTGGAAACTAACACTTTTTTCTGCTTTCGGAGAGATGACTGGTATCTGCGGGCGGGTGACACAGTTCTGCCCCCCTCCTCCATGGCCATGCTACTGTGGTACGATCCTGGATACATTCCAGCAGCGGATCGACACATTTCATATCACCCTCATTAACCTCACAAAGTCTCTTAGCGAATTAACAACAACCCTACTTTCTCCAGCCCTAATCCAATAAAAGGAATTATTTTTTTCCTCCACGACTGTCGCATAGTTTTCTCCAGGCCCTCTCCTCTTTGCCTGATTTTCTATACCTCCTACTAGACCCTTCTTCTTTCGGGGTGTGTCCATGACTACAATTGCAGCCATGGCACCAGACTACCCTGCTCAGCCGCGATGCATGAGCCCATTCTCTTAATTAAACCCGACCTAAGGCGTAAAGGGCTTGCCCTGAGACACATCCCATTCTCCAACCATCTTAGCTACTAACATGCATGCCGGAGGGCACACAGAACTGTGGAGGTGCTTATGCTGGCATAGCGAGATTTGGGGGCTAGCCAGAAAAAAAAATACAAAGGATAATATATCCTTGTTGTTATTCAGACAATGAAGAGACTTACTAACCTGCCACTATAAGGTCGTTATTATTCAGTGCAGAATGAAGATTTCTTTCTTAAGTGTATATACATTTTCAGTTAGTTATGTATCAATATTTGTTCGAATTATGTGACCACTCTGTTTATCTATATTATGCAATAAATGTTCAGATTTTTATTCCTTAACATCTCGATTTCGACATTAATATGCATGTGTGTTGTTTGACTGGTAAGTTCTGGAGTTTAGATTCTTTGTTATTTTAAAAAGTTGGTAGGCATACTTACGTACCATTTTATTTGTTTTTTTCGAGATTAATTATATTTCTGGCTTCACAAACCTTGTTATTTAGGCCAGGCATATTTTTCACAGAATTGTAATAATAAAGCAAAAAAATATATAGTGCAGGGAGACATTTTATTACTACTGTAGTGAAATCACTTCTTTCTATGTTGGCAACATTGACAAGTAGGAAAATGTTTCTTTGCTACAATATGATTATAAGTAGCATCATATATTCATCCAGAGATAGCCCCAAATATGTTTCAGATGAATTATAAAATAATATTTATACAACTTTCCATTTTTTAATAATATAAAATATATTTACATGAATTTGATAAGTTAAGTAGTATTTTGTTCATTCCAACCAATTATATTGTTAGCAGTTCGTTTATAAAACATTGTATATATTAAATAAATCTCAAGTTATTTTTTATTACCCCTAAATATAAGTCAACGTATTTATGAAAATGGCACATCATCGCACCAGGTTCTGGTACTGGGAGGAAAGTCTCCCAAAGGCATAGCCTGTATCTCTACTCAATAAAGCAGGACAGTCATGAGAGCTTTTGCATTATAGGCACCACATCATGTTGTCGGTAAGTAGCAGCTAGTAAAATCTTGTTTTTAAGTTTAGTTTAAAGTTTATTTTATAAAAGTAAATCAATTTAATATTTAAACCCCCAGGGGGACAACATTAATTAAAGTTGTCTACATGGGACCTAAAATATTTATACATTTTAAATTTACTCAAATGTTGGGACATCAGTAAGTTTGAACTTTTATAATTAATGAGGTCCAATCGGGAACTTGCAAACATGAATATTTGTATTATTATTGTATTTTTCTTTCACTTTAAAATTACCCATGTGTCTGGACATCAGTACATTTGGATTTCAATAATACAAATATTTCATTTTTTAAAAGTCCCATGGGATCAATATTCATTATAAATGCCCAGACATACTGTGGTGTAAATATGTGGATAACTTAAATTGCGTAAAAACACTTTAATAACACAAATATTTTATGTTTACACTGTCCCACGTAGTCAATATTAATTATAAATGTCCAGACGTAATATAGTGTAGATATGTGAATAATTTTAATGTGTAAAAATATGTAGATAACTTAAATGTGTAAAAATGCTTCAATAATAAAAATATTGTGTGTGTGGTCAATATTGATTATAAACATCCAGACATACTGTGGTGTAAATACTCGGATAACTGGAATGTGTAAAAATAATTTAATAATACAAATATTTTATGTTTGCAAAGGTCTCGTGTGGTCAATATTGATTACAAATGTCCAGACATAATAAGGTACAAATATGCAGAATACTTTAATGTGTAAAAATACTTTAATAATACAAATATTTTATGTTTGCAAGGATGCACGTGGTCAATACTGATTATAAACATCCAGATATACAGTGATGCAAATACATGAATAATTTTAATCTGTAAAAATACTTCAATTTTACAAATATTTTATGTTTGCAAGTTCCCACTTCCTCTGTTTTAAAATTTGGTTTTAAAAATATTTTTTGTTTGCAAGGTCCCACTTACTCTGTTTTTCAATTTGGCTGTAACTGTCCATTATAGGAAGAAACGTCATAATGTGATGGAGCCCTCATAACCAACTAACAGCAGGGGCAACTGTGCAGCCATATGCCAGGAACATGAATCACAAGGGTTTTCTCACACAATACAAGAAAAACAACGGTGCAAAAAGTCATGAAGGTGACATGCATCTGCACCAGACATTTCAAGCGCAAGATGGTGACATTATTCAATGCAGAGGCGGTATGGGACATGCTTTTATGTTAGTTTTTTATTGCACAGTAACTAACACCAGTGATATTGTGGTATACTCTGATTGGTTGATAAACAATGTGAAGGGGGGTTAATTGTCGATTGTGGAGTACTATGGCAAAATCTAGAGGAACAAACAAACTTATCTACTGGGCCCTATACGTGTAATTAGTATTTAAGGTCGATCTTGTAAGACAAAGTATAAATATTAATAATGTATATAGGGACCCATGGTTAAGTATGTTTAGATCCACACAATTATGCCAGAATACTCCATCATCAATAATTCCCTCCCCCCAACTTACACTTTCAACAACCAATCAAATTGCAGTATTTCATTTCCCCTCCCTTCATGACCTTACAGTTTGGGTTATAGGGTGGCGAAATCTGGAAAAAAGACACTATCCAACAGTGAGAGATGAACGTCGAAACATCACTCTTGTTTCCAGAGCAGAATGAAAGGAGTAAGAATTGTAATGAAAAATGAACTTTGCAGAATAATAATATTTTATATATAATATATATAATTTATTATATATTATATACTGATACATAACATAATATATTATATCTTATAAAATATTAATATTTTATAAAGTTTAATATTATAAATACACCGACTCCTATCCGTCTGCTCTGGGATTATGAGTGATGTTCCTATGTTCATCTTTCACCATCGACTGATGTCCTTTTTACAGATTTTGCCACCCTATAGCCCAAACAGGAAGGAGGGAAAGAGAGAGGAAATGATGCAATGTGATAGGTTGTTGAACTTCGTAGTATGGTAATTCATTTCACTCACAACTTTTCTCGGAATTGAATAACAATAACTTTTCTCAGAATTTAACAATGGTAATTACAACACTCACACACTTGTAATATTTCTTGAAAGTAAACAACTGTTACAACACACACAATCACAATTTTCTCGAAAGTAAACAACTGTGATTACAACACACTTTTGTGCGACATCATAATTCAAGCTGATGATTGGATATGTTTCTTCCCCCCTAATCTACTGTCAACAACTAATCAGAGTACAGTATTTAATTTCCGCTCACTTCCCCTCCTCGTGGTTTGGCATATATGGTGTCAGAATCTGGAAAAAGGACGCCAGTCAATGATGATAGCTGAACGTGGAAGCATCACTCTTTCTCTCAGAGCAGAAGGAAAAGGGGTAAGTATAATAATAAATATTCATTTATATTAACTCATGCTCCAAGTAATGTAAACACTTGTATTATTTTTTATCGACCACTAATATATAACTAAAACAACTTATAGATATTTTTAAAAAGATAAACACTGGAGAACATCTTGCTTTGAATGCCCATTTACCATTATGAGGGTACTTGTGCCAGAATTGACATATTATCCGACACTGCATGGGTCATTGTGTCCAAAAAGTCTATGTATATCAGTATGTTAAGCTTGAGTAGTTTGCTTTGCACGCTATCATTTCGATGATGGTACTTGTACCAGATGTTGGTATTAGTAATCCACCTCTACAAAGAGTGTTGGTATCAAAAATCTAGGTATATTAGCACATTAAGCTCGAATCAATATTTGGCTATCTTTGGCTTGAGTTTTGAAATATATATAAAAAATGTTTATTATAAAAGATCAATTAATGTGATAAAGAAATCATGTACATTATTTATGTTGCTAGGTGTAAGGCCAACAAATAAATGCGTGTGTATGTGTGCGAACAGAAATCTGCCAATGACTAGCCACTCAGTGGCAAGAATATACAGGGAATTGGAATATTATATCAAATTATTATTTTTTATTTACAAAAACAATATATTTTTGGAAGAGACAATATAATTGTGTAGTTTCTATCACATTTATGAAAATGTTTGTCCAGTTTGTTGCAAACTTCCTGGTAATAATCATTAAATTTGGTTTCGGGAAACACTGTTTTATATTTTCTTACCACTTTTGCATAAATTACTTTAGTTACAATTCTCACAATTTTTTGTTGGCCACATGTACCTTTACGGTCGAAAAGAATTTCGAAGTGATGTGTGAATTCAGCACGCATTCTTGATATTTTGCATCGAAGTACGAGAGCTTGGTCATAGAAACTGGCATGTTCATTTTGTAAAAAAAAAAACAAGTTGATGTTTAACATCGTATTGAGAAGGTGAATTCCCAAAATATCTATTCCTGGTGTAAATTTCGAGTACACATCTAGTCAATAATATGCCGCCCAATAGAGGGGTTGCTTAACTGTGATTACCAAGTTCCACCTTGTCAAGTAAGCGATCGACTAGCAGGTTATTGGGATTGAACAGAATGCATTAGAAAGTTTTCATGATGGGAAGTAGTCGACCCACCATGGCCATGTCCATGGCCGAAAGCTTTTTCTGTCTGGTGATTATAGATTTAGCAGTTATTGGTAATTCGACCAACTTGTTTGAGTACATGAATCTTGTGGGCATACACCCCATGTTACAAAACACTTTTAAGCAGCTGGCATTGAACGAGTCCAACTCGTCGATGCATACACACGTGTTGTGACTCAAGGCAAATGATAGGGGATCATGATCATTGTGTGGGATCATTGCCAAATTAAATGCGAGATTGTTCGGTATACCCGTGTTGTGTAGCTTCAAAAGAATATATGAAAATATGCTTTTTCCTGCATCATTCTTACCATAGAGTATCAGAGAATTCCAAAACTGATTATCTCGAGAATTTTAAGATGACAAACTTTATTAGAGTGATTATCAAATCCATTTTAAATTCGCCATATGAAACCATGGATGCAAATCCAATACACACAGAATCCAAGTACTCGGTGAGTAACAACTCATCTTGGGATGGTGTTTTGTACTCTCTTGGGTAGACGTTCAAGTGTTTGTACTGATCGTAAAGTTCTTTGAGATTGTGCCACTCAATATTTGGCTCAATGTGAATAGGGAGGTGAACTCTTGAATTTTTTTGCAAAATGATCACAATAAATTAGCAAAGGTCATTTACATGATTCATGTACACGGGTTCACCAACGTGTCCGATAACGAGATGTTTCATATCATCCTAAATTTCAAAGCAATTTTCACATAAATATACAAAAAAGATTCATTCTCATAGGAATTGTGAAACCTCATTGCAACAGCCATAAAAAGATGATGAACACATTACATACGAATCCATCCTTGAACTTGGTCAGCTCGATTGAAGATTCAACCTGCCCTTCATCTTCAAACTTAAAGTTTTGCAGCACAAATCCAAAATTATCCTCATTAAATGGGCTTGTTTTCATCACCCATTGCGGACATTGAACTTGACAATGGCGATATTTGAATACTGGACTCGGCATGATCTGGCTGTGACAACACAGCATATATCTGCAAGAAATCTGTAGCATATGATATATATAGTATTTATATAATATATAGTATATAGTTTTTATATAATATATATTATATAGCATATATACTATAGTAAATATTATACCTATTCCTTATTCCTCTTCTGCTTTAGGAGGCAGGTTGATGTGTCTCTTCATCTCTTGCCATCGACTGAAATCATTTTTCATATCTCGCTGCCATATAGGCTAAATTGGAAGGAGTTGAAAGGAGGGGAAGTGAAATGCTTCATCATGATTGTTAGTTGAAACTAGGAGTGGGGAATCAACAACCAATCAGAGTACACCATTTCCCATGACCTAACTGCCCTGTATTTCAGTTTGCCTACATGGCCGAGGAATCTGGAAAAAAGACATCAGTCGATGGTGAGAGATGGACGGAGACACATCAACTGTCCTCCTAGAGCAGAATAGGAGAAAGGAATAGGTATAGTATATGCTATACAGTATATTGTATATTATAAATATAATTGAATGTATATAATATTATAAATATTATAATAATACACAATATAAATATATATACAATATAATCTGTAATATATAGATTGAATATATTACATAGTTTATATTATACTTATTCCTTATTCCTTTTCAGCTCTAGGAGGGACATTGATGTGTGTCTGTCCATCTCTTGCTGTCGACTAATGTATTTTTTTCAGATCTTGCTGCCATATAGGCTAAACTGGAAGGAGGAACAGAGAGGGGAACAGAAATGCTACAACGTGATTGGTTTTTTAAATTAGGAGTTGGGGGAATCAACAACCGATCAGAGTAAACCATTTACCCTCCGCTCCCTGTAACAACGTTTAATTTGCCTATATGGCCAAGAAATCTGGAGAAAAGACATCAGTCGATGGCGGTAGGAGTACAGACACATCAACCTTCATTTTAGAGCAGAAGAGGAGTAAGTAATAAGTATAATATATAATAAATAGTATATATTATTTTGTATATGTATTATATCATATTATTTATATATACTACATATAATAAATAGTATGTTGTATATACATGTAGTAAATATTCCTTATAGGAATAAGGAATAAGTATAATATATACTATATAGTGTATACTATATAGTATATACTATAAAGTATATACTCTATAGTAGATATTATATAGTATATACAATATATTGTATACTTTATTGTATGGCATAAATAAAATAGTATATAGTGTGTAATATATACAGTATATATAATATATACTATATAGTATATTGTATATATTATATAATATATAGTATATAGTTTATATTATATATCATACTTATTCCTTATTCCTCTTCTGCTCTAGGAGGAAGGTCGATGTGTCTCTCTCCATCTCTCGCCATTGACTGACTTGTTTTTTCCATATCTCGCCGGTGTATAGGCTAAACTGGAGGGTAAAGAATGGGAAGTGGAATGCTGCAATTTGATTGGTTGTTTAAATTTTTAGGGGGGGGGGGGTGTTAATATCGATTGCAATATACACTTTTAAATTTTCTTGGAATAGCACTGAAACAATTACTACCCACACCTGCAAGTATTTCTCAGAATGGCACCGAAGCAATTGTAATTCATACTTGTAGGTTTTCTCTGAACCGCATCGATGTGATTTCAACAAATATTCATAGGTTTTCTCGGATCTGCAATGACACGATTGCAACACGCAGCAATTGAAACTCTGGAATAGGAGGAAGCTTGATGTTACTCTGTCCATCTCTTGCTGTCGATTGGCATCCATTTTTTAGATTTCTCTGCCATATAGGCAAACTTAAAGGAGGGTAAGGGAGGGAAAATGAAAGTGTTCTCTGATTGGTTGTTGAAAATTAGAGTCTATGTTGGCGAGAAGGGGGGGATATCGAATGTGGAACATTCTGATTAGTTGTTGAATACAGTGGTGAGGGGAATGAGCAAGTAACAAATTTCAACTATGAATAGGTTTGTTTGGCTCCAAGAAAAAACTTACCAACGTGTGTTGCAATATCCAACCCTCCCCCATCTCTATTCAATAACCAATCAGATTATACAATTTTATTTCCCCTCCCTTCCACTCATTTTGGTCATGATGTCACACTCGTTCGTCGACTGTGGTTATGACATCACACTAGTTCGTCATCTTTGGTTATGACGTCAAACGAGGTGGCTTTTGTGCCACCTCGGCACCCTCGTTCGTCAAATTAGATTATGATGTTACACTCATTCGTCGACTTGGATTATGACATTTTAGGACATCTTCACATCATTTTAGGCCACTGTCATAACATTGTAGGTTGTAATTGCATTAAATTACGGCTAACATAATTAACTTCACATTGTTTTAGGTGACCATCACATTAGACTGATGCTGACATCAGGTTTGCACCTTATAATAATAATGAAATAAACAATAATTGAAAAATACTTTTTCAAATTTTATTAGAAAACATTTAAAAAAACAGTTAACATTTATATAAAACATTCCAATAATTGAAAATATATACTTTTATTTTACTACAAAACATCTCAAACACAGTAAACACTGATCTAAATCATTCCCAATTGTAGAAGTATTTATATGTCAGTGGAGTGTTCCTTCTTTTGTTCTCGACGGTCATCACATCAATTTTGGAAGCTACATGTGAAACAAATATTTGGAATTTGGACACGAAAATATTGTTTATGGCTTCGGCAAGTTTTTGTTTTCGATCACTATCCAAAACATATCATTACACCATAATCGGTATCCTCTGTAAGTTTAACACTTACATAATAAAACAAAAATTCATCTAGACACGACATTTTCCTACAGGTTTGCGAGTCGAGAGCTTGAAAGTGAGATTTACCATCCAGTGGATCCGAAACATCCTTTACCTCGTTTGCTTGGAGCCAAAACTAAATCCCGACTATTGACACTGCTTGGATCAGTTGTTTAGTTATGCTGAAGAATATTGTTTAATCGACTTTTATATTGCATCAATTTCTAGTTTTTTATTTTAATTTTACAAGGGGTTTTTTTTTTTAGTTTTACTAATGCTAACTTTTTGTATCATTTTATTCGACCAAACTTTTTCATTTGACAAGCTTTATACCTTATAAAAATATACAGTAATTGAAAAAATATTTTATTTTATTACAAAACATTCCAAATACAGTATTACTGTATTTTCACACCCATAACTAATGGCAGGACATTCTTTCTTCCCATTTACATGTCTATAGAGTGTATTTTTCTTCACTCTCGGCAGTCATAGCAGTAATCTTGGAAGCTACATGTGGAACAAACCTTTGGAATTCGGACATGAAAATATCGCTTATGGTTTGGGCCACTTTTTTCTATCTTTATCCAGGTAATTTTCTATCTCTCGTATGGTTTGTTTCATTCAATGCTGTCTTTGATTGTAGGAAACGATGATAATTCAATTGTAGTTGCAAATAAAAATGTTGCGTTTTTGGTTATTGTTTCTTCAGACGGGTATCCCATTTTCATACTTGTGTATCCCCACGAACAAACCAAAAAATGCAAATCGCTAATATCGACAAACTTCTTTTCTTCATCAACCACAATGCTTTTCTTGGGAATATCGAAATTCCTTTGTAATGTGTGTTTGCAGCCACAGCTGCTCCATTTTTTTAAATTTCAAACCTAGATCGTTGAACAAATGGGTATAGCTGATAGTCAGAATTTCAAAACATTTTTCATATCCAAAATTTTCATATAGTTTTCCTAATCATCCACTCCTATGTATAACCTATGTCCGAAACATACCATTGCATCATAATAGGTATCTGCTGTAGGTCTGAAAAACACCATTGCATTATAATTGGTATCCTCTGCAAGTTTAACAATTATATAATCAAACAAAATACATTCATACTCGACATTTTCCTATGGGTTTGCGAGTCGAAAGCTTGACGGTGAGATTTACTGTCCATTAGATTCAAAACATCCTTCACCATGTTTGCTCGGAGCCAAGGCTAACTCGCAACTTTCGAAAATAACAGGTTGTGTCTATGGAAGAATTAATGCGGTCTCCTTTGTTGGCAGTCAATTCATTCGGCGAAACGTTCCAGACTCAGACGTGTAGTTCTCAGCGATAATCGGGTTCGCACACTCCTGTGTAAAGTTGAAGTCCTTGTTTTCCAATCGTTGTACGAGGAATCATGTACCCAAAATGACCAGCGGGATACAGTAATCAAAGACCTGGAGGTAGTGCACGTCATTCTCCCAGAGCTAACGTGATATCTGTGATGGTGTATAAATCACAAGCTGCTGATTCCAGAGTTGAATATTTTGGAGCTCTTGCTTCTGGATGAATCTTCCCATAACACAGAGCAGTGGACCATTATAAGGTAATACTTGGATCGGTAGTTTATCCATAATAAACTTAGTTACTCGACGTATTATTATATATACAAAATTTCTAGCGTTGCTTTTTTTCATTTTTATTCATAAACTTTTTTAATTTGTTTCTATTCATTGACTTGTGTGTTTCAGTCGACCAACATTTGCTCGTTTTAGTAAGTCGAATTATGAACTGGGTTCATGGAAATGTCGTGAATAAAAGCATCGTCGAAATTGATAAACTCTGTGTACACCATCTTCTCGATCGAGCAACAACATACACTTGTTGCCCCCCCCCCCCCCTAACATCAAATTCGCAGCATCGACCATTAAAATGATTATACTTTGATCTTAGTTTATCCTTGATAATGTTGGTGATGTTGATGCTGCTGCCCACGTAATCGTACACCTTAAATCCTTCAATTTCAGCAAAAAAATGGCAATTTTTTTGCTTTGTTTTCTTAGGTTTTGTAACTATCGATTTGACGCTGTATGAAATACCAACCGGTAATGACTTGATTTATCAAACGGTCGACTTGTTTTTTGTTTTAATTTTTGAATGCAGACATTCGTAAGGTAGATTTGAACACGTCTTTTGCCTCCTGTTTGCGATCGAAATGGTACACACCGATACAATTTAGCTTACACGGAGCTTTGGGACGTGGTAAAATCAAGGGAGCCACAGTTTTGACCAGTATTCTGTTGTTGGTGTGTAAAATGTTGGCAATCTTTCAATTCTTGTTCCTAAGCACATTGATGTCCCTGTTCCTCTTTATTTTTCATGTTCGAGTGCGAGTAATCGTTCCTGTTCTGCTTTCCGATGTTCCTGTTCGGCCTTCTTCCTTATTATAAAGGCATGTGATGAAAAAAATATATAACAAAATGTTCTTTAAAAAAATTTTAATTTTTGATTTGTAAAAAAATATTTTTATTGTCATCTTAGGGTTGTGTGACATCATAACCCAAGTCGACGGATATAGGATTAATCCTATGAATGAGTGTGACGTCATTACCCAAGTCGACAAACAAATGTAATGCCATAACCCAAGTCGATGAAACATTGCGAGAATATTTTATGTTGATTAGTTGGTCGAAAATCGTAATGTTAAAAAAAAATCAAGCAATATTTGCAGATTTTATTTGTTACTAAACTAAGGGACATATTAAAAATATATTTAGATAGTGTAGATGACTCAATCACACTTTGTCGCCAAAATTTAAAAAAAAAATGACAATCTATCGGAATGGCGAACCTATGCATTCCACCCACTCATTGATGCATTCACACCCAGCCATCGACGCATTAACATAAATCATATTGCACTGTTTCAGATTCCCTTCCTTTCCACACCTTTCAGTTTGCCTATATAGGAACGAAATCTGCAAAAAAGACCAATTATAACCAGACACATACAGACAAGTTTATTTTTCTTGGAAACAAACAGAATTTTCTATTATTAAAATTGGGATATGAAATGGTGTAATATTATTGGTTGTCAAATAGAGTGGTAGGGAGGAATCAACAACAAATCAGAGTGCACTATTTCATTTCCCCTCCCTTCCCTCTACGAAGTTTGCCTATATGGCAGAGAAATCTGGAAAAAGGACTTCAGCCGATGGCAAGAGCTGGACAGAAAGACATAAACCTTCCTCCTCTCCAGAGCAAAAGAAATAAGGCAATTTTAATAATAGTTAATATACTATATATATATAGTATATATTATATTATATATATTATATAATTTAGTATATATAATATATAGTATATATTATATATAAATATATACTATATATAGTACATAGTATATATAATATATGCTATATATAATATATACCTTATATATCTGGAAAACAGACGTCAGTCGATGGCAAGAGCTGGACAGAATAACATCAACCTTCCTCCTCTCCAGAACAGAAGAGAAATAAATAAATAAATATATGTATATATATAATTGGTTGTTGAAATTGTGAGTGGGGGGAATTCAACTTAATTTATCTCACAAGGAGTGGGGGGTAGTGTACAGTTTATACAAGTTTGTTTAGTTCGGAGAAAATGTGGAAATGTTTGTCTGCTCCTTATAAGAGTAATTAATATTCAAAATTCGGCTTGTAAATGTGAAGTGAATAATAATGTAACTTTGGACGAGTTGTGTTACCCTTGTTTAGTTCTGCGAGACTTTACAAGAGTGTGTCGTAATTAGCCGCGGAGGGGATGTCAATGACGACACACACTGACAAAATTTCGTGGAACTTAACAATAAAATATGCTTTTTTTTCTCGATATTTTTTTAATTTAATGTACATGATGATTTGTTTATTTTATATGCAACATATTTTGTAACAACTGTCAAATTCCATTCGTCGTTGTCATCTCCATCAAGACCATCGTTATCATTGTTGATAGTACCAACATTCCCATCATAACCATTGCTGATTTTGCCACCACCATCATCGTTGTTGGTATCATCGCCATAACAACCAAGTCACTTTGTGAAGAATGACAATTGTAGAGCACTCGAATGTTTTCTCTACTTATAAAAATCCAAGGCATTATGAAAAATATATATATATATTTTTTGTTACTGCAAAACTAAAAAAACTAAACTATAAATACCCAAACACAGATTCTTACTATACCAAGTCCAAGTAGTCTATTGATGATTTGCACTGTCGAATACTGCTTGGGTGTTATATAATCAAATAAGTAATCAATTTCGCATCTGTTGGTATTTAGCATTTTTCACAGAGTCGAGGGTTTAAAGTTTATAGTTTTTTCTCAAACCTTTGTCCCTCCCATTTTTCATCAATTTCCACTACTCGAGTCTGTAGGTTTTATTGGATTTTTCTTTCGGGAGTAGAATTGCTTGTTTTCCACTATAATTCGCCATCATTGTATTGTAGGGTAAAATTAGCAAATATCGAACATCTCCCATCTTGGTCCATTTGACACAACATCATCCAAAAGATAAATTGTATCAAGTATCGAAACATTAGAATTATTTTTATTTCTCTTCACGTATTCAATCAATATCAATGAAAATTATCGCCGTGGTTTTTCGCGTTCGCCGATGGATGTTTTAGTGTCGCAGACGTTGAAAAAAAAATCGAAAATAGGCATTGGGTGTTTGCCAACTTGATTTTCACACGACTTTCTTTACCTTCGGCAAAATTATAAATATCAAATACATTTTACGCCATTATTGCGCATTAAAAAACAAATTTCGTGGGAAAATTACCTACTTGGTTGACTTTTCGGAACCATTTCTTAAACTGGGGATGTGCTGTTATGGAAACATAACTCAATTAACAAACATCCAGCTGATTTTCGATGCAGATTCGTCAGGGTCACCTATAGAAGGACTGGCTATCGCCTCGGATGTTACATTCATGGTCGATGCCCCAGGATACGATGAGCGCTATGATACCGGTACCAGATGCTTTTCTTCAACACCATCAATTCGCATCACGGGTCGATTCACCAAACTATGTGAGTGAATGAGTCTAATAAGATGGAATGAGAAGGAAAAGATGAGGCAACCTCAACTTTGCCTCATGTGGTTCTTGAGGAAATCTAGAGAATGCCTCAACTTTGCCTCAAGATTATCCCATGATAAAATGAAAAATTACAGGACAAATTTGAAAACAAAGTTTGCCTCAAGATTACACCAACATTTTTGCTTCATTACCCTCAACTGTGTCTCATGATTTTTTTTCTTTCTGCACTTGATAAAAAAATAAAAAACCAACAAAATACAGTATTTAAGCCTTTTTTTTCGGGCGAAATACACATACAATAAAAATAAGAATAAAAATAAATTTATTATATAAGTATTTGTTTCTCAGGTGAAACCTACATACACAATAAAATGAAGTTCCGAGTGCCGGACATTACCCTGGAATGAGCAAAAAAATAAAACTGGCCAATTGTTAGCACAAAACAAATGAGGTGTATCCTCATCAGTTGGTGGTTTAGAAAAAATTTAAAAAAATCGTGCTTTAGTGGAGGTGTAAAACAATATTGGTATTTATATCGTACAAACAAAATTTCGATACATTTCCTGTCGGTCGAATGTCAGGGCCATGGAACAATTAAAAAACAATTCCGATGATTCTGTTTTGTTATTCCCAACTAAAAAATACACACGAAGGAATCAATTTCCAAGTATAAAAACATTCTCGAAACTGACTAAAAGTCTGAAGTGGTCATCCTGTTCATGATGATTGGGAATCACCAGTACATCTCGAAAAAAAATTCCATTCCATTCTGTATTCGTTTGATTCCCTGATTGCATCGTTTCCAGAATCCCATAAAAATCGTACCACGATTTAATAGATCAGATAAAGACGTGGCAGTACAGTCATTTTTATGCCAATTAGAAGAAAATATATACATTTTTACTCTTGTTAGAATCGTGTTAGAATTCGATGAGTCGTGCACTGTTGACGAACAAGCTATTTACGCCTTGGATGAGCAAATTTTTCGCTGCATTAAGCAAACATTTGTGGAGATTCGAAAGATTTTTGACATTCCATTTTGTAATGGGTCGATAAAGATAATGTTGCAAGGTAGCAGGAGCCAGACGTGCCGAAATTTACTGTCACCGTGAATAAAATGTTTGTGTAGTCAAATCGTTTTACGAACCGATCTACGACCAAACGAGGTCATTGTTCCTCACACATGGATTAGATCGCTATGCATCGACCTGAACGTCTCTCGAATCGTCCTCTTTGACCTGACCAACCTTGTGGGTGGACAAAAGGATAAATTCATCAATCTGGGGTGGGATAGTCATTTTAATCAAACGAGATCCAGTGATACATCCCGCCTCAATCGTCATCATCGATCGAGTGGCTTTGCGATGACAGATTTACTGTTTGTCTCGCCGTTGATCCTGAAGAAGCAGAATGCCGACATCGACGGAGATACTGAATTATTGTACGTGGTTTCGGATGCGGTCGCCGTCAAGGAAGTGATAATCAACATGTCTCCCATTTACAGTATTTACATTCCTTTTAATAAACTGAGGTTGAAATATACCAAAGCTCACATTCCGTACATGCATAAATTAAGCTTACCCAAAAGACACGAGTGTCACCAATTATACAAATTGTTTCGCAACATTCACACACTGGAATGGTTCGATGACAATACGAATCGCGAAGCATTAGACAAACTGATTGTCGATGTGCCCCACATTTACGACTTGGTCGAACCAACGGCTGATATTTTAGAAAATTTTTGTCTCTTTACTTATTTCAAATATGGCTCGAGGAAAACACAATTTCTTTTGCGAGGTGAACCAGAAAACTTACGAGTTGGAAAATGCCATCATTAACGATTTTCACGACAAATCGCTCCCATTTCTCTACTCGTTAAAATCACCGAGTTTATTGGACGGAAATTTAATTCGCATAGTTTTGAGCGGCGCTAAAGGAAACATCCAGCACTACCTGGGCATCGTGGATAAATTAGTTTCGTACGATGGTACGCTCGAATTTAAAGATGCAATCAATTCCTCGAAACTTCCCGTGAACGAAATCGCGGCCGAAATTGATAAGTAAATGTACAAAAAGGGTATAAATGCGCACATGGTTCCCCAACACCGTCATAATTCGTTTATCTCGGCCGTCGAATGGAATGGATTAGCTTTGAGAGATGATGGTATGTATTTAAATGAGAAACGAATTTGAAATAAATCAAACATTTTGTTATTTCCCAGGCAACGATTCACCGAATCATTCATCCAATACTTTGTGCATACGTTGTGAATTGTTTTCATATATATATATATATTATATATATATATATATATGGATACTCACCGAAAAAAAGGTGGGCGGAATAGAGAGAGGAGGAAAATAATTATGGTTTATTTCAAGTATGCTTTTCACGAACATGGGCAACGGCCCTCCAATGCCGTGCAATCTGCGTTTATGGGATTGCGAACAGCGTGTTTCAAAGAGATGGGTATCGTGGAATACATAGATTCGAGGTATCCCGAATATAATTTGTTTGAATCGCGGTTGGTAACGTACTAGTTTTGTCCCAAGGCGATGAAACAACGACCGAAACAACTTAGCCAAGCTGGTTTCTTTTACACGGGGGACAACGATACAGTTATTTGCTTTTATTGCAGCTGTAAATATTATCACTGGAAGGAAGAAGATGATCCTTGGGTAGAACATGTTTATAATTACTCGATGATTGAATGTCTGTATGTT
The DNA here is from genome assembly GCA_029891345.1 of Dryococelus australis. Lineage (NCBI taxonomy): Eukaryota > Metazoa > Arthropoda > Insecta > Phasmatodea > Phasmatidae > Dryococelus > Dryococelus australis. The sequence continues at coordinate 178,181,314 of CM056995.1, read as the reverse complement.
AACAGATGATGATGTCGATGTTGATGCCATATCTCAACTTTTGCAAAACAACAAAGAACAACATGCCTATCCTGAGTACAATATGTGTGAAGCACGAATAAAACGTTTAAAATACAACAATGGCCTCCATCTCTAGTGCAACACCCGACACTGCTAAGTAATGCCAGGTTCTTTTACACAAGTTTCGGTGATCGAGTGACTTGTTTTCATTGCGGTAAAAACATTATACATTTGCAAGATGAAGACTATCCTTTGATAGAACATGGTATTTGGTATCCCGAATTTAAATTTTTCCTTTTGGTAAAAGGAAAGGGTTTCATCAACAAAATTCGAGCGGAAAGAATTCGACGGTTCCAGCAAAAAGAGAATGAGGGGATGGCAAATTCTGCAAACAACGATTTGGAGAAATGTGTGGGAACCACTGCTGCCACAGCAGTGGCGATAACGAAGATGAACAACAAAATCCATTTGTTACCAAAGAGAATTGAAGGTGGCTTTTCTGCCTTGTGGTCATTGGATTTCTTGTATGGAATGCCTATTTACACATTCCAAATGTGCAATATGTCATTAAAAATCATTGCTGTAAGTAAAATATTCATATTGTAAATAAACATGTATTAAAAAAACAATTGTTTTTATTTATGCATTTATTTTTGCCAATTCATTTGATACAATTATTTTTTTCACAAACACAACTTATTCATCAAACAGGAAAGCAAACCAAGCAAACAAGAAATTTGATTAGAAGTGTAGTTTTCTAAGTCGAACCCATTGGTGATTTCAAACGTGTTTCTTCTCTTGAAAAATGATGTCGTAAATGGAATGTCCGCGGCGAGACACCATTTAATTTCGACTTTGCAACCCAAAATGGAAAATTTATGCGGGAACCTTTTGTGTATGAGAAGTAAACGTTCGGCACAAAGTTGTAAGACGGGCAACACATTTTGTTTGAGAGTACGCGGTCGGTGTGTTGGCCTTTCTAATCGAATAACAACCCATACACATACTGCGAGTATGGAGAGCGGTCTAAAAACACATCACTTTATTTCAGCGTTTTTATTTAGCACATTAGTTCTTTTCCAAGTCGATGCTATACATCGATTGGAGTAGGTTATTCTCGTTCTTGTTCTTGTGTGGGGTATATTCCACCAGAAACTGGAGAAAATCAAACTATCGAGTAGACACTGTAGTATTCCCTACACCCTAAGTGCCTTCGAGAAAAACAACTTGTTTTTGTCGGGCAAAAACTTGCAAAGGGATAAACATCAAGCTACTGCAAGTCAAACAAAAGAGCATCGTGATGATTGTAGACATCATTTCATTCCCGAATATGAAATGTGCATTGAGTTGTAAAATTAATAATTCCAAACAGCCGACGCATAATCCAATAAAATAGATTGGAGACAGTAACTGTCTTCGCCAAGCAATCAATGTAAGGGCTTGAATGATCGAACCTAAATTGATTGTCAGTCCTGCTATGATGACGAAAATGTTGTTGAGATATTCTTTGCATAAAAATCTTTTGATGATTACCATCAATATCGAAGCAATCAGCCACATGATATACGATGCAGTGAAACAGTTTTCTAGAACATCTTCTCTTTCCGACATGGTTGACGATGATCTTTTGATGAGTTGGAGGATATTATATATATATATATATATATATATATATATATATATATATATATATATATACATGTGTGTATATATGTGTGTGTATATATACACACACACGAGTGTTGAAAAAAAAACGAAAATAAAAAAACTTCTACGAATAAAAAAAAACAAATTTTTATAGCAAGGGATTTCATTTTGTTTTCCCCAGTCTCAAATCAGTGTTCTGTGAGTGAAGAGAGTGCAATGTAGGCGAATAAATTTCGCAGGAAAGAACGTACAAATGTTCAGAGTTCCTCACGGTCGCTGCCTGAAAAGACGATTAAATTTGAAGATAAACTCTGCTAAACGAGGGTGAGTTGGAATCATACATTTTTATTAAAATTCATTGGTTATCAAGTTCCGATCGGTGATATTCTGATTAATTCCACCAAGCTTTTCGTTGTCCACAATTTTCGAAAAGGATACGCGTATAATGTAAATTTCTAAATAGCATATTAACTGACAAAGGAAAGGTTTGTACATTAACCGACAAGTGAATTTGAGATTGAATTTTACAACTTGATGAATCATCGTCTCTCTAAAGCGTTAATGTCCAAGGGATTGGATCCGATCTTGACGGAACAATTTCTCACGCGGTTGACGACCATGTACGAAAATCAATGCGATGGCGAAAACTTGATACAGAAAATATGGCAGAGTTTAGATGCGAAACAGGTCGACGAGGGGACGATCCGATCGTGCGAAGCTACGATTGTTGGATATGTTCGATTCTTGACGCATCCACCGCAAACCCCGCGAGATTTGGACGAAATCGCCGACAAGTTTGCAAACATGGATGAAACCTGGGTTCGGATGATCAACCAGTATTACTTACTGTCCGACACTGACCCTAGTTCGTTTCTAAACATCGTCGTCGCCAATTACTGGAGCCGAGGAAACAGAGAGAGCTCAACATTAAACATTCAAACATGATAATTTCTGGCGATACTAACGGAGTTAAACTGTTTGACTGGATGACCGACGATTTGGTTTTCACACGTAATGCGATGTATTTAAACGCAACTGCTTTGTACACGTGTTTCAAGAACCGAGTGTGTATATGCAACAACTTGTTTGACAAATTCCTCCATCGGCAATTTGTCATGGCCTACGAGTTGGACTCGAAACGTCCTTCGAGTTCGGTCTCGGTGGTGATTTACGTAGACGAAGACTGCAATTATGCATTACTCGAAAAAATGTCCGAGATGCGAACAAAATTCGAGGCCAACGAGATATCCTGAATCGGAAAAGACAACGACTGTAAAGAGGTTGAGATCGCGCCGCGTAATGTATAATTATAAACACGGCAGTGTTAAGGATGTGTATGCTGTCGTTTTGGAAAATGCATCATTGGACATTTTTCGAAATATTCAACTTCGGTTCTCTGTTGTCGCAACTACTTTCTTCAGTGACCAATCTTTTTTCTACGTTCATTTTTACGTACGGAATTTTCTCGAGTCGAGATTCTACAAGATCCTACACAAATGGTTGGAAATCCCATCCATGTTGCTCGATCCGAAATCGGTCTGGGCCAAACGACCACAGGCTCAGTTGATATACACGATCAACACAAAACTCTTGTATTCGCACGAAGATTTGTACTTGTACAATCACCTAGCTTTGCTCTTTGTGCAGAATTACAACAAGATTATTTCCCTTCCAAAATATTTACACGAAGATACGTTTTTCATCGTTACCTTTATCAGATTGTTGAAAAAATACATGTTTTACGAAATTATATTTAAAAAAAAACTAATTTATCTCACATATATTTGAATATTCCGGGGTCTCTGGTGAACGTCATAAGCGAAAGTGGAATTAAATCCATGGCAAATGCGAGTATAACCAATCGAGAGTTTCAGACGACAAATGCATTGGGTTTGGCCACGATATTAAATATGCCCATTTTCAGCAGAATCCATAGAAATTAAGTAATGAATATGTGTATATAAGAATGTTAAAAAAAAAAAAGTGATTTAAAAAACTACATTGTATTTTATTTCTATGCGTGGCAACCAACAGTGCATTTTGATCACCCTTACTATCCAAATCCAATAATACAGAGCTATAATTTTTATACTTTAAATCAGAAAAATTCGACATCTTTTATTCGTCAAGAGGGGGATACAAACTCGTACGTCGGTTATACAATTGAAGGTGTTGTTAACGAAGGATTGTATTGGGAAAACAACCGCACCAACAGAGACCTTTTACGTCGTCACTTTTGTCAGATTGTTGTAAACATACATGTATTACTAAATTACAGAGGAAATTGAGAAATGAATATATATATATATATATATATATATATATATATATATATATAAGAACATCGGAAAAAAAATGATTTAAAAAAACTACCTTGTATTTTATTTCTATGCACAATAACCAACCGTGTCTTTTCATTATCGTTACTACCCGAATCTAACAATACAGAATTTTATGAGTTTTCTAGTTTAAATCAGAAAAATTCAACACTGATAGAAGGAAATGAGGAAAGTGATTATAGTGATGATTTATTGGGGTGAGACGCGGATACAAACTCGTACAATTCTATTGAACGTGAAAATTTTTCAAATTCTATCATTAAACCAAGTGTCGGTGATACCACTGATGATGATGTAACTGAAGGAGCTGCCAGTATTGTTACTCGAAACGAGACTAGAGATAATGGAATTATCGGTTAAAATGGAAGAGGTTATTAGGAAAACAACTACACTGACAATAAAACAAACAGATTCAGATGCAAATTATGCTTCCCCATGGTTTATCGACAGTTTTGGTCCTAATATGATGCCAAAAATGGAAGCACATAAAAAGACGATCGAAAAAATTGTAGAAAACTTTCAAGAGCAAATAGTTAAGCTACGAATAAAACATCTCTCTTTCTCTCTCTCTTTTTATCCCATAAAAATGAAGCTATTGTTCAAAGTGTGTCTTTGGTTATTTGGGGCACAATTCTAGGTTTGTGTATGGCACTATTAAAATGTGCATTCAGAAAATGTGCTCAAAGGAGAAAAATGTCTTCATTTGGTTAACAATCACCTTTGTAGATAGTGTACTCAATATTAATAAACACAGATAGGGCTATATATTATTGAAAAAAAATTATTTACATATAAATTACAAAAATACACATACATAAATAAATTACAAGAAAAAGATACTTTTTTTTCACATCTGTTTTATATCTTTTAAATTTATAAACAATGCAGCGAGCTCAAACTCTAAATACTGATCATTACTGCTGCATAGATAACGAAAAATGGCAAATACTGTTGGGATTTCATCCTGGTCTTTACATAGTGTTTCTAAACCGGCAGGATCCATGATTTTTTGATTAAAAAACTTGCCATTCTTGTTCTGGAGTAGTAGGAATGGAGATCTTTGTTTTAGTTTAACCATCTGGTCGACAAGTTCCATATTATCTTCTCCCATGGTCGAAAGAGTGTATTGGATCACTTTGTCTGTGATCAAGTACCACGAATTGAAACTTCGCCCACTATGATTTTTGTGAACAATCTTTTTCAGTAAATTGTGATCTATCGTGAAAAAGACATATTTTCTCAACGGTTCGTTTCCAACAAACGGAATTTGAGAGCCTATCTTGATCTCGTCGACATCGTTCAAATTGACGAGGTTAATGTTTAAACAGGGAAGGTTAAAGAACTGAAGGTATTTCGCCAACAGTCAGATAATTTGGTAATTTCATCATTTTTGGAGCAATAATTACTTGCCTTCGCCTTTATTTGATCGTTGCAATAAAACTTGAAGTAGTTGCCATCAATTTCACCCAACATTGAAACAAATTTTACTTCGGAATTATCCACGACAATGTACGATATACATGTTTTGTTCTCGACCCGTTGATATTTCGCAGGTGGTTTACCCTCTGGTGGTTAGATGATTGGTGCTTGAATAAATTATTTAATGTCTTGAGCTTCATCGTCATCGTCACAACATTCGTAATTTTTTCGCTTAACTGATTTGCGATCTTCCGCCATGGGATTAGTAAAAGTTTTATCGCTATTGTTGAATTGACACTGCTGTGGTTTGGGCTGCTGCTGCTGCTGCTGTTGCTGTTCAGTAGTTTTTCTAGGGGTATCCATCATGCCGAGTTTCTTCTGAGCGAGTGGTAAAGTAACAACAATTAACATCCTCTTTTATAGCCGCTATCTCGAGCAAAAAAGTTTTTTTTACTTTTTTATTTATTTATTACAATATTTTTCTTCTTTTTATTTTTATACATTTATTTAAATATTTCTTTCGTTTTTTCCTTTTTTACTTTTGTTTCAATATTTTTTCTAAAGCCAATGGACTATTGGTATTAGTCGCAAGTAAAATTGCACGTTCGCATTAATTTTTAGCACGGTCCTCAATAGTGTCGAAAGAGAAAGGTATATTTAATTGCTTGTATAAAGAATTATCGGTACTTAGGTTTATGCACGGGCGTGCTATACTGAATGCATATCGGGCTCCTTGTATGGTCGGGTCACTTCCAGCCCATATCGAAACACATTTCGTACATGGAAGTTTTGGGGTCGGAATTCACGTTAAAATTTGCGAGCCACAGTCACAATTATCGGTGGAGTAATCGGGCATCACGTTTTCCGGTACATTGAATATCACCGAAGCGCATTTATTTGGCATGTACTCGAACCTCGATCCATTATTCAACGGAATCAATCGATTTTGTAAATTGTCTGATTTCTCGGCGTACAGGTTCCGGTAATCACCATCATCCAACTTTTTGTCCACATCCTCTATCCTAAACATGCTGAGTACCATATCGGTGTACGTTGTATTCGTCGCTCTATCCACTATCGATCCATTACAACTGACAATCAGGTTTGAACCGATCTATCCAAACAAGAGCGGATGGCGCGGAAGGCAAATGTATTTGTCATCCACGTAAATTATTTTACCCAGATGGGGATTACAAGCGGCTGCTTCCAAAGGCATACAGTAGGCACCTCGATACGACATGTGATTGATGATTGTTTCCGACGGAAAAAACTTGTATTCGAATTCGTCATTGTTGTTACAAATCGAGGTGCAAGATACCGGCTCGTTTTTTTCGCGTAGGTAATGGCCGAATCAGAATTTATTTTGTAGAAACAACTCGTTACCATTTTTGCCGTCATCTGCACTCACATTCTTCTTCAACACGACGGTCGGTAGTTTTTCGAAACCAGTCAACCCGTGTATGTAATTCGTACCAGATTCTGTGTGTTTTTGCGAGAAATTGGATCGCCTGTACAGCAATGATATGCGAATGGAAACTTCAATAATGAATAGTACGAAAGCAAATAAAAAAATTATAAATACCTATTTATCACTTCTTTGCATAATTTTGCAAAAAGTTTATGATTATGTTATAATTTTTTTTTCTCAAGTTGCAAACATTTTTCCTTTTCAAACTGAAATTCTTTTGTCAATCGTCTGATTTCACCCTCCAATTGTTCGCGATCGTTTTTAGATTCCTCTGCCGACATGTTTTTGCCAGTTTTGTCAACGGTTGGTAGAATTTGGTGAACTACACAATCTTTAAAATCTTTTCCAGTCGACAATCGCGATTTCATAATCAAATTATATAGGCCTATTTCCATGATGAAAATGGTTTTCGAATTTCCATGATAGCTCGATGTTGGTAAACTATTTGACTCTAAGAGTTGTCTGTACTTTGCCCGTTCATCTATGGGAATGTGCCTCCAAATGGCATCGCAAGTATCCTTGTATTCGAAAATTTTTATCGCATCCTTTCCTCGAAACCACTTTTTACTATCCTTGTCTAAAAGAAACGAATTTTTTAAATCATTATATATTTAATATTCCATATTTTATTATATGTGTGTTCGGGGTAAATTCCTTATATATAGAGCGAGAATGGGTTAAATGAAAAAGAAAGTAACTATAGTTTTTTATCTTTATTTTATTTTATTTTATAAAATACATACACTGTTTATTCATTATGATTTTGATTTCAAAAAATACTCTTGCATTTCTGCCGGCGACACGTGATGCCACTTGAGAAAGGAAAATGGCATCCAGATGGGCCGCAGGATTCACTTTGATTGTTTGTGTCGGTTAGGTGATGATGATGGCAGTGGTGGTGATGAAGAAGATCCAATTCCCGAGGTGCCTCGCCATGTTTTGTAAAATTCATCACCACTTTCATCTGTCGGTACAAACGATACTATCATGTGTGGTATTATGAGTAGTTGAGCTATACGAGATCCTTTCTAGGCTTTGAATGTCAAATTTTCTCAATTTTCCAGCTACACAAAGATATATCCTCTGTAGTCTGAATCTACAATTCCATTATAGGCATATATTCGATGGTTGAATGCCAGCCCCGAACACCTCGTAACAAAACCCAAATAGTCTTTGGGTATTTTACACGCCAGGCCGACATTGACATTGGCCACTAGGCCTGGTTGAATTTCAATATCGTGAGTCACCTTCAAGTCGTACCTAGCCCTGCTTTTTCACTACCGTAGACCAATTGATGTTTGAACCATGCAGGAATGATGAGTGCCACGGTGTGAGACAAATTGTTTATACACCGACAATTTATACGTACTCGCCAAGGCAAAAAAAAAATTACATTACTTTTTGTATGCCAAAGCGTGAAGGGGGGTATTAGAAATCCCCCCTTTTTTTTTTTTATAAAACTTCTCAAATTTTACTCTTGATCAAGGCAGTGTTTGGGATAGATTTTTAAATCTCTTGTTAGACGATAGAGTTGTTGAGAATTTTCATAAATTTTGTTTTGGCCTCATTCGACGTGACAAAAGATTTCAAACCGGATTTGTTGTAAAACTCGTACAGGTTTAAGTCGTCGATATTACCCCGAGACTGATATATGGGAATTAGTTTGCATACATTTAGCAAGTGATTGTTCATATCGGGTGATTTCTCTCCTAAAAAAAAAAAAAAAAAAAAAAAAAAAGGCTTATTTATATATTCTATTCGACCTGAGACTCGCCAGCATCATCATTACCATTCATCTTCATTTTTCTATTTTAAATTGGCGTAAACGTCATTGCAAAAAGTGTTTTGATTGCTTCCTAAACACCGGGATAGTTGAAAATCTCAAGGAATTTCGTTAAAGGGTCATATGGTAAATCAGACAATTGTAAAATAAAATTATTACATGATTCATGTAGGGAAGCAAGTTTGGTTTCATTGTTAAATTTATCAATAAAATCTTCTATTCTGCCCTCTCCAATATTGGAAAGCATAATTTTAACCAACTGAAAAATTTCGGGCTCGCAGAGCTTTTCGAAAAGCTCCTCTTGCACACGATTCCAGATGTAAACATAATTATTGTACAAGTATGCAAATATAAAATGAAATGTTCGATATACTAAATGTATAACCGCGACCATCTTTGGTATTTATTTTACTTCTTATATATATATATAGGTTACTAAAATTAATGAGGTAAAATAATGTATTCAAAAAATCTTTTTTTTTGTGTATACTTTTTTTGTTCAGTTTTATAGATTTTTTCTTTTTACATCTTTTTTCTTGACAATGATAATTGGATTATCATCTACAAAGTATTTTTCAAGCAAGTTTACAGAAATCTTTGCCAAATTACAACAATCTGTTTTCAACAATTTTCGTACATAATCAAAGAAATCAAAGTAATTGTTATTTTCATTGCATCCATGCAATTGAAAATCCAACATCTACTTTACGTAATCTTTCACAGATAGTCTCAACACTCTGTTATGCTCGAAATCATTTCGTAAAAACATTTGCGGGATGGTGTAGACATTTAATTCATTACCTCGACACAGTGGTAATTCCAAGTTGTTTTTTTTTTACTCTTGTTAATGACGTCCGTGAGATTGCCACCGTCGTTTTTTTCCTTTCTCGTTGCCATTGTTTTGAGGATTTTTATTGTCATTTTTTTGGGATGTTTATTAAAGGAATTTGGAACTAATTTTTCCAACCGACCGCAGGCATTTGCCATCAAACAAAAACTGTTCTTCACGGATCTCACCTTGTCAGTAAATATTACGAAAATGTAATACTTCCTACAAGTACCGTTACCATATCAGTTCAGATCGAATCAGTTAAAATCGACCTAGCATTCGCCGTATGGAACACTGTGTGTTTCCTCGACGAATTCACAGCAGGCAGCAAAAAACAAATTTTCCTTTTTTTCAACACATCCTCGTGGAATCTGAAGGAATTCAATCAGCCTAGATTCACCATTTTTATATGAATATTTACAAGAAATTAAATATGTGTGTTTTAGTTATTCGATGACGAATAGACTGCTTCTTTTCAGTGTCTTCAGTTTAGATAATTTCATGGCTTGGTTTTTATTTTTGGTGATTGCATAATTTACATATGAGTATATTGATTTCAATTTCGTCTCCCCTCTTAGTTTGAGCGGCGACATTTACGTACTGATGATTACACTTGATGTGTAAATCTATAGGAATTTTTGGAGTCAGCAACTGTTTAACCAATTCCGAATTGATGGCTTTGCTTTTACTCGAGAGCTCTGATGCATTCAACACGATCAATCCATCTGCAAGAACGGTCGAATGACCACCCTGCTTTTCTAGAATATTCTGTTTACTCGATTTTTCTTCGATGGAACCACATCTTTCAAAGTTTTTTTCTTTTTTGTTTGTAGGAACTATTTTCCTCGCCGCTATGATGGGCCTGGATGGAATCTTCCGGTGATGATTGTTGGGTTGTTCATGGCGATGGTCCCTCGTCTTTTTTTACGGGATGTTTTTGTTTGTAATTAGTTTTTGATTTTTTTTATGGGTTTGCCAATGACGGCGGTTGGGACTTGAACCTCTTTAGCCATTTTCTCTGCAGCAGCCTCCATAATGGTTGTTGCTTATATACAAATTGTTTATTAAATTTTTTTTGATACAATTATGTAATGAACTAAGGTTTATATTTTTTATGATTTTTTTGTTAAATCATTCGAATTATACTATTGATAACATTGTTTAAATTGAAATTTCTTTGTTCTATCAATTGAACGATAGTGTTTATAACTTCATGCACATTGAAATTCTCAGCATCCAGATCTGATAAATGTGCAATTTAGTTTTTTCTCGATGAGTTTTTCTTGTTCGATTTCATATTAAATGTTTCTGTATCTGTGATTATATTCGTCGCATTTGACTCAAATTTTGTAATCCAAAAAATGAAAATATATTATGTAATTATTTTTGTATATTGTAATGTGTAGTTCAGATGTTTGAAACAATTCTCAATTATGCTAATGTAATCTTGTTCCTTGGTTCTCGAAATGAGATTCAGTTTCAAGTCGAATTTTTTGATCAGTTTTCGTAGCAGGTATTTCGATGTGGGTATTCTCAAATTTTGTATCAATAAATTCAATACTTTTTAATTGATGAACGTCGTATGTTGTTGCAAATTAAAGGGGGTTTCACGGGTGAAGGCCAATCCCTTCACGTCTGCTCATGTTGTTTTCCATTTTGGTTTAACCAAATTAAAAATAGCATTATATTATTTTTATATCCGAGAAATAAATCTATATCTTTCCCTTTAAAACATAATTTCTCATTACCTTTATTATCCACAACCATGAAACTCCTAAAGTCAACATTTTTATTTCTCGACAACTGAAGAGTCCTTCTAATCAACAACATTTCGGTTCAAACAGTTTTATGAAATTACGTTAAATTCCTTATAAAAAAGTTGGTATTTGACAACAATTTTAGAATACAGTTATTTTCAAAATTATTTCTATGAAAGTAAAATTCTTGAATTTTCTTCAATTTCTTCCTTTCATTTAGTTTGAGTCATATGATATTATTTTTTGATGCTTTTATTATAATTCATGTATGCATAACCTTTAATTCTGAATTGTTTAGCAATTTGCTTCAATTCTGAAATGTTCAAGTTTTCTAAATTCTTTGCAATTATTTTTTTCTGAAATAAGCTTATAATTAACTATTTGTTCCACCAAATTATCTCTGTTTAGATTATAACATTTTCTGACTTTTAGTAATTTTCCAAAAGATTTTAATTTTTTCTATTTAATACTTCAATTACAGTTTTTTTTATAAGTTATTGTTTTTACATTCGGATAGTTAGTTTCAACTTTGTCAATCCTCTCTATTAGTTCTAGTTTTCCTTAACAGGAATATCTTGTGATATTTAATTGTTTTGCCATTTCCCTCAATTCAATACAGTTTTTATTTTAATGTTCTGTATTCTGGACATTATATTTCGTGAGTTCATATTAATTAGAATATCGCATCCAGCTCTTTTCCAAACTGCTTGTATTATTCCCCAGGATTTACTTTTTTTTAAATGAAAGTTGAATTTTTTTAGCCATTTTCACAATGTCTCTTAATCATACAATCTAATTTTTTTTTTTTTTTTGTAATTCAAAAACCGAATGATGTTGTATTGCAATGGTTTTACGAAAAGCCCGACAGCTTATATATACACAAAAAACCCAAATAAATAAAAATAATTGACTTTTAGCTGGTAGCCTGTAATTGGCACCCTTTCAAAATTCAACTGAAACATATTTAAAAAAATTAAAAACTCTAGTTGAATTCCAACTAGTATACCACTACCATAATACACCAACTATGCCATAAAGGGATAAGAGAATGCAAACAAAAAAAACTTATTTGATAGGCCTAAATGTTATTTTTACAGTTTTGGGATTGATGTTGATCTACTCTGATAATTTGACAAACATAAGAGTAATATCTTGTTTTGTTTTGATATACAAGGGAAATTTATGAAACCAATTACTACATCTGGAGTAAACGAAAAAAAAATTTACAAACGAAATATAGAAATATTTTATTTACAAAAAAATACATTTGTGCAATACATAATAATGTTAGACAATGTGATTTTATTGTCAGTCATCTTCAATTTTGTTGCAGGGGATTTCTCCATCTTGTCACTCCAATCCATGGAAACATTTCTTCAGTTGGCCCACAGAAGCGGAGTTTTGACCTGCAGCAATTCAGTCGAACTATCTCTTCTGTTGTGAACCTGCACCAAACACTGAATGTAAAGTCTTTGATACAATTTATTTCAATTTTGTTGTTGTTTTTGGAAATCTTCCCATTTTGCCACTACATTATCGCGGAACCACAAACGCAATAATTACGAATTTATATCTGCACACATAAATCCACGAACGTGTCTCCAACAATTATAATGACCTGCATTCCCATGCATAGCTACCAGAGTCTTAAATGATGGGCATTTGTAAGTTTTTTAGCAAATCCACAATTTCGAGATAGTGATCGAATTTGCACAACTTCTTTAGCCATTGTATTTGATGCGAACCCGCAACAAATATTATATATTTGTTGCGATGGCTCCTTATCAATTGAAATACTTCCCTTTCAATTACATCATAGGGAATTTCGCCATCTTGCCACACCAATTGGTGAATATTTTCCTTCAGCCAATATTTTGTCTTTTTACTTACATCATCCAATGCTTTCCATGGATACGGAGATTTGGAGAGCCGCCTTTCGGTTAAACCATCAATGTTGGTGACTGCAAGTTCCTTCAGCACATATTCGCCATTGTTTTCACAGAAGCCTTGCAGATTAGAAAACATGTTGTATGCTGATAAAGTGCTGGCTCGAAAGCGAGTGATTTGTCTTGGCCAATGCCATTATGAAACAATGTCAAGTAAGAAAACAAAGCATGCCCACCTGCAGTGGGCGTGCTGTGTTTTTTTTACGTTACCTCAGTAGATGTCTTGCACAACTAATAGAAAAGAAAGACTCATTGAAAAAAACAATGACATAAGATCATTCATCGTTGTTTTTTCCAACATGAATGGTATATATGTAAAAATATTCCGATATTGCTGTTAGTAATGCTTTCGACGACTGGGAATCATTTTGTAAGACCGAGCCAAAGGTTCATTCCATCGAATCTAGATTTTATGATAGCGACCAATAGAATACTGAATTTCTGTTGGTGAAACACCGCTCGGTAAATCTTCTAAACATGAAATTTCTACGTCATTGGTTCATCAGCATAAATAACCGCGAATGGCTTCCCAGTACTCACGAAGTTGCCGAGATTTTTGTCGATTCTTCCGACGCGCATTGTGTTGTAGTGAAAATTAAGGAATTTTGTAAGTTTTGCTCATATCATTACTTTAAAAATTTGTTTGAACAAGATAAAATTTTTAATATTTTTACCGGCAACTGCGAATTAACAGTTGGTTATTATTGGGAAACTACATCGTTATTTTTGGCCACGTGTTGTCTCTTTTTATTTTTCATTACACATTTATTTTTATTTATCATGGTTTGTTGAAGTCTGTTATTTTCATTGATGTTTCTCTTGATACGAAAAAAAAGTTACAGTCACCAAATGCAAACACATAAAATAAAAAAAATATTGGATTTGAAACCATATATATATATATATATGGTTTCACCATATATATATGGTTTCACCATATATATATATATATATATATATATATATGGTTTCAAATCTATTCGTTCGTCTATTAAAGTACCGTCTAAATCGATGATTGTGGTGCCTTGCGCTCACCTTTTCTTTGTGAATTTAATTTTTTTTTGCTCTTTTATCGGCCAGTTCGCGATCGTCTTCGTCTCCGCTGGCGATTCTCTTATTGCGAAATCCTTTTCTCATACCACCGTATCTGAAATCGCCAACCTAATCGGAATTTTCACCATCGCTTCTGATTTGTAAAGCAGAGGATAATATGTCTCTTACATTTAACTAAAATTAATAAATAAGTCAATACGAGGATTGTTAGCACAAAAAATAATGTCCAAAGTATTATCGATCGATCGGCAAATATAACAATTGTTATCATCAGATAATACCGATAAAATTTCTGCGCACATTTTGCTCGAATTGTTGAACAATTTCAAAACCATGATAAATGCTCATCCATGCGTATCCGGACCCTTGTGTTACGTGATGTTTGCCAAGGCGGTAGTGAATTTCGGCCAAAAGAGCATGTTTATCAATGACGATCGTGTTTTTTTCCTTCCATTTCTCAAAATGAATTTGATGCGCGCAGAAGTTATTCGGTTGTTGGAATGTCGGTACAAGCATTCAGAATTTAACAGGCGTGAGACACTTGCTTTCGATCAACTCCAACATATCGCAAAAAATATTTTTGGCAGCAGCGTACCATACCTCGAATGTAATTTCCACATTCCCCACGATCGTCAACTTACGATCGTCGAACGTTTCACGGAACACGTGGTGCAAGTGGAGCTCGGTTTATGCGAAAACGTCTGGTTTTACGGAGATTATGCACCATGTTCTAGAGATTCTTTGATGACTTTGACTGATCATAAAAAAAAAAATTTGATGCTCCGTAAAATAAAATCTTCGCTCAATATAGAGCATTTGAATTATGTGTTAAACGGTACAACGCCTTTGTTTCAAACTTACACGTCCGATGGCTGAGTTTTATACACACTGACTAAAAGTATGAATGAAATCAAATGAAAATGGTTAATTTTGAAAAGTTTGATAGGTATCTCAAATATAAATTTAATTTATCTAGACTAGTCGATCTGCTCCTTCCCACCAATTCGTCGTGGTTCATTTACGTGGATGAATTTGGCAAAATGGTCCAATTACCATTGGAACTGGAAGTCATCGAGTCTGAACTACAAAATCGAATTTTAGTAAATACTTTTAAAAATATCTTTGATTATTTATACCTTACTGCATGTCTACCTTATCGCCTGAGTGGTTATTTTGACGATTTTAGTTGTGTTGAAACAGCCGATATTGGTTGGTATATTTCAAATACATTGGGTTTGAAAGTAATCCTTTGATTATAATTTTTTATTCCCTAGGAGAGAGTGCGTGTGAGAGAGAAAGAAATACATTGATGGATTACTTCTCTATTAACACATTGTTCAAGCTGTATTATCGCTTGTAATATTGTCGGTGTATTTGATTTTACTACATGCGAAAACTCCAAAATACGATCCCGTGAAATCGGATAATGATTTGTTTAGGTTGAAACCAGTCAAAAATGAAAAACTTAAATTTGTCACTTTGTGTAAAATGAACACGTATTGCGAGCACAAAGCGCTGATAACGCAGTAAGTTAGAAAATTGAGGTTAATTTTATCGGCGAATCAAACAAAACACCTCACGAATAGGGATGGAATTTCGAGAAACAAAAATGGCTAAAACGTAGTCACACACAACCACTTTCACCGAAACTCGTCAAAGTCGGAACGGTTTATAAAATCCAGCTACGCGGTGATTTAAATCCCCTAAACTTTGCACCAATCTCCCCGAAACTGAGCATTTCCGAAGGCCTGTAGTTGATGTACAGTAAGTGTAGTAATCCGAACCAAGTCGATTACATAACATAGGAACAGTATTGCAACTTGATGAACATCGTTCCGAATCCACAAACCAAAACAAAAAACTCGAGGATATGTATATGAGATGCAGGCGCGATCGTAAATGGATTTTGGAAGTATGCCCAAAGAATATGATTTTTGATGGCACCACGTGCTGTATGAATAATGATGCGATTAGGATGGAACGGGATATTGGCAATGTTTGTGTCAACAAATTGAACAAAATCAGACTGTCTTACGCGAAAGATGCCTACATTGTTTGTAATTACAGACTACCAGAAATCGTTAAATGTGAGCATGGGCTTTCTAAAAGCCGAGTAAACTGTCAACAACCCGAATGTTCGCAAAACGAAAATGGTTGTATTGTGCATCTGTATAAGATCAATGCCTATTATTGCCGAAATGGCGAAGTCGAACACTTAAAAAAATGTAATAAAAATTAAAATATTTGTATTAAGAATGCGATAGATGTCGCCTGATTTATCCCTACGTCAATAAAGCTTTCAATGTATACACAGGCAGTTGTGAAAATCCCACCCTCGATATCCTTCCCATTCCCTGTCATTTTCCCGAATATCCATCACTGCAGTTAAGGTTTAAAATAGTGCCGGATACGAACGAATTGATTTTATCCATACAATGTGATAGGAATAAACTACAACCGGCCATCGAAAAAAAAAAAATATTTCTTAAAAACAGCAAAATAG
The DNA here is from genome assembly GCA_029891345.1 of Dryococelus australis. Lineage (NCBI taxonomy): Eukaryota > Metazoa > Arthropoda > Insecta > Phasmatodea > Phasmatidae > Dryococelus > Dryococelus australis. The sequence continues at coordinate 178,164,570 of CM056995.1, read as the reverse complement.
TGCGTCGAAGTGTAAGAATGTTGATTCACGGGGGAAAAGAAAAATTGATTTCGGTGAAGTTCCTTTCGAAGAAAGTATAATTTCCCTTAAACCTACGCTAAAATTAGAATATAGAAATACACTGTAAAATCAAAGTTGTATTTGGCTATGTTTTTCGCAGGTGTTTTTTGATGGATTTTATGGAAATCATCGATACCAAGAAGGGTTTACAAAATACAAAATATTTGATACCAAAAAATAAAAGCAAAAATATAAATATGTTGCAAATTTGGCCAAGAAGGTGGAATATAGCTATTTAATCGACTTTATCGTTGAAATAAATACACTACAAGTTTTTAAACCGTACCTTTAATTTTCAAAGTCTTTTAAATTTGTTCCCACTTGGCTCGAGGGGATGAGACAGTACCCGGACAAAAAATTTATTTACAACTATCTATTTTTACGAAATTATTAATCTTCACACATTTTTTCCCTAAAGGGTAAATTATGTAAGATATTCATTGGCTTTTTGATAAGATTCGATCGCGATTCTTAGATTGTCGCATACTTCACTGATAATTTTCTTTTCGGCAGCCAATTTGAGCAAATGCATTCGAGCGAGAGAAAGGGCCGCTTTTATTTGATTGTTGTCGTATGTTCGTTCCGTGAATTCTTTGCAAAAGAGAATACTATAAATTAATTCTTCGGGGTTAATGGTTTTACTATTTTTTTGCCCCATTCCTTTGCCAAATTGTTGATGAATTCATCAGACAATGGGGCCCGTCTGGTTCAACGATAGCGATGAATCGTTTTCTTCCCTCGTGGCAAATTGTAACTCATCGGTTAATGTAGCGACTTGTGGAACAAGGGTTAAATTCCCCTCGGGAAGAACGTTTATTTGAATGTGTCATCTGGTTGAATTCGACCGGTATGTTTACCTCATTTATCCGAGTTGGATTGTTTCCGTTGCCGCTTTCCCCAGCCATCACATATTCATTCGAAGGGATTAGATTGTGCGGTCGTAAGGCATTGAACATTAAATCACCGAGTGATGTTTGTTGATTAAAACAGACAATTTTTGAAGAGACTAGAAGGTTAAAAAATCTGATAGGTTGTACTCCGGCGAAATGTTTTAAATCGAAAATGGCAGAGTTGGTGAAGTAGTTAATTCTCGTTGTTGTAGTTGTCGTTGTAATTGGGGATTATCTGTCAACACTCTTTTTAAATGAGATTGAATTATTTGAGGTTTTACTTGCATTGTGTCTAGATTAATCGAGGAGACATCTTGCAAATGCGGAATATGCGTCGAAGTGAAGCTAGACCGGCTGCGATTTAAAATGTTGTGGTGTAATTCAACCGATCGAATCTGCGACTTTTATTCGTTTGATTGACTGGAGTACTTTTCCATTTGGAAAATCAAACGTGAAATTTTCGTAGCCCATTGATAAAAGAGGATTTATGGTATCAAAGTTACTCGATTCGTTACTGTGCCTGTGGGATCGTTTGTGCATGAGTGCTCGCTTCTCGCATGTGCCCGTAATTTTCAAAATGGTAATTCTCAATCACCGGAACTTTCACTTTGTATAAATCTTGAGCCTCGTGGCTATCGGCTATGTAGAAATTAAACGCCAAGACGTTTTGCAACATCGTCAAACCCATATCGAATGATTTAATGACGTTTCGAATTGCTGCCCGGGGATCGAAAATGAAAACTTGGATTTAGTTTTTGGAAAGTAAAACGTTTTCCCCGACGATTTCATCAGTCATTTTACCAAATAATCTTAATATACACAGGCATTAGTACCTTATGTTGTATTTATGTTTAATCTCGTCATGTTTAAACCCCACTGTTAGAAGGTGTTCTTTTAGAACGATGTATTCCGCACAGTCACTACTTTTGAAAGTTTTCGAATTTAGTGCCTGCTCGATGAAAGCTCGCAGTTCACAACCACCATTATACAATCCAATCATTGCTTGTTCGGAAATATTTTGTGTTTCAACCTAAAGCAACCAATCATCGGCTCTTGTCGAAATTTTGTCGTTTGGGCGCCCTGGTTTTCTAGTGTACCACTCTTGTACTTTTTCTAAAATATTTTGATTCTTAGGTATGTAATTTAGGTAAGTTGGTTTTGTTCTAGTAATTGTTGTTGTTGCTTGTCAAGTATGTAATTAATAGTTTGTTGTTCTTGCTTTGGTAATATAGTTGTTTGTGGGGTATGTAATTATTAGGTACGAAATTTGATGTGTATTGGTTTAGCTCTGGTAATTGTTGCTGTTCTTTACGAGATTCTCGAATGAATAGTTGTTTGAAACATCTCATTGACACATCATGTACAAGTCGAAAACGGGATGAGTGTTGATTGCCAATAGTTCATTTAAATACACGGGCGATGTCTGAACCTGATTCATATCGGGGTTCTTTCATTTTGCGGTGGAATCTTTTGACGTTTTACTTCACGCACATTGTTGGCATTGTTATGAAAGTCGAACGCGAAATTCTCATTGCCCGTAAATTGAAGATGCTGTTCGTATTGATCGATATCGTGCGTTCGCTTCACCAATTTCGTTCGACGAGCACCAGCCGAAGTGTAGCCGTAATAGTTGACTGATTGATACAACACTGGTGAAATATTCTTAAACAAATATCGCACATTATCACTATTGTCTTTATTTAAATTTAAGAGGAAATTATTCTTTATAACCGTTAGGCCTAAATCGAAATTTTAAGGATGTGAATCGCTAAATCAACATCAAAGGTGTGGTCGTTATAAATAAGAACACTTTCACCGACGATTTCGCCAGACATGATTTTCGCTCTTATATTACGTATTATGGTAGCTTATAATTTTAAATATTTGTTTTCCCAATGGGAAGTATTTGAATGTGTCGAGTGTAATGAATATGACGAGGAAAATATATCTGATGACAAGAGCACAGAACTCAAACTCATGGGTTGGATACATATACAAAATACATAAATAAATTTAAAAAAATTGTAAAAAATATTTTTTATTAATAAATTTTTTTATGAAACTAGAATGTTTGCGTATACATTAGATACATCACACGTTTTTTTATTCATCATTTGGAGAAAAAACAAAGACTTTTTATGAAATTCATCGAACTGTTCCTTGAAGGGGTTGAAAGATGCATTCTTAAACGTTGATTCACTCAGTGGTAGAAATTCGTGTTTGAGTTCGCTGACGACATACGTTTTGTTCTTTTCCAAATTGTCCGATATTATACGACAAAGTTCATAGTCGATTTTTTTTTGCAGCTGCAATTTTCCAAAACTGCTTTCATAAATGCATCGAATGGAGATTAGGTGGAACCAATTTAATGTGTTTGATGAACGAGTGGGTGTTGAGTACAAGCTGTGCTTCGATGGATCCGTTCAGCCACATTTGAATGAGAGTGTATGCGGTTAGGAGATTGTATTGTTCGAGGATTTGACCGAAACGCATTATATTTTCCTACACTTCTTCATATTTCGAATCGAGGATGGATTTTATAATTTCCGCGTGCCGATGACTGACCGCTCCACCATTCACCATTTCCAATTCTAGTCGGCCGAGCTCGGCAAAAAGGAATAGCCACTCGTTTCATAGCCACCGAGGTATTCAGCGCACAAGAAGAATCACCGACCACCTTTTCCGTTTGTGTGATGGTCATATGGATTCTCGTCAAAACTTTTACAAATCGAGATATGTAATTTTTAAATTTTTGCACCAATTCTTCGTGTCCACCATCTGGCGCTATACGCATACCGATGCGAGGAATGGACATTTCATTCATGGTATTTACATGAGGTCTTTGTAAATGAATAGGTGGGTGTTGTTGTGGAGGGGAGCAAAAGAGTTTAGCAGCTAAGAATAATATTGCTGGTTCATTACGAGAATGTCAGAGTCGGTGAACTGTGGTCTGAGTGGTTGAAGTTGCGATGATGGAAACAAGGTTCTTTGTTGTTGCTGTTGTTGGTGCTGTATGACGATAAAAAAAAGAATCTTGTAAGTACTGCGGAAATCCCAGATTAAAAAAAAATGAATGAAAACGTTAACGCCATCGCAGAAGCCGGTCTGAATCAGTTTACATGTGCGTCGAAAATCGCATTTGGCGAACACACAAACATGGAGAAATTATCTCAAAAGCTGAACTGTGCGGAATTTTTGTCATCTTCGCTAGAAAAAACACAAATCACTTCGCAGAAAGGTGACAAACTTTTAAATGATTTAGAGACTAGACTCTTTGGTTTAAGTGAAGAATTTTCAAAGATTTTAACAGAGCGGGAATCTACGCTTGCTGAAAATCAATACATTATTTAGAAATCGTGGGTGTACTTGCAAAAATTGGGCAATTTTCAGATGTGCTCTGCTATAGAAAAATAATCTCGATCATTTTACGGCCCAGTTAGAAAATTTATTTCTGGCTTACTTTCGTAATCCCAGGAATGCGAGCGATTTATTTGGAGAAGAGTGAAATTCTGAGATTACATTCGAGCTGGACCCATGGCGAATAGAAGCCCAATTTTCTTTCAAGGATATACGTGGCCGCGAACTGTTGAAAGCAGAACTCAAAATTTTAATCTAAACGCAAGTGTTTAACCCACGATTCAAATTTATAATGTTTTTCGGTCGTACGGGTAAGAGTTTGCTGGTCCATGCAATCGCGTCCGAATGGAAAGCCAAACTATACCAACTCAACATCGAGGCAGTTATCCTCCCCCCCCCCCCCCATCGGTGATACCGAATGCAAATTAGCCAATTTGTTCAAGATGACCATCGAGAACCACAACCAGCGATTCGTGATATTTCTGGACGACATCGACGAGATAGTTTCGCAAAACTTGGCAATTCCACCTTATTTGCGAAGTGTGGCAATTAATCTACAAACCGGTCTCGAAAGAGGTGTTCAAATAAAAAAATGTTTTAATTGTAGCTGCAACCAATTACTAAAAAATCAATAAAACCTACAATCCTCGACCGAACACATGCCATTTACTTTATCAACTTGCTCTCGGAGGAAGAATGTTACGGCGCATTAATTGGTCTCTTGCAGTTGTTTAAAAATCACCATCTTAAGGACTGGGATAAAGAATATCAATGTCGGGTGATTCATAATATTTCTCTACCACAATACCTCACTTTTCGAAACTTCATGGCGAGATTGGAAAACTTTAAAGACGAGCCATTCTCGTTCGTGATCGTCAATCTCTCCTCTTACAGATACCAAAGAAAATTGCGCGAGTCAACACATTTCGTATGAAGTGGCGCTAAAAGTACTCGAAAATACTAACGAATCGACAGTGTTGACTTCGCGTCTCAAAACCATCTACGAGTTGTGTCGGAATAGCATCCTGACCAACGACCGAATTTTCTTCAGTCGAAACTTGGATCATTTCAACAAATTAATTGCTAGTACAAGAATAATGGATGAAGAAGAACACAACAAATTTCTAGATTATGAAGAAAAATCCAAAATTTTTTATTCATTATCGATTGTGTAAATTAAACATTTCTCAAACACATTTTCGTCAAAATCAACTACCGAAAACAACTTATAACTCGACATGTTTGCGTGCATTTGCAGTAGATACATTTCGGTGATTTTCTGTCCGTATGGGGTCGAATATTAATTTTTTCCTTGTTGAATATATAACGATAAATGTTCTGTTGCAACGAGTACTTGTTTAGTTATTATGTTAATACGTTATATAGAGGACCCAGTCCATAATCGTCGCGAGACTCTTGGAAATTCTTTGGCGAACATTTCTAATCGACCATCACCAAATCACCCTGCTTGGACTTAAAAGCATGTCGATGTTTCCACAAAGAGCGAAATCGACATCTCGTACTCTGAGATCCGATGCATAAGGTGTTCAGCCATTGGCTTGTCTAACATCGCGGTCAAAATATAAAAATTGTGTAAACATATCGTCTATCGCATCGGGTAGTTTTTGTTCGTGCGATGTGTAGTAATTTTTTATATTTGTACGTAGTTGAACTCCCAAATCAATAGCTTCTCTACTGATTTTTTTCCATTTTCCCTCGATGGTGGCTACCGGATTGTCATAGGTTCGGAAATCAGTGTAAGGCCTTACGGAAAACTTGGGTGAATTCACGATGTAAGAGGCCATTTTCTTTGACTGAAATTTTGGAAAGGTGTTTGAAACACATGTCGAAGTAGTGAAAGATTTTGCGTGGACCAGTGCGCACCGAAAACTTGTGAGTTTTTTCCTCTAGGGATACCAATTCGTACAAATCTCCCAGTTCTATATACCCCAACATTATTATTCTCTTACAAAAGGGAAACAATTAATGAGAAACAAATAGGCGCTCTCGATTCTTTATATAACGGCTTTTTAGCAATTAAAAATATATGCTTTTTATAATTTTTTTCAGCGCAACAAGGTGTAAAGAATATCCTTTTCCTCATTTACAAAAGACTGTGGAAAAATATTAAAATGTTTAAAAGTTTCCACAAGCTATATTCGCAACGAACACCAAACATTTGTTCAATCGTAGTGCCAAAGAAATTGGTCTTTGAACACTTTCGTAAATTTAGAGCTGTTTGTAAAATGAGTGACTTTGATTTTAAATTAGAAGTGTACAACTAGTTGACCTTTTTCCAAGACTGTATTGTATCTACCGGACGTTTGGTCGACATTTTTCAAATAGGGTAAAATTTCCCCCTTGTCATTGTCGAGGAATTGGTCCAATCGTGTCACATCATAACTCTGCTTCTTTCGAATAAAATAGTCTAGATTTTTTTCTACTCGTATCATATTGAGACTTGTAATAAATGCGAGTTATACAATACGGATTATGATTGCTAAACTTGAGTAGATCAGACATACTCTTCATTAATAAGAACAAATTTAAAAATGCGCCAAATATTTTCAATGAATTTCGAAGAATAGTACTTGAATAGGATAAAATCGAAATGCGCTGAACTTCCGAAAACTTGGGTGAATGACAAATCGTGACCTGATGAGTTGTGCATTGCGACAGACAACTTTATTCGAAGTAAGTAGATATTCGACACATCTAATACATACGTCAATCACCCCAATATTGTGGATTGCTGGAAAAAATAAAATTGAAATTGATGAGTGTTTACCTTCAGAGATTCGACGAGATTAGTAACGATTACTTTGGCGATAAACAGTACGAGTTTTTTTAATTCGAAGAAACGTTGATGAAACAGCTTAGGGACGAAGTCACGGACAAAAACACGGGAATATGCAAACTAGTCAACAATAATTGAGTGTGAGATATCAACAATGTGTTGAAAGTCTGGCATGTTCGATTCGATATTGGTCAATAAATTTACATTAATGGGATTTAATATCCTGCGATCCATCTTGGTGAAGAGCGAAAGTATCGGTTTGCCATTTGGCATTATGTGTGCAAACCGCTCGTTGAAATCATCGATTCCTCCTAGCAGAGAATACAACTCAGAGTTCAATTCAAAAGAATAGATGGTGTGCATGAAATTTAGCGGAAAATTACGGTACCAGCTATAAGCTTGCGAGATAAGATCGAACTGTTTGTTTAATGTGGAATTATTACTTTTTTTTTGTCCACGACAGCCCCAACCGCTCGAGATTGATTTTGCGTGTCGATTGTAAATAATTTTATGTTTTTCAAATTGCGTATTAAGTGATTTGCAAAATAGACGGTTGAATAGTCGGTTAGTGAAAGGTTGGCAAAGGAATTTAATATGCTATCAATAATCCCAGTAAGTTGCCAAAATATTTGCGAGTAATTTGAAATGCCGATCGGTTAAATTGGGTATCTGCGACAAGATTTCGTACACCCCAAACAGCTTGAGCATGGAATTCCCATTGTCCGCGCTCGTCATTTATACTTATCTTTATTTTATCCTTTAACCACAACCGAAAAAAAATTATTAGGTAGGAGGCGAACCCCAAAATAATGACCCCACCGATAAAGATTAATCCGTAATACAAATACCGAAATAGGTTTATCGTTTAGTCGAATACATCGTCGCCAAAAGCCACAACATTCTCCACGTCTTTGTCCAATATATCGGCGATCGCATCCGTCCACGAGGCATCGACACAACAATATTCCACGTTGATGTTGGTCACGGGAGGATCGTTTCGAGCACTGTCACAATGAACACACGCAACGTCACCACACTCCCCCAAACACCGGGCGTTTTTTACCTCATCGCATAACTCTAAGTAACTATGGTTGGAAAACGCCTGACAATCGATATGATTGACTTTACACACTTTGAGTTTTCCATTGTCGTTTTCGTAGCGAGTGCATTCGCTTATCGCCTTCCTGTACCAGTCGATGTAGGCCGCCAGATCCGAACCACCAACGGCAGAAACAACAGTGTAACCGACAAGTTTTGTTCTTTGAGAGAAACAATGTTTTTGTCTTTCGCGAGCTTGGGATCGTTCATGATTAGTTGTACACCATCGTTAGAATTAGTAGCTTTATTCAGTGCTGGATCCAACGAGTTTAGTTTTTTGGATCCAAGCTGCATTTTATGCAGCTCATAACCCGGCCCATTTTGATCTTGCTCATAAATTCACTAACCGTGATGTTGCCAATTCGTAATTTTTTTTTTTTTTACTGATTGCAATCATTTTCAAGCCATACAAAGATTGATTGTTAAAAATATTTTTGAAAATTTAATATTTTAGTAAATTCGGGACTAGTGAATGTCGAATCATTGCACGTTTACCCGCCTTGTCGACATTACCGGCGAATTTAACGAGAGCCTTCAACACTGTTATGTGGTTGTATTTATTTTTTCATAACTCACAAGTTAGAGGTTTGGAAAGTTTGACGGTAACGACTGTAAGACAGACTGCCAAGATACAATTAAAAATAAATAACAACCCGGTGATTGATTCCATGTAAGTTTTAATACCTGCTATAAACAAGAGTATGCTGTTTACTATTATTATATTTCGGGTTTAACAAATAATTTAAAGAAAACATTATTGATTATTTACAAGAAAATTATTCTAATACAACCCCTTTTAATCTCTCTCTCTCTCTCTCTCTCTCTCTCTCTCTCTCTATATATATATATATATATAGTTATTGTTTCGTAGCATAAATTTGAATTTGGTAAAAAGAAACGTTAGTAAATTTATTCTAGTTTAGTTGTTTTTTTCAGCATCCGTATTCCCAGGTTATCAATAAACACACCATTATTGTAAAAATCCAAATTACACGTATATTTGTCTGTTTTGAGCGTGGTTTCGCATGGTAGAGATGTTGGTAAATGTATTGGAGAAGGTGATTTTGGTCGAGGTAAAAAGGTATGCATGTTGTTTATTGCTCTCCTAAGGTGGTCCACATATTCGTGTATCGTATGCAAGTGGTTTACAAAAAATATGTATACAAATATCGTCACAGTTAACCAGAAAGATGATTACGCATTTTTTTTCTATTTCCTTACTTTTCTTATTTATTTATCTTCTTTTCTTTTCACAATTCACGTATAGTCGATAATATACACATCATATATAATGTTTTGATTACATATTCGAATACAAATATCGAAATGAAAAACCATAATATATGTCTATTGTAGTCAGCATCAGCCTAAAACGACAAGAACCCCATACTGAATTCTTATTTTTCATTTAGTTTTCACCGATTTATCTCTGTGTTGTCTTAGCAGTTCCCGCAGGGGTAGTTGTTTTTAACGACGCGCCACTTGTACCAAAATGCGTAGAAATGGAGGTTTTGAGTTTATCTTTAAATTTCCAAATCACAAAGGCCAGAACCCGTAATATTAAAATGGTGCCAATACCTGTCCACAGATATTTTTGGTTTTTATAATTCATCTTCTTATATATCATTATGTACGGGATTATTGTAGTAAATCACACATTGCTGTCGTCACCTTCGTAATCCATCATTTATTATCAATACTGCTCAACTGATGCATAGTAAAAGTGGTGGGAAAGGGAAATCTATAAACTTTACACAAATTCAAGTATTCAACAGTACGAGCGACTGGCAAATGGAACATGTTTGAAATGATTTTTTTCATTTGTTCGGGTGAAAAAGGAAATCTTTCATTCAAATAATCGGCATAATAGGGCTTTTCTTTGTACTTGAAATCGTAACCAAACGTTTTGATTAAGAATGTACTCACACCAGTCAATAAAGTAGATGCTTTAATGGTTTTCAGTGAAATTTCAGCCACGTTATTATCATAGTATCGTACATCAATGTATTCATTGTCTATTTCGTTGGCGTGGTAAAGGTTCTTTGCGATAAAGGCCAATTTACACATCGAGTAGAAATTTTGAAGGTGGTTCGTACTGAGCACAACTCGTCGAAGTTGTCTAGGTAAACGAGCAATTAAGTACTGAAGCATCATTGCATCAATTGTCTTATTTTATCCGTGGGTTAATCTTGACATTTATAAATTTTGCATTTAGCGTCATGTATGAAGCAGAAGTAAAGTATTTTCCCTCTGAATAAATTCCGTTTACGATTTTCGCACCATCGCCATATTTTCGCCTAATCATCGGGCCATCAAATTCCAAAATGGATAGAGGAGTGTCGGATATCACACCGATCGATACTTTGTTTGCATTTACGTCCTCGAGAAATAATTTATCGTTTTCGAAATATAGAGTATAATAATAGGTTTCGATTAAATTGTTCGAGATGTTTTGTACGTTGTCGGAATTATTTTGAACCGTGTTGAAGGCAACCACGTCGGTAATACTTGATGTGCACTGCAACAAATCGAAACTTTCATTATCTTCCATTTGAACTACTTTGGTCAATTCCGGAGTACCCAAATGCACAAACGAATAGTTTTGATCAAATTGGTACTGAAGCATTGCATTGAACGAACAGTTGGAAGATGAGGTGCATTTACCCAAATGCATTGAAACTTTTATGGGATCGCGATTAGTCCACGAAGTAGACTGTACTTTATAGGCGACGGTGTAGCCTGTTCCATCCACTAAAATTAATTCAGTCACTTTTAGTTGGGAATTGTTTATCGTCCTATACGAATTACTGAATCCAAATAGGCAATGCACGACAAGGCACTTTGCCGTATGAACTCTGTCGTGGTTTCTGTCGTGGTCGGCATGGACACCAATTTATGGTTTATGCTAATGACTCCAGGATAATATGTGCAAAACTCTTCACGAATTTGCGTATCGGAATTTTCATACATAAACATGAGAGCCATGACCCTAAATTGACCCAATTTATTATACTTTTAGTCGGATTCATAAAAAGAGAGTTTGGAGCATTGGCCGCTGAAGTGCAACATCCACTTTGCCCTCTTGGCTGTCACTGCTTTTATCGAACCAATCACAAAGAAACCATAATCACCTCTATATCGAGATACCAAACTTGGCGTCCTCGTAAACATGGTACCGAAATGTAATGGGATTATCGGATGCTCAAACATCCGTTTCACTTTATCAATCACCACCTTTGAATGTATATTGAAAAATTATTGCGGGGCGACAAATTCCCGAGCTAAAGAATATATATAACCGCAGGCTCGGAGAGTTTCGTGAAACATGTACCCTCTGTCGGGGTACAAACCTTCGTTCGAAGTAACCACATGAAATTTAAATTGCGATAATACGTGTTACATCGTTTCGGTGTCGATTTCATTTTTTAAACTACCCATCAAAACGTGGGTTCCAACGAATGGCACCGCTATTATAACTGCGTTTGGTCCCGATCTAGGACAACCTATACTTATTGTAGGTGTGGGTAAATAATTTTTAATCATGCTAACCAGTTGAGTTCGCAAAGTTTCATCGATTTCGTGAAATAAATATGCGTAGATAAAATTTGAAAAGACGAGAAACCGTGGAAAGGAAATTGAAAATTGATACCAGTTTGTACTCCACGGCCGAGTATAGTCTGTCGGTGGAATCGGTAACTTGCTGTGAATGGTTTGTATGGCAAATTTCAAGCAATTCCAGACATCCGTTGATCTATAGTACTTTGAACGTTCGTATACTGTACTAATCATACGTTTCTCCAACACTTCAATTATTATACCAAATCGTTAGTTTCAAACATTTTCATTATGAGATTGTTGCTATCATCAACATTTGTCGACAAGTATTGTTTGTGATAACGTTACATTATCTTTACAAAACGAACGACGCCTGTTTCTATTTTATTCATTTGGGCAACCACTTTTATGACGTATTTTAAGAGTAAAATTATGAAACCTACTAAATAATTCTCAGACTTATAAATATAGGGGTATCAAACTTTTTGTGAAATTTTAAAAATAACGTACGGTTATAATACATGTCTTATTTATTCAATATAAGCTTTTCAATTACACTCGCTGGATTGGCACTTGTTTTTTTTTTTTTTTTTTTGCGAAATTCACAAAATACAATTTCGCCACTATTATAACATACCTTGAATTCCAAAATGAAAAACGAATCAACTGCAATGTCTTCGCACAGCGCAAGTTTGCTCATGTTGGGAAGAATTTCGTTTAATCTACTCTCGTCAATAATGATGGAATAATCTGGAAACATGTCTTCAAAGATATGTCCATCTTCAGTTTCCAAGACCTTTGGCACGAGGTGTTTATTCGCTGCATATTGACAGAGATATTTCACAGTTATGTCGGCCAACGACGCTCCCTACTTGAGCTTTAGTTTAGGGATTTTTTTACTCTTTAAATATTTTAAAAAAGTTTGCCAATCAAACTTCAAATCGATTGTTTTTTTAACTCTTTACTTTGACGATCTTGTCCTTGTGGAAATACAACAGGCCATCGGTGGGAAGTGAAATTAGCACGAGAAAGCATTCCGATCGATGGAACGTGTTTGCGTATAATTTGTCCTCGTCCAAACTGTACAAACCAGTCATTTGATCAAAACGGCCGTGGAATGTTACGAATCGAATTGATTCCAGAATAAAATTTTTGTAAACGGCGGGAATATGGTTTTGATGATTTTGTAATACTCGTTTCATATCTACCCTCGAAACGTTTATTTTACCCAACACATCGATGAGAACAAAAACTTTGTTGTTATCCAATTCCTCGACGAACGCGACATAATAACCACTCAATTAGAAATTATGCACCTGAACAGCAGGTGAAAAGGGGACGAAAATTAAACCGGGTGTGAGGAAAGCGAGTCTACGCTCGCCGTCTAATTTATTGGCATAATATTCCGGTCGTTCACTTACGGCAACACATTCAATTAAGGGTCGTTTTACCACGTGATAGGGCCAGATTCCATTGATGAAATCGGTTACTCTCTTGTATTCACCTCAATTGTCGTAAATCAATTCGTCGAATAACATTTCGGAAAGATGGCGTATGAATGTTTCGATCGAATTACACATTTCGTTTTCGACAGTGATTCGATATGTGTTGAGTAGAGAAGCTTCGTCAAATACACGATCAAAAGTAATTTGGTTCCCCGTCTCGCTATTGGAATATACGTAACGAGCGATTCGCAATGTTTCTTCCAAAGTGACGAACTTCAAATCACAAACATCGAGATCAATTTCCACTGCTTTGCTCCAACCTACAGACAAGACCTCGCCCCGATAAAACTTTAATTCGACCCGCTAACCAAAGTAAATTTTGACTTGATAGGTAACGATACCAGACTCATTTAAACTTCGGATTTGGATTTCCGCCTATTGGGGGATCTGAAAATAATTTCGCAGGCAAGTTTCTTCATTGTGGCTCGGTGACGATGATGCTAATTTGTGCAAAGTTTTAATCAGTGTAGGTTCGGTATTTTCCACAAACTGATTAAATTTTGCGAGGGTGATGGGCTGTTGAATTGAAAATTCAGTTTCGTGATTAACCTTTCGAGGGCATTTGGAAATCCATTCGAGAATATTTCCCGATTGTAGTTGTTGCCGCTCTCGCATTTCGTACCAAACACCACAAAGCTTCTGCCTCGAATAAAGGAAATGTCCCTCTTTATATATAAGAATAAAAAAACAAACAAATAAAAAACTAAACAAAAAAAAAGTGTAAATTATGGTGATTGTTCTGTATTGCGTATCTAAATCGCTTAAAAACTATTTTATTACGTATCCAATGGTAAAAAAGTCGAGACAAAAAACCGTCAATTACGTATCCAACCACGACCGGGAAAAAGCCCAAATAAAATACAAAGTTTCCCCCTAAGTATCCAGCGCACCTGGAAAAGGCTGATTTTAACCTAAAATTTCCCTTTACGTATTCAGGTGACAAAACGTGCAGGACCGAAAAGGATGACATTATATATCCAAGCGGGAAGGGGGGAAATTGGTGCCACAACCCCCTTGTTTCGAATTGCGTATCCAGCCGAGTAGGGGAAGAAATTTCGACCTACACCCAATTATTTTCTATAGCCTATCCAAACCGAAAACGGAATATAGGGTAAAAGACCCCATTTGTTTCTCGTGGCGTATCCATGTGCCAAAAGTAACTATTGCTAAAAGTTTCCTATCGCATATTCAAAAAATTAATTATTTTCACCTTTTTCTCGTCCCTGTTTATGAACACGCTATTCGTGGTGCATAATTTTTATTTATTTTAAAGAGAATATTTAATAATTATTAATAGCTTTTTATAATTTAACCATTTATTATATAAAGATTCACATGCACGCAACCACTAAAACATCGTAGAGTAAAAAATTCAATTTTTTCATAAATGTAACCATGTAGTTTTATAAGGTTTTTATATACAATCACTTTTTTTTATAAATTACAATCGAAACTGGCCGGTCCAAAGTCCGCGGAAGCAACAGCGTATGCATTTGCATCCACCGCCAGCCGAACGGTCATGACAGACACGACTGCGCTATACCTTATCGGGATCGTGAATGAATGCAATAAAAAAAAAAAAAATTACCTCAATAATTGAAACTGGCAGATCCAAGTTTTGTGGATGCAACAGATGCAAGTACACTCGTTGTCGACGGGCGGACCCATCACGACTCACTCGACTATTTTAGGCTTTATTTCAGATCGCGAATGAATGTTTACGCAAACAACACGTCAATTAAAAATTTTTTTACTAAACAAACAGCAAGTCATTCAAACTTTTTTAAAACCGAAAAGCACAGCTACACTGTCTCATTCGCACCTGTAAATTAAATCAAACAGCAACTAAATTAAATATTATTTTTAATTTCAATCAAACAGCAACTCAATAAAACGTTAATTTAAACTTGATTCAAACAGTAAGTCAATTAAACATTAATTTAAACTCGAAACAAACAGCAAGTCAATTACACTTTAAACTGAATCAAACAAGTCAATCACACTTTAATTCTATACTGAAATGGCAACAGCAACTCAATTAACTTTCTTAAAAATGCAACTGCAACAGCAACTCAATCTTGCTTGTGTCTGCAAATCAAAAACAACCGTAATAAACTGATACCTGTCGAAATTGCAATAGCCTTCGCCGCCATCTCCTCTGCGCCAATTACGATTGTGCATGTCGGCGGCATGAATCAACAAAGCGTGCAGTCGTTCTCCGTACCGATGATTATTTTTCCAGACGTACTCGGCCAGGTAGCCGACGTAAGATTTTTTCCATTGGCCAAAGTAGGGAATGCTGTATAGCACATAACACCAACCTTGCTCAATGTTTTGGGTGTGCACCCTCAACATCTCGCCCCTCTTCAGCTTTAGCATGTTTCAAGTGTTTACCATTCCGCTCTTTTCGCTGCACACAAATTCCCGCCTGTGATTCACTTGCATGTGACAGTAGCCGTGAATGTCCAAGTTGCTGTAACCTCGCCAGCAGTCGGAAATTATCGTCGTGTCAGGAGCGATCCACTCGCGAATGATTTTGGTCAGGGTTGCTGCACTCCTCTTTCCACCGGCACCGGGAAGAATTTCGTCGGATCGTTCCACTGCACTCCGCCGAAAACCCACTGGCCATGAACTTTACGTCCTTTGCGGTTCTTGCGTTTGCCAAATTTCGACTCGTTGATCTCGACCACTTTTCTCGGTCCGCCGATGCGTTCTCTGTACATCAACACCCAGTCTATACACACTTGTCAGCATAAAGTCGACCAGGCGACGACCGTCTTTCCCGAGTGCAAAAGTTCGTTGAGGGTATTTGATCAGGCACCAGAGTAAACACAGCTCGGCTATCTTGCCCGGAGACAAGTTTGAGTCTCCCATGAATCTTCCCTGTCTCGCCGACACTTTAAAGTTATTTTTAGTACCGTCGTCCATTCGCCGTCGGCACCAGAGAAAAAAGCCCCTGTTTTCCACCAATTCCGCTTCGCCTTTCCCGCATTTTTCGCACCACATCGTCGATTTGAGAATGTTGTGCTCGATGAGAAACGTGTTTATGTTCGGCGAGGAATGAATGACGCCTGGTGTTCAACATTGTGATTTTACATCCCGCGCACACCATCTTGCGATTTGCGAGAGAAAATTTGTGCAAAGAAATGCTTAGATACACAATACAGAACAATAGTTGCCGAATTTGGATACGCTAAACGAAACTTGGCCAGATATGCGAGACGGCACTATACTGCAAAGTAAACAATTGGGATGGATACTTTATAGAATGCACTGAATGTTTGTATGGTTTTCCCATTACGATACCCAATATGGAAAAATCACCGAAAATTCTTATGGTTGTCCACACCACCTCATGCCAAGACATATAACAAGGTAAGTATTACAATTTTTAAAACATGTTGTTTTCAAGAATATTTGAGTCCATTTTATTCTGGACGAGTAAAACATCATGCAGCAAGTTGAAGGCAGCCACTGCAGTGGTGTCATGCAGTAATCAAAAAATCATATCCGATAAGAACCTTTTTCTGACCAAGAGATGAAAAGGCGGTGGCCGAGGAGTCCACACACCACTGTTGCTAAATCATAGCGTGGGCCGCAGTCCCATCACTTGAAACGCACGAGGCTGGGATCACTTCACCAAAATGGCTAGGTCGTGTAACCGGGGAACCACACTGAACAAAATTACAAGTGAAACACAATAAATGAGCACCGATAATGCAACAAACAATTACCGCAACCACTTACCAAAAGGTAAGTACACATCACTCACCTAGGCAGTGAAGTATGGCACTTACGCCATAAAAAAGCTGAAAGTCAGGTAGTAAATTTTCAAAACCAACTACATCATGTGGAAGAATCGTAGAAGACATGGTCAGCACATTCCTTCACGTACGACAGTGACTGCACGATGTTCCAAACTTGCGACATGACCAGTCGATAATTATCGAAACGCCATATCGCAGAGTTAAATACAATAGGAAATTACACATTGCATTTAAACATAATTAACGTAATGAAAAAACAAATATAAGATTTGACATTAAATGAATTACAATAAAGGTAGCAAACATGCGTAATACATTACACGCAGCAAAATCAAAAGTTTGATAAACATATTTTGCATTATCACGATAGTAGTGCTGCGACCTCTCCTAGCGGCGGACAGACACAATCATAGAGATACAAAATAAAGTTGTTAAATATTACAATGTGTTACGATACTGATAGGTTTTTTTGCACTGTTTATGGCAAATGAACATGAACTATATTAACCAATATGGTTCAGAATTAACACAAAGTGTAGAGTAGCATTAAGAAAAGATTGTAAAATACTGTGTACACACTTAATACAGCGGTAAAATTAGTGATTTGAACAAATTGCTAAAATGAACATAACGACAGTATTTATTATATGTTACAGGCGCTGTTCTCTAAAATGAGAAGCAGCAGATCAATAAATACATAATATAGTATATTATTACTTTACTACTTGGCAAACAAGAGTGAAATGAAAGCAATATCGTTATCGTCTGCGATAAAGGTTATAAATGCCAATAACCATAACACATATTAATTTTCTTGGTTTGCACAATTAAATTTAAAAAATTACATATTTTTTTTACATTAACACAAATGTGGTGTTCCGACTGGAAACAAAGAAAGATCATAGAGAAAGAAGAAAATAAAACGGGCTTTGCATAACGTATATTGCTAAAAAAGCAATAGAAAAGAAATTAGATTAGGAGAGATCATGCCGTAGCATGGCTCACTGAATTCCAACAATATATTCATAATAAAAAAAGGTAGCTTCAGGTGGAGGTTGGAAATACGAAAATATATTTGGAGCAATTTATCACAACTACATAAAAGAATCACATTCAGAATCAGCACCAAACACACAAGAAATAGGTTCTACACGAATTCCTAGATCTGGAAAAGGTATAAAAAATACAATTGTTTGCCAAAATAATATGTTTGGATGGATGATGTTAGATAATTGGGTGATAGATTATTAGTTATTCATGGTGAAGAAAATGCTGGAAATAATTTTTTTTTTACAATATAAAAGTAAACATAATGAATATGCTAACACAATAAATTTTCTGATCTTGTTGTTAATAATCCAATAGGAATTTCTTACCTTATAATAGTTTTAAGCATAATTCCACACTCATTTTGGAATTCTGAACATCAAGGCATTATAAACTGGGCATTAAACAATTTATATTTACCCGATGTGCATCTTCTTGGTTTTAAATATTGTGAATCCTTTACAAAATCTGATGAAAGTCTGGAAATAGGCGATACGGGAATAAATAAATTAGACGAAGCATGCAAATATCACGATATTGCTTATAGATATCATAAATATTTAGAATCTAGATATAATGCTGATAGAATTTTACAAAAGGAAGCAAAAGAAGTTATGTTAAATAAAGATACTCCAATAGGAGAAAAATTGCTTCTGCTGCCGTTGCCTCAACAATGTTTACTAAAAGATTTTGTTTGGGGAATTAAAAAATATATAAAACTTATAAATGAACATAACTATTATAACTTTCGATATTACCTTTGAGGAATTAAAATATTTGGGTATAGATTCATTTTAAACAGATGATCAAATTGCGAGAAAAAATAGAAAAATTTAAGAAGGCAAATGTTTCAAATAACTTTACCATTGTCAACAGTCAAAAAGATGGCCAAAGGCAAATCTAGAAGTGGTTTACATCATGGAGGAATTATTTCTATTATATGTGCTTCTTTAGGTTT
Source organism: Dryococelus australis (assembly GCA_029891345.1). Taxonomy (NCBI): domain Eukaryota; kingdom Metazoa; phylum Arthropoda; class Insecta; order Phasmatodea; family Phasmatidae; genus Dryococelus; species Dryococelus australis. The sequence goes on along the minus strand of CM056995.1, from coordinate 178,145,536 downwards.
ACTCGGTGCCTTAGCTGGAAGAGCTAGAGCAATTTATAATTCAGTCGAATAAATTAGAAAAAAATATTTGAACAACAGAGGAAACAATTTGAAAATGGAAAATAAAGCAGGAAGTGGCGTAGTTACCAAAAAAGAGGAAGGTCAAAAAATTTAATGTATTGGCATTATCTAATGCCGATATTGAAAAATATGTAAAACTATTTAATATTCAAAATTTCAGAAATGTTTATATGATTGACGAATTACCAAACATTATGTACAAAACTGAGTGTGCTGTGGTTATTTTTGACATTTCAACAAATCCTGGTACTATTGGGTTTGCTACTGTAAAGAAAATAATGAGGTTTACTATTTCGATTCATTTAAAGGCAACATTGCTACTCATTTAACAGATAACTTTAAAAACAGAAATATTTATTACAATGATGATTGAATCCAGAGTTTTATTTCAGTTATATGTGGACAGCTATGTTTAAATGTTTACACCTTTTTTCCAAAGGTTTTATGTTTAATGATTTTTTTTGTTATTAAATGACGGATATATTTGGGAAACCATTAATGAAATCTTGAAATAAAATTTTTGACACTGATACTTTAAAAACATATGTAGAGTCACAATGCGATTCAGGTGTTTATGCTTTACAAAGTAAACTAAGCACCTCTTTTGATTATTCAAAATCTTATGTTTCTTGTTTTGATCGTAGAATTGTTAATATAGATGATCCCAAATATGATAAAGAGGCAGTCAATAAAACATATTTTAATAAACAAATAGCTGATTATGCTTTAAAAGAAGATATACATTTAGAATTCAGTAACACTATTGCTGATTATATAAAACGAATAAATAATGCAAAGCAGGCACTAAAAAAGGAAGTATATTCAAAATACAATACTACTGTTTCTAATTATGCCTTAAAAAAGGACGTTGATTAAAAATATAATAATATTGTTTCTGCTTACACTTAAAAAAATATGTAGATTCAAAAAACCATTCCATTGTTTCTGATTTAAAAACATATGTAGATTCACAATGCGAGTCGGGTGTTTCTACTTTAGAAAGTAAACTAAGCACTTGTTTTGATTATACAAAAACTTATTTATCTTTTTTAGGGCATATAATTTTTAATATAGGTGATCCTGTAGATGAAATAGCTGATAAATTGCAAAATATTCATGTTAAATTGAAAATTGAAAAATGTAAGGAAGAAAAATCACATATATTTTATTTACCTGTAAATTGGACTAAAAGCAATAACAATTTTCACTTTGATAATAATAAAATATTATTTAGTTTTTTGATGGATTGTAATATTTATAAAGTAATTACTGTTAATCCCAATTTACCTGACGATACTGTGACTGTTATTAAGGGATCTCAAAAACAGATGACAGTAAGACTTTTTATGTTAACATAGGCTAGCTTCTAAAATTAAAAACAGTAAAATATCTAAATATGATAATGGTTTGATGACTACAATAGGCATATTCATGAAATATAAAGATAAACTATTATTTTATGTACTTCTATGACCAGGTGTGCGATCTTCCAGTAACAGGAAAAAGCATATCTGCACAGTTTCTCCTCGCTCCCAATGACAGCGAGCTCTCTCCACGACAGGAAGTATGTTATCACAACTGTGTCACTATCTAGCAGCCATGAGCTGAGCACTCTGCACGACTCTTAATAACAGGCTTCCAGCTCGCCTCACCCATCTTGTCACAGTGGCTCAGTGGCAAGGCATCTGATTTCAAAGGTTGTGGGTTCGAAACCCTTGTTGGAGAGGATAATTTAACAATGTGAATATGAGATGACCATATTTGCACTATTAGTTTACATTAAAATTTTGAGCCAAAAGAAAAAACCACACTCTTGCTCATACAGCAAAGTCAAGTATTGATGCAAAATAAAAATAGTACCTTCCAACTCCAGCAAAAAAATGCTCTCCATACTACACTTGCAATATAACAGACGTATAAACTGTATAGTGAATGTATAGTGAATAGTTCTTGTATAGTGAATGGTGCTTCACTATATGAGAAGTGGTACCATAAAAAATAAAAAACCCTCACTTCTCCAATAAAAAAAATGGCCCGCCTGTTGTGAAGTGAGGGGTTTCACCTAATTCAGTTTTGATGGCATCAATATCAAGGCTGGAAAAATAATAAAATTGGGTCACTGACATTGGCATTAACAAACTTGTAAACTCAATTAAAAAAGGTTCCTGGCATTGGCATTAACTTGCTTGTAAACCTTTTCTATTTTTTTTAAATAAAAAGTTCACCATAGGTGAAATGTGCATTGAATGAACGATGGACGAACAAACGAACGAATGTTGAACAAATGAACAAATAAACAATGAACAAACAATGAACAAATGATGAATGAACAATGAACACATGTTATAATCTTTAAATGAATGCTACAGCATGTTGTTTTGTTGTGTTTGAAATAATTAATGACATAAAAATATTTTATTTCACAAAATATTTAAATTCACAAAACATCTGTTTTAATAATCCAAGAGTTATGCGTGTTATCAAAACACAACAATTATACATAAATTTTATAGTCTTTAGTTTTCAAGACTTTTTTAAACCAAATATTCATTTGGATAGTCTGTTTTCATACTTTCGTATTCATAAAAGCTACCCTTTATCTATTCTCCTTTGTCATCTTTCAGTTTGTAAGTTGGCACATCATTATTTAAAACCTCAACACTGGTAAATCATTATGTTGTCCAGTTAGCTGTGTGACACTTTTCAAAGGTTCGTTTACTCTTACTCACAAGGACAATATGGCCAACTTTGTATTTCGGTTTAGTAAACACATTCGCATAATCTTGTCTTAAATTTTTGTTATTTTTTTATTGACTTCAATTGGTTTCATGCTATGGTATTGTGGTTTGTGTTGTTGTGTTCTTTAACTAAACCATTGAATATATTTACCCATTTGTAATTGCCATTCGAAGAAAATTTCTTCCACATTTTGTTATTAATTGTACAATTGTATTGTTCCACACAACTGGCTTTTAGTTCACTGAATGTAGAATAATGATTGATGTTATATTTTTGCATAAGTTCTTTGAAGATTTTACTAAAAAATTCTAAGTCATCATCACTTTGAATATTATGTGATTTTCTCTTAACTAATATAGATTCTAAAGTATTTGCCACATTCTTAAATGTTTTATCTTTGATTGGTATATCAAATGCACATTTTGAAAAAAAAAGTCGATAACTGCTATAATATACTTGTAACCATTGTTTACATTCGATATACCTTTTAAATTACCAGTATGCATCTCAACAAGATCGATTTGCCTTAAATCATCAATACCATACAAAACTACTTTTGATCTGGGGAAATTTTTTCTTGCAGGTTTTATATAATTCATTAATTATGCCTTCTCTTGTATTGGGCAATTTTTTTTAAATATTGATTTATTAGAATTACATATTGAACATTTACTTTTCTGAACTAACAGTCCATTTTTAGTATTTTCAGTTTTTATATTATTCTTTTTAGTGACCATCTTACACCTCAAGCACCAAGTATTCTCCATTTAATATAATATTATATATATATATTCTCGTATACAATTCACAAGAGCGAGAGAGAGTTAAATTATAAAATCTTTTATTTCATTACGATACTTCCTGTTGACCATATTGTACTCATATCTGTTGTGATAAAGCCATAGTCTTCGCTCCAGCAGCATGCACAAATCTCTTTAAATTTCTCATATGACATGTCCCCACCAACGAAATAATTAAAGATGTGTCTCAAGTTTGTGTCATCTAGTCTAAATATACATAGGAAATTCAAATCGTCTCTCACAAGTTGCTTTGGTGTTTTCGAATATGTTTATGCTAAATAAAGTATTTGCGAACTATGTCTTGATCGTCTAAAATAACATCAAATACAATTAGAGATTTGTTTTCACTTTGATCTAAAGAGACCATTTCCTCAGTATTATTAAACTTTATTTAATGTGTCATCAACATCATTGTGTATCTAAATATATTTGGATTGATTCAAACTTTTTGAGCAAACATACAGTTTATTAATATCTAACCAACCTGTCTTATAAATAAAATTGGTCATTTAAATGGTTTCCCCACAATTGTTTAGACCTATGATTATACCTCTGATGTTGTCTGTCAATAATTCGCCACCCGTTTTATTTTTAGAGTTTTCTTCAGAAATCATAACACCGAAACCCCAATTAACTTTGCGCAGTATAGTTTGCTTTGGCTGTCGCTTTTTCATTTAATAACAATAATTTTTATTATTAAATGGATAATAAAGTATTCAAGTTAACAATTAATACTTCTGTACTGAAGAAGGTATATCAATATGACATCATTCATAAAGATAAGTCGATTGTATAAGTTAGTTTTCATACAAAATTTTTTACTCCAAATGTAGACAGTAATAACAGAATGACCATTGAAAAGATGAGTACTGTCGTTGATAAAAACTAAGTTATAATCATCCCTAAGGGCCAATATAATATTAAATCCTTAAAATAAGATGTAAATACATTTGATCCATTTTCAACAAACAACAATAAGTTAACATCAGATAATGTGAAAAACAGAATATCTATTAAATCTATATTCGATATAAAACTCTTTGACAGATTATCTGATATTTTTGGTTTTGATACCAATATAACTATTGAAAACGACAAAGTTGCCTTGGGCACTAAATTGCCTAATTTTAATCCATATAAAATAATAAATATCCACTGTAACTTGGCATATGGTATGTTCATAAAATATGACGAATCTAATAAATTAGATACTGATGTAATTGCAAGTTTTCCACCAAAATTATGTTTGGCTTTAAAGATTATATTAGCTATGAACCCCCATATCCCATTTTTATAGAATAAACAATGAACATTTTAATTACATTGTCTTAGAAATTAGAGACGAAAATGGTAAACTGATTGGTTTTGATGGTGCAGATATCGATATTATTTTGGAAATTAAAGATATTTAAGATTCTATGTATCCATATCCATATGGTAATGTATCTATTTTATTTTCTAGTATAATCCTTTTGTTGTCAGAGGGGCTTAATGCTACTTTATTAACTTCCACTGTGTATATTCATGCTTTTTGCTTCTCATTAGATTCTTTGTTCTATATTGTATTCTTTCATGAAACAAATATTTCTTATAGTCGTCAAATGAAATTATCTTGTTAGCAACATATTTCTTTACTCCTTTCAATTTTTTGTTTTCTTTGTCCTCAACTCTGTATGCTAACATTTTTGTCCGTAAACCAATAAATTATTTTATTATTTTACCATTACATTCATCTTTCACTTTCCCTAAAACTTTGTAATTTATTTTAGGCATGTTATATATATATCACTTGTTTCAAAATTATCTAACATTGACTTTATATCTCTGTAAAAATATTCTGTTTTTATGTTATAAAAGTATGAGTCGGTATGTTGAGAGTGTAGTTCAATTTTATCATCATATTTTGGTTTTATTACTTTATAATGGAAATCATACATTAATTCTTTTGATATTTCTAAATGTGACATGCCAACATAAACAAGCTTTTTAAATTTTACATTTGTCTTGTTCATATGAATTGCTGCAAGTTTCTCGTTAAATATAGTACTTCTCTTAAAATTTGGTCTTGATATTAATTTTTCACATTTTTCTGCATCTGATATTAATTTTATGTCTACTCTGTTTCTTAAATATTCCATTTTTTACCAAACACAGAATCATTCATCAGTTTGTAAAAATATTTTTCGAATTTATTTTTAGCATTAGTTCTCATCTCTGTATTCAATTCCATATACTTTTTCAAACAATCAGACTGATCAAATGCTAATACTCTATGTTTTTCAGTAAGTTTGAATCCATTATTTAAGCACTGTTTTAAATTATGATAGTGTATTACATATTTTGGTTTGTTGTGAAAAGTTGTTAATAATTTACATTGTTTTGATTTGGGAACTACTTTATTTTCTTCATTTAATTTATAATAAACCCAGTCAAAACCACCATGTGGTAAATCTTGAGAAATTGTCCATCCATAAGATTATTTGAATCGAGATATGCTAAATAGTTGGAATCTTGATTTGGATTAAAATCTTCTAAATATTTATTAATGGCTTTAACATATCACTTACAACATTGTGATATACAACCCCTAATACCCTTTTCTACCATTAAAATCATATCAGAATTGTGTAATAAATAAAATGGTTGTTTAGTAATTTTTACATTGCATCCCAAGATAATCCTGGTGCTGAAAATACCACGAGGGATATAATTCATATACATTTATACACATATTTCTAAAATTTGCTAGTATATCTGCTAATAGTAACATCAGTTTTTAAATATAAGTCGTGGTATTCACCAAGGTTTTTTTTATTAAATTGAGTCCATACAAGTTTTGCATGATCATATTCATCGTCAGCTATATCAGATTTGCTTGATTTATTATAAAATTCACTCTTTGGGGGAAGTTCTGTTTCTTCAAATTTCTTCTAAGTGTCCGTATGGATAAACCCCTTTTCTAATTACTAAATCCACTTGATCTTTTGGAAAATGTTTTTGGGCATGTTTCATTTGATATTTAGTTCAATTAGATGATAATTCATACAAACTAATAGTCATAAATTCAAATTTGTCTATAAATCACATCTTTAAACTTCCAGTTTTTTTTTTTACCAAAGGAGATAAACTTCTCTTCATTATTAGCAATGAAATCCATATTTTTATAATCATATATGAACTCTTTAATAAATAAATTAGCACCATAGCCAGCTAAATTATGGAAATAAATTGGTAGAAATCTTGGTAATTTTAGTTGTAGATTACAATTATTACATACGGGATCAATTAACTTTCCAGTTATATGATCATGGTGGCATATATTTTTATTTCCCTCCATATATTCACATTCATATACAGTACATTTGTTTGATTTCCTATATAACATTTTTTCTTCTTTTGTTAGTAGATGCATTGGTTCAAATTGTGAATATATTTCCTCAATTTATTATACTTCCCTTTTTATTGATGGTATGAAAACGTTATGTGCATTTGGGCCTCGATATACTACTGGAGGCCTATAATCGCCACAGCTAGATACAATATAATAGTAAAAACCAAATGCTTCGTGTAAGTGATACTTCATTGTGTATGACTCATCATTCAACTTTGAATTAATGTTATTTATTTGTTCATTAGTAAGATTATATATTTCTTTAAGTATCTCCTTATAAATACCGTTATCAATATCATCTTCAGTTAAAACTTGATATTTTTCGATAAAATTAAATTTACATAATTCTGTTTGGTTTGCTTTAGTTGTTGATATTTTCTTTAAAAATCATTCAAAATCTGCATATATTGTGAAAGTAACTTTCGCGTATGCTTAATGTTATAAAATTGTATTTTTTCACCTTTAAATGGTAAAGTGATTCTTACTGATTCGTTTTTAGAACAGTCTTCTGTATGTGTATTTAATCTCTCTTGAGATGTAAAGAATTTAAGACACATGTCGCAATATATAACTCTTACATTTATGATTACCTCTTTGCATTGAAAGCAAACTTGAAAACTCTTTAATGCAACAGTAATGTGATTTTGTATCATTTTAAAAGTAAAGGAAATAAATGTGTTTTTCCTTTTTAATTTTTGTAAGATATAATGGATATACATTGAACTAGTCATCAAAAGAGTATAGATTTATAGAGACGTCAATTTGATTTTCTATTTTTGATATATCATCAATTTCAATTGGATATTCATATTTATCGAATATGTCAATATTAGGGCCCACATTTTTATATTTAGTTACTCATAGAGGATCTTTTTCTACTGGAAATAGTGCCAATTTTATTGCCTAAAGAAAGCATTTTTGATCATTAGTCTTTGCATCTGTGCATGGTTTTTTATTCTTAATTTCTTCTGGTAATTCTATATATGATGCTCCATTTCATGGACTATACTTATTTCTAGCGAATTATATTCCAATTACTCTACCTAAATTCCATTCTGAACCTCTTCTTTAAAATTCGGATAATTGTATAAGTAATTCATGTTTTATAATTATATAAATCTTTATAAATTCTCCTTCGTTTGAAATTCTATGATTAAATGACTGAAATGTATTTTTTATTGGTTCGTCTGCTTTTTTTGTTAACAAATAAATTATTATAGAATGGAAATATTTCTTTTAATTATTTTCTATCTTTGGGGTATATATAATTAATTGATATTAGCATCAGATTAAGGTAAATTTGTAAAATTATTGTTTGTTATCCATTCTGATACCCACTTACTTTTATTTCTAGGCTCTACAAATAGATTATTAGAGAATGGATATATTATTTTTAATTTCTTTCTGTTTTTCTTATATAATTAATTGATGTTGGCATAAGAAAATTGCAAATTTGGGATCTTTCTTCTTCTTTGCTCATCAATTCTTATTCCTTGATCATCTACAATAATTTGTAAAATAAATGGGATAATAGTTCTAATGAAATCATATTACCTAAGCCTGATTATATATTTTATTCCAAGTTCCTTACCTAAAAGTCTTAACTCCTACACTTTCTCTCCACTCAACACAGCTGTTAGTTTTGCTGTTAGTTTTGCAGCCTCCATTTTTATAGTTATATTTATATAGAAAAAGAATTTAATTGTTTTTTATTTTTATGAACTATTTGGTTCCTTGATATATTTTTTATCAAATAACACAGAGTTTTAGTTAATATTAATATCGAAAGCAATATTTATTAATTATTTAAATTCTTACTATGATTATATTTCTTAATATATTCATTATAACACTTTTTCGTTTTGATATTTTTTGTCCCTAATATTTTTATGCCGATAAAATAGTTTTAATGATTTAGTCTCATTACACACTTTACACGTTTTTTGTTGGAAAATTGTTGTTTTGGGTTTCATTAAAAACTTCTAGTGGCATATTGTGTAATTTAGAATTTTTATACTTTTCGAGAGATACATTATAAATAAATTTTCCACATTCATAGAATACTTTCTCTTTATTTAATTTATAATGATTTATATCTTTTCAATGCAACATTTTTTACATTTGTTATAAAACTTATCTTTTGTGTTTTGATTTAAGCAAAAACTTTCTTTATATAATGATTCATTACACTTTTTACAAATTTTAGTATTTTCCATTTTGTTAGAGGATGTCACTTATATTTTTAATTTATAAGAAAAAATATATACACTTCTAAATTACACAATATGGCACTACATGTTTTAAATGAAAACCCACACGAAATTTATCCAACAAAAACATGTAAAGTGTTTAATGAGACAAAATCATTAAAACTATTAAGTGAAAACTTTTATAATTGTAAATATTTAAAAAATGTTTTTTCTTTTCTTTACATAATTTTTTCCATATAAATAAAACAAAAATGGAATCACTGCTCGATAAGTTACACAATTCATTTGATTTCATAAAGCTACAGGATCCAGATATTTATAAATGGTAGGAATCCACAGATTTTCAAATTCAAGAATGTAAGTTTGGTAAAAATAATTAATTGCAGTCTAGATGGTAAGTATAAAATCACTTTATCAGACCGATATGAAAATATATTAAGTGTAAATTACTTAAAATTTATTAGCGAGAGAAATGTTTGTATGAAGTATAAAGGTTTAAAGAAATGAAAAATGAAAAATCTGTACAAGATATTGAATTCCATTAAAATATTCAAATTATATTAATTTATATAGTTTCAATTTTTTTTAAACTTATTTTATTTGTTTTTCTCTTAAATTCTCTTGATTTAGATCGCTCGCTTGTAGAATTAGAATTTCTAGAAAAACTGATAAATTGCTTGATTTTAAATACTGGCACAACACCTTTTTGAAAAATTGATAAGATTTCTTGATTTTGAGTTATAATTCCTTGATTTTCGATGAAAATTGCTTGTTTTTCGAAATGAGAATTGTCGCTTCTAGAAACACGAAAAAGTTACTCAAAAAATGAGCAATTTGCCTGATTTTAAGCTCAAATTTGCTTGATTTTAACAGTTTTTTTCTTCATTGAATCTCAGATTACGAGTTCTTTATTTTTTTTCTTGCACCCTTGTTACAGTTAATGGGAAAATGTTATGTTACTTTTTTCTTGCACTTTTGGAGTAAATTGTTGGAAAAAAATGTCCTGTACTAGAATCCCCATTTTTCATCTACTCAGTGGCATTCAACACAAGTGGAGGCATGACCACATCCCACCAAGAGCAGAGCCGAAGAAGTAAGCGACCGAAGCCACCGCTTCGAAACCGCAATCGGGTGATGAGGAGCTCCTATCAACTACCCCAGAAGTGGTAGGGAGGAAGGCAGTGCCACTGCTGTGCCTGGCGATGTGTGGCTACAAACGGTCCCTGGGAGGGGTGGAGGGTTAAGTGTACCACATCCTCGCTCCCTCAAGTCCGTGTTTGACAGCCGCACCATAGCTAAACGGTGCAGCGCAAGCGCTCACTTGATATCTATGCAGTGCAGTACTACATGAATGAAACTCTTGCGAGTGTCAACAAAGCAGGGCGGTTTGAAGCGTAAATGAACGACCGACAGTGCATTGTGCCATCTAAGCGCTTTGCGCTGTAGCGAACGGCACAAATACATGCCACCGTAAAGAGACCCGATATTAAGGGCAAATATGTTTAGAAGGGATTTGTACATAGCTTGGCAGCACGCGCTTCTCTGTGTAGATTAAATATGGACAAGGGAATAGCCCATTATATAATCAGTGCAGTGTTAAAGTGTTTTTGTTGTGTTTTGTAAGTATACCATTCCACACATGTACCAACCTCATCTCGTTCACGTAATATTGTCAAGTTAAGAGTGTTCTATGTTAAAGTTGCAATATTTATGTCCACCTTAAATGGCAAGGTAAGAGGTGCAAACTTATTTGTTGTGTAGCATGTTTTGAGAAAGTAGATCCATGTGGCTCCCCGGCCCGCCAACGCTGGTCGGCGTGCTACGTCGAGCACTCAGTCAGCGCCGAGCATCTTTGGAGTGTGGTTGCATGTCACCACAGCTCGGGTTTCGCGCACTCGGGCGGCTTTCAACTTAAGTTTTCAATCAATTTAATGCAATAGAGTAAGTTTTACCGGAACCGTTTTTCTTTCGCCACCAGAGTCACCACCTCTCTCTTCTCCAGTGCTTGCATCGCCTGGGGATACTTAAACTGCACCTTAATTCATATGTAGGCTTCGCACAAATTTTCTGCTTCACCTTACTGGCAGGTTAAGCACAGCAACTTGTGTAAAGTGCTGACCTTCAAGCCATGTTTTTGTACGAATAAATACCACATTGAGAAACAGTCATGAGTGTAATTTATTTCGAGGCCTTCTGGATCTTCAGGGCACCGGTCCTTATAATTCCCGCCCCATTAAAATTTTTTTCAGTGTATTTTTCGCATGTGTCATGTGTATGTTCCTATGAGTGCAGTAAAAGTTGGGCGTGTGACTAGCCTGAATAAATCTCAGCACAGTACAAATAGTCAATTTTCGGCGAGCTTTTGTTTGCAACATAATACATATTAGGCTTGTGGACTTGCCAAATAGGTCACAGTGCTACACGCATTTGGATAACTTCTACCACATATTTTACAGAGGAGCTTCACCCCAGGATTACACTCTGGTCGTCGGCCGAACGATGCTGATGTAAGAGTCAGCTCTACCTTTCAACACACGGCATTGTCCAGCAATGCCTGACACCCCAGGTAAAACCAACCAAAATTACCAAATTCCAACCTCCCAAATTTTAACCGTTCCTCAAATTCCGCCTCTACCCACGGAGGCTCCACGGTGCCACGTCAATACGTTGTCAGAGATTACCAAATCCGGACTACCAGAATTAACACACACTTCTTCAAACTTATTTATTAATTTACTTGATGATTTAGCCCCAAGCAAATTTGGTTACAACCACTTAGAAAAGTAGTCAATGATCACAAGGAAGTTTTTTTCCTGCAAATTCTATAATATCTGTCACTAAATGGGCTCAATGCCTATTGGGAACAGGACGAAGCATCAATGGCTCCTTAGCATTAGAACTTTACTATGTTTGGCAAACTTCGCAGCTACTAACAATCCCCTCTATGTCACAAGAAATGTTAGGCCAGTAAAAACACCTCTCTGGCTCTGGCTTTACACTTGCTGATTCCCAAGTGAGTTTCATGAATCTACTTGAGCATTGATGGCTTTAAAGACAAAGGAACCAAATTTTGTTGCTCTACAAAAATCACGCCTTCTACAATTTCTAACAACTGTCGAGGCCTCCAAAATATTTTATAAATATCAGGTAATAAAGCTTTGGCACTAGGCCAGCAGCAGCTATCACCTTAGCAAAAACAGAGAGTTAGGGCCCTGAGCTGTTGCTTCTCTAGACTCCTCTCTTCTCTTGTCAGGCATGGGTAAATTGGACACCATAGAATAAATTGCTGCAAGTCATCATCAGAGTTCTGATTATTTCCCAAGGTTGCACCAGACAACGTGTCTGCAACAAACATTTCCTGTCCTGGTCGGTACATCACAGTCACTGAATACCGCAGCAATTTGAGACGAATATTTTGAATACGTGGAATCTATGTGCTGATATCCTTTTTCATGATAATCACCTGTGGCTTATGGTCACTGTGAACTCTAACCGGCCTCCCATAAGTGTATTCATGAAACCTTTCACGCCCAAATTTAACAGCCAAAAATTCTAGTTCAAGGGGTGCCTGTTTCTCTTCAAAGCTAGTTAACCTTCTTGAAGTAAATGCTATTGGCTTACCATTTTACATGGCAAAACAACTAATTCCAAGAGAAGAAGCACCAGTCTGAACTATGACGTTCTCCATGTCCCTGGCCCTAGACTGTTCCGCATGTCATCCACCAACCCGCCAAAGTTCACCTCAGTGCCACATGAGTTCAGCAGTGTCAAAACCAGTGTTCTGTGTGGGTGCCTGAGTGTGCACCAGTGTAGGGCATGCTGTATATTTTGTATTTATTCTTCCGTTCGTTTTACAAGGCCATTTTTCATTTCTATATTTATTATTATTATTTCTCTGAGTGCAACAACTCTGTCTAGTTTCTAGACACTGGCATGCGCAAAATAGCATCAACATGTTTTGTGTCTGGCTGAACACTTTGAGAAGAGATTATTACATTTCCAACATAGCTTACATGTGACACAAGATACTGAAACTTTGTCTTATTAAGCACAACATTATATTCTCCAGCTCTGCACAATACCTTACGAACTATGTATTCTAACTGTACTTGTGAATTATCTCTCACATTGATGTCATAAATATGCACTTCCACACCAAATATTTCTGAGATTTTATGCTAAAATATTTCAAGTGCACAACTGAGCCTAAATAGAAGGCGATTGCATCTGAACCTCCCAAACGGCGTAGCAAAACAAGAAAGTTTTGAGCTAGGCTCATCAAGGGGGAACTGAAAAAATTCATTTGACAAATCACATATAGCATAGTACTTAAACCCTGCTAATTCTGAGGCGAGATCCTCTGGTGAGGATATTGGATGCATTTCATGTTGAATGACTTTATTCATATTGTTAGGATCAAGACACAGCCGTAAACAACCACTTTGTTTTTCAACAATGACAATATTGCTGACCCATGCAGTAGGACAAGTGACTTTAGAAACTACACCCGACTTCTCTAACAGTTTCAAAGCTAGATTTAGTCTGGTAAATAAACTACGGGGATCTCTACGGCGAGAGTTATCAACAGGAGTAACACTCGGATCAGCATGGATAGTAAGTAGCTTACCAGGAAAATTCTGTAGCCCTGTAAACACATCGTGAAACTCTTGCAGTATGCCATCCTTACTGGATACTGAATGTTGAGCAACAACACTAACACACTGTACCAAATGCAGTGCTTGGCATGTTAGTAAACCCAGCAGAGGTACAGCCTGCAGAATGTTAACAACTTCAAACTATATTTGATGCTCTTCTTTGCAAACCACACAAGGTAACGTGACAGATGCCAGATGAGGTATCTCTAACTCTCCATACAATCTTAGTTATGGACCATTCTTATGGATGTCACCAGTACTTACACCCAGTTTTGAAAGCAAAGCAAGTGGTACCGTGTTGACCTGAGCACCTGTGTCGAGTTTGAAGTGAACAACTGTGTTAAGGCGGAGAATTAGTTACAGTTTTGTTGGCCGTACTCGATGAAATTTCGTACACTACTTTGCTAAGGTATTTTTACTTTGTATACCTGATTATGTTTTTTTTTTTTTTTTTTTTGTAGAGATATTTAAAAATAAATTTAATTAATTTGACGCTTCATAATACGAGAACTGTTGAAAACATATGCACGAGATTTTGATCATGTGAAATTACAAACCTTATGCTTTGTTGTGATGAAATTTGGTTTACGTAAGTAAACTATTTCTGTTATTAAATTATATTTATTTTCACCTCTGCATAAGTTCAACGTGCAAACTTCGGAGAAATTATCCACTGTACATTATACAAAACTCTGATACAGATAAAACTAGGATATGCTACTTTCCAAGTCATTATTGTATGGCTAGAAAACACCTTTACGACATCTGAGAAATCTAAACGAATTGTATAAAAAAGCATCACAATTTTCTCTGGCGATGAGTGTAGGGTCGTAGGAAATTGTTTTCCACTCTGTACATACACAGTGTGCCAGATTAATAACTACGGCATCTAAAGAAGAAAAAATAACCAGCATTTATATTGCTGCCACACACCAATGCCGTGTCTGAAAATGCCAAACTAAGTGTATTTAGAAGTGTAAAAATTGTCGTTTTAAAGACACCATCTTAAAGACACATCATTTAAAGACCATCTTGAGATGTCAGTACTTTCTATCGTCAATGCAGTGCTGCTTCTGAAGATCGCAGCTGCGAGGCTTGGAGCGTCTTCCTGGAGTGGACAGAAGAGTTCCAGGGGAAGGAGAAAGGAAAACACTTAGTAACAGCTCGTTATCGCTCCTTCCGATCGGCTTACTGTCTGGAAGCGAGTGTTTGTGGGTTTCTGCTGCTCTGTTGCTGAAATCACAATAATGCAACAGATGCGATGCGATGGGCACGTTATTGTATACACTAGATTTTAACGCCTCGTGATTAAAATTTTAAAACATATTCTTATTATTAGTTTCTTTTACAATGGTCATTAATGTTTCCATTTCTTTCTTATTTTGCAATCCTTTAAAAAATAAAATCATTCCATGTCTGCTGGTACTTTGAGTGTGAAAATATGGCTAAACATATATCTAGGCATTAAAATGCGTTGCTTTGCTTATTAATACGGTAAATAACAGAGAACGTAAAACTTTAGCACCCAAGATCTGGCAGGTTAGATTTACAAACCTATCGCACCAGGGACGCGAATAAAGTAGAAATATTTTCTACTCGGAAATCTTGTCGCGCGGGCCATTTTCGTCGCGTTGACGTCACATTTGCTGGAAAATGATTTCATCAATTTCGCACCCATCGCGTCGCGTCTGTCACACTATTGTGATTCCAGCACGACACGCTGTGTTCTGCCTGCTAGAATGCACAGTCTCGACGCTCTGTTTTGCTAGACTTGGATCATTTACATGGGCTTGCAATACGATAGCGTACTTGAAAATGTTTTTTTTTAAAAATGAAAATGTACATTGCTCATTTCAATCGAAAGAGATTAGGTATTTTTATTTGTTTTTCAAAATATATTTACACAGACCCATGCATACTATCTTATTAGCATTTGTTTTGTTATGGGAGCATAGATTTAGTAAAAGGACTCGTACAACATTGAGATTTACATCCCCTGGTTAAGTAAAGGTTAACTAAAATTGGCAGAACATCGTGATTTTAATTGTTTTAGTAAAGTCCAAATAACTATATCGCCAATTACTTGATAAAGTCATGAGTCACCTTGGTAGTGGGTTCCCAGCCATCACTGATTCGGCTTTCTTTACATGTGAGCTAGCGTAGTCATAAGAATGCCCCAAAAATTACTGACTCAAGAGAATGAATGAAAATAAAAGTTAAAACGAATTCGTCCCCAAAAATATTAATTTTACAATCATTTACTTTATTCAAATACATCTTTTTTTAAATTTTATTTTAACTGCCAAACTAATTATGGTTTCTATTCATTGTATAGTCTGTATTGTAATGAAACTTACATTTTGATTAAACCAATAATTGTGTGTATTGCAATATATATTATTTATGTGGCGATTAAATACACATATCTAATCAAAATTAATCATAACTCCAAAAATCAGTGTGAAAAACACGAAGACAACGCGTTATGATACAATATTGTACAGAAGTATATAGTATATTCAGCAGAGAAGAAATTGGGTGTGAAAAGTGAAATAATTTTTTAAATTATATTGTTTATTTTAACGTTTGATGATACTGGACACATTCCTACTAGAGCTATAATTACTGACTTGGAAGATTCTGCACATTCATTGTCATATATGATAGACTCAACAATCCTCATTGCAGTCGTGTAGCTGTCTTTATAAGAAGCCCATTTTGGGTTGCACCAAAATTTGTTTATGATGTCATTCCTAAATCGGCATAGAATAACAGCCCTTATATAAAATAATTAGTAGTTCAATTGGAAAACTTATGGCGATTGTTCCATATTGAGTATCTAAATCGCTCAAAAATTAATTGTATTGCATATCCACTGATAAAAAAACTCGAGACAAAATACTGTCAACTATGAATCCAACCACGACAGGGGAAAAGCCCAAATAAAATACAAAGTTTCTCCCTATGTATCTAGTGCACCTTGAAAAAGCTGATTTTTACCAAACGTTTCCCTTTGCGTATCCAGGTGAAAAACGTGCAGGGCCGAAAAGAACGACATTGCATATCTAAGCCGGAAGGGGAGAAATTGGTGCCACACCCCACTTGTTTCGAATTGTGTATCCAGCCGAGTTGGGGGGAAATTTCGACCTACACTCAATTATTTCTAATAGCATATCCAAACCGAAACCGAAATATACGGTAAAAGACCCCATTTGTTTCCCGTGGAATATCCATGTGCCAAAGTAAACTATTGTTAAAATTTTCCTACCGTGTATCCAAAAATGTATTTATTTTTGCCTTTTTTTCGTTTTTGTTCAAATACATGTGATTCGCGATATAATATTTTTTAATTATTTTAAGGACAATACTACTTTATTATTAATATATTTTATTATTTAAACTGCTTATTAAACAACATTTCACACAAATGCCATCACTAAAGAGTATGGTAAAATGGTGGATATATAAAAATTCAATTTTTAAATAAATTAACAATTTTTATACAATTTTCACATATACGCCATCACTAAAGGGTACGGTTAAGCTGTGTACATTAAAAAAATATTTTTAAAAATAATATAACATAATATCCAACCTTTCACATATACACCATCACTAAAGAGTGTGGTAAAACCATGTACATTATAAATTAATTTTAAAAATGTAATATAATAATTAAATACATAATGTTTTATATGCACAATCACTTTTTTTTCGTAATTTTCCTCAACACTCGAAACTGACAGGTCCGAAGTCCGTGAAAGCAGCAGTATATGCAATTACATCTGGCAACGGCCGAATCGGTCATGACAAGACACGACAGCACTATGCCTTTTCTGAATCGCGAATTAATGTAATTTTTTAAATTAATTTACCTCAATAATTGAAACTGGCAGATCCAAGTTTTGCATATGCAACAAATGCAAGTACATCTGTCGTCACCGGGCAGACTCATCATGACCTACTCGACTACTCTAGGTTATTCTGGATCGCGAAGGAATGTTTATGTTTTAATAGTTTTTACGGATGACAATTACCACTCTTTTAAAACTGAAACAAACAGCATGTCAATTAAACATTATTTTTTAACTGAAACAAACAGCTTCACTATCTCACTCGCACCTGTTTATTAAAACGTAAAGCATGCCGTTCATTCTTTTCTTTAAACTGAAACAAACAGCAAGTAAATAAAAAGTTATTTTTTTTATTGATAATAACAGCATGCCAATCAAAGATTATTTTCTAACTGAAACAAATAGCAACTCTATTAAACTTCTTTGTATACTGAAACAAATAGCAACTCAATTAAACTTTTCATTAAACTGAAACATGCAGCAAGTCGTTCAAACATTTTTTTAAAAACTGAAACAAATAACATGCTAATCACACTTTTTTAAACTGAAACAAACAAGTCATTCAAATTTTTTTAAACTGAAGCGAACAGTAAGTCATTCAATCTTTAATTTTAAACTGAAACTAATAGCAAGGCACTTGTATTCAAACTTTTTAAAACTGAAACAAACAGCACATAAATTAAACTTTAATTTAAATTTAAATCGAGTAGCAGCCAAATTACACATTTTTTAAAACGAAAATAAAACAACATATCAATTACACCTTAAACTTAAAACAAAATAGTAATTAAATTATACTTTAATTTCTAACTGCAAAAAACAACACATCAATAACATTTCAAACTAAAACAAATAGCAACTCAATTAAACTTTTTCACTGCAACCGCAAGAGCAACTCATTCTCGCTCGTACCTGTAAATTAAAACAACAATTACAAACAGATACCTGTCGAAAGTAGGATAGCCTTCCCCGCCGATTCCGATGGTACAAGTCAGTGGCGCGAATCAGTAGAGTGTAGTCGTTCACTGTATCGATGATTCTTTTTCCAGATGTTTTCTACCAGGTAGCCGACCCAAGATTTTTTTCCGTTGGTCAAACAGGGAAAGCTGTATCGCACAGAACACCAACTTCACTAAATTTTTTGAGTGTGCACCCTCAATGTCTCGCCCCTCTTCATCTTTAGCGTGTTTCGAGAGTTTATCATTCTGCTCTTTTCACTGCACACATATTCCCTCTTGTGATTCACCTGCATGTGACGGTAGCCGTGAATGTCCAGGTTGCTGTAACCGCGCCAGCAATATGAAATAATTGTCGTGCCTGGAGTGATCCACTCGCGAATCATTTTGGTCAGGGACACCGCATTCCTCTTTTCCACCAGCAGCGGGAAGAATTTCATCGGGTCGCCTCTCTGCACTCTCCCGAAAACCCACTGGCCGTGAACTTTACATCCTTTGCAATTTTTGCGTTTTCCCAGCTTTGAGTCGTCGATCTCGACCACTTTGCCCGGTATGCTGATGCATTTCCTGTACACTTGGCCCAGTCTATGCATAATTGGTGGCAGAAAGTCGACCAGGCGACGACCGTATTCCCCGTGTACAAAAGTTCGTCACTATAGTCTGCTGACGAGAGTATTTGATCAGGTACCAGAGTAAACACAACTTGATTATCCTGCCTGGAGACAAGTTTGAATATCCCACGAAAATGCCCTGCCTCGCCGACACTTTAGAGTTGCATTTAGTTCCGTCCTCCATTCGCCGTCGGGACCAGTAAAACAAGCCCCTATTATGCATCAGTTTGTCGAACTCGATGAGAAACGTGTTTATGTCCGGCGAAGAATGAATAACTTGCCTGGCATTGAACATTATGATTTTACATCTCACACACACCATCTTGCGATTCGCAAGAGAAAATTTGGTAAAATTTTGAGAAAATTGCTTGGATACACAATATGGAACAATTGGCACAAAATTTGGATACGCTATACGGCAGGCACTAAAACACAAAGTAAACAATTGGGATGGATACTCTATAGTACACACTGAATGTTTGCATGGTTTTACCATTACGATACACAATATGGAACAATTACCTAAGCGCTTCTGCTGTGGTCTTACACAACACTGTGAAAGTCTCATAACTGTCTGGATCACTGTGTTCGTTCTTCTACTCCTCCTTCCATTAATGTCACACGCTTGGTTTATTTCATCACCATATTTGGAGAGTGACATTCATCACTCTCTCCCCACTCTTGTCTCTTTTTTAAACTAGTCCCTCACCCAATCACCATATTTGCAGCTAAGCGAAACCCTCTTCCCATTTACCTTTCTGCAACTTCCCCTTTCAACAACGTCACACGTGGTGTCAACGTCATCACAACCACCCCCCCCTCCCCATCACTCTTTGCACTGAGTTCCGACATTTTAACTCGTGCACTTTATTTCTTCTCATTGTGGTGAGAACATCACTATTTTTTTAATCATTACACACGAGTGATTTACTATATTTGTCATCGATTTGGATGGTAGAAAGGGGATTATTAATTCTGCACAGATCACGATATGGCAACTACATGTAAATATCTATGAATTATTTCATCAGCAGGTACATTTAAGTATTTATATCTCATTTTTATAAAACTCATTACTCGTGTTTGTGTGTCTGTAAAACAATGTTAACTACTATTATATTTTTATTGCCGGGATTAGACGGAACTTCGACAATTACAGACAATAAATTTAAAACTACCATTTTCCCCAACAAACTGTTTCCTTTCGGAAAAATATAGGATAAAGATTTTCAGCGAATATTAAATTATGATTCTTTACGACCTTGTAAAGTGTTATGTTCTGTGTGGGGAAAATCTGTATATTCGATTTTAATTTCTCATTTGTATCGCAATGTTCCGAAAGCTAAAATTAAAGGAATCACGTACTGTTGGCGCTAAGATTAAATCCAGTCTGCATATTTAATAAAACTTTCGATGCAAAAGTACTTGTCGAAATACTCATTTCCCTTGGAAATTTTTATAGTGGGCCATAGGAAAATTATGACGAGGCGGAATTTTTAAAATATGTGAAATGTGTATTTTTCGTAGGCGCTCCTTTATTCGGTTTTCAAAATTTCAAATAAGTTTTCGACTATTCGCTTTTAACTTTGCTGGCAGAAGATACAGCCAAGTCCAAATACAATTTCTTTTCCAGAGATCAATTACTAGTGCTCTACAGACAATTTAGAAAGAATTTCGTGTTGTTTTTTCGTAAAAATTTTTTTACAACTACTATGATTAATCGCGAGTCATCAACGACAGTAAACACATATCACTAGATGGTTGAAAGATTGTATAGTTTCACTAAATAGGGAATATTCAGTCGGTATATTATCATTACAAATTCGTATTATGCTGTAATCACCGATCTCGATATTAATTGCATGGCAAACAATTCCCTGCCCCTAGATGCGAGATGGCCTGCCATTCGCGAGAAAAATAATTAGGACAGGGTCGCTTCATGTTAATAATTAAATTTTTTCGACTATGGTGATGGGATGGTCTCCATATGAGATTCGTGTTTGAATATCTCTCTAAAAACTAAAAACACTTAAAATAAACGACCACTCTCCACTTGGCCAAACATTTTTACTAAACAAGTTTATAAAAAAAATTACAGATTTAATTATGCTAAGTGTATATATACGATTAATTAAATAATTGGATACAACAACCCAAACTGCTCTTATTATCGATGTTGCCTTGAATGATTTTTATAAATTTTACACTTTGAAGGAACAAGTTGAGTCAAATGCAGCAAGTAAAATACAATAAAAGGAGAGGTGATTGTTGGATATTGGAGAATATAAACTTTCAAATGCCAGTATCATTTTCACATACAATGTAAAAATGTTCATTAAATGGTCAAAATAGAATTGTTTATACTGGATGGTATAATCAACTACGAAGCTCTGTTCAAACTCAACTCGAAACTCAAAATCGATTCCATTTTTCCATGGTTCAAGATTTGACCAAATTCCTGGAAAAGTTGTTTTTACAACATGTATAAAATTCTCCCAAAATGGATGGGCGAACATTCGGCGATAATCAACCAAGAAAACAAAATTTTGCGAGTTATCTGATGAATAAATCACTAAAAATTATCGAAGATTTTACTCGAGATGTATTCAGATGCATGGAAAATAAATTAAGAAATAAAAATTGTTTCCCATGTCGAATTAATTTTCCGATTCTACATGACGGAATTTGATCAAGTAAGCTCGCTATTGCATATATTGTTTGTACATGTGATGGGTTTCTGCCTAGCATTTGCGTTTGCTGATCATATACATGCAGAGATGCAAAAGCAAGACGATTTACCCGAGAGTCCTGAAGCACAAAATATGCCAGGATCGGACAATGTTGTGTGCAATTTGTTATTCAAGTTTCTGACAACATCTTCAAACCCGATGCTTCCTTTGAGCATTACATTTCACCTCTGCTCAGACACGACAATGGCGAAGCATCCAAACTAAATGTACACAAATTCTTTTACCAATGCTGCAATGGCGTTTGCCGGACCGTATTCAGACCCCAAGCCAAAGAGTCAATCACCGCAGACCAAGTAGATGGTTTATGCACGAATCTGTTTGATAGAAACATAAATTATTTACAGCTCCTGATCAAAGTGATCAACAAAAAACTTCCGTTTGATGATTTCAATCAACAAATGTTCTCATTCATTTTCTGTGGGGAAACGACTGGTGCCAAAAGCTGGCAATCGTCTATGGTTATTTTCTCACCTTTCATCTTCGATCGATGAGTGGGGAAAAAAAGACATCAGAGTGCACATATCTAATAAGATTGGTGTTTGAATATATTCTCATGCAAGACTTTTTAAAGATAATTCATGAGCACGACACTATTGTGGAGGTAATCATATATCAATCAAAGGGAAACAAGCAGTTTATGGAAAAAATTTCCAAAGAATTTAAAGTCTAACAAGATGTTGCTCGGTACCACAACAGGCAAAAAAAAAGTATAAAATAAGAAGTTTTAATTTTTTTTCATGAGTGACAAATTTTTGAATATTAAAAAAATTGTTTTAAATGTGTGTCAATTTTGGCGACACCCATTTGAGTTGTTTACTCACTCTGTTTATGCACCCACTGGTGATCTCGAGATGGATATAAATGGTTGCATTATTTGAAGGATTTGGTTTCGATAAGGGAAGAAGTTTTGGGTTCGAATCTCACACCCAGTACTCACCAAAGTATGTTGCAATCGACATTCTTCTTTCCCCTCTCTTTCTTTCAACAACCAATTACAGCATAGTATTTAATTTCCTCTACCTTCCCCTGCTTTCAGTTTGGCCTATATGGGTGCAAAATCTGGAGAATAGACATCAGTCAAGGGCGAGAGCTGAACGAAGAATAAGCTATATACATATATACCTTATAAAATATTAATATTTTATAAGGTACATATATCAAATATGTACCTTTTTGTTCATACCTTATTCCTCTTGTTCTGGGTGGAGGGTAGATGTTTCTTCATTCAGCTTTCATCCTCGACTGAAATATTTGTACCAGATTTCTCCACTATATAAACCAACTGGAGGGAGGGGAAATTAAATGCTGTAACATAATTGCTTGTTGAAAGTGGGAGTGGGGATCATAACACTCACTGGCCAGTTTTTTCCCTCAAAATCCAACAGATGTGATTGCAATATACAATTGCCATTTTTGTAATCGGAATCAAACAAATGTGATTGCAACACAGACAATGAAGGTTTTTTCCTTGGAACCAAACATATGCGATTGCAAAACAGGCATTGACAAGTTTTTTCAAAGTTTTTTGCTTTGCTCATTTTACGCTATGTAGTACAGCACTTTTTACATGTCGAATCAATTTTAACAAAGTAAAGGTGATGAGTTTGATTAGAGTTTATTGCAATTATCATTTTCCCCCACCATCTTTTTCAAAAACCAATCAGATTGTGTCATGTTTGTAATTCCTTTCCCCCTACTCCTACTTTTAACAACCAATATCATTGCAGTATTTCATTTCGCCTCCCTTCCTTCCACTTTGGCCTATATGGTGGCGAAATCCGAAAAAAAGACTTCAGTCCAGGACAAGAACTGAAAAAGAAGCATCTCTGGTCCAAAAGAAGAACAGGAGTAAGTATAAAGAAGTCATCTAAAAAATTTACCTTCTTAAATATTAATATTTTTATATATCCCTTATTAAATAATAATATTTAAAAGGGTATATTTATTAGATAACTTACTTCTTCATTCTTAGCTTATTCGTCTTGCTCTGGGTAGGTAGATGTTTCTTCGTTCAGGGCTTGTCCTCGACTGAGGTTTTTTTTTCAGATTTTGCCACCATATAGGCCAAAGAAAGTTGGTGAAGGGAGGGGAAATGAAATACTGCGATGCGATTGGTTGTTGAAAATAGAAGGGAGGGGTTGGGGAATGGATTGTCAATTGTGGAGCACTCTGACAAAATCTCTCAGAAATAAATAACCATAATCACCAGTCCCTACATACCTTATTAATATTCAAAGTTCATTTTGCAAGACAAACTTTAAATATTAATTACTTGTACAGGGACAAGTGCATAGTTTTGTGAGATTTCGCCAAAGTGCTATCAACTTTCCCTAACCATTTTATTAAACAGCCAATCAGAGTGCACCACGATCTCACTTCCATACACATTACCGAATTTGGCAGTGGAGGGGATATGAAATGGTGTACTCTGGTTGTTGAATAAAGTGGTAAAGGAGATGACAAGTCGATTGTGGAGCACTATGGCGAATAGTTGCAAAACTAAACAAACACATTGAGAATCATATATTAAAAATAGAATAAGATAAACACACATAATAATGTAGCAATTTATTTTGGTAAAAACAAACACACTTGTTGATATAGATTGGTGATATTTTATATTTATCATCAACTCGTGTTTATTACTCAATAAATTGCATAGTTGTTTCAATTTATGTTGGCAATTCGCATGTTCACTCGGCAAATATTTGACGTGATGTACTGGATCCTTACATACTGTGACATCACTTGACTAAGTTGATCGCAATATGTAATGTTCTCTTCACTTCTGTGTCTTTCCATGGTTTCAAAAACTACAGCACAATTTTCCGAATCCTGAGTACATGTGCAATCCATATATGTATAACCACATGGTAATAATTTCTTTCTGTCAATAATGTACTTTGTTTCATTAACTTGTCAAAATTATAATAATTTAATTCCTCCCATTTGACAGTTTTCCAATAGGTTTTGCATTTGACATTGCAGGGAACACTAAAATGCTGAAGGTGCGTCATTGCATAATGTCTGCCAGTGTATAAGTAGAAATATTGGGAATTTTCATAGGCATGTAGGTAACCATTGTTTATGTGAATTATGTTTAGCAATTTAGAGTACAACTCTTCAAAATTAATGTATGCATCTATTTGCACCAATTTTTATAATTTCTGTAGAAATGCCAGTAGAAATGATTTGCTTTCCACTTACGTTTTAAGTTTGACGAGTTTGTGCAAAGTTTGTTTGTTTTGCTGGACTCGATTTAGGAAGGTATGAATGTCCAAATCTATAAACTTGTCTTTGATGAAATGTATTTTCGTAAATTCGTAAGAGTACAACTGGTTTAAGGCATAATCTATAGACTCGTTCATACCGTTTAGACTTTTTGTCACCTGTTTGTAATATTCTATTTCCAAAAAAATTGATGTAATATTATTCTTTCGACCGTGGCCCAACATCTTTGAGAGTGTTTCTACTCTGGAAATGTCAGTTTTTATTTTATCCATATATATATATATATATGATTTTGTCTTTTAACTTTATATATGATTTTGTCTTTTAGTTTAGTTATAACTTAAAGATTTTTTCTCAGAGGGTATTGTTTCTTAGAAATAATTATGTTGTTTGTTGTTTTGTCTTGTATACCAATCTCGGAATCATTATCGAATAAAATGAAAGTACCATCCTCTACATTACCCACATTGCTGCTTTCATCACTTTCATTGTATAGGGAAGTTGAAGGTTTTATGATTACCGTTTCCAAGAAGACCCGGCCACCACCGAAAAACTGAAATTACGTGTGGTTATCATCGATGGAATCTTTAAAGTAGCTAAAAGTCGAGTGTAGGCACACCAAGCTATCGCATTTCTTCTAGTCGAAATGTGTAAACACGTTATTCACTGTTATAATTTCCATCAAAGTATCCATTTTGTTCTGTTTTTCCATTACAAAGAACATGGTGCTCTTGAAGAGAGAAATCGCAGTGTCTCGAACCACATCCATCGCGAGTTGTTATCTTAGAGGCTGAATTCAAAGTCAATTTTGATTCATCGAGGAGGTTAATTAGGGCAAAACATATAACATAATAAATTTTGCATAAATTGAATAGCTTTACTGAAATGTCGTCAAATGCAAAATACAGCATGTCGTGTTTCATAATGGTAAAATTAAAATTTACATACAAGTTTAGCAAAAGCTCTTTTCATATAAATTTGTCAAAATACTTTGTGTTACAATCAAAACAAAAATTGACAGAGTGATGGCTTACAAAGTTTTTTCCAAAGCCAAAAATAAATAGATATTTTATGGCTGGAATTATATTCGGTAGTCGGAGACGACTGAAGTGATTAGATATCTCTAGAGGTTTTACAAAATATTAATGTTTGGGCGAATTAAAAAACTTTTGAGTTAATAAAACCAACAACAGAACTATAATGATTAACAATATTAGCTGTAAAATAAGTAAATGCATCTTATAGTTGACAATAGAAATGAAACACTATTGAAAAATAACAATTATTTATTTTTATTAACAATGTTTACAATATTAACAGTTCTGTTGTTAAAGTACGTAGTTTTAAAAATAAATGAAATCCCTGGTGGGGGCAATGACAACGCCGGTATCTGCGGAATCAACACCATTGATGGAAACATCCTCATAGAAGGTGCAGATACCATAGTTAGTACAGGAGATGTATTCTCACTCTGTGGAGGCCTTCTACTCTGCAGACTTGGACTTGGAGACATTCTATTCTGCAGACTTGGAGATCTACTCTGTGGATTTGGAGACATACTCTGCGGACTTGGATACCTTTTCCTCTTTTCCTGAGATGATATAAAGTTTTTACTCTGAGAAGGAGAAGACAGATCGTACTTTCTTCTCCTCTTCTGCAGAGATGACAGATTGTGTTCCTCTGTGAAGGAGAAGATGGATTGTTCTGCTCTCTTCGCCTCTACGAAGGAGAAGATATCTTCGGCATCAAATGAGATTATCTTCGACGCCAAGAAGGCGATGTCCTCTTCTACTTTGTGTTGAAGAATGTGGCACTTCTGTCGAAGGACATACCTCCTCCTTCCTCAAGCGTGGCCTCTTCGGTGTTGACCTACTCCACATTGACCCGGGTGTTGAAGGGTGTGCCATCTTCGAAGCGAAGCAAAAGAAGATGTCGAGAAATTATTAGAACGTTAGAATGAAAAGGGGAAGGAGTTGACTAAGGAATATAAAGAGTTTCGAAATGAGTGCAATAGGTTTCAAAATTATCAAAAGCAAGATGCGAAAAAATCACGTAAAGTAAAGACAAAAAACAGTCAATGTAACATTACACAAACATGTAAGTTTTGTAAAACTGTTAAGATATTGCTACACTAGAGGCAAAGGAAAAATAATGTTAAGGGTAAAATTATTATTTTCTAGGGTGTTATTGTTTGTTTGATTTTAGGGTGAACGAGATTGTATCACGTTTATTTTTTTTCACAGCATGTCAACCAACCCATGCTGGGGGGAAGGGCCAGAGAGAGGACTGGTGAGCGAACCTGACCACCATACAATGGCTCCTCCTCCAGGTGCAGTGGCTGTCCCTTGCCCAGCCACTGGAGCATCAGCTTTGGTTCCTCGAGGAACCCAGCTCCAGCCACAGTGCTAACTTCAACTACAATGCCAGCTCCAGCCACAGCGGCTTTCCCTCCAGCAACCGCAGCGGACCCAACACCAACAACAGCAACAACATCAACATCTCCAGCCACCCCAGCCCAAACTCCAAACTTATCAAATTTACACTCAGCAGCAGCCATTCCCACCACATTCCCCACATACTTTATAATAAATGTTTAAACTGCATTTATTCACAAACTATGGATGATTTTAAAAAAAATACGACCCTATTCCCGAATGACTTATTGGGGGGTTTATCCGAGTCCTTCTATGTGGAAATTTGATAAGTTGGGAGTATATAAATATTATGAATGTTTTATATCTCTTACATATTTCCAATCTTTTATATTTTATATGTATTTATTTACATTTATATAGTAATATATGTATATATAGTAAAATAAATTCTATATATAATATAAGTTTTTTTAAATTTCTTACATTCCCTTCAGGAATAACATACTCATCTGTCTCTTTGTATTTGTGTAAAGTGTTTAAACTAATTCAACCAAACTGAATTTAAGGAAATGTTTGGCATGCAAGATAAAGTATGCATTTTATTTGAATGTGCAAACACACTGTAAAAAGCTCGTATCAAATAAGGTTCGAAATAGTAAAAATATTCGTATATTTTGGCTGTGTCCTTTTCTCCAATATTTTATATCTGAGCTTGTAAAACACAATTGCAAATCGCATTATATGAAAAGTGAACTTGGGGAAGTGATTATAATCAGGGGACAAATGATTATTCGTCCTGGTGTATTTGAATTTATGGTAACGTTAACACATTAGAAGTCACTTGCCTTTGATAAAGTGTGTGTGCGATTATTCTTGATTAAATATGCCAAATCATGAGCGGGTCGTTTGACAAAATGTCTTATGGCACACGATGTACCCGTTTTTGATTTTACAGAAGTTATAAACTCAGTTTTCATGTTTCCCACATAAATATCGAGCAAATGAACGAATACACTTCTACATTTAGCGGCATGTTCTTCTGTAGCGAGAGTGAAAAAATTGGTCTGAAATCAGAGCATCGAAATTTTTCAATTTAGGTACAAAGTATAAATCAGCTAAAATTTTTGCACTAATGTACTTTTTAAACTGGTATTATATGTAGTCTCCCGATTGGAGTAGGGTATCAAATAAATTGACAATTCTCAATGGTGATGTCAAGTATTCGTTTAAAGATACAGAATTAGGTGGTATTGAGACTTTGACCAATCCTCGAATAGAGTTGCGATTACATTTGTGTACAAATGCATTGTTTAATTACAATTTCGTGAATAGAAGAGTGGTGTCCTTGTTCTTCGCCATTCCCCTTCGAACGATATGTGTGTTCCATCGTGGTTTGATTAGAATTATAATTCAGAGAACAGCCGTAGGCTGACTTGTGAAAAGCATTTTTTGTAATTGCATGTGAGCGAAAGCCGATATTGGTCGTTAATTTTGTTTTTTTCTTCAAAGGAGATATTATTCATTATTTCATTTTTTTTTTTAGTTTACGACTTGGTATATAAAGAGTTGCGGTTCTCTCGTTGGAGAAAGACTAGTTGATATTTGAGATAATTTCAAAAGTACGAGAGGATGACAGTTGTTTGACGTATATATAATCTTAGAGAGTGATGTTTGGGAACTTTGTACGAAAATATTTAAAATTTAACGTAATGCAAGTATTGTTATTAAGATCAATATCAAATTCCTCCTCAAAATCTTCTTCAGAGTGTTTGTAATCGTCATTTTTTTGCGTGCGAAAATGCATTCCAAGAGACTGTGGCCAAAATATGTGTAGAACCATTTAAAATCATCTAAAGTTTGTAGTTCCGGGATGTTGTGGATATTTTTGAATATTTCCAATACTTTGGTCATTGTAAAACTTAGTTTGTTGCCATGACTAAAGGTTCTTATAAAACAAAAAAAAAAAAAAAATAATATAAGCCCTCCACATTTTGTAAATATACAAAATAAAATATTAATATTAAGACCTTTCATCTACAACAGTTAGAGATAAATGTGGTGGGAATAGATGTCAAGACAATGAAGAGGCACCAGGAACTCTTGGCTTATACTTATTAGTTGTTGAAAATATGAAATATGAAATGTATCAACTACTGATTGACTTATACGAACAGTATATCGATTCAATCGTAGACACGGCAATCTCTCTGGAAACTAATTAAAACTCGTTGCTGGAAACTTTGACTCAAAGTTCTGCAAGCACATCGTATGTATAATATAATTAGGTAAAAATTGAATTTCTCACCATGAGTAACTTGAACAGTATCTACAAGTTTCTCATGGAAAACAATTGTGAAAAAAAATACTACTTTACCATCCAGTCGACTGATGTGGATTTCATGTTGCAAATTGAGTTGTACATCAATACTGTTACTTCAGAGGCGGTATTGCAAAATCCATCCATCAAACTGAATCAACTTGCAAAACTCAAATTTCGCAGACTGAAACATTGAGCTGTAATCTCATGGTGGAAAACATATTTTGTGCAAATGGTGTATACTCAATCACCAAGTCTAAGAAACTGATCCTGGACAGATCTTACAACTACACTTACCTGTACAAGTACATTCCTGTCGTGAGCTTCGACATCGAGACAGGTGAGGATAATTTGGAAGACTTGCCCCTGGGGGGTCTCGCTCCAGAAAAACTGCTCATGTTTGTGCTCTATTGCGAGTATCTGATGTCGAAGTGAGTACAATTTCGTACCAAAAATGTCGCGGTAAGCCCGACAAATTCGAAGTGGAAACGAGAAAGAAATACGAAAGACCGTCCGGGAAATTCATTTGGATCCAAGGTTTCTCACACAAAGAGGATCTCATTACTAATTTTCTTTTTGGTGTAGATAGGGATAATTGCTGAAAATGCTAACAGGATACAAATGTTTCCCACATTATTTCGTTGGCCACAACCTTATCGAATGTGATTTTAATTTCTTATTGACTCGCTTGCGAGTTCGCAACATGCAACACAAAATAAAATAATTTTTAACCCTCGGAAAATTAGCCACTGCTCCACTTATTCGTTGTCACCACGATTGTATTATATTCGATACGTTGACAATCTTGAAAAAAAAATTCATTGGCGAGTGGAAATTTGTCATTGGGGAACCTGTATAAAAGCTATCTGAGCCGAAAGTTAAAAAAAATTTATTTGAACTCCGTGCTCATGCGAATTTATAATATTCTCGACGACACCATCTCAGACTATGAGTTTTGAGAGGAGTGCATGGGGAATATCTTTCACATCGAGCCCTACGAACAAATAAAAGTTAGATGCTATGAACGCTCAGTACACCAACATGCAAGTGCATCAAACCGAGTACATAGGCAGTAGTGTTTGGCGTAAACTTACAGGTGAAACAAACACAGACTCTATCGTTTTATACCTCATGGAACAGGCTTTAATTTACAACTAGAGGGATTGTATAGCCATGGTCGGGCATTACAAACAGTTTAATTTGGCAATTTTCACCAACAAATTGGCCAATCACTTTAACTGTGGTCTCGAAGACAGTTCGATGAGTGCCATTTCTCGCCAAATTGCGAACGCATTTCTGTATCATGCGCTATATTTTGGTATGTTGCTGGGATACCAGAACAACAATTCCGTTTTACTGGCCATGCCCCATCTGAAATGTTTGTCGCTTGCCGAAAAAACATCCGCGATGGATGTTAGACCAATTTACACTAAACTAAAGTTCTAGTACACGAAAAAAGAATATCCCAGAGCTGTAGTGTCTGCGAACCAAGGTATTTTTTGGAACGATATTCAATATGACGTCAATAATTTCTACACAAATGTCAACATCAACAAACGACTTCCCAAGTAGACAGTTGGCTGCTGCTGCGCCAATACATTGAATCTAGAGTTTGAGAATGCTCCGATATCCCGCGACATGTTTGACGAAATACTGAGGAATGATGTAATTGCTCTGTATGTGTTGGAAGATGAAAACCAAAATTATTCAGAAAACATGGACCTAATATATTCCAGCCCGCCTATCGAGAGGATGATACTTTCCATCACTGAACTAGACTCGTTGGCTGACGATACTCCTATTCTGATTCGTTTACTCTCGCATTCACCACAAACTTTATAGTCTTTACTCGACCAAAAAAAAAAAAAGAATGAAATCTCTTACATTTGAAATGCAAAAAAAAGAAGTCTCTGAAGAGAGGATTCAAGATATGAATCTAGAGTACTCGGTGTTGGATGCGAAGCAACTTTCGCTTAAAATTACAGTCAACTTGATCTATGGGCTTTTTGGCACTCCCCCTTTCAAGATGGTCAGCATTCCCACAGCCATAGGCATGGCGCTGTTTGCATGGAATCTTCTCATACATTTATGTCGAGTTACACCCATACTCTATCTACTACACGCGATTTGCAAATCACAAAGAAATGATAAGAAACCTGATGGAAGAGGAGTTCATGCAGTTGGTATATTTCATTTGCCAAAATTCCTATGATACCTACTATAATCTAGAAGAAAATAAAAAACTGATAGTGTATGACGAGACGAAACTCCACGCAGTTGTTCGCGAAATGATCTTTGACACAGATACCGATTGATATCAGTTTACAAATATTTTTAAATTGGAAAGTAACAGGTTTATCTAACTCATAAATGAGGAAATGAAAATAATCAATTGAAGAGGCATTGTTCTCGAAGGCACTGAGTTACTCGCATCCATTTCACTAGTGAAGAAAAAGTACTTGCATTTTACAAAATAGATTGATTACAGTGTATTTTGCAGTAATCCAAACCAAGATGTGTTGAAATGTTGTTCTATTGTTCATAAAAGTTACGAGCACAATGCATAGTGTTTCGTGAAACGAATCTAAGAATATGTCGCTCAAATTGCCTTCTGTTTTGGGAAGATGACCAATGTAACCAAATGCTAAAAATTGGAAAAATTCCTCAATTTCGAAAATGCATTGTTTGCCATTTACAACCACCTCTACTTGGTAAACTAGACAGAATTGTACGAATATGTAAAGTTGGATAGGCTCAAAAACTCATCAAAAGTACATTGATCGTATCGGCTCTTTCTACATTGGCTGTAGGAAAACGGTGCTCTTCTACGATCCCGAAGGCTGTCAGGCAGATCGGTACTTGACTTTGGAAAAGTATTTCATATTATCACCAAGACAAAAATATAAAATTTGCCACAGCCTGAAATATATTAGATTCATTATGGTAAATATCTACATAATTACATCAAAGTCATACTTGCAATTTTGAATACAGCCATGCCCCAGACTTCCATAAAAAACATACACAAAGATGGTCACTGAATTGTAAATATTTACAATAAAATCAGTATTACAATTCCATTCATGCCCACCTCAGTTCAGTCCATGTCCCGCCAGTCACCAGTCCTCCAAGCGCCCTCATGCACAGTAGGCTTCACACGTTGATTTAACACACTCTAATTCATTCAAGCCACGAACACCTCACTCGCCGTCATCCTGCTATCTCCAGTCGTAATCAACACTTATCTTCGCTCGTGCACACTCACCAGACGGCGTCCGTCAAAGACTGCCGGCCGCTGGGTTGCGGCAGTATATATAGGTGTTAGGCCACCACCTAGAATCTTCCCCAACTCGCGTGATACGTCGCGGAGGGCTGAGGCGCCAACTCGTCTTACCAGAACATTCTTGTATCATCGCTAAACATATCGGAAACTTTATCAGGCGAGAGGAGGTTTGTGACGCCAGCAAGTCATGGAATTCCCAGAAGGGAGGTAGACAGCCACGAGCACATCGTTCCAGGAAGAGAGGAGGGCGAGGTGGGTGTCCGATTACGGTACGGGGCAGCGGAGTCGGCGCCAGCTACAGTGTGCAACACTGTCCTCTCCTTAAGTCTGTTCGCCTGGAACCGACTCTACAGATTCAGGACCTTCGCACAGACCAGTCGGTCGATGTAGACAACATTAGGCTCTGCCGAAGAGTCCTGTCGGCAAATCATGTAGACCAAATAATTTATCCACTTCAAGACCCTCTACGGGCTTTTCCAAGATTTCTGTAGCTTCGGGCAATATCCCTTCCTCCTTTGAGGGTGGTACAACCACACCAGCTGTTCTTCTTGAAAAGTTTCTCCAGGTTTTCTTCGGTCATATCGTGTATTCATTCTGTCACTGTTAATGTTAAGGTGCCTCTGGGCAAACTCATGAATGTCTGTTAGCAGGTCATCAGGTAGGTGGAGCTCTCTCCCAAACAGCATCATGGAAAGTGTTACCCTTGTGGACTTGTGGATCACCGAGCGATATCCGAGGAGAAATAAGGGTACCTTAGAGTCCCAATCCCTCTGATTGTCCTCTACAAAGATAGCCAGATAATGTTCCAGGGTACGATTTAGCCTCTCAACCATTCCATCCGACTGAGGGTGTAATGCTGAGGTTCGGGTTTTCTCCATTCCTAAAATCCTCATTACTTCTTGGAAAAGAGTTGCTTCAAAATTTCGTCCTTGGTCCGAATGAAGCTCCAGTAGATTCGAACCTGGAGAAAACATTCTCGACAAGAGCATTAGCTACTGTGCCTGCCTCTTGGTTTATCACCAGTATGAACTCGGGCCACTTTGTGAAATAGTCTTATGCTACCAGATGGTATCTATTTCCCCTTTCAATGATTGGTAGGGGTCCGAGAATGTCAACTGCCATCCTCTCGAATGGGGTCCCAACATTGTACTTCTGGAGGGAACCACGTCCCTTAACCCTCAGATCCTTCCTTGCAGTACGTGCATCACACAGACGGCACCACTTCTCAACATCCTGCCGACAATGTAGCCAATATAATCTCATTTGAGCTCTGTCAAGTGTCTTATTTACACCGAAGTGACCAACTATTTCTGTATAGTGCAGTTCTCTTAGCAATTCTGGGATTCGGCTCTCTGGTAGCAGCAATTGTAAATGACACAGTCTCCCATCATTACTTCCCCAATTCCTGTAAAGTACACCATTCTTTATAACAAGGGAATTCAACTGTGCCCAGTATGCCTTGACTGTCATGCCTAGGCTAGATATCTCCTCCTATGTCGGTCGAAGCCCGGTTTCCTTCCACTCCAATATTGGACGCACTTAGCTGATCATGTCTTATGTCGTTTTCATCCCATGTAGATGACCCATCACCAGATACAGGGCCTTGAATTATTGTCCTCCTTGCTTTCCACGATACACCAACCTTTTCCTTCTGGTGCTCACAATGACGACAGAATGGTTCACATGGTCTCCTGAAGAGTGCATCTGCATTGCTGTGAAGGCGTCCAGGCATGTGTATTTCAAAGTCATATTCTTGCAGGTGCTGTATCCACCGAGATATTTGACCTTCGGGGTTATTGAAATTTAGCAGCCAGCATTATGAAGCATGATCCGTTCTTAGGATGAAGTGTCTGCCATAAAGATATGGATGAAAATGTGCAATCACCTTCACCACTGCCAAAAGCTCCCTGCATGTGACACAATAGTTCCTCTTGGGCTTGTGTAGCTACTGAAGTATTCCAATGACCGCTCTTTTCCATCCTGGATCTGAGATAACACAGTCCCGATCCCAACATCTCTAGCATCAGTATCCATAATAAATTCACCCTCTCTAATCGGGAAGCCCAGTACTGTGGGCTATATCAGAATTTCTTTTAGTCTATTGATTGCAATTTCGCACTCTGGGGTCCAATAAAATTTTCTTTTTGCCTCAGTCAATTCATGCAGGGTGAACCTGGGTACAAATCGATGATTATGAGCAGGAAGTCCCAGGAAACTTCGAATTTCAGTTTTATCCTTTGGTAGAGGCGAATCTCTTATTCCTCTGGTCTTCTCATGGTATGTTTCAATCCCATGGGCTGATACAACATGGCCCAAGAAATTAATGTTCTTTTGGAAAAGGTGGCATTTCTTGGGAACCAATTTCAGATTGGCTGCAGTCACTTTCTGAAACACAGAATCTAAGCATGCTAGGTGCTCTTAAAATGTTCTTCCTGTGACCACAATTTCGTCTAGATACATCTGACAAATATCTAAGGGCAGAACATCTCCATTAGTCGTTCGTAGGTGGCAGGCGCATTGCATAGCCCAAATAGCATAACCTTGAATTGCCCGGTTCCTTTCCCTTGGACATAAGAGGCAGTTTTTTCCTTGTCTTCCCGGGCCACCTCGCACTGCCAATACTCACTCTTCATGTCTAGAGTAGAAAACAACTGTGAGTCTGCTAGGCTATTCAGGGTGTCGTCTATCCTAGGGAGTGGGTAATAATCTTTATTGGTCATATTATTAAGTTGGTGGCAATCAACACAAAATCTAATAGAGCCATCTTTCTTTTTAACAAGCACAATGGGAGAGTACCACGGACTAATGATGGCTCTATCACATCTAAATCCGTCATCTCTTTCAGAATACAGTCAACGACCTCATATGAAGCTAGCGGTAGTCGCCTTGGTGGCTGCTTTATGGGCCTGGCATCCCCTGTATCGATGTGATGGCATGTAACATTAGTTCTGCCAAGGTCATTGGGCTCGCAAGAGAAAGCACCTGTATTTCTCTGTAACAATTCTTAAGCTGCCCTCTCCTGTCGTCAGTTGAGGTTTTCTTTTGTTCGTGTCAGCAGTTCCCCCAGAGCATCTGGAAGAGGACATT
Organism: Dryococelus australis; assembly: GCA_029891345.1. NCBI lineage: Eukaryota > Metazoa > Arthropoda > Insecta > Phasmatodea > Phasmatidae > Dryococelus > Dryococelus australis. Next base: position 178,109,217 of record CM056995.1, on the reverse strand, counting down.
GAGTAGGTTGTAACAGTGAAGTTTCTGGAACATTTGAAAGTACCTGTGAGACCTGCTTGCAATCCATATTGTGGCCCCCTCTTCAAGGCGGATATAATGGTCAGCCAAATTAATCATCCTAACAGGCAAACTGTCCGATTTTGAAGAAATCAATGTCCTGGCTACAATGACACCATCAGATAAAATGCTACCTTAGAGTACCCTTCTCTTGCCCTTGACTGGTGTAGTCTCACCCATTACTGTTGTTAAATAGCAGTGATCCATGCTCTTATCGGATGATCGCGGGAGAGAAGGTTCAAGAATGTCGGGTCTTACCACTGTTATAGTCGCTCCTGTGTCAACGACCATCTGGCAAGAAACATTATCTAGGCTCCCCTCCACCAATATGACATTGAAGTCTCGTTCCATTGAGCGCACTTGCAAAGGTATTGGGGCCTTCCTTCCAGCTATCACCGACCTTTGCACCTGAAGATCAGTGTTTACAAGTTTCCCGAAGACATTCTGCTCTCACCGGTTCCTTGGTGCCTGCTCCCTAGCTGTTGCCGCTGCTGCTTCTGCGGCTGCTGTTGCTGCTGCTGAGGACAGTTGGCTCTCAGGTGCCCTGGCTGTCCACACGTCCTACATTCCTGCCATTTGGGTGTGGGACGGCGAGTCTCCATAGTGCGCACTATGGAGGCAGTGTTCCTCATGGTCGTGTGCAAGTCGTTCAACATCCTCTTGACGCTGTCGTCTTCCCCTTCATCTAGCATTACTGCCCGCACTGGACATCGGGATACTGATGACTGTCATGTTGACTCCACTTCTAGTGCTCGGGTCAAGTCATCCTGCATGGCGTGAGGCGCAGCTAACCGCACAGCTTGCCGCAACTCGGTGTAATCGATGGCGTCGACGAAGAAGCCGACGGCGATGACGTCTCGCGCCTCTTCTGAGCATCCCTCCAGATACAGGTGTGACAGCCTCACAATGTCCTGCCACAGCTCCTGCAGTGGTTCGCCAGGTCGTTGGATGCGGCTTCGATGTTGGGTATGGTGGGCGTGTCGCAGGTACCGGTCACCAAATCGCAGCTCCAAAGCCAACACCAAGATGGAGTATTCTAGACGATGTCGTTCTAGCAGTGACTGCATTATGCTCAACGATGATCCCCTCAGTACAGCCGCCAGGTAGTACGCCCACTGCTCTTCAGTCCAGCCAGATGGCCACGATCTCGAACTGGTGCCGGTACTCGCACCAAGGTGTCTGTCCATCGTAGTGGGTGGGCTTAATTGTAATGCCTTTACCCACTCTGGCTGGAGCATACCTACACTGCATAACTGCTGCGCCTCCCCTGCGACAGCTCCACTGGCGGTGACCTCTACCTTCTTCTCGCTGCCCGCACTCGTCGTCTCGGTGGTGACCAATCTTGGCTCTTCTTCCATCCCTATATGTCATCTCCCCTGCTGCTGTAAGACCTCCTGTCATTCTTTCTTGAGGGTGCTCACTTCCTGTTTCATTTCTTGCTCAACACTGTCCATCATTTCATTCACACTGTCCCTCACGCGATCAAGTTTCTAGTCCCCCAGAGTCTATTTTATTGTTCACCAACTCGGTCATACTTCTATTTTTCTGTCCACATTCTCATTCACACTGTCTATTTGCTCTCTACATTTTTGTTAAAACTGTCTCTGACGCTAATAATTTGGCTATTTACAGATCCACTGACATTATCTACAAACTATTTTTTATACTATTTACAGTATCTATTTTACTATTTATCTGGCAACTCAAACTTTCTATTAAAGAGAGAAGTGCTTAGATGTCGGCTGACATTTCTTTAACTAGCATTAAAAAATTCAAAACAATTCCTCGGCCTATTGCTGAAATATTGCGATATGTACAAATACTAATTACAATTGCATAATTATTTTATTTTTATAAAATGTCTCCATCCCACTTCTGACACCAGTGTTACAATTTCTCTCTCTAGATATTAGGTGGGCTCTACCAAGTTCCTTAAGCGATGGAGGTCTTAATCAAATAAAATAATTAATTATAATTTCCTTATTTTATTTACAATAACTGCAGCAAAATTTTTTGAACTCAAATTCTCATAATAAATTGAAATTTCTTACTGTTCGCAATTGACACACATTAGTAAAATTTATAATTACGACAAAGAAATCAATGCAATTAAATAATCAAAGATCTGTCCCAATAGACAGAGTATCGACCTATTAAATTATTTTATCATCTATTCGTCCATATTTGGCGGTTCGAATATATAAAATCAAATCAGTATTACAATTACGTTCAGTCCCACCTCAGTTCAGTCCATGTCCTGCCAATCGCAATTTTCTAGAGTCCTCCAAGCCCCTCATGCACAATAGTCTTCACTCGTCGGCTTCACACCCTCTCGTACATTCAAGCCACGAACACCTCACTCGCCGTCGTCCCGTAATCTCCAGTCGTCGTCTACACTTACATTCACTCGCGTACAAACGGCCAGGTGGCCCTCATCAAAGACTGCCAGCCGCTGGGTTGCGGCAGTATAGATAGGTGTTAGGCCCCCATCTAGAATCTTCCCCAATTCGCGCGATGCGTCGGAGAGGGGGCTGAGGAGCCAGCCAGTCTCACCAGAACATTCTTGCATCGTCGCTAAACATATTGGAAACTCTAGCAGGCGAGAGGAAGTCTGTGACGCCAGCAAGTCTCGCTGCTGTTAGCATTCACGGGATTCCCAGAAGGGAGGCAGACAGTCACGAGCGCATCGTTCCAGGAAGAGGGGAGGGAGAGGTGGGTCTCCGATTACAGCGCGGGACAGTGGAAGAGCACATACCACTTTAATGGATGGCGTCCTGAAGCACATACCACCATAGTGGAAATAGTCCGAAAAAAACCTCCGTAGTGGCCGATGACCTAAACACATACCATTGTAGCGGACAGTGTGCTGAGGCACATACCAACATAGTGGAGACTGTTCTTAGCTACATACCACTATAGTGGGCAGTATGCATGAGGCATATAACACCATAGTGTATAGTGTTATGAAGCACATAACATCATAGTGGGCAGTGTTCTGAGACACATAATACCATTGTGCACAGTGACCTGAGGCTCATACAACAGTTGTAGAGAGTGGACTGAGGAACATACCATCATAGTGAACAGTGTTCTGAGGCACATACCACCATAATGGACAGAGTTATGAGGTACATAACACCATAGTTGATAATGTCCAGGGTACAAACCACCCTAGTGGACAGTGTCCCGAGGCACATAACACCATGGTGGACAGTGTTCGGTGGTATATACCACTATAGTGGATAAATTTCTGAGGCATGACACCAAAGTGGACAGTGTTATAAGGCACATAACACCATAGTGGACTGTGTATGGAGGTATATACCACAATAGTGGAGAGTGTTCTGAGGTACATACAACCACAGTGGAAAGAGTTCGTATGTGCATACTTCCATAGTGGACAGTGATCTGAGGCACATTCAACCATAGTGACCAGTGTTATGAGGCACATACCACTGTATTGGACAGTGTTCTGAGGCACATAGTACCATAGCAGACAGATTCCTGAGGAACATATCACCATACTGGATAGAGTTCTGAGGCACATACCTCCATAGTGAACAGTGTTCTAATGCACATACCACCATATTGGACAGTGTTCTGATGGACATACCATCATAGTGGACAGTGTTCTAAGGCACATACAACTGCAATGGAAAGTGTTCTGAGGCACATACCAACATGGTTAACAGTGTTCTGAGGTACATACCACTGTAGTAAACTATGCCTTGATGCAAGTACGGCCATAGGGGACAGTGTCCTGAAGCCCATACCACCATACTGGAAGGTGTTCTGAGGCACATATCTCCAAAGTGAACAGCATTCTAATGCATATTCTAATATAGTGGACATTGTTCTGAGGCACATACCAAAATAGTGGACAGTGTTCTTAAGCACATACCACCAGAGTGGACAGCATTGTAAGCCACAAACCACCATTGTCGACAGTGCTCTCAGGCACATACCACTGTAGTGGGCAGTGAATCAAGGCATTTACCACTGTAATGAACAGTGTTCTGAGGTACATACTACCATAATGGACAGTGTTCTTAAGCAAATAACACAGTAGTGACAAGGAACCAAGGTACATACCACCATAGTGGACAGTGCCATGAGCTGCATACCACCACAGTAGATAGTGTTCTGAGGCACATACCACCATATGGAAAACTGCCCTGTGGCACATACCACCAAAGTGGACAGTGATCTAAGGCACATATCACTATAGTGGGCAGATTTCTGTGGCACAACCAACAATAGTGGATAGCGAACTGATGTATATACCAACATAGTGGACAGTGACCTGAGGCACATGCCACTGTAGTGGACACTTTCCTGCGGCACATTCAATCATTGTGGACAGTGGTATAATGCACATACCACCCTAGTGGACAGTGTTCTGAGGCACATGCCACCATAATGGGGAGTGTACTGAGGCAAATACCACCACAGTGGCAAACATTCTGAATAATGTATCACCCTAGTGGACAGTGTCCTGAGTCACATACCTTCGTAGTGGACAGTGTTCTGAGGCACATATCACCATAGTGGAATGTTTTGTGATGCACATAACACTATAGTGTTGTTTTGTTATGTGGCATATGCCACATAACATATGTGGCACATGCCACCATAGCGAATAGTGTTCTGAGAAACGAGCCCTCATAGTGGAAAGTGCTCTGAGGCATATACCACCATTGTGGACAGTGTCCTGAGTTACATACCCTCGTAGTGGACAGTTTTCTGAGGAAAAAACCACCGTAGTGGATTGTGTTCTGAGGCACATATTTCTTTCGTGGTCACTGTCCTGTGTGAAATACAATTGAAGTGAATAGTATTCTAATGCACATGCCACCATAGTGATCAGTGTTATGAGACACATGCAATCATAATGGACAGTGTTCTGAGGCATTAACCACCATAGTGGATATTGTTCTGCACCACATTCCACTATTATGAAGTGTTTAATGAGGCACATACCTCCATAGTGGACCATGTCCTGATAAATATACCATAATAGTGCCAGTGGTGTAAAGCACACATTAACATAATATATAGTGTTTTGAGGCATGTACCACCATAGTGGCTTTCATTCTTATGCACATTTCACCATAGTAGACAGTGTCCTGAGGTAAATACCACTGTAGTGGACTGCGTTCTGAAGCAAATATCATCTTAGTGGACAGTGTTCTCAGGCATATACAACTGTGGTGGACAGTGTTCTAAGTTACATACCACAGCAGTGATCCGTGTCGTTAGATAAATACCACTGTAGTGGACAGTGTTCTGAGACACATGCCACCAAATTGGACAGTGACCTGAGTCAAATGCCACATTGGTGGACAGTGTTCTAAAACATAAGCCATAATAGTGAACAGTATTATGAAGCAAATATCACTGTAGTTCATAGTGTTCTGAGTCACATACTACCATAGTGGACAGTGTCCATAGGCACATAACACCGTAGTGGACAGTGTTGTAAGGCACATACCACCAGAGTTGAAAAGTGTTCTGAGGACATTACTACTGTAGTGGACAGTGTTCTGAAGCACATTCCACCATAGAAGAGAGAGCCCTGAGGTATTTACCACCATAGTGTAGAGTGTCCTTTGACACATACCACCATAGTGGACAGTGTTTGAAGGCACATACCACCTAAGTGACCAGTGTTCTGAGGCACATATGACTATAATGGACTGTGTATTGTGGCACATACCAACATAGTGGATAGTGTTCTAAGGCTAATACCTCCATAGTGGACAGTGATCTAAACCACATACCACCATAGAGGAGAGAGTCCTGTGAAACACACCACCCTAGTGGCCATGTCCTGAGGCACATACCACTATAAGCCCATGGAGTCCTAGGTACATTCCACCATAGTGGATAGAATTCTGAGGGACATTCCATCATAATGGACAGTGTCCTTATGCAAACAGCACTGTAGAGCACAGCGTCCTGTGGCAAATACCACTGTTGTGCACAGAGTTCTGAGTCACGTGCCCTCAAAATGGTCAGTGTCCTGAGGCAAGTACTACCATAGTGGACAGTTTTCTAATACCCATACCACTGTAGTGGGATTTTGTTCTGTGCCACATACAACCATACTGAAGAATATCGTGAGGCACACACTACCTAGTGCACCGTGTCGTGGGGCAAAACCATCATAGGCCCATTTTTCCTGCGCACATACCACCATAGTAGACAGTGTTGTGAGACCCATACCACCATAGTGGAGTGTACTGAGGCAAGTACCACCATAATCGCAATTGTCCTGAGTAACATACCACCCTAGTGGACAGCATACTGAGTAACATACCCTCATGTTGGACAGTGTTCTGAGGCATATGCCACCATAGTGGACAGGTGTCTGAGATACATACTATTTAAGTGGACAATGTTGAGGCACACGTCACTGTAGTGGACTGTGACCTGTCGCTCAAATCACCATAGTGGAGAGTTTCCTGAAGCACATACCATGATAATTGATACTGTCCTGAGACAAATACCATTGTAGTGAAGAGTATTCTGAAGCTCTTGCCGCCAGAGTTGACAGTTTTCTAAGGCACATAACATCAGAGTGGACAGGGTTCTGAGGAACAAACTACCATTGTGGACAATTTTCTGAGGGACATACTAACATAGTGGACAGTGTTCTATGGCACATACCATGTAGTGGATGGTTTTCTGCTACACATGCCACCATAGTGCAGAGTGTATTGAGACACGTAACACACCATATTGGACAGTGTCCTGAGGCACATACTGCCATAGTGGACCTTGTTCTGAGGCACATACCACCATAGCGACAAAGGTTTAATGCTTATACCACCATAATGAATAGTGTTTTGAGGCACATACAACTAAGGTGGACATTGTTCTGAAACACATACCTCCATAGTAGAGTGTGTTGTGAGGCATAACCACCATAGTGGACAGTTTTCTGAGACATATGCCACCATATGGCAAATACCACCATCTTGAACAGTGTACAGAGGTACATATCATCAGATTGGATAGTGTAATGAAGCACATAACACCAATAGTGGACAGTGGTCTAAGGCACATACTACAATAAAGGACTGTGTTCTGAGGCATGTTCCTCCAAAGTGGACAGTGTCCTGACGAAAATACCACAGTAGTGGGCAGGGTTCTGAGGTATATACCAAATTTTTGAAGGTTACCTGAGGTACCTATTACTCTAGTGGACTGGGTCTTGAGGCACATACCACCATAGAGGCAAATGTACTGAATCATGTAATGCTCTGAGGCTAATACAACCATAGTTGAACTATGGTTCACATAGTGAACCTGATGCACATACCAACGAATTGGGCAGAGTTATGCAGCATATATTACGCTAATATAGAGTGTCCTGGGGTACATAACACCCTAGTGGACAGTGTACTAAGCAATAAATCCCATAGTGGACAGTATTCTGATCCATATACCACCCTAGTGGACAGTGTCCTAAGTCATATATCTCATAGTGGATATATTTCTGATGCACATACCACCATTTTGGACAGCGATCTAAGGAAAATACCACCATGGTGAATACTGTCCTGAGTCATATACCACCATAGTATTGAGTGCCCTGAGGTATATACTACCATGGTGGACAGTTTTCTCATCCACATGCAACTGTAAGGGACAGTGTTCTAAGGTACGTACCACCATACTGGACAGTATTCTGAAGCACATATCACCCTAATGGAGACTGTCCTGAGATGCATACCATCATTGTGAATAATATTATGTATTATACCACTGTAATGGACAGTGTTCTGAAGCACATAACATCATAGTGGAGAAAGTTCTGAAGTGGAGAGGTCCTCAGGCACATACAACCATAGAGAACAGTGATTTTAGGCTGATACCACCATAGTGACTATTGTCCTGAAACATATACAACAGTAGTTGACTGGTTCATGATGCACAAACTACCATAATAACTAGTGATCTAAGGCACATTACACCACACTGGATAGTGTTCTAATGCACATAACACCATAGTGGACATAGTTCTGGGGCACAACACATCATAGCGGACAGTATTCCGAAGAACATACCACCATAGTGGTCAGTGTTATGTGGCACTTCTATCATAGTGGACAATGTTCTGAGGCATACTCCAATGTAGTGGACTGTGTTCTGATTTAATATGCACCATAGTGGACAGTTTTGGAGAACCATAGAACCGTAGTAGAGAGTTTCCTGAGACACATTCCTACATAGTGGAGGATGTCCTAAGGCAAATACCACCTTAGTGGACAGTTTTCAGAAGCATATACCACCATAGTGATGAGTGTCCTCAGGTACTTATCAGCATTGTGCTAGTGTTATGAGGCAAAGATCAACATAGCATAACGTGTTATGAAGCACACACTACCAAAGTTGAGTGTCCTTTTTCACTTTCAATCTTGGCGAACAGTACCCTGATGCACATACCACCTTAGTGAACTGTGTTCTGAGGCACATACCACTGTACTGGACATTGAATGAGGTCAATAACATTGTAGTAGTCAGTGATCTGAGGCAAATATCAGCACAGTGGACAGTGTTCTGATGCACATACCACCGTAAAGGACAGTGTTCTAAGATACATACCACCATAGTGGACTGTTTCCTGAGGAATGTGTCAATGTAATGAAAAGTACATATTAACATAGTGGGCAGTTTCCTGAGGTAAATATCACCATAGTAGTGAGTGGCATGAGGGAATACACCATAATTATATATTTTCCTGAGGAAAATACCATAGCTAACAGGGTTCTATGGCACATAACACCATAATGGCACTGTTAAAAAACACATACCCTCATAGTGGTCAGTGTTATGAGGCACATACTATAATAATGGACAATGTTCTGAGGCACATACCACTGTAGTGGACTGTATACTGAGGTAATAAAGACCGTATTGGACAGTGCCTTGAGGTACATATCACCATAGTGGACTGTGTTCTGAGGTACATACCACCATTGCGGACATTCTCCTTAGTCGCATATCACCATAGTGGAGAGTGTCCTGTGGCAAATACAACTGTAGTGAACAGTGACCTGATACACATACCACCTTAGCGGACTGTGTTATGAGGCATATACCACCATAGTGAACAGTGTTCTGAGGCACGAACCATTGTACTGATCAGTGTCCGGAGGCACATACCACCCTAGTGGACAGTGTCCTATGACATATATATATGTATGTATATATATATATATATATATATATAGAAGTGGACATTATTCCGATGCATATATCATATTCGACTTCGATCTGAGGAAATTCCTCCATAGAGAAAAGTGTCCTGTGTCACATACCACCATAGTTTAGAGTGTCCTAAGGTACATACTACCATAGTGGACAATTTTCTGAGGCACATGGCACAGTAAAGGACAGTGTTCTAAGGCACATACCACCATAGTGGTGTGTCTTGAGGCTCGTACCAGTGAGTGGAGAGTGTCCTGAGGCACATACAACCATCATGAACAGTATCCTGAGGCACATACAACCATCATGAACAGTATCCTGAGGCACATACCACTGTAGTGGTCATTATTTATCTGAATCACAAACCACCATAGTAGAGGATGTTCTGCTGTACATATCACTGTACTGGAGAGTGTACTGAATCTTATACCAATTTTATCAATGCATGCCCTGAAGTACATACCACCATTGTGGTCAGTGTGCTAAGGCACATACCACCATAGTGTTAAGTGGTCGAAGAAACATACCACCCTATTGGAAACCATTCTAAAGCACATACCTCCAGTGTGGTCAGTGCTCTGCAGTACAAGCCACTGTAGTGGAAAATTAACTAAGGCACATACTACCATAAGGAACAGTGTTTTGAAGCACATAACACCCTTGTGGACTTCGTTATGAGGCAAATATTACCCTAGTGGAGAGCGTGATGAGATACATACCACCATAGTGGACAGTGTCCTGCAGTAGATAAGACAGTAGTAATGATTGTCCTGAGGTATATACTATCGTAGTAAACAGTGTGCTGTACCACATACCGCCAAAATGAATACTACCACGAGGCACGTAGTACCATAATATACATTGTTCAGGATCACATTCCACAATAAAGGAAGTTATCCTGAGGTGCAAATAACCATAGAGAATGGTGTTCTGAATCACATACTACGGTATTGGACAGTGTCCTGAGGAAAATAGTGGACAGTGACCTGAGGTAAATACCATAGTAGTGGGCAGGGTTCTGAGGTACATACCACATTTGTGGACAGCGACCTGAGATATCTAATAATCTAGTGGACTGCTTCATGAGGTATCTAATAATCTAGTGGACTGCTTCATGAGGCACATATCACGATTTGCCTCAAATGTACTGAAGCAAAAACTACCATAGTGAAGAGAATCTTGAGATTGATACCACAATAGTGGACAGTGTACTGGATCACATATCATCATAGTGGACGGTGAACTTAGGCACATACCACTGTAGTGGACAGTGTTCTGTGGCAAAACCACTGTAGTGGAAAGTGTATTGAGGCACATAACATCATAGTGGCAAGTGTCCTTAGTTACATGGAAACCTAGTGGTATGTGTACTGAGTCAAATATCCTAGTAGTGGACAGTGTTCTGAAGCATATACCACTATAGTGGCCTGGTTTTGAGGCAAAAACCAATATAGTGAACAGTGCCCTGATTCAAATATTCTAGTAGTGGACATTGTTCTGAGGCATATACCCCTATAGTGGCCTGGTTTTGAGGCAAAAACTAATATGGTGAACAGAGCCCTGAGTCATATAGCTCCATTGTAGACAATTTCCTGAGTCACATATCACCATAGTGGAGAGTGTCCTTTGGCACATACCACCATACTAAACAGAGCCTGAGGCACACACCAATGTAGTGGACATTGTTCTGAGACACATAACACAATAGGTGACAGTATTTTGAGGCACATATCAGCATAGTGGAAAGTACTCTGTGGCTTATACAACATTAGGGGACAGTCCTCTGAGGCACACACCACTGTTGTGGAACGTGTTCTCTGAGGCACGTACCAGAATATTGGACAGAGTTTTGAGGAGCATACCACTTTAGCGGAATGAGTTCTGAGACACATATCACCATAGGGGCATGTGTTCTCAGGCACATACCATTATAGGGGATATGTGTTTCAAGGCAAAACCACTATAGTGCACATTGTCCTGAGATATACACCATTATATTGTACAGTGTTATGAGGTATATACATCAGTAGTGGACAATGTTCAGAGACACGTGCCATAATATTGGACAATGTCCTGAGGCACATACCACTGTAGTGGACAGTGCCCTGAGTTACATAATACCGTAGTGGACAGTGTGCTGAGGCACATACTACCATAGTGGTCATTGTTCAGAAGCACATGCCATTGAAGTGGACTGTGTTCTAAGTCACATACCACCATGGAGGACATCTCCCTGTTGCAGATGCCACATTAGTGGACAGAATTCGAGGAACATAACACCATAGTGGACCGTGTCCTGAGTTCAGACTACGGTAGTGGAGAGAATTCTGAGGAATATACCACCATACTGGTCAATAGACTAAGGTACATACCACGATAATGGACAATGTTTTGGGGCACAAACCACCATAGTGGACAGTGTTCTTATGAACAAGCCACCATAATGGACAATATTTTGAGGCACAGATCACCACAGTGGAGAGCTAACTAAGGGACATACCATCATAGTTAGCATTATTATGAAGTTCATACCACCATAGTGGACAGTGTCCTGAGGCACATACCACCATAGCAAACATGGTGGTCTGGAACAAACCACCACTGTGGACAGTGTTCTGAGGCACAGCCCATCCAGTGGATAGTGTTCTGGTGTACAAAATACCTAGTAGACATTGTTTTGAGTCACATAATTCCATAGTGGACAGTGTTCTGAGACACATATCACCATAGTCGACAGCAATCTGAGCCACATACAACCATAGTGGAGAGTGTCCTGTGGCACATACAATCTTAGTGAACAGTGCCCTGATACACATACAACCGTAATAGACTGTGTTCTGTGGCACATACCACCATACTGGAGAGTGAAGGTCCACCATAGCAAATAGTGTTCGGAAACAAATACCAGCATCGTGGAAAGAGTCCTGAGGCACATGCCACTGTAGTTGACAGTGTTCTGAGGCACATACCACCATAGTGAACAGTGTTGTATTGGACGTACCACTGTATTGGACAGTATTGTAATGCACAGCCTCCATAAAGGACAAATTCGTGCGACACATACCACTATAGTGTACAGTGTTCTGAGGCACATGCAACCATAGTGTACTTTGTTCTGAGGCACAAACGACCGTAGTAGACAGTGCATTGAGACACATGCCACTATAATGGTCACAGCCCTGATACACATACCACAATAGTGGATAGTGTTTTAGGGAAGATACCACCATTGTCGACACTACCTTGAGGCACATATAACAAAAGTGGATAGTGTTCTGAGGCTCATACAACCGCAGTTGAGAGAGCCCTGAGGCACATACCACCGAATTAAGCAGTGTTCCGTAAGCACAAATAACGATAGTAGAGAGTGTCCTGGGGCTCCTACTACCCTACTGGACATTGTATTGAGACACATACCACCCTAGTGTTGAGTGTCCTGAGGTACATACTACCATAGTGGACAGTTTTCTGATGCACATGCCACCATTAAGGACACTGTTCTAAGGTACACACCACCATTTTGGACAGTGTCCTTAGTCACATACCAATGTAGTGGAGAGGGGCCTGAGGTACATTCCACCATAGTGGGCAATGTGCAGTGGCACATACAAGCATAATGGATAGTGTCCTGAGGCACATACCACCATTGTGGACAGTGTTCTGTGGTACACACCACTGAAGTGGAGTGTGTACTGAGGTACAAACAATTAAAATGGCCAGATACCTGAGGCACCTACCACCATAGTAGAAAGTGGCCTGAGGGAATACAACCATAATGGACAGTGTCCTAAGGCACATACCACTATTGAGAACCGTGTTATATGGCACATTCCACCATAATGAACAGTGGTTTAAGACACATGTGTTTAATGGCTGTACCACCATATGGACTGTGTTCTGAGGCACATACTTCCATTGTGGACAGTATCCTATTGCAAATAACACTGCAGTGGACGGTGTTCTGACGTACATACCACCATAGTGGCCAGTGTCAAGTGGCTCATACTATAATAGTGGACAATGTCTTAAGGCACACTCCACTGTACTGGACAGTGTTAGGAGGTAATAAACACCATATTGGACAGTGTCTTGACGCACATACCTTCATAGTGGACTGTGTTCTGAGGTACATACCACCATAGTGAAGAGTGTCCTGTGACACATACAACAGTAGTGAACAGTGACTTGATGCACATTCCAACATAGTGAACAGTGTTCTGAGGCACATACCACCATAGTGGACAGTGTCCTGAGGTACATACTACCGTAGTGGACAGTATTCTGAGACACATGACACCATAGAGGACAGTGTACTAAGGCATTGGCCCCATAGTGGTCAATGTCCTGAGGAACATACCACTGTGTTTGTGAATGTTCTGTGTTACATACTACCATAGTGAGTAATGTGCAGAAGTATACTAACATACTAGACAGTGTCTTGTGGTACATACCACCATAGTGGACAGTGTTCTGAGCCACTTGGCACTGTAGGTGACAGTGTACTAGGGATGATACCATTATTGTAAACATTATCCTGAGGCACATTCAACCACAGTGGACAGTGGTCTGCAGTATAAACAACCATTTTGGACAGATCCCTGAGGCACATACCACTGCAGTGGACAGTATTCCGGGGCACATACCACTGTAGTGGACAGTGTTCTGAAGCACATATCACCGAATTTGGCAGTGTGCTGCAGCACATATCACGAAAGTAGAGAGTGTTCTGGGGTACATAACACCATAGTTGACAGGGTACTAAGTCATATATCTCATAGTGGACAGTTTTCTGAGGCACATGCCTCCTATAAAGGACAGTGTTCTAAGTCACATACAACCATAGTGGACAGTGTCCTGAGGCCTGTGGTGGAGAGTATCCTGAGGTTCATACAACCATAGTGGGCAATGTGCAGATACACATACAACCATAATGGACAGTGTTCTGAATCTCATATCATAGTAGTGGACAGTGTTATGAGGCACATAACACTGTAGTGGACAGTGTCCTGATGCACATACCATAGGAGTGTAGATTGTCGTGATCTACATACTACCATAGTGGACAGTACTCTGAAGCACCTAACTGCATAGTGGTGATTGTCCTCGTGTACATACTACCATAGGAGACAGGGTTCTGAGTCACATACTACCATAGTGGAGACTGCGCTGAGGCACATAAACCATAGCGGACATTGTTCTGAGGAACATACCACCGATATGGAAAGTGTTCTAAGGTACATAACACTGTAGTGAAAAGTGTCGCGAGTCACGTACCACCCTAGTTGACAGTGTCCTGAATCACATACCCTTGTAGTGGACAGTGTTTTGAGGCACATACACTGTAGTGGAGAGCGTACTGAGGAACATACCATGATAGCGAACCCTTTCTAAAGTCACATACCACCATAGTAGAGCGAATATAACCATAATGGTTATGGTTAGTGTCCTGAGGCACATACCTGTGTAGTGAACAGTTTTATGAGGGACATACCACCATAGTGGACAATGTCCCGAGGCACATACCACTGTAGTGGACAGTGTTCTAAAGCACATATCATCATAGTAGAGAATGTCTTGAGGAGCATACCACTGTAGTGGACAGTGTCCTGAGGATCATACCACAGTAGAGGACATTGTTCTCTGTAACATAATACCGTTGTGTACAGTGACCTGAGGTACATACCATGATAGTGGGGCAGTGTTCTGAGGTACATACCATATTTGTGGACAGTGTCCTGTGGCTCTTACTACTCTAGTGGACAGTATGCTGAGGCACATACCACCATAGATGACTATGTTCTGAAGCACGTACTGCCATTGTGAATATTTCCCTGAGATAGTTACCACCATAGAAGAGAGTGTGCTTATGTACATACCACTAAGTGGACAATGATCTGAGGAACATATCGACATATGGGAGAATGTCCTGAGGTACATACAATCTAGAGGACAGTGTGGCGAGGCAAGATATAGCGTAATGGAGAGTATCCTGAGGTATTACCACCCTAGCGGACAGTGTTCTAAGGCATAAATAAACAGATTGGACAGGGTTCTAAGGCACAAACTACCATAGTGGACAGTTTCCTGAGGCTCATACCAACATAGTGGACAGTGTTCTGCGGCACATACTACCATAGTGGAAAGTGTCCTGAGTCACACACTACTGTAGTGGGCATTGTTTTTAGGTTCATACCAACCAATTGGAGAATGTCCTGAGGCTCATACCACTTTACTGGACAGTGGTTTATGGCACATCTAACAAACCGGAGAATGTTTTGAGGCACATACCACTGTAGTGGACAGTGTCCTGACGTAAATATCACTGCAGTAGACAGTTTTATGAATCACAAACCACCACAGTAGACAGTGTTCTTTGGCACATACCATTAGAGTTGTCAATGTTCTGAGGCAAACAACACTGTAGTAGACAGTGTTCCGAGACACATACCACCATTGTGGACAGTATTCTGAAGCATATACCACCATAGTGGAGAGTAGCACATACCACCGTAATGAACGGTGCCCTGATGCAGATACCACCATAGTGTACTATGTTCTCAGGCACATAATTCCATAAAGGACAGTGTTTTCAGGTATATACTTTCAAAGTGGAAAGTGTGTTGAGACAAATACTACTATACTGGTCAGTGTTCTTAATCACATTACACCATAGTGGAGAATGTCCTGAAGCACATGCCACAGTAGTGGAAAGTGTCCCAAGGCAAATATAATCATAGTGAACAGTGGTCTAAGGCACATACCACCATAGTGGACAGTGTTCTGAGGCACATGCTACCGTAGTGGAGAGTGTACTGAGGCACATACTAGGGTAGTAGAGATTATCCTGAAGCACATACTACATAGTGGTTAGTGCCCTGAGGCTCATATCACCATAGTGTTCAATGGTCTATGGAACTTACTGCCATAGTGGACTGTGTTCTGAGGCACATACTACCAAATCAGTCAGTGCACTGAGGCACATATAACCATTCCAAAACCGTGTCCTGCGGTACGTATCGCAATAGTGGATAGTGTTATTAGGCAAATACCACCATAGTTGACAGTGTTCTGGAGAATATACCACTTTAGTTGAGAGTGTCATGAAGGATATACCACCATAGTTGAGAGTGCCCTGAGGTTCAAACCACCATAGTGGACGGGTCCCGAAACACATAACACTAGTGTGGACATTGTTCTAAAGCACATACCATTAGAGTACACAATGTTCTAGGCATATACATCCATAGTGGACAGTGTACTGTGGAACATACCATCATAGTGGACAGTGTCTTGAGGCACATACCACCATAGCAGACAGTGTGATATGGCACATACCACCATAGTATACAGTATTCTTAGGCACATACTATTGTAGTGGGGTGTCTTCAGGTACATACCACCATTGAGTACAGGTTTCTGTGACACATGTCACTGTAGAGGACTGTGTTCTAAGGTACATAATACCACAGTGGACAGTGTCCTGAGGCACATACCACCATAGTGGACAGTGTTCTAAGGCGTTTATCATCAGAGTGGACAGTGTTCTACGACACATACCACTGTATTGAAGAGTGTTATGAGACACATTCCACCATAGTGGACATAATCCTGATGAACATACTAACACAGCGGAAGTGGTCTAATGAAGAAACCACCATAGTGGATAGTGTTGTAAGGCATGTACCACCATAGTGGACATTGTTCTTATGCACAAATCTCCATAGTAGACAGCGTCCTGAAGCAAATACCACTTTAGTGGACAGTGTTCTGAATCAAATATAGCCGTAGTGGACAGTGTTCCGAGGAACATAAAACCATAGTGGATAGTTTTCTGAGGCATATGCCACCAAAGAGGACACTGTACCAAGGCACATACCATCATAGTGGAGGGTGGACTGAGGGAAACACCACTGTAGTGGACAGTATTCTGAAGCATATACCACCATAGTGGACAATTTACTGAGGCACATATCACAATAACCGACAGTTTTCTGAGATGTATGGCATTGTAGATAACAGTGCTATATGGCACATTCTACCATAGTGGACAATGTTCTGAAATACGCTCCACTGTTGTGGACTGTGTTGTTAGGCTCAAACCACTATAGTAAAGAGTGTCCTGAGAGACATACCAGTGTATTGGACATGGTCCCGAGGCACACGCTACCGTAGTTGACAGCAGTCTAAGGTACATTCCACAATAGAGGGCAGTGTTCTGAGGCATGTACCATCGTATTGGACAGATTTCTGAGGCACATACAACCATAGCGGAGAGTGTTCTGGGGCAATTACCACCGAAGTGGACAGTGTTGTGAGGCAAAAACCACTGCAGTGGACAGTGTCCTAAGGCACATAGCACCATAAAAGAGAGTGTGATATAGCTTATACCACCATAGTGGATAGTTCCTGAGTCACATACCATTAGAGTGGATAGTGTTCTGTGGCATATTCGTCCATAGTGGACAGTGTCCTGAAGAAAATACCACAAAAGTGGAAAGTGGTGTAAGTCACATTCCACCATAGTGGATATTGTTCTGAGGCACTTTCCACCATAGTGGACACTTTTCTGAGCCTTATTCCACCATAGTGGACAGTGTCCTGAGGGAAATAACACTGTAGTGGACAGTGTTCTGAATCACATACAACCATAATGGAGAGTGATATAAGGCAAATGCCATCATAGATGACTATGTTCTGAGGCACACACCACTGTAGTAGACAGTGTCCTGAGTAACATACCACCATAATGTACTGTGCTGTAAAGCACATACACCATAGTGGAGAGTGTTATAAGGTACATTCCTCTGTAGTGGAGAATTCCTTCAGGAACATACCATTGTTGTGTACAGTGCTCTGCGGCACATACCAGCCGTAGTGGAAAGTGTCCTGACGTACATACCACCATAGTGGACAGTGGGCTAAGGCCCATATCACAATAGTGGACTTTGTGATAAGGTGCATGCGATCGAATTGGACAGTTTGATCACGGACATACTACCGTAGTGGACAATGTTCTGATGCAAATACCACTGTAGTTGACAGTGTTCAGAGGTACATGCCACCATAGTGGACAGTCTCCTGAGGCACACACCACCATAGTTGACAGTGATTTGAAGTGCATTAATCCTAAGTAGAGAGTGCCCTGAGGGTATAATCACCATAGTGGACAGTGTCCTGAGGTAAATACTACCATAATGAACAGTGTTCTAAGGTACATACCAACATAATAGACCGTTTGCTGAGACACATACACTTATAGTGGCAAGTGACCTGAGGCAAAATCCATTGTGGTGGATAGTGTTTTGAGGCAAATGCCACCATAATGGTCAGTGTCCTGATGCAAATACCACTGTAGTTGACAGCGTTCTAAAGCATAGACCACCATAGTGGACTTTATTATGAGGTAAATACCATTATAGAAGATAGTGTTCTGAGACATGTACTACCATAGTTGACAGTGTCCTGAGCGACAAACCATCATGTTGTATATAGTGTTCTAAGGTACATACCATCAGAGTTAACACTTTTCTGAGGCCAATAATACTGTAGTGGATAGTATTCTGAACCACATTCCACCATAGTGGGAATTGTCCTGAGGTACTAACCAACATAGTAGAACATGTCCTGAGGCACAACCCACCATATTGGACATTGTTCGATGGCAAATGCTACCTAAGTGGACACTGTCCTGAGTCTCATACGACCTTAATGGGCAGTTTACTGAGGCTCATACAATCACAGTGGACAGTGTTCTGAGGCACATACACCCATAGTGGAGAGTGTCCTGTGGCACACACCACCATAGTGGACCATGTTCTGAGACTCATATCACCATAGGCACATGTAGTGTAAGCCACATACCACCATAGTGGATAGTGTTCTCAGGCACATACCACCATAGTGGAGAGTGTCCTGAGGCATACACCACAATTGTGAATTGTGTTCTGAGGCTATTCCCCTGTAGAGTACAGTGTCTGAAGCACATACAACCATAGTTGTAAGTGTTATGACGCACATACCAGCAAAAAGGACAATGTTCTGAGACACACACCACTGTAGTGGACTGTGGTCTGAGGCAATATACTCCATAGTGGACAGTATCCTGAGTCATATTCCACCCTAGTGGACAGTATACTGAGGCAAGTACTACTGTAGTGGAGAGTGTCCTGATGCAATAACACCCTAGTGGAGATAGGTCTAAGGCATATACCACCATAATGGATAGTGTTCTGAAGAACATTCCACCATAATGTAGAAGTGTCCTGATCCAAATATAACTGTAGTGGATAGTGTCCTGAAGCATATTCCACCATAATAGATAGTGTTCTGAGGCACAAACAACTCAAGTGGACAGTGTCCTGAGGCAAATTCCCCAATTGAGGACAGGATTCTAAAGCACATTCCACAATAGTGAAAGTTGCCTGAGGTACTAATCAACATTGTTGACAATGGCCTGATGCACATACCACCTTAATGGGCAGTGTTCTGAGACACATACCACCATATTAGAGAGTGTCCTGAGCACATACCACCGAAGTGGAGAGGATCCTGAGGCACATTCAATGAAAGTGGACAGTGGTTTAAGGCATAGACAACAGTGTTAGAAGGCACGTATCACCTAAGTGTACACTGTCCTGAGGCACATGCGACCATAATGGACAGTGTATTGAGGCATATATAAACATAGGGGACAGTGTTCTATGGCTAAAACCACCGTATTGGACAGTATTCTAATGCACATACTACCGTACTTGAGAGTGTCTTGTGGTACATACCACCATATTGGACAGTGTCCTGAGGCACATACCACCATGGTGGTCAATGGTCTAAGGAACATACCACCATAATGGACAGTGTCCTGAGGTACATACCATTATAGAGATCAGTGTTCTGGAAGACATACCATAGTACTGGAGACTGCACTGAGTTTCTGACCACCATAGTGGACAGTTCTTGAGATGCATACCACCAAGTGGACAGTGTGATATAGCACATACCACCACAGTTTACAGTGTTCTTAGACACATACTACTGTTTGCGAGGAGTGAGCTGAGGTACCTAATATCATAATGGACAATGGGGTAAGCCATTTTGCACTATAGTGGACAGTGTTCTGAGGTACCTACTACCATATTGGAGAGTGTGATGTAGCACATACCACTGTAGTGGACAGTGTCGTTAGGCACATACTACTGTAGCTTCTAAGCCACATTCCACCAAAGTGGATAGTATTCTGAGGCACATGCGACCATAGTGAACACTGTTCTGAGGCACATTTCACAATAGTCGATAGTGTACTGAGCACATCCCCCCTGTAGTGGACAGTGTTCTGAGTGATGTACCACCATAATGGATATTGTTCTAAATCACATACCACTATAGTGGACAATGTCCAGTTGCATATACCTGTGTAGTTGACATTGTCTTGGGGAAAATAACACTGTAGAGGATAGCTACATGGGGCACATGCCTTCAAAGTGATCAGTGTCCTAATGCATACAGCACAGTATTTGACAGTCCTCTAAGGCACATAGCACCACAGTGGACAGTGTCCTTAGGCAAATCACATTGTATTGAAGATTATTCTGAGGCACATACCATCTTAGTGGAAAGTGTTCTAAATCACTTACCATCATTGTGGACAGGGTTCTCAAGCTCAAACTACCATAGTGAACAATGTCCTGAGGCACATTCCAACATAGTGGGTAGTTTTCTATGGCTCATACAACCATTGTGGAGAGAGTTCTACGAAACAGACTACCTTAGTGGAGAGTGTCTTGAGGTATATACCATCCCCGTGGACTGTGTCCCGAGGCACATACCACCACAAGGACAGTGGTTTAATGCTCATACCACCATAAAGGATAGTGTTTTGAGGCATGTGCCACTGTAGTGGACTTTTTTCTGAGGCACATTCCACCATAGTAGACAGTGTACTGAGCCATATACCTCTGTAGTGGACAGTTTTCTGAGGCATATGCCACCAAAGAGGTCAGTGTTCTATGGCACATACCACCATATTGGACAGTGTACAGAGTTACATACCACGGAAGTGGAGAGTGTACTGAAGTAGATACCACCATAATTGGAAGTGTACGCTGTTACATACCACCATAGTGGGTTCTGTTATGAGGCAAAAGCTACCATAATGGTCAGTTAACTGAAGAACATACCAAAGTAGTGGAGAGTGTCCTGAGATCCAACAACCATAGTGGACATGTCCTTAGGCACATACAATTAGAGTGCATAGTGTCCTGAAGAAAATACCACAATAGTGGCCAGTGTCGTGAGGCACATAGCACCACAGCGGGCAGTGTGATATGACATATACCATCATAGTGGACAGTGTTCTTGGGCACATAACCTGTAGTGGAAAGTGTCCTGAGACATTACACAGTAGTAGATTGTGTTCTTTATGCACATAACACCAACGTGAACAGTGTTCGAAGGCACATACCACCTAAGTGGACACTGTCCTGAGGCACATACGACCATAATGGACACTGTACTGAGGCACATACCACCATAGTGGATAGTGTTCTAAGGGCCATACCGCCACAGTGGACAGCATCGTGATGAAAATACCACTGTAGTGGACAGTGTCCTTTGGCAAATACCACTTTGGTCTACAGAGTTCTGAGGCACATCCCATCAAAGTGGTCAGTGTCCTGAGGCAAATACCACTGTATTGAAAAGTTTTCTGAGGAACTAACCACCATGATTGGACAGTGTCCTGAGGTACACACAACCATAGTGAAGTTGTCTGAAGCACATAGCACCGCAGTGGACAGTGTTGTGAGGCACATACCATGATAGTGGACAGTGTTATGAGGCACATATCATCATAGTGGACAAAGTTCTGAGGCACACATCACTGTAGTACTCTGTGCTCTGAGGTAATATACACCATAGTGGACAGTCTTCTCAGTAAAATGCCTCTGTAGTGGAGAGTGTCCCAAGGCACATAACACAATTGTGGAGAATGGAATACGGGATATTCCACCCTGGTGGTAAGTGTTCTCAGATACATATAACCATAGTGGACACTGTCCTGAGGCAAATACCACTGTATTGGAAAGTGTTCTGAAGCACACTCCAATATAGTAGACATTATTCTGAGGAAAATTCCACCATAGCAGAGAGTTTCCTGAGGTAATAATCAATATTTTCGACAATGGATTTAGGCATCATTTAGGACACTATCCTGAGGCACATACCACCATAGAGGTTAGTGTTCTGCAGCACAAACCACCATAGTGTACAGTTCCCTTAGGCCTATTCCACTGCAGTGGACAGTGTTCGGAGGCAAATACCATTGCAGTGGACAGTGTTCTGAAGCACATATCACCGAATTGGGCAGTGTGCTGCACCACATATAATGAAAGTAGAGAGTATCCTGGACAGCGTACTAAGACATATATATCATAGTGGACATTATTATGATGCACATACAAAACCTAGTGGACTGTGTCCTTAGATATATATTGTAGTGGACAGTATTCTGAGGCACATACCACCATTGTGGTGACTGTACTGAGGTACATACTACCGCAGTGGAGAGCATCCTCAGTACATACCAACATAAAGATGAGTGTTCTGAGTCACATAAGACCATAGTGGACAGTGTAATATAGCACATACCACGGATTTTAACAGTGTGCTTGAGCATATACTACTATAGCGAAAAGTGTCCTGAGGCATATTCCACCATAGTGGACCGTGTTCCTGAGCACATACAACCTAGTGGACAGTGTTCTGAGTCACATACCTCCATATTGAACAGTGTTCTGGGGCACATTCCACTTCAGATGACAGTGTCTGAGCCATATGCCACCATAGTGGAGGGTTTTCTAAACAAATACCACCATAATGGACAGTGTTCTGAAGCACATAACACATTAAGGTAGAGTATCCTGTAATACATTACATCACTGTGAATAGTGGTACGGGGCAAATACCACTGTAGCGGACAGTGTTCTGAAGCACATAGCACCATAGTGGAGAAAGTTCTGAGGTAGTAACCACCATAGTTGACAGGTACTTAGGCACATACTACCATAGGGGACAGTGTTTTTAGTCACATACCACTGTAGTGGCTAGTGTCCTGAAACATATACAACAGTAGTTGACTGACTCCTGACGCTCATATTACCATTATTACCATAATGACCAGTGGTCTAAAGCACATTCCACCACAGTGGATAGTGTTCTGTTGCACACAATACCGCATTGGACTATTTTCTGGAGCTCATTAAACAATAGTGGACAGTGTCCTCAGGAAAATACTACTATAGCTGACTGTGTTCTGAAGCACATACCACCATAGTTGCCAGTGTTATGTGGAACATACTATCATAGTGGACAATGTTCTGAGGCACACACCACTGTAGTGGACTGTGTTCTGAGGTAATAAACATCATAGTGAACAGTGTCTTGTGACACATAGCACCATAGAGGACCATGTCTTGAGGTACTATCACCATTGTGGTTAGTGGTATGAGGCAAATACCATCGTAGCGGACAGTGTTGTGAAGCACATACTACCTAAGTTGAGAGTGTTCTGTGACACGTTCAATCGTTGTGAACAGTGCACTGATGCACATGCCACATTAGTGGACAGTGTTCTGAATGACATACAGCCGTAATGAACAGTGCCCTGAGGCACATCCCACCATAGTTGTCAGTGTTCTGAGGCACATACCTCTCTATTGGACTGTGTCCTGAGGTACACACCACCATAGTGGACAGTTTTCTGAGGCACTTATCAATGTGGTGGAGAGTGTCCTGAAGTACATACAACCCTAGTAAACAATGTTCTGAATCACATGCCACTGTAGAGGACAATGTTTATAGGCTCATACTAACATAGTGGACAGTATCCTGTGGCACATACCACTGTTGTGGACAATGTTCTGAAGCATATATCACAGTAGTTGAGATTGTTCTGAGTAACATACCACCTTAGTAAAGCATGTCCTGAAGTACATTCCAACGTATTGGACAGTGGGCTGTGTCCTGAGGCAAATACTACTGCATTGGTCAGTGGTATAAGGCATGTGTCACCATAGTGGCAGTGTCCTGAGGCAAACACAATTGTAGTGAAGAGTATTCTGAGGAACATTATTCAATAGTGAACAGTGTTCTAAGGCACTTACCATCAGAGAGGATATGGTTCTAAAGCACAAACCACCATAGTGAACAATGTCCTGAGGCACAATCCAATATAGCGGAGAGTTTTCTATGGCTCATACCACCATAGTGGAGAGTGTTCTACGACGCAGACTACCTTAGTGGAGAGTGTGCTGAGGCACATACCAACATAGTGGACTGTGCCCTGTGGCACATACCACCATAGGGACAGTGGTTTAATGTGCATACCACCATGGTGAATAGTGTTTTGAGGCACGTAACTCTGTAGTGGACAGTGTTTTGATGTCTAACCCCCATAGTAGACAGTTTATTGAGACAAATACCTCTGTAGTGAACACAGTTCTGAAGTAAATACCACCTTAGTGGACAGTGTTGGGAGGCATAACCACAATAG
The DNA here is from genome assembly GCA_029891345.1 of Dryococelus australis. NCBI lineage: Eukaryota > Metazoa > Arthropoda > Insecta > Phasmatodea > Phasmatidae > Dryococelus > Dryococelus australis. The sequence goes on along the minus strand of CM056995.1, from coordinate 178,084,400 downwards.
TGGACAGTTTTCCGAGGTCTATGCCACCAAAGAGGTCAGTGTTCTATGGCACACAGCTCTGTATTGGTCAATGTGTGGAGTTACATACCATGGTAGTGGAGAGTGTACTGAAGTACATACCACCATAATGGAAAGTGTATGGAGGTACATACCTCCATAGTGGATTGTGTCATGAGGCAAATACCACCATAATGGACATTTTACTCAAGCACATACCAAAGTATTGGAGAGTGTCCTGAGGTACAGCCACCATAGTGGATAGGTCCTGAGGCACATACTATTACAGTGCATAGTTTTCTGAGGCATATACCTTAATAGTGGACAGTGTCCTGAGGAAAATGCCACCATAGTGGACAAGTCTTGAGGCACATTTTACCATAGCGGACAATGTGATATGGCATGTACCATCGTAGTGGACAATGTTCTTAGGCACATACACCCGTAGTGGAGAGTGTCCTGAGACATTAAACACCGTAATCGATTGTATCCTTATGCACATACTACCATAATGGCTATTGGGAGTTAAGTTACATTACCCTTTAGTTGATCGTGTTCTGACGCACATACCACGATAGTGGACAGTGTTGTGAGGCACATACCACAGCAGCAGACAGTGTTATGAGGCACATACCATCATAGTGGACAATGTTCTGAAGCTCGCACCACTGTAGTAGACTGTTCTGAGGTAATATACTCCATAGTGGACAGTGTCCTCAGGCGAATTCCACTGTAGTGGAGAGTGTCCTGGGGCACATAACAACATAGTGGACAATGGACTAATGGATATTACACCATAGTGGAAATTGTTGTGTGACACATACCAACATAGAGGACAGTGGTCTGTGGCACATACAGCCAAAATGAACACTGCCCTGAAGCATTTATCACTGTATTGGACAGTGTTCTGAAGGACATTCCAGCATAGTAGAAATAGTTCTGAGGAGAATTTCACCATAGATCACAGAGTCCTGAAGCACATTCCACCATAGTGGAGAGCTTCCTGAGGTACTGTCCAACATTTTCAATAACGGACTGAGACACATTCCACCATAGCGGACAGTTCTGTACGGCACATTCCACCATAGTGGACAGTGATATGTGCCACATACCACCATACTGGAGAGTGTACTGTGGCACACAGAAATACCATCATGGTGCATAGTGTTCTGAGGGACAAACCACTGCGTTGGACATTGTTCTGAGGCATATACCACCATAGTGGACAGTGTCCTGATGCAAATACCACTGTAATGGACAGTGTCCTGTGGCAAATACCACTGTAGTGGATAGAGTTTTGAAGCACATGCCATTAGAGTGGCCAGTGTCCTGACACAAATATCACCATAGTGAACAATGTTCTGAGGCATAAATCACCGCAGTGGGCATTTTTCTGAGGCATATACCATGAAAGAAGACAGTGTTCTATGGCACATACCACCATACTGGAAAGTGTCCTGTGGTAAATTCCACTAATGTGGACAGTGTTCTGAAGAAAATACCACCTAAGTGGACATTGTTTGGTTCACATACCACCATATTGTGCAGTGTTTTGAGGAACTTACCATCAGAGTGGTATGTATTCTGAGGCACATGCCACCATAGTGGCTTGTGTTCTGAGGCTCATACCGCCATAGTAAACAGTGTCATGTGGTACATACCGCCATAGTGGACAGTGTTATATAGCTTATACCGCCCTAGTGGACAATGTTCTTAGGCACATACTACCGTAGCGAAGAGTGTCCTGATGCACATACCACCTAAATGGCGACTGGTTTAATCCAACATAGAGGATATTTTTAAAAGGGACACCAACATAGTGGACAGTGAACTGAGGCACATAACACCGTAGCAGATATTTTTGTGAGGTGCATACCATCGTAGTGGACAGTGTTCTGATGCACACACCACTGTAGTTGGCAGTGTTCTGAGATACATACCACCATAGAGGACAGCACACCGAGGCACATGCTACCATAGTGGATAATGGTCTAAGGAACATACTACAATAGTTGACAGTGTTTTGAGGCACAAAACACTGTAGAGAACAGTGTTTTGATGCACATACTTCCACAGTGAACAGAATCCCCAGGCAAATACCACAGTAGTGAACAGTGTTCTGAAGCACATTCCCCCATAGTAGACAGGTTTCTGGGGCATATACCAACATAGAGCGATAGTGGACATTGTTCTAAGGCACATGCATACATAATGGACAGTATTCTGAGGCACATAACATGGTAGTGGACAGTGTTCTGTGACACAAATACAACTGTAATGAAAAGTGTTCTTAGGAACATTCAACCATAGTTGACAGTGTTCGAAAACACGCACCACTGTAGTGGACATTATTCTGATGCAAATACTTCCATTGTGTACAGTGTTCTGAGGTACAAAACATAAGAGTGGACAGTTTTCTGAGGCACATACGACTTTTGCGGACAGTGCTCTGAAGCACATACGACCGTAGTGGACAGTGACCTGAGGCTCGTACTATCATAGTGGACAGTGTTCAGAGGTACATAACTCTGTAGTAGACAGCATTCTGAGGCACATTCCATTGTAGTGGAAAGTGTCCTGAGATACATAATATAATAGTGAAAATTTTTCGAGCTACATACCGTCATAGTAGCGAGGCCTGAGGGAATACAACCATAATAGACAGTGTTCTGAGGCACATACCACAACAGAGAAAATCGTTCTAATGAAAATAGCACCATAGTGGACAGTGTCTTTAGGGACATACCAACATAGTGGTCAGTGTTCTAAGGCATTAAACACCATAGTGAATAGTGATCCAAAGCACATACCATCATAGTGGTCAGTGTTCTGAGGCACATACCACTGTAGTGGACAGTGTTCAGAGGCACAATCTACTGTACAGGAATTTGTAATGAGGCACATTTCAACATAGTGGACAGTGTGATGTGGCACATACCATCATAGAGGACAGTGTCCTAGGGCACATTCCACCATAGTGGCAAGTGTCCTGAGAAACATAACCCCCTTATGGATAGTGTGCTGAGTCAAATACCCTCCTAGTGGATTGTATTGTGAAGCATTTACTACTATAGTGGCCCGGTTTTGAGGCAAATACCACTATAGTGAACAGTGCCATGAGTGACATAGCACCATTGTGGACAGTGTCATGATTCACGTGTCAACATAGTGGAGAGTGTCTTTTGGCACATACAACCATAGTGAACAGTCCCCTGAGGCACATTCCACTGTAGTGGACTTTGTTCTGAGGCACTTAACACCACAGTTAACAGTGTTCTGAATCGCATACCACCATAGTGGACAGTGTTCTGAAGCACATACCACTATAGTCGACAGTTTTCTGATCCACATAATACCATAGATGAGAGTATCCTGTGGCACATACAACTGGTGTGTACAGTAAACAGATGCACATAATACCGTAGTGGACAATGAACTGAGCCACATATCACCTAATTGGGCAGTGTTCTGGAGCACATATAACGATAGTAGAGAGTGTCCTGTGGAAAATAACACCCTAGCGGTCAGTGTACTAAGACATCTATCTCGTAGTCAACAGTATTTTAAGGCACTTACCACCCTAGTGGACAGTGTCCCAAGTCATATATATCGTAGTGGACAGTATTCTGAGGCAGATACCATCATATTGGGCAGTGATATGAGGAAAATACCACCATAGGGAACATTGTTCTCAGTCACATACCACCCTAGTATAGATTGTCCTTAAGTACATACTACCATAATGGGCAGTTTTCTGATCCACAATCCACCATAAAGGACAGTGTTCTAAAGTACATGCCACCATAGTTACATACTAATGGGGTGGAAAGTGTCCTGAGGTACATACTACCATAGTAGGCAATGTGCAGTGGCACTTGAACCATAATGGAAAGTTTTCTGGATCATATTCCACTATAGTGTACTGTGTTGTGAGATACATACCACCACATTGGTCAGTTGCCCTGAGTCATATACACCATAGTGGAGAGTGTCATGTGGCACATACAACCTTAGTAAACAGTGACTTGATGCACATACCACCTTAGTTTACTGTGTTCTGAGGCACATTCCACTGTACTGGACATGGTACGAGGTCTATACAGACTATAGTGGATAGTGTGCTGAGGCAAATTACAGCACTGTGGACAAAGCCCAAAGGTACATACCACCGTAGTAGACAGTGTTCTGAGGCATATATCACCATAGTGAACAGTGTTCTGAGGCACATTTCTTTGTAGTGGTCAGTGCGCTGATCTACATACCACAATAGCGGACAGTGTTCTGGGCCACATGGCACCATACAGTACAGTGATTTAAGGCATATACCCCAGTAGAGGGGCAATGTACTGAGGCACTTATCAGTGTATTTGTCATAGTCCTAACTTACATACTACCATAGTGTGTAATGTCCAGAAGAACATACTAACATACTGCACAGTATTCTGAGATAGATACAGCCACAGTGGACAGTATTCTGAGGCACATGCCACTGTAGGGGACAATTTTCTAAGGCCAATACCACAATAGTAGTCACTATGCTAAGGCAAATACCACCAAAGTGGACAGTGCCCTGAAGCACATACCATTGCAGTGGACAGTGTTCCGAGACCCATACCACTGTTGTGGACAGTGTTCTGAGGCAAATACAACCATAGTGAAAGTGTTATGAATCGCATAACATCGTGTAGGGTGTCCTGATTTTACACACTACCATAGTGGACATTTTTCTGAGATACATGACACCATAAAGGACAGTGTTCTAAGGCATATTCCACCATAGTGGACAGTATCCTGAGGCACATATCAATGTAGTGGAGAGTGTGCTGAGGTACATACTACCATATAGGGCAATGTGCAGCAAACATAATGGAGTGTGTTCTGAATCATATACCACTGTAGAGGACAGTGTTTTGAGGCACATACCACTGTAGGGAACAGTGTGCTGAGGCTCACACACCACCGTCGTTGACAGTGTTGTGAATTATATACCATTATAGTGGACAATGTCCTGAGGCTAATACCACTGTGGTGGACAGTGCTTAGATGCACATGCAGTCATTGTGGACAGTGTTCTAAGTCCCATACTACCATAGAGGAGAGTGTACTGATGTACATACCAACATAGAGGATAGTGTTCTGAGTCACATAAGACCATAATGGAAAGTGTTATATAGCACATACCACCGTAGTAAACAGTATTGTTGGGCATATACTACTAAAGCGAATTGTGTCCTGAGGCATATTCCACCATAGTGGACCATTTCCTGATGCACATACAACCTAGTGGATAGTGTTCTGAGTCACATACCTCGATATTTGACAGTTTTCTGGGGTACATGCCACTGCAGAAGACAAAGTCTGAGCCACATTCCACCATAGTGGAAGGTTTCTAAGGCAAATACCACCATAGTAGACAGTTTTCTGAAGCACATAACACTCTAGTGGAGAGTGGTCTGAGATACATATCACTATTGTGAATAGTGTTACGAGGCAAATACCACTGTAGTGAACAGTGTTCTGAAACACATAACGTTCTGATATACTAACCACCATAGTGGAAAGGTAGTTAGGCACATACTATCATAGGTCACAGTATTTTTAGGCACATTCCACCATTGTGATTAGTTTCCTAAAACTATATACAACAGTAGTTGACTAGTTCCTGATGCATATACTACCATAAAGACCAGTGGTCTAAGGTACCTTTCAACAAAATGGATCGTTTTCTGTTGCACATAACACCTTAGTGGACAGTGTTCTGAGGCACCTTACACCAAAGAGGACAGTGCCCTGAGGCAAATACTACTGTAGTGATCTGCATTCTGAAGCACATACCGCCATAGTGGTCAGTGTTATGTCGCACATACTATCTATTGGTCAATGTTCTGTGGCACACCTCTGTAGTGGACTGTGTTCTGAGGTAATATACACCATAGTGGACAGTGTCTTGAGACACATAGCATCATAGTGGACAGTGTCTGAGGTACTTACCTCTTATGTGGTTAGTGTTTTGAGGCAAATACCACCCTAGCGGACAGTGTTCTGAAGCACATGCTACCAAAGTTGAGAGTGTCCTGTGGCTCGTTCAACTGTAAAGATGAGTGCCGTAATGCACATACCACAATAGTGGACTGTGTTATGAGGTACATAACACCGTACTGGACAGTGTTTGAGGTCTATGCGATCGTAGTAGTCAGTGTTCTGAAGAAAATACCAGCATAATGGACAGTGTCTTGAGGCACATACCACCAAATTGGCAGTGTTCTGAAGCATATACCACCATAGCGAACAGTGCTCTGATGCACATACTACCGTAGTGGTCAATGTTCTGAATCACATACCACCATAATGGACAGTGCACAGAGGCACATCCCACTTTAAAGGACAGTGCTCTAGGGAAGATACCTCCATTATGGACACTATCCTGAGGCACATACCAACAAGATGGACATTGTTCTGCATCACAAACCACCACAGTGAGCAGTGCCCTGATCCTCATGCCACTACAGCGAACAGTGTTCTGAGGCACATACCACCTTATTGGAAAGTGTCCTGAAGCACATAGCACCATTGTGGACAGTGTTCTAATCCCATACTACCATTGTTGACAGTATTCTGAGGCAAATACAACCATAGAGGATCGTGTTCAGATGCACATACCATGGGAGTGGGACAGTGTTCTGGGGCACATACCAATGTAGTGCACAGTGTCCTGAAGAACATCCCACCATAGTTGTCAGTGTTATGAGGTACATACCTCTATAGTGGACTGAGTTCTGACATACATACCACCATAGTGGACAGTTTTCTGAGGCACATACCAATGTAGTGGAGAGTGTCCTGAGGTACATACCACTGTAGTGGGCAATGTGCAGATTCACATGCAACCATAATGGGCAGTTTCCTGATGCATATACCACCAGAGTACAGAGTGTTCTGAGGCACATACAACTGAAGTAGAGAGTGTACTGAGGTACATACCATGATAGTGGACAGATTCCTGAGGCATATAACACCATAGTAGAGAGTGGCCTGACGGAATGCATAGTAGCAGACAGTGTTCTGGGCATGTACCACCATAATGAACAGTGTTGTAATGGAAATAACACTCTAAGGAGAGTGTTCAATGGCAAATTCCACCATAGTTTCCAGTGTTCTGAGGCACATACCACCATAGTGGACAGGGTACTAGGGAAGATGGCACCATTGTGGACACTATCCTGATGGACATACCACCAAGGTGGACAGTGCTCTGCGGCACAAACCACAATAGTGGACAGTGCCCTGAGGCACATACCACTGTAGTGGACAGTTTTCCGAGTCACATTCCACTGTAGTATACAGGGCTCTGGGGCTCATACAACCAGAGTGGACAATGACTTGAGGCATATACCACCGAATTGGGCAGTGTATCATTTTATATATTTTATAGTGGACAAATTTATGAAGCACATACCACTGTAAGAGTTAGTGTTGTAATGTGCATACCACCATAGTGGACAGATTCCTCAGGTATATTCTAATGTAGTGGTCAGTGTTCTGCGGCAAATACCACCATAGCGGACACTGTCTTGTAGCACATACCACCCTAGTAGACTATGTCCTAAGACATTTATCTCGTAGTGGACATTATTCTGAGGCACATACTGCCATATTGAACAGTGATATGAGGCAAATTACACAATAGTGAAGAGTGAACTGCCTCACATAACATCGTAGTGTAGAGTGTCTGAGGTACATACTCTCATAGTGGACAGTTTTCTGAGCCAAATAGCACAGTAAAGGACAGTGTTCTAAGGCACATGCCACCATAGTGGACAGTCTTCTGAGGCACATACCACTGAAGTGGAGAGTCTACTGAGGTACATGCCATGATAGTGGTAAGATTCCTGACGCAAATACCACCATAGTAGAGAGTGGCCGGAGGGAATACACCAAAATATACAGTGTACTGAGGCACATACCAACGTAGTGAACAGGGTTCTATTCTACATACCAACATAATGGACAGTTTTTGAAGGCACATACTACCATAGTGAACAGTGTTGTAATAGAAATACCACTCTAGTGTGCAGTGTTCTGTAGCAGATAACTCCATTGTGGACAGTGTCCAGAGTCACATATCACCAGAGTGGAGAGTGCCCTGTGACGCATACAAATGTAGTGAACAATGACCTAATACACATACCACCTTAGTGGACTGGGTTCTGAGGCTTATACCACCGTACAAGACAGTGTTTGTGGTCAGTACCCTTTGAAGTGGATAGTGTTCTGAGGAAATTACCAGCATAGCTGACAGTGGTCTGAGGCACATACCACTGTAGTATACAGTGTTATGAGGTATGTACCACAATAGTGAACTGTGTTCTGAGGCACATATCATTGTAGTGGTCAGTGTCCTAAGGGACATACCACCATAGTGGAGAGTATTCCAGAGGACATTCCACTGTAGATGACAGTGCTGTAAGGCACATGCCACCATAGTGGACAGTATCCTGAGGCACATGCCACTGTAGTGGATTGTGTTCTTAGGTACATACGACCACAGTGGAAAGTGTTCTGAGGCACACACCACTGTAGTGGATTGTGTTCTGAGGTAATATACACCATAGTGGACAGTGTCTTGAGATACACAGCACTGTAGTGGACAGTGTCCTGAGGTATTTACCACCATTGTGGATAGTGTTATGAGGCAAATACCACCATAGCGGACAGTGTTCTGAAACACATGCTACCAAAGTTGAGAGTGTGCTGTGGTTCGTTCAACAATACTGAACATTGGCCTGATGCACATACCACCTTAATGGACAGTGTACTGAGATTCATACCACCATACTGGACAGTTTATGAAGTCTATACCATCGTAGTAGTCTGTGTTCTGAGGTAAATTCCAACATAATGGACAGAGTTCTGAGCCACATGCCTCCATAGTGGATAGTGTCCCGAATACCACTGTAGTGGCAGATGTTCAAAAGTACATACCACCATAGTGGTCAGTGTTATGAAATCTCATACTATAAGAGTGGACCATGTTCTGGGACAAACCCCACTGTAGTGGACTGTGTTCAGAGGTAATAAATAACATATTGGAGAATGCCTTGAGGCACATACCACCATAGTACAATGCGTTCTGAGGAGCATACCACCATTGTGAACAGTGTCCTGAGTCACATATCACCATAATGGAGAGTGTCATGTGACACAACCATAGTGAACAGTGACCTGATACACATACCACCTTAGTGGACTGTGTTCTGAGGCTTATATCACCTTACTGCACAGTGTATGAGGTCTGTACCACTGTAGTGGATTGTGTTCTGAGGCAATTACCATCATACATGGCAGTGTTCTGAGGCACATACCACTGTTGTAGACAGTATTCTGAGGCAGATTCCATCATAGTTAAGAATGTCCTGCCTCACATACCACCATAGTGTACATACCCCCATAGTGGAAAGTTTTCCGAGGCACATTGCACAGTAAAGGACAGTGTTCTAAGCACATACCACCATAGTGGACAGTGTCTTGAGGCTCATACCAATATAGTGGAGAGTGCCCTAAAGTACATACTACCACAGTTCACAATTTGCAGAGGCAAACACACCCATAATGGACAGTGGACTGAGGCACATACCACCATAGTGGACAGTTTTCTGAGACACATACCACTGTAGTGGACAGTGTTCTAAATCATATATTACCATAGTAGAGAATGTCCTGAGGAACATACCACTGTAGAGGACCTTGTTCTTAGTCACCTACAACCTTATCAAACCTTTTTTTTATGTAATGCACACTGTAGCGGAAAGTGTGCTGTGACCATATCAACATAGTGAAAACTGTCCTGATGCAAATATACCATAGCTGACAATGTTCTGAGGAATTTACCACCTCAATGGAAAGTCTTGTAAGGCACATAACACCGAATTGGATAGTGTCCTGAGGCAGGTAACATCATAGTGGCAAGTGTCTTGAGACACACCCAATCATAGTGAATTGTGTTTTGAGGCAAATACATTTATAAGGAAAAATAAACTGAGTCAAATACCACCATGGTGGAAAGTATCCTGAGTTACAAACACCAAAATGGACAGTATTCTGAGGCACATGCCTCCATAGAGGACAGTTTTCTAAGGCATATACCTCCATAGTGGACAGTGTTCTGGGGCACATACACTGTAGTGGAGATTGTACTGAGTTTCTTACTACCATAGTGGGCAATGTGCTGAGGTACATACTACCATACTCGACAGTGACGTGAGATACATATCACCTTAGTGGATAATGTTCTGAGGAACATACAACTGTAGTGGGCTGTGTACTGAACCTTATACCACTTAGCAAAGCAAGCCCTGAAGTACATTCCACCATAGTGGTAAGTGTGCTAAGGCACATAACACCATAGTGGTAAGTGGTCTAAGGCAGATACCAACATTGTGGAGAGTATTCTAAAACACATACCAACATTGTTGTCAGTGTTCTGCGGTACATGCCACTTTAGTGGAAAATGAACTGAGGCACATGCCACCATTATGAACAGTCTTCTGAGTAACATACTACCATGGTAAATAGTGTTTTGAAGCACATGCCACCATTGTGGACATTGTTCTGAGGTAAATACTACCGTAGTGGAGATTGTGCTGAGATACATGCCACCATAGTGGACAGTGTCCTAAGAACATGTCACAGTAGAGGAAAGTGCTCTGAGTTACATAACACTGTAGTGTACAGCGACTTGAGGCACCTATTACTCTAGTGGTTTGTGTTATGAGGCACATACCATCATAGAGGAAAATGTACTGGAGCATGTACTGCCAGAGTGAAGAGAATCCTGAAGTTGATACCACAATAGTGGAGAGTATGCTAAGGCACATTTAACCATAGTGGACAGTGGTCTAAGCCACATACCTCCATAGTAGAGATTGAACTAAGACACATACAACTGCAGTGGAGAGTCTTCTGAGTCACTCACCACCATAGTGGAGAGGGACCAGAGAAAAATGCATTCATAGTGGCAAGTGTCCTGTGTCACATAACCTTGTAGTTGACAGTGTTCTGCAGCACATACCACCATAGTGGACAGTGTTCTGAATCATATATCACAATCGTCAACAGTGTCCTGAGTCACATACCAACATATTGGAGAGTGTCCTGAGTTACAAACAACCATAGTGGACAGTTTTCTGAGGCAGATGCCTCCGTAGTGGACATTGTTTAAAGTGACATACCTACATAGTGGACATAATACTGAGGCCTATGCCACCATAATAGAGATTGTACTGAGGCACATACCACTACAGTGGACTGTGTTCTGAGGCTCATACCACCATAGTGGACAGTTTCCTGAGGCACATACCACCATAGCGGACAGAGACCTGTTGCAACTACCATTGAAGTGGAAAGTGATCTAAAGCACATGTCGCCATATTGGACTGAGGCACATACAACTGTAGTGGAGAGTGTTCTGAGGCACACTGCACCATAGTATAGAGTGACCTGAGCAAAATCCATTCTTGGTGGCTAGTGTCGTGTGTCACATATCCTAGAAGTGGATAGTGTTCTGCGGCATATATCACCATAGTAGACAGTGTCCTGAGGCACATACCACTACAGTGAAAAGTATCCTGAGACACACACAACCATAGTGATGGGTGTCCTGAGGTTCACACCACCACAGTTGCCAGTGTTATTAGCCACACATCTCCATATTGGAAGATGTCCTAGAGCAAATACCATCGTAGTGGACAGTGTTCTGAAGCACATACCACCATAGTGCAGAGTATTCCGAGGTACACACCACCATTGTGGATAGTGTTATGAGGCAAATACCACTGAAGTTGAGAGTGTACTGAGGCACATACCATGATATGGACAGTTTAATGAGGCACATACCACCATAGTAGATAGTGGCCTGAGGGAATACACCATAATAGAGAGTCTCCTAAGACACATACCACTGTAGTGAACAGTGCCCTGGTGCACATACCACTTTAGTGGAATATGTTCTGAGCCATATATCACCATACTGGAGTTCTGTATTAGGTACATACCACAAAAGTGGACAGTGTTCTGAGGCAAATACCAGCTTAGTAGACAGTGTTATGGGGCACATACCATCGTAGTGGTCGCTTTTCTTAGATATGTGCCACCTTAGTGAACAGTGTTCTGAGGCACATAACACTGTAGTGGACAGTGATATGAGGCAAATACACCTAAGTGGACAGTTTCCTGAGGTACATACCACATAATTGCACAGTGTACCTTAGCACAATGGCATAGCAGTGAGTGTAATGAAGTACATACCACTGTCTTGGACAGTCTCCAGTAGCACATTCCACCTTAGCATAGCATGTCCCGAGGTACATTCCACTATAGGGGACAGTTTTATAAGGCTCATACCTCCATAGTGGACGGTGTTCTGAGGCACATGCCACAGTAGTGGACAGAGTCCTGAGGTACTTACCACCATTGTGGATAGTGTTATGAGGCAAATACCACCAAAGCGGACAGTGTTCTGAGGCATATACTACCTAAGTCCAGAGTGACCTGTGGCATGTTCAACCATGTTGAACAGTGCCCTTGCACATACCACATTAGTTGGACAGTGTTCTGAGGCACATAACACCGGACTGGATAGTGTATGATGTCTATACCATCATAGTAGTCAGTGTTCTGAGGCAAATACCAGCAGAGTGGACAATGTCCTGAGGCACATACAACCTAGTGGGCATTGTTCTGCGTCACATAACCTCCATATTTGACATTGTTCTAGGACACATACCACTATAGAGGACAATGTCTAAGCAACATGCCACCATAGTGGAGGGTTTTCTAAGGCAAATACCACCATAGTAGAGAGTATCCTAAGTTACAAACACTGCAGTGGACAGTTTTCTGAGGCAGTTGCCACTGTAGAGAACAGTAGTTTAAGCCACATACTACCATAGTGGACAGTGAACTGAGGCACATACCACTGTAGTGGACAGTGATCTGAACAACAATCCACATTACTAGACAGTGTTCTGAGGAACATGCCACTGTAGTGGACAGTGTTCTGAGGCAAATACCACTGTAGTCGCCAGTGTTCTGGACCACATTCCACCATACTAAACAGTGTCCTGAGGCAACAAATATCTTAGTGGACAATATTCCGAGGCACACACCACTGAAAAGGACAGTGTTCCGATGTACATACCATCATAGTGGAGAGTGTTTTGAGGGAGAATACCACCATTGCGGACAGTGTCCTGAGGCACATACCACTATAGTGAAAAGTGTCCTGAGACACACACCACCATAGAGAAGAGTGTCGCTAGGTTAAACCAACACAGTGGCCAGTGTTATGAGCCACAAACCACCATAGTGGAGGGTGTCATAGGTCAAATACCGTCATAGTGGACAGTTTGCTGAAGTACCTAACACTATAGTGGAGACTATCCTCAGATATTAACTGCCATAGTGGACAGGTCCTGATGCACATACCAACATAGTGGACAGTGTTAAGAGGCACATACTATTACAGTGGACAATGTTCTGATGCACACAACACTGTAGTGAACTGTTTTATGAGGTAATATACACCATATTGGACAGTGCCTTGAGGCACAAACCACCATATTAGACTGTTTTGAGGCACATGCCACTATAATGGACAATGTACTGGGTCACATACTACCATAGTGCAGAGTGTCCTGTGACAGTGACAACAGTAGTGAATAGTGCCCTGATGCATGTACCACTGTACTGGACAGTGTTATGCGGCACATACCTTCAATGTGAGCAGTGTTCTGAGGCACTTACCACCATAGTCTACAGTTTCCTGAGGCATATACCACCAAAGTTTACAGTATATTATGGCACATATTAACATACTGGACAATGTTATGTGGCACATACCATTGTAGTGTTCATTGTTCTGGGGCACATACCTCTGTAGTGGACAGTGTCCTGAGGAACATACCACCATAATGGACAATGGCCTGTGGCACATCTCACCGTAGTTGTCAGTATTCTGAGGAAAACACTACCATAGTAGAGAGTGTTCTGAGGCACATACTACTGCTGTGGACAGTAATCCAAGGCACATGGCACTGTAGTGGACAATGTTCTGAGGCACATACAACTGTAGTGGACAGTGCCCTGAGGAACATAGCACCGAATTGGGCAATGTTCTGCAGCACATATAACCATAGAAGATAGTGACCTGGAGTACATAACACTTTATAAGGCAGTGTCCTGATGCGCACACCACATTAAAAAGATCATGTCCTGATGTACATGTCACCAAAACGGAATGTGTTCTAAGGCACATACTAATCTAGTGGACAATGTTCTGAGGCAGATACAACTGTAAAGGACAGTGTTATGAAGCACATTATGCCATAGTGAATAGAGTCCTGAGGTATATTACACCATAGTGGACAATGGGCTGAGGCACATATCATTAATGTGGACAGTGCTGTGTGTTACATACCAACATAGGGGAGAGTGTTCTGAGGTACATACCAATATAGAGGATAGTGTTCTGAGTCATACCAACATAGTGGACAGTTTCCTGGGGCACATACCACTGCAGTGAAAGTGTCCCGAGGCACATACCACTGTAGTGGACAGTGCTCTGTGTTCATACAATTGTGGTGGACAGTGCCCTGAAGCACTTACCACCGATTTGGACAGTGTTAAGCAGCAACGATAGTAGAGAGTGGCCTGGGAATCATAACGCCCTAGTGGACAGTGTACTAAGAAATATATCTCATAGTAGACAGTATTCGGAGGCACATAACACTCTAGTGGACAGTGTCCTAAGTCATATATTTTGTAGTGGACAGTTTTCTGAGTCACATGCATCCATAAAGGACAGTGTTCTAAGATACAAACTACCATAGTGGAGAGTTTTCTTAAGTCACATATCAATGTAGTGGAGAATGTCCTGAGGTACATACTACTGTAGTGGGCAATGTGCAGATGCACATACAACCATAATGGCCAGTGTCCTGTAGCACATTCCACCATTGTGGACAGTGTTCTGAGGCCGTTAACACTGTTGTTGTGTTTGTACTGAGGTACATACAATGATAGTGGACATTTTCCTATGGCTTATACCACCATAGTATATAGTGGCCTGAGAGAATAAACGATAATAGAGAGTGTCCTGAGACACATACCACTGTAGTGAACAGTGTTCCTGGGCACATATCACCATTATGACAGTGTTCTTAGACATATACCACCATAGTAAATAGTGTTGTTATGGACATACCACTGTAGTGGACGGTGTTCTGTCGCACAAACCTCCATAAAGGACAGTGTACTGGCGCTAATACCGCTGTAGTGGAAGGTGTTTTAAAGCACGTACCTCCATAGTGGTCAGTAGTATGAGGCCGATGCTATAATAGTGGACAATGTTCTGAGGTACACACCAGTGTAGTGGACTGAGTTCTGATGTAATAAACACCATATTGGACAGCATCTTGAGTAATATACCACCATAGTGGACTTTGTTCTGAGGAACATACCACCATTGAGGACAATTTCTTGAGTTGTATACCACCATATTGGAGAGTGTCCTATGACACATATAACCATATTGAACAGTGACCTGATACACATTCCACCTTAGTAAACTGTGTTCTGTGGTTCATACCACCGTTCTAGACAGTGTATAAGGTGTATAACACCATAGTGGATTGTGTTCTAGGGCAAATACCAAATTAGTGGACAGTATCATGAGGCACATATCACCATAGTGGAGAGTGTTCTGAGGCATATACCACCATAGTGAACAATGTTGTTATGTACATGACACTGTAGTTGGCAGTGTCCTGTGGGACATACCACCGTAGTGGACAGAATCATCTGAGGCACATGCCACAGAAGTGGACATTGTTCTAAGGCAAATACGGCCATGGTTTACTCTGTTCTGAGGACATACCAACCAGTGGTCAGTGTTCTGAGGTACATTGCACCATCGTGGACAGTGTTCCGAGGGACATACTACTGTAATGGACAGTGTTATGTGGCACAAACAACTGTAGCGGCAGTGTTCTTAGGCACATACACCCATTGTGACCAGTGCCTTGAGTCAAATACAATAGTAGTGGACACTGTTCTGAGGCCCATATCTGCATAGTGAACAGTGTCCTGAAGCTCATACCACCATAGTATACAGTGTTCTAAGGCACATACTACCATAGTGGGCAGTGTTCTAAGGCAAATAAGACCATAGTTTACAGTATTCTTAGGCACATCCACCATAGTAGACATATTACTGTAGTGTACAGTGTCCTACATCATCTATCAACGTATTGGAGTGTGCTCTAAGGTACATACAACCATTGTGGTCATACCACCATACTACCAAAGTGGGTTTTGTTCTGAGACACATATTACCATTGTAGACAGTGTTGTGAAGCACATACCACCATTCTGGACATTGTTCTGTTTCACATATCAACGTATAGGGTAATGTTTTTAACTGTGTACAGCAATAGTGGAGAGTGTCCTGTGGTACATTGCACCGTAGTGGGCTGTGTGCTAAAGCACATACCATTATAGCAGACAGTGATCTGAGGGACCTATCTCCATAGATGACAGTGTCCTGAGGCACATATTACCATAGTGGACAGAGTCCTGAGGCACATTCCACAGCTGTGGACATTGTCCTGAGACACATACTACCATAGTGGACAGTGTCTTACGGCACCTAGCACCATAGTAGACAATGTTCTGAGGCATCTACCACCATAGTGGACAGTGTGCTAAGTCATATAACACCGTACTTTACAATGTCCTGCACCATCTACCACCAAAGCAGACAGTGTTTTGAGGCACCTACCACCACAGTGGATATTGCCCTGAGGCACATACCCCTGTAATGGACATTGTTCTGAGCCAAATACTACAATTTTTGACAGTTATCTAAAGTTCATACCGCCGTACTGGACAGTGTACTGATGAACATACCACCATTGTGGACAGTGATATAAGAACTTTCCACCATTGTGGAATTTTTCCTTATGTACATGC
This sequence comes from Dryococelus australis, assembly GCA_029891345.1. Taxonomy (NCBI): domain Eukaryota; kingdom Metazoa; phylum Arthropoda; class Insecta; order Phasmatodea; family Phasmatidae; genus Dryococelus; species Dryococelus australis. The sequence continues at coordinate 178,067,378 of CM056995.1, read as the reverse complement.
CACCATAGTGGAGAGTGTTCTGTGGTTCATACCACCAAAAATGAGAGTTTTCTGAGGTTCATAATACCATAGTATACAGTTTCCTGGACAGATACCATTGTAAAGGACAGTGTTCTGAGGCTCATGCCACAGTGGTGTACAGCATCCTAAGGCACATAAAATCACAGACATTATTTTAAGGAACATACAAATATAGTGGAGAGTGTCCTGTGGTACATTACATCGAAATGTAGCGTGTACTGAGTCAATTACCACCAGAGTGGACAGTGTTCTAAGGCAGATGCCATCATAGTGGAGAGTTTTCTAAGGGATAAATCACCATAATGGACAGTGTTCTCAGGCAATTACCACTATTGTGGACAGTGTGTTGAGACAACTACAACCTATACATTTTAGTGTGCTAAGGCACATACCATCGTAGTGGATTGTTTTCTGAGACACATTTCACCATAGTGGACATTGTTCTAAGTTTCATAACACAGTATACCATAGTATACAGTTTCCTGGGGCAGATACTATTGTAAAGGACAGTGTTCTGATGCACCTACCACCATAGAGTACAGTATGTTAAGGCATAAACCATGGTGGTGGAAAGTGTACTAAGATACATAACACCATAGTGGACAGTGTTCTTAGGCACCAACCACCATAGTAGACAGTGTGCTAATGCACATACATCTGTAGTGGACAGCGTTCTGAGGCACCTAACACCATAGTTGACAGTGCCCTTAGGCACCTACCGCCATAGTGGACAGTGTTGTGAGGCACCTAGCACTGCTGTGGACAGTGTTATAAGTAAATTCCACCATAGAGGACATTCTCCTCAACCATAGACCGGTACATCCGAAATTTTCTGTGGCTAATACCACCATATGTGAGAGTTTTCTGAGGTACATATCACCATAGTGGTCAGTTTGCTGATGCACATATTATTGTAATGAACAGTGGTCTGAGGTACATACCATAAAAGTGGACGGTGTTTTGAGGGACCTATCACCATAGTGGACAGTTTCAGAGGCACATACCACTATAGTGGACAGTGTGTTGAGGCAAGAAATACCTATAGATTACAGTGCGTTAAGGCAAATACCACAGCATTGGACAGTATTTTGAGACACCTACCACCATAGTGGACAGTGTGCTAAGGAACAAACCATAATAGTTGACATTGTCCTGAGGCAACTACCACCATAGTGGACTGTGTTCTAATGTACATTTCACCATAGTGTACAGAGTGCTAAGACACATTCCACCATAGTGGACACTGTCATGAGGAAATACCAGCATAGTCGCACCTACCATATAGTGAATAGTGTGCTAAGGCACATACCAACATAGTGGACTGTGACAGAGGCATATACCACTGGAGTTGAGATTATGTTATGTCACATATCACCATACCGGACAGTGTTCTCAGGAATATACCACCAGAGTTGACAGTATGTTAAGACACATATCACCATAGTGGACAGTAATCTGACGCTTATACCACCTTAGAAGACAGGGTTCTGAGGCACATACATAAATAGATGACAGGGGCCTGAGGCAAATACCACAGTAGTTTACAGTGTTCTGAAGCACTTGCCACAATAGTGGCGAGTGGGCCAAGGGCCACTATATAGGACAGTGTGAAACGCTCCTACCACCATAGTGGACAGTATTCTAAGGCACATGTCAACCAAGTGAAGAGTGTTCTGAGGCACATACCAATATAGTGGATAGTGTCCTATGGTACATAACATCATAGTGGACAGTGTACTGAGAAACATACCACCAATCGCAGTGGGGAGGATCCTGTTGTACATATCACCATAGTGGACAGTGTCCAAAAGCACATATTAACTTAGTGAACAGTATTCTAGTGCACATAACACCATAGTACTACAAACATGGACAGTATATTAAAGCCAAAACCACATTAGGGGAGAGTGTCTGGTTACACATACCACTATTGTAGACAGTGTTCAGAGGTACTTACAACCATGGTGGACAGTGGTCTAAGGCTCATACAACTATAGAGAATACTATTTTGATGCACATACCACCACAGTGTAAAATGTTGTAACGCACATTCTTACATATTGGTAAGTGCCCTGGGGCACATACCACTGTAGTTGACAGTGTCTGGAGGCACAAAACACCATAGGGGACAGTGGTTTAAGGCACATTCCACAATAGTTAACAGTGTTCTGAGGCACATACCACTCTTGTAGTCAATGTTCAGAGGCTCCTACCACCACAGAGGATAGTATTATATAGCGGAGAGTGTCCTATGGTAAATTACACTATAGTGGAGAGTGTACTGAGGCAATTACCACCATAGTGGTCAGAGTTCTAAGGCAGATACCACCGTAGTGCACATTGTTCTGAAGCACAAACCAATATAGTGGAGAGTGTTCTGAGGCACATACATCCATAGATTAAAGAGACCTGAGGCAAATACCACAGTAGTGTAAAGTGTTCTGAGGCGCATACCACCATAGTGGACAGTGTCCAGAGGCTCATACTACCATAGTGGACTATGTTCTATGGCACATACCACCATAGTTAGAGTGTACTGAATAACATACTACGATATTGGGCAGTGTTTTGAAGGTCATACCACCTTAGTGGATAATGTTTGGTTGCACATACCACTTTATTGGACAGTGAATGGTGGCACATACCATGATAGTGGGCAATGATCTAAGGAACATAAAACCATAAAGGCTTATACCACCATTGTGGAAAGTGTACTGATTCACATACCACCAGATAGGAGAGTGTCCTGAGACTCATTGCCACTGTAGTGGAAAGTGTTTTGAGGCACATAACACCATAGTGGAGTGTTCTGAGGCGCATACATCCATAGATGACAGTGTCCTGAGGCAAATACCACGATAGTGTACTGTGTTCTGAAGCATATGCCACCTTAGTAACAAGTGTGCTGAGGCACATACCACCATAGTTGATGGTGTTCTAATGCACATACCACTGTAGTGCTGAGTATTCTGAGGCACATACCAATATAGTGGAGGGGGTCCTGTGGTACATAACTCCATAGTGCACATACCGCTGTAGTGCTGAGTATTCTGAGGCACATACCAATATAGTGGAGGGGGTCCTGTGGTACATAATTCCATAGTGCATAGTGCACTTAGGCACATACCATATAGTGCACAGTGTTGTAAGGCACATACCACCTTAGTGGACAGTGTGCTGAAGCACATACGAATATATTGGAGAGTGTTCTGACACACATAACTCAAAATAGTAATGTGTTCTGAGGCAAATACCACAGTAGTGTACAGTGTTATAAAGCTCATAATACTGTACTGGAGAATGTCATTTTGCACATACCACCATAGTGGACAGTGTCCGGAGGCTTGTACTACCATATTGGAGAGTGTTCTATTTTCCATACCACCATATTTGACAATGTTCTAATAAGGCACATACTACAATAGTGGACAGTGAACCTGCGAACATTCCACCTTAGTGGTGAGTGTCCAGTTGCACATACCACTACAGCAGACAGTGCCCTGAGGCACATACCACCGTATTGGAAAGTGTCATTTGGAACATACCACAGTAATGGCAGTATTCTGAGGCACATACCACCTTAGTTGAAAGTGTTCTGAGGAACATACCAAAATAGTGGATACTGTTCTAAGGCACACAGCAACATAGTGGACAGTATTATGAGGCACATACTACCATAATGGTCGACCATCTGAGGCACATATAATCATAGGGGAGAGTGTTTTGAGATGCATACAACCATAGTGGTATGTGTTGTGAGACACAAACTACCATTGTGGACAGTATTTTGAACAACATACCACCAAACTGGAAAGAGTTATGTTGCACATAACACCATAGAGGACGGTATTTTGAAGCATGTACCACCATAGTGGAGAGCATCCTGAGGTAATATCACCATAGTGGACAGTGTGATGAGGAACATACCGCCAAAGTGGCCAATGATGTGAGACACATACCACAATAGAAGAGAGTGTCCTGAAATATTAACCACCATAGTGGACAGGTCTCGATGCACATACCACCGCAGTGGATAGTGTTCTCCGGAAATATACACAATAGAGTAAAGTGTCTTGAGACACATAGCACTGTAGTGGACAGTGTCCTGCATCATCTACCACCGTAGTGGAATGTGTTATAAGATACATACCACCATAGTGGCCAGTTTTATGAGGCCCATACAATCATAGTGGACAATGTTCTGAGGCATATACCACTATAGTGCACCATGTCCTGATTCACATACCACCATAGTGGAAAGTGTCCTGTGGCACATACAACTGTAGTAACTAGTGCCCTTATGCACATACCACCATACTGGACAGTGCAATGTGTCACATACCACCATAATGTCAATGTGCTAAGTCACATACCTCTGTAGTGGAAAATGTCCTGCAGCACCTATTACCATAATAGACAGTATTCTAAGGCACCTAGTACCATAGATGGTAATGTTATGAGTCTCCTACCACCATAGTGGATAGTGTGCTATGGCACATAACACCATAGTGGACAGTGTCCTGAGGTCTTAACACCATAATGAATAATGTGCTAAGGCACATGCCACCATAGTTGATAGTGTGGTAAGTCACATAACACCATAGTGGAAAGTGCCCTTAGCACATATCACCATAGTGGACAGAGTTCTGAAATACATACTACTATTGTAGACAGCTATCTAAAGCACATACCGCCATACTGGTAATGTTCTGGTGCACATAATACCGTTGTGAACAGTGCTGTAAGCACATACCACCATAGTGAACTTTTTCCAAATGTCTACACCACCATAGTTGATAGTGTTCTTAGTGTCATACCACCATAGCTGAGAGTTTTTTGAGTTACATATGACCGTATTGCACAGTTTTCTGAGGCAGATACATTTGTAAAGGACAGTGTTCTGAGGCACCTACCACCATAATGTACACTGGTACACTGTGCTAGAGCACATACCACCATAGTGGACAATGACTTGAGGCAACTAACAACATATTAGAAAGTGGTTTGAGGCACATACTACCATTCTTGCAGTGTTCCGTAGCACATACAGCTGCAGAGGTCAGTGTTCTGAAGTACGAACTGCCATAGTTGAGAGTGTCCTGATGCAGGTTCCACCATAGTGGATGGTAAGCTGAAGCACATAGCATCATAGGTGACAGTGTGTTGAGGCACTTACCACCATTTATTACAATTGGTTAAGTTACATACCATCGTAATGCACAATTTCCTGAGGCACATACATCCATAACGGACAGTGTGCTAAGGAACATTCCACCATAGAGGACAGTGTCGTGTTGGAAATACCACCATACTGGAATGTGTGCTAAGACAACTTCCACCATAGTGACAATGTGCTAAGGCATATATCACCAAAGTACACAGTATTCTGAATCATCTACCACCATAGTGGACAGTGTTCTAAAGCACATATTACCATTCTAAACAGTGATATTAGGCACCTACCACAATTGTGGACAGTATTCTGTGGCACATACCACCATAGTGGACAGTGTGCTAATGCATGTACCAACATATTGTATTGTGTCCTGAGGCACCCTTCCTAAGAGTGCGAGGGAGTTAAAACCCACACCTCTGTAGTGGACAGTATCCTGAGGCAACTACTACCATAGTACACAGTGTAATATGTCACATACCACTGTAGTGGACAGTGTGCTGAGGCACATACGTCCATAGATGATAGTGTCCTGAGACAAATACCACTGTAGTTTACAGTTTTCTGAAGCACATTCCACCATTATGAAGAGTCTGATAAGGTACATAGCACAGTAGTGGACAGTCTTCTGAGGCACCTACAACCATAGCGGACAGTATTCTAATACACATACCATCATAGTGGAGAGTATTCTAAGAAACATACACATATAGTGGAGAGTGTCCTGTAGTACATAACACCTTAATGAACAGTATACTGAGTCACACACCACTATATTGGACTGTGGTTTAAGGCACATACCACCATAGTGGGCAGTGTCCTGAGGGACCTATCACCATAATGGACAGTGTTCTGAGGCACATACCACTATAGTGGACATTGTGTTGAGGCAACTACCACCTATAGATTACAGTGTGCTACGGCACATACCATCGTTTTGGACAGTTTTCTGAGACACATACCACCATAGTGGACAGTAATCTAAGTCACATACCACAGTAGATGACAGTGTTGTGAGGCACTAACTACTAAAGAGGACAATGTGCTAAGACACCAACTACTGTAGTGGACAGTGTTCTGATGCACCTACCACCTTACAGGATGGTCTGTTAAGGCACAAACCATGGTAGTGGAAATTGTGCTAAGGTACATAACATCATAGCGAACAATGTTCTGAGGCACCAACCACCATAGTAGACAGTGTGCTAAGGCACATACGCCAGTAGTGGAAATTGTTCTGAGGCACCTATCACCATAGAAGGACAGCGCTATTAAGCACATACTGCCATAGTGGACACAGTCCTGAGGCAGTTACCACTATAGTGGACTGCATTGTGAGGCAATTGCCACCATTGTGGACTGTGTAATAAATAAATACCACCACAGTGGAAACTTTCCTCAGCCACATACCACTATAGCCGACAGTTCTATGTGGATCATACCACTCTACGTGAGAGTTTTCTGAGTTACATACCACTATGGTGGACTGTTTGCTAAGGCACATATTATTGCTGACAACAGTGTTTTAAGGCACATGCCATCAAAGTAGAAAGTGCTCTGAGGCTCATTACACCATAGTGTACAGTGTGCTGAGGCACATAAATCCGTAGATGACAGTGTACTAAGGCTAATACCACAGCAGTTTACAGGTTTTTGAAGCAGATAATACAGTAGTGGAAAGGGTGCTAAGGCATATAGCACCATAGTGGACAGTCTTCTGAATCACCTATCACCATAGTGGACAGTATTATTATGAACATATCACCGTAGTGCTAAGTATTCTGAGGCACATACAAATATAGTGGAGTGTGTCCTGTAGTACATAACTCCGAAATTGACAGTATAGTGAGTCACATACCACCATAGTGGACAGTGTTCTAAGGCACATTCCAACATAGTGGACATTGTCCTGAAGCAACTACCACCATAGTGGACAGTGCTCTAAGGTACATTACACCATAGTGTACAGAGTGCTACGGCACATTCCACCATAGTGGGCAATGTCATGAGGCAATACCAGCATAGTGGACAGTGTGCTAAGGCAAATACCACCATATTGGACAATGTGATAATACATATACGACCATGGTGGAAAGTGTTCTGAATCACCTACCACTATATTGGACAGTATGCTAAGACACATACCACCACAGTGGACAGTGATTTGAGGATATACCACAAGAGTTGACAGTATGCTAAGGCACATACCACAATACTGGACAGTTTTCTTAGGCTCATACGATTGTAGTGGACAGTTTTCAGAGGCACAAACCTACAGAGTGGCAGTGATCTGATATAAATACTACATGAATGTACAGTGTTCTGAAGCAAATGCCACCACAGTGGAGAGAGTGCTAAGACATATACGACTAGAATTAACAGTGTTCAGAGGCTCTTACTACCATAGTGGACAGTATTCTAAGGCACATGTCAACGTAAGGAAGAGTGTTCTAAGGCACATAACAATATTGTGGAGTGTGTCCTGAAATAGACAAAACAATGATGGATAGTGTACTGCGGCACATATGACCATTGTGGACAGTGTCCTCAGGCACATACCATCATAGTGGTCAAATTCCTGAGGCACTTATCACCATAGGGTAGAGTGTCCTGAGATGCATATTACCACAGGAGTATGTGTTCTGAGACACATGCTACAATTGTGGACAGTATTCTGATGCACATACCATCAAACTTGAGAGTGTTCTGAGGGACATAAAACTTGAGAGGACAGTCGTTTTAAACGTGCACTGCTATAGTGCAGAGTGTCCTGAGGTAGATACCACCATAGTTAACAGTGTGCTGATGCACATTGCACCCAAGTGGTCAGTGATAGAAGGCACATATCACCATAGTGGAGAATGTCCTGAGACACATACCAATATAGTGTACAGTGTGCTAACACATATAATACCGTATTGGAGAGTATCATGAGGTAATAACACCGAGGTAAACAGTGTCCTGAGGCATAAACCACTGTTGTTTACAGTGTTCTGAGGCACATACGGCTAGAGTTGGCAAAGACCTGAGATACATAGTACTAAAGTGGACAGTGTCCTGAGGCTCATACCAGCATAGGTGACAGTGTTCTGAAGCATGTACTGCCATAGTAGAAAGTATCCTGAGGTAGATACCCCAAAGCGGTCTCTGATCTGAGGCACATACCACTATATATAGAGTATTTAAAGGTACATGATAGCATACTGGACAGTGTGCTGAGGCACATAATACAATAGTGGAGATTATCCAATGGTAATAAATTCGTAGTGGACAGTGTCCTAAGACACATACTACCATAGTAGACAGTGTTCTGAATAAAATATCACTATACTGGATGGTGTTCTGAGGCACCAACCACCATAGTGGACAGTGTGCTTAGGCACAAACCACCATAGTGGACAGTGTGCTTAGGCACATACCACCATAGTGGACAATGTCCTGCGGGACCGACCACTATAGTGGACAGTGTTCTGAGGCACCTAGCACCATAGAGGGCAGCGTTCTGAGGTATGTACCACTATAGTGCGGAGAGTGCTAAGGCACATAACACCATAGTGGAGAGTGTCCTGAGGCGCTTACCAACATAAGGACGGTGTGCTAAAGCACATATCACCATAGTGGACTTTTTCTAATGTACATACCACCATAGTGTATAGTGTTCTGAAGGATATATCACCATAGTAGAGAGTGTTCTGAGGCACATACCACAATTGGACAGTGTTGCTAGGCACCTACCACCATATACGACAGTGTGCTAAGACACATACCACTATAGTGGACAGTGTTCTAAGTCTCATACTACTATAATACACAGTGTGCTAAGGCACATACCACCATAGTGAACAATGTGCTATGGCATAGCTTCATATTGAACAGTATTTATCACCTACCACCATAGTTGACAGTGTGCTAAGGCACAAACTACCATAGTGGACATTGTCCCGAGGCAACTACCACCTTATTGGACTGTGTTCTGAGGCACATTACACCACAGTGTACAGTGTGGTAAAGCACATTTCACCATAGTGGACAGTATTATGAGGCAATACCACCATAGTGAAGAGTGTACTAATGTTAAATACCAGCATACAGGACAATGCGCTAATGCATATAGCACCATATTGGAAAGTGTTCTGAATCACCTTCCAAAATAGTGGACAGTGTTCTAAAGCTCATACCACTATACTGGAGAGTGATATGAGGCACCTACAACCATAGAGGTCAGTACTGTGTGGAAAATAGCATTATAGTGGACAGTGTGGAAAAGCACGTATCAACTTAGTGGAATGTGTCCTGAGGCACCTACCTACTAGTTTTTGGGTGATAAGACACATACCACCACAGTAGATAATGTTCCGAGGCACCGAATACTATATCACACAGGTTGAAAAGGAACATACCAACATAGTGGACAGCGTACTAAGGCATATACCACCATAGTTGATAGTGTGCTAAGGAACATTCCACCTCAGTGGGCAGTGTTCTGAGGCTCATACCACCATAGTGCAGAGTGTCCTGACGCACATACAACCACTGTGGACAGTACCCTACGGCACCTACAAACATAGTTGGACCGTGTCCTGAGGAAAACACCATTGTTGTGTACAGTGATCTGAAGAACATACTACCATAGTAGAGAGTGTCCTGAGGTACCTATCACCATAGTGGCGAGTGTCCTGAGGCAAATACCATTGTAGTTGAGATTGTCCTGAGATAAATACTACCATAGGGGGTAATTTGCAGAGGGACTTATCACAATAGTAGACAGTGTCCTGAGACACAAAGTACCATAGTGAACAGTGTTCAAAGGCACATACCACCATAGTGGACAGTGTTCTATGGCATATACCACCATAGTAACGAGTGTCCTGAGGTACAGACAACCATAGTAAACAGTGTTCTCAAACACATACCACCATTGTGGTGCTTGTCCTATGGCACATATCACAGCAGTGGACAGTAATATGAGGCACATGCCACCATATTTGACAGTGTCATGAGGAACATACCACTGTAATGGACAGTATTCTGAGGCACATACCATCATAGTTGAAAGTGTTCTGAGGTACATACCAAATTAATGGACAGTGTTCTAAGGCACAACCAGTATAGTGGCCAGTGTTCTGAGGCACATACCACTGTAGTAGACAGTGTTCTGATGCACATATCACTGTAGCAGGAAGTGTCTGGGTGCATACCACCATAGTAGACATTGATCTAAGGAAAATACGACCATAGTGGACAGTGTTCGGAGGACGTACCAACATAGTGGTCTATTTTCTGAGGCACATATCACTGTTTGTTGTCAGTATTCAGAGGATCCTACCACCACAGTGGACAGTATTCTATGACACACACCACCATAGTGCAGAGTATCCTGAGGCACATACCAATATAGTGGAAAGTGTTCTGTTAAACATAACACTATAATGGACAGTGTACTGAAGCTCTACCACCATAGTGGTCAGAGTTCTAAGGCACATACCACCGTAGTGGACATTATTCTAGTGCACATATAATCTTAGTGGATAGTGTTCTGAGGCACATGCCACCATATTGGACCATGTTCTGAGGCTCATACCACCATAGCAGTCAATGATCTAAAGCAACTATCACCATAGGGGAGAGTGTCGTGAGATGCCTACTACCATTGTGGTATGTGTTCTGAGATACATGCTACCATTGTGGACAGTGTTCTGAAGCAATACCACCATACTGGACAGTGTTCGGATTCACATTACTTTTCAGAGGCCAGTGTTTTGAAGCACTTACTGCCATATTGGAGAGTTTAATGATGTAATTAAACCAAAGTGTTGTTGAAAGTGTTCTGATGCACATACCACCATAGTGGACAATGCCATGCGTCACCTACCACTAGAGTATACAGTGTTCTGAGGCACCTAACACAATTCAGGGCAGTGTTCTGAGGTACATACTACCATAGTGGACAGTATCCTGAGGCACATACCACTGTAGGGTACTGTATTCTTTGACACATAGTACAATTGTAAATATTAACCAAATTACATAACACCATACTGGAGAGTTTTCTGATGCACATACCATCGTACCGTCGTTGTGGACAGTGGTATAAGCACATGCCATCATAGAGGATTTTTCCTAATGTACATAACACCATATTCGATAGTTTTCTGTGGCCGATACCACCATAGGTGTGATTTTTCTGAGGTATATACCACCATAGTATACATTTTGCTGAGGCAGATACCATTGAGGTGGACAGTGATCTAAGACACCTATTACCATAATAGACAGTGTACGAAGACACAAACCACCGCAGTAGACCTTTTCTGAGGCACCTACCACCTTAGTAGTAAGTGTTTTGAGGCACATACTACCTTTGTTGACAGTGTTCCAAAGCACATACCGCCATACTCGACTGTGTTCTGAGGCACATAACTCCATACCAGGCAGTGTACTAATATACCACTGTAATGGAGAGTGTCCTGAGTGACATACCACCTTTGTGGACAGTGTACTGAGTCACATACCACCATTGCTCGAGAGTATACTTAGAGGACAGCATTCTGAAGTACATACTGCCATAGTTGAGTGTGTCCTGATGTAGATTCCACCATACTGGAGAGTGTGCTGAGGTACATATAATCATATTGGACCTATCACCATAGCTGACAATATTCTAAGGCACATGCCACTATAGTGGACAGTGTTGATAGGATCCTACCACCATAGAGAACAGTGTCGTGAGACAATATCACCATTTTAGACAATGTGCTAAGACAAATAACACCCAAGTGGACAATGTGCTAAGGCATATACCACCAAACTGAACAGTGTTCTGAATCACCTACCACCGTAGTGGACATCGTCCGGAGGCACCTATCACCATAGTGGACAGTGTTCTGAGACACATTACACCACACTGTACAGGCTGCTAAGGCACATTCCACTATAGTGGACAGTGTCATGAGGAAATACCACTATAGTGGACAGTGTGCTAAGGCAAATACCACCATAGAGATCATTGTGCTAAGGCATAGACCACTAACGTGGCCAATGCTCTGATTCACCTAACACCATAGTGGACACTGTTCTAAAGCACATACCACCATAGTCTACAGTGATCTGAGGCATATACCACCATAGTGGTCAATTTACTAAAGAACGAACCAACATAATGGAATGTGCCCTGATGCACCTGTATAATAGTGCTAGGGTGTTAAGTCTCATACCACCATAGTGGACACTGTACTGAGGCACATACTACCATAGGGGATAGTGTTTTAAGGCACATGCCACCATAGAGGACAGGGTTTTGAAGCACAAAACAATATATTGGAGAATATTCTGAGTCACATACCTCAATAGATTAAAGTGTCCTGAGGATAAGACCACAGTAGTGTACAGCATTATGAGGCACATACCACTGAGTGGAGAGTGTCCTGTTGCACATACCACTGTAGTGGACAGTGTCCAGAGACACATACTAAAATATTGGACAGTGATATAAGTCAAATACCACAATAATTGACAGTGTTCTATGTCACATACTAAAATAATGGACGGTTTACTGAAGGCCATGCAGACTTAGTGGATAGTGTCTGGTTGCACATACCACTGTAGTGAACAGTGTCTGGAGGCCCATAACACACTAGGGGACAGTGGTCTAAGGAACTTACCATCATAGTGGACAGTGTACTGAGGTACATACCACCATACCAGGCAGTGTACTAATGTACATACCACTGTAATGAAGAGTGTCCTGAGTCACATACCACCTTTGTGGACAGTGTACTGAGACACATACCACCATAGCTGGACAGTATCCTTAGGAAAATACCATTGTAGCACAGAGTGTTCTGAAGCACATACCATTGTAGTGGAGAGTGTCCTGAGATACCTACAACCGTATTGGAGAGTGACCTAGTGTACATAACATTGTAGTGGTGAGTGTCCTGATGTACAGACCATCATAGTGATAAGTGTTCTGAGGTACATACCTCCATAGAAGAGAGCGTCCTGTGGCACATATTACCATAGGGGAAAGTTTCCAGAGGCACATACCACCTTAGCGAAGCATGTCCTGAGGTATATTCCACCATAGTGGACAGTAATCTGAGGCACATACAACTTTAGTGGACAGTGTTCTGAAGCACATACCATGGTATAAACAGTGTAATTAGGTCCATACCACCATAGTGGACATTGCTCTGAGGTACATAACACCATAGCGGACAGTGTTCTGAGGCACATGCCACAATAGTGGATAGTTTACTGAGTCACATAACACCATCCTGTACATTATTGTAAGGCACATACCACCATTATGGATAGTGTACTGAGGCACAAATAACCATAGTGGTCAATGATGTGAGGCACTAGGGGAAAGTCTTCTGAGATACATACTAACATAGTGGTATGTTGTCTGAGAAACATGCTATCATTGTGGACAGTGTTCAGAATCACATACTTCCACACTAGGTTGTGTTCTGAGGCACCTACCACCATAGTTTACAGTGTTATAGTGCACATACTTTCGTAGTGGACAATGTCCTGCGGCACCTAAAACTAGAGTAGACAGTGTTCTGAGTCACAATGCACCATAGAGGGCTGTGTTCTGAGGTATGTACAACCATATTGGATAATGTTCTAAGGCACATAATACCATAGTGGACAATGTGCTAAGGCATATTCCACAATAGTGGACAGTGTCCTGAGTCACATACCACCATAGCAGACAGTGCCCTGATGGACATACCATTGTAGTGGACATTGTTCTTAGACAAATACTACAATTGTGGACAGTTATTTAAAGCTCATACCATCGTACTGGACAGTGTTCTGACATAGTTTACAGTATGCTAAATCACCAACCACCTTACTGGACAATGTCCTGAGGTACCTACCACCATAGAAGTAAGTGTTTTGAGGCACATACCAACATTTTTGACAGTGTTCCGAGGCACATAACATCCTACTCGACTATGTCCTGAGGCACATACCTCCAAAGATGATGGTGTTTTTTAGGCACATACCACCATAGTGGACAGTGCCCTGAGGCACATGCAATGGTAGTGGACAGAGTTGTGTGGCACATAACCCCATAATGGACAGTTTTCTAAGGCACATACCACCATATGGGATAGTGTTTTTTGACACATACCACTATAGTGGACAGTTTTAGAGGCATATATTACTATAGTAGAATGTGTCCTGAGGTATATACTAATGTTGTTTACAGTGTCCAGAGGTACACCAACTTAGCAGCTCATGTACTGAGGTACATTCCACCATTGTTGACATTGTTTTAAGGCACACTTACCACAAAAAAGAGACAGTTTTCTGAGGAACCAAACACTGTAATGGACTGTGTTCTAAGGTGCATGCCACCATATTGGATACCGTACTGAGGCACACGACACCATAGTGGACAGTGTTCTGAGGCACACACCACCATAGTGAACATTATTGTAAGGCACATACCACCATAGCGGTATGTGTTCTGAGGCACATATGACCATAGTGGTCAATAATCTGAGGCACATATTACCATAGGGGTGAATGTCATGCGATGCATACTACCATAGTGGTATGTGTTCTGAGACTCGTACTACCATTGTGGACAGTGTTATGAAGCACATACTACCATAGTGTACAGTTTTCTGATGCACATGACATCATAGAGGATAGTGCATAGAATCATATACTACCATATTGCAGGGTATCCTGAGGTAATACCACTATAGTAGAAATTGTGCTGAGGCATATGTCACCAAAGTGGTCAATGATGTGAGTCACATATCACCATAGGGGAGAGTGTCCTGAGACACATACTACCATAGTAGTATGTGTTTTTGAAGCAAATACTAACATTGTGGAAAGTATTCCTATGCACATACCACCATACTGGTCAGTGTTCTAAGACCCAAACCACTGAGGAGAACTATGTTTTTTAACATGTACTGCCATTTCAAAGAGTGTCTTGATGTGGATACAACCATTCTGACCAGTGTGTTGATGCACAAAGCACCCAAGTGAACAGTGATCGAAGCCACATGTAACAATAGGGAAGAGTGTCTGGAGACACATACCACCATCGTGGACAGTGGGCTAAGGCACATAACACCATAGTAAACAGTGCCCTGGGGTGCATACCACCATATTGGACAGTGTGCTATGGCACATACCACCATAGTGGCCAGTGTTCTGAGGCACATACTACGATAGTAGACCGTGCCCTGAGGGACATACCACCGTATCGGACAGTGTTCTTTGACACATACTACAATTGTGGATATTTATATAAGAGTATACCACCACACTGGACAGTGTTCTGATGAACATACCACTCTTGTGGACAGTGATATAAGCACTTACCACCATAATGGACTTTCTCCTAATGTACATACCACCATAGTGAATGGTGTTCTGAGGCTCATACCACCATAATGGACTGTGTGATAAGGCTTAAACCACCATAGTTGATAATGGCCTGAGGCACATACCACCATAGTAGTAAGTGTCTTCTGCCACATAATACCATTGTTGGCAGTTTTCTGAGACACATACCGCCATAATCGACTGTGTTCTGAACCAACATACCTCCATAGAGGACAGAGTTCTGTAGTACGTACTGGCATAGTTGATAGTGTCCTGAGTGGATTCCACCATAATGGACAGTGTGTTAAGGCATGTACCATCATAATATACCGTGTTCTGAGGACCTGTAACCATAGTGAACAGTGTTCTGAAGCACCTAACACTATAGTGGACAGTGTTTTTAGGCACCTACAACCATAGTGGATAGAGGGATAAGATACAAACCACCATAGTGGACATTGTCGTGACGCACCTACCAACATAGTGGACAGTAATATGAGGTACCTCCAACCATAGGGGACAGTATTGTGTGGCACATACCACCATAGTGGACATTGTGCTAAAGCACATACCAACATAGTGGAATGTGACCTGAGGCACATACCTAATAGGTTTCGGGTGTAAAGACATATGCCACCATAGTGGACAGTGTCCTGAAGCGCCTAGTACCATAGTGCACATTGCTCAAAGGCACATAACATGGTAGTGGACAGTGTGCTAAATAACATACCACCATATTGGACATTGTTCAGAGTCATATACCATCAGAGACGATAGTGAGCTATGGCACAAACCACCATAGTGGGCAGTGTTCTGAGACTCATACCACCATAGTGGATAGTATTCTAAAGTACATACCACCGTAGTGCAGAGTATTCTGAGGCTCATACCAAAATAGAGGAGAAGATCCTGTGGTACTTACGTCCATAGTTTAAAGTGTAATTAGGAACATTCCATCATAATGGACAGTGTTCAGAGGCATATACCATCAGAGTTGATAGTGAGCCATGGCACAAACCACCATAGTGGAGAATGTCCTGTGGCACCTACCACAATAGTAGACAGTGTCCTGAGGTACCTAGCACCATAGAGGGCAGTGTTCTGAGGTACGTAATACCACAATGGACAGTTTTCTATTGCACATAACACCATAGTGGACAGTGTCCTGAGGCGTCTAACACCATAATATACAGGATGCTAAGGCACATACCACCATAGTGCACAGTGTTCTCAGGCACATTCCACCATAGTGTGCCCTGAGGCACATACCTCTGTAGTAGACAGTGTTCTTAAACACATACTACAATTGACGACCATTATATAAAGCACACACCACCATACTGGATACTGTTTTG
The DNA here is from genome assembly GCA_029891345.1 of Dryococelus australis. Classification (NCBI taxonomy): domain Eukaryota; kingdom Metazoa; phylum Arthropoda; class Insecta; order Phasmatodea; family Phasmatidae; genus Dryococelus; species Dryococelus australis. The sequence goes on along the minus strand of CM056995.1, from coordinate 178,050,467 downwards.
ATTCATTTTGGACAGAGATATAAGCACATACCACAATAGTGGATTTTTTCCTAATGTACAGACCACCATAGTGGATGGTGTTCTGTGGCTCATACCACCTTAGGTGAGATTTTTCTGTGGTCAATACAACCATAGTGTACGGTTTGCTGAGGCAGATACCGTTGTAGTGGACAGTGCTCTAAGGCGCAATCCACCATACTGGATAGTGTTCTTGAGCACATATTCCCCAGATGACAGTGTTCTGAGGCACATACTACAATAGTGAACAGTGTACTTAAGCCCATACCTCCTTAGTGGAGATTATCCGGTTGCACATACCACTGTAGCAGACAGTGTCTGGAGACACAAACCACCATAGTGGACAGTGGTCTAAGGCATATACAACTATAGAGGATACTGTTTTGAGGTCCATACAACCATAGTGGACAATACTGAGGCGCATGGCACCATAGTGGAGAATGTCCTGAGGCACATACCATGGTAGTGGACAGTGACTATATGCACATAACAACATTGTGAAATATGTGCTAAAGCACATACCGCTATAGTGGGCAGTGTCCCGAGGTGCTTACCACCATAATGTACAGTGTGCTAAGGCACATACCATCAAAGTGGACAGTTTTCTGAGGCACATACAACCGTCTAGGAAAGTGTACTTAAGCTCATAAAACCGTAGTGGACAGTGTTCTGATACACCTACCACCATAGTGGACAGTGAGTTAATGCACAAACCATAGTAGTGGAAAGTGTGCTAAGACACACCACAGTGGACAATGTTCTGAGGCACCAACTGCCATACTGTACAGTATGATTAGGCACATACCCCTGTAGTAGGCAGTATTGAGAGGCACACATCACTATAGTGGACAGAGACCTGAAGCACCCTTCGCCATATTGGACAGCATTGTGGGGAACTTATTACCCATGTGGACAGTGTTATAAGCACATCCCACCATAGTGGGCATTTTCCTCACCCACATACTACTATAGCCGACAATTTTCTGTTGCTCATACCACCATCCATGAGAGTTTACTGAGAAACATACCACCATGGTGGATCATTTGCTGAGGCTCGTATTATTTTAGTGGCCATTGTTCTGAGGTTCATGCTACCATAGTGGACTATGTTGTGAGGTCATACGAGCATAGTGAACAGTATTCTAAGGCACAGACCACCATAGTGGAAAGTGTTGCTTGGCACCTACCACCTTAAAGGACAGTGTGTTAATGCACATACCACACTAGTTGACAATGTTCTAAGGCACGTACTACCATAAGGTACAGTAATCTAAGGCACATACCACCATAGTGGACAGTGATCTGAGGCACCTACAACACTATAGGACAGTGTGCAAAGGCACATACCCCCATAGTGGGGAATGTCCTTAGGCACATACCACAGTAGTGGACAATGACTGGAGACTCATAAAATCATACTGCGTAGTGGTCTAAGCAACATACCACCTTCATGGGCAGTGTTTTGAAGCACTTACCACCATAGATGACTGTGTACTGATGCACATAGCACGGAAAAGAAGAGTGCCCTTAGGCACATACCAGCATTGTGGACTGTGACCTGAGGCACATATCAACATAGTTGGACAGTGTCCTGAGGCAAATACCACTGTAGTGTACAGTGTCATGAAGTACATAACGCTGTAGGGTAGAGTGGTCTGAAGCACATAACATTTTAGTGGAGCATGTCCTTAGGTACATACCACCACAGTGGAAAATGTGGAGAGCCACATACCACCATAGTGGGCAGTGTCCTGAGGCACATAGCACCTTAGCGGACAGTGTTAAAAGGCACGTAACTCCGTAGTTGACAGTGTTATGAGGCACATACCACCATAATGGACAGTGTTTTTAAACATATACCCGTGTAGTGGATGGCGATTTCAGGCACATATCACTGTAATGGACGGTTTCCTGAGGCACATACAACTTTAATGTCCGATTTCCAAAGGTAATAACCATTAAATATAACAGTATTCTGAAGCACATACTAACAAAATAGAGTGTGTCTTGAGGTATATACCACTGTAGTTTACAGTATCCAGAGGCACATACTGCCTTAGCAGAACATGTCCTGATGTACATTCCACCATAGAAATATGTGTACTTAGGCACATACTAACATTGTGGACAGTGTTCTTTGCACAAGTCTGTACAGGACAGTGTTTTGATTGAAGCATAAACCACTTTAGAGGACAGTGTTTAAAACGTGTACTCCCATTGTGTAAACTCTCCTGAGGCAGATACCATCATAGTGTGGAGTGTGCTGAAGCACACAGCACCAAAGTGGACAGTGATCGAAGGCACATACCACCATAGGGAAGAGTGCCCACAGACACATGCCAGCATAGTGGATAGTGTGTCAAGGCACATCATTCCGCAGTGGAGAGTACCCTGAGGTAATAACATACCACCATAGTGGACAGTGTTCTGAGGGCATACCACCATAGTGGAGAGTGTCCTGAGGCACATACCACAATTGTGGACAGCGTCCTGAGGCACATACCAATATAGTTGGATAGTCCAATGAGGCAAATACCACGGTAGCATACAGTGTTGGGAAGCACATTCCACCATAGTGATGAGTGTCCTGAGATATATACAACTGTGGAATGTGAGTGTTCTGAGGCGCATAACATTGTAGTGAAGAGTGCCCTGGGGTACATACTAGCATAGTGGGCAATGTGCAGAGGCACATACCACCATAGTGGAGAGTGTCATGAGGCCCATAGCACCATAGTGGACAGTGTTCAAAGGCACATACCATCATAGAAGACAGTGTTGTAAGTTACATACCACCATAGTAAAGAGTGTCATGAGGTACTGACCACCATAGTGAACAGTGTTCTGAGGCCTATACACCGTAGTGGAGAGTGAGTGGGCAGGGTGCGGAGGCACATTTCGCCATATTGGGCAATGGTGCAAGGCACATAGCACCATAGTGGAGAGTGTTCTGTAGCACATGGCACCAGAGTGGTTAGTGTACTTTGACACAGATCACTGCAGTGAAGAGTGTCCTGTGGCACATACCATTGTAGTGGACAGTGTCTGGAGGCACATACTACCACACTGGACAGTGTCTGGAGGCACATACTACCACAGTGGACAGTGATATAAGGCACTTACCACTATTATAGACAGCGTTTTGAGGCACATACCACCATAGTATACTGTGGTGTAAGACATACCTCTGTTGGGGACATTGTTCTGCGGCACATGCCATCAAACTTGACAGTATTCTTAGGCACATACCACCATAGTGGAGAGTGTCCTGAGTTACATGTCACCGCAGTGGACAGTGTCCCGAGGTACATTCCACCATAGTGGAGAGTGTCCTGAGGCACATACCACCTTAGTAATATCCGGTACATATGGCATTCTCGGATCAATGAAGAATCGTTGGGTTCCCCACTACCGCATTGTCCACTGCTTCGACCTCTATCTGCATTAAGATTGAAGGGTACTCATCGGAGAACGCAGTGCATAACTCACAGAGGACCTGCCTAGACCAGTTACCACATTCTGCCTCATCACATCAGCGTATACGACAGTATTATCCCCCGGTTATGTATGAGGCAAAGCCAGTATCTACTCTGTATTACGTACAACCCATATGTTTCCACACCTGCACAAATCTTGTCACAGTGGGGACTGGATGGCCAAAATAAATGACTTTACTACGAGCTTACCATGCATCATAATGCAGTCCGACCATAACATCTTCTTGAATAGAGTCTGGGTGATGATATTCTTAGCGAGCACGACGCTGTACTATACTGATCTGACTACACAACCAGACTTCTCCCTTTAAAACGTGTTGTGTGTTCCTTACGTATTGGAACTGATTAAAAGAACCCCCTGTTTCCCATGTTAAAGTGATGTTTCTGTGGCATCATCATAACGATCTTCAGCACGCAATTAGTACTGCATGTATTCTTAATCTTATTGCATTTTATTGACACCTCATAACTGCAGTGATTTCAGTGCCTGCGATTGATATTTATTCCAAGAAATATTTGGGAAATATATTCGGAACAACATTTATAAGCACTCAGTGTACCACACTTTTTATTGTAAAAGAATGCAAATATATATGCTACTTTCATATACTATTTAAGTTATTCAAAGTTGTATACAGTTCTGTAAGTAGTATGTTTTGGTAAGTACTGGGACAGGGGGATCAGGGAGCGTATCCGGATCCGTCACCTTTGACCCCTGACGTCACTCGCTGCCATCTAATTTCCTGCCGCCATCTTGTTTCCGGCCGCCTTCTTGTTGTCTGGCCGCCATTTAGTTTTGAGCTGCTAACATGTTTCTGAATGCCATCTTGTTTCTGTCCACTATATTGTTCCTGGCCGCAGTCTTGTTTCCATCTGCCAATTGTATTGCATTTCTTCTTGCTCTAACATTCCACCTTGGCATCCACCATATTGTTTATTCATTTTTATTTGTGCTATATCATTACACCATCTGTTAATTTATATTTATTTGTACTCTATCATTCCTCGAAATCAAGCAACCAGGCGAGCTATTGTCTCCTGCTATCTTAGATTACATTTCTTCATGCTCTTTAATTCCTCATTGTCGGCCACCATTTTGACATCTGTCAACTTTGCCTGACCCCAAGAGCACTGTAGGTATAGTTAAGTGGTTGGCCATTAGGTAAGCTTATGTAGTCCCCTTGGTCGCAATCACCATCTTGTTTTCCAGCACCCTGCCAACCTTAGGTTCTGCCATATGCTACAAGGAGTGCTAGTGTCTCTACAGCTACTAATACATGGAGTATGATGAAGGTATAAATATGCTATACACCAAAATAATAATACTTTAATTTAATGGATTCTCTAGGCAACCATCTTGGATTTTCATTTGTTATTTGTTTTCCATGTGTTATTTGTTTCCGATTTAGCTGCCACGTAGAATAACTTGCTGCAATTTAAATAAGCCGCCAAGCATGCTGGTGGTACTGTCATATTTAATGGACTTAGAATATTTTTTCCACCACATGCAGGACTCTGAAAACTTCGTGAATGTAGGGACTTGTAAATTTTTTTCCACTCTTGTAAGGACTTGTCAGTTTTCACTCATATAATACTTTGAATATTTTTCGCCACATGCAGGACTTGTAAACGTTACCATCTACCCACTCTTCATATCTATATTACTGCCATAAACCTAGCCTCAACCTAACCTCAATTCAACCTCAACTAACCAAACCTGACCTCAACTTAACCTTACTTCAAATTACCTAACTTCACCTTACCTAAATTCGCCTAACCTAATATAACCTAACCCAAACACTTTGTAGGAACTCTGAATATATTTTTTATTTCTCTCGACATTTGCTTAACATAACAGTCATACTCTAGTCATCGCCAGATACCTCTTCTCCTCTCCTCCTTCCAGTCTTAGTTAAAAGCCATATAGAATGGTACTGAGTACCAAAACATATATACAGTACCTTACACCATGACATTAGCTTGTCTCATTCACGCTTTTAACAATACAGACCATATCCACCAAAATACCTCACACTTACTGATCAATAATAGGAGTAAACTATATTCACTATCATTTCAGCTCATCTAACTTCACCAGTTACACGTATAAACAAGCGATACCAGCTAAGCATTCTTCCCCTTTCATACTTAATAAACATTCCATCAAACCATTCCACTCTTACAAAATAATCACACAAAAAAACCATTCTCCTCCCACCATCGAAGCAACACTTTTGTCATACTGCCAAAATAACCGAACATGTGATCTGACCTATCCTAACATATCAAAGGCACCGCATTTAGCACCAAAAGCACCACACTTAGCACCACCACAATCCAACCCAATCCAGTCTTATCCAATCATTCACCAATCCACCCACCATTCCACCGAATCCAATCCAGTCTTCGTCAATAATTCACAAATTCACCTGCCAATCCACCCAATCCAATCCTCACCAATCATTCTACAATACTCACCAATCATGAACCAATCCAATAACCAATCCACCCAATCATTCACCAATCCACCTGATACTTCACAATCTTTACAACAATCCATGGGCTTGTCGGCTGCCTATATCCACAAAAATAAGAAAAAATGTTTAACCTACTGTCTCCAAAATTCGTACGTTCTCAGCAGAATTAACTATTGTTTATGCAATCAGCTATCCATGCATTTTCATATTGAGGTCTTCATTATCATTATATTTACAGATCTTAATGTTTATAGGCGAGTGCTCATAGCACCACTTTAATGCTGTAAGGATAAAGGCATATGACACACACAAAAATAATGGGGGGGGGGAAACACTGTTTTGCAATAATTTATTATTATTTAGTAATTACATTTGCAGACGAAAACAGTTCATCACATTATCTGATAAAAACCTCGATACTTAAGGTCTGTTATGATCGAATCCACCTCTTTCATGGTTGAGTAATCCCCATGTTGTTGCTTATCGAACAAATATCCAAGTCTGTCTACAAGTTTGTTGGGCTCTTCGGTAACCATATGTCAGTATACTCGATGTCTTCTGCCTTCTTCGCATCACTTGTTAAAGGAAACTCGTTGAGGAAATGTGTGGGAACTTCGAGGAAATAATCATTGTCTTCAACACTATTGCTGTCGTCATAATCATCATCAGTGCTGTCTTCATGAACGAAATCACTTCTTTTTTATAATTTATATTAAATTTGCTTTTCTTTGTAGCGAGAGTTGTATGTGCGTACATATTTTGAGCTTTTGATTACTTATTTTAAAGTTCGCCAACTTCATTTGAATGTCTTGCAAGTGTACATTTTGCACAAACCGACTCAGTCATTCTGTATTTAGCTTAATTATTTCGTCATTATCGTCTGCGGAAAAGTAAACATCGATGTAGCAAGAGGTATTGATGACATTACTTGCTGGATCCCAGTATACGAACCCTTGCAGATATGATTATCTGCCTTCATTTTATCATCTTGCAAAAGCTGCATGTGTCAATTGTCGTAATGCTTCATCGCGTGAAAAGGTATCTTCGTACAGGCCATTCTCTCATGTCGTCGAGCATTTTGATCATAGGTGAACACTCGATCGCAGAATCGACACTGGAGACAACCAGTTCGCGATGATGCAAGTTGTGGCTCCATGTTAGTTGATGTGAGAGGCAAGATGTCTTCATCAATTTCTGTTTGATTTGTAACCTGACGTGGTGCCGTGGTGCCTCAGTGGGTAGAGGCGGAATTTGAGGAGCGGTGAAATTTTAGAAAATATATTACTCGGGGCGCCAGACATTGCTAAGCAATGTCATGAGAAGTCGGTAGAGTAGAGTTTACTTACAGGGCCGTTTGGCCGACGACTAATTCAATCCTGGAATGCAGCTCCTCACAGATGTTCCATGAAAATTACTCCAAATGCGTAGTGCGCAGTGGCCTGTTCGGGTCAGTTCACACACCCATGTGGCTTGTTGTTGTTGCAAACAAAATCTCGCCGAATAACTCTTATGCGTTTGGCGCTGTGACTTATCGCATAGTCACACACATTATGTTTTACACACATGATACTTGCACATTAACCCTTTCGAATAAAATAAAAATATATACTGGTACACTAGGAAGGTGCGGGTATTTTAAGGGCATGTGCCCTGAAGAACCCTAAGGCCACGAAATAATGTCCACATGATCAGTTCTCAATGCATAATTAATCCATTTTATTTAACAAGGCTCTCTGGCATACACTTGACATACAAAATAAACACTTCACGGCTTCAGACCTGCCAAAGAGGTTATACTTCCAATAAAATGGCGCGATGCCTACAAAAGTTAAGTGCAAGTTTTACTTTTCCCAGGTGATGCAAGTACAGGTGAAGAGGGGTGGTACCTCGGGCAATTATTGAACAACAGTTCCGGTAATTAAATTTGCTATGGAGATAAAATGATTGAAGACAAAAGTTGACTGCTGCCCGAGCGTGCAAGATCCGAACCGCGATAACATGCAACCACACCGTTAATATGCTCATAGCTGACAGACTTGCACGATGCGGTATGCCGGCTGCTCTTGGCGGGCCGGCAGCCCACGTGGAACTACTTTCTGAACATTGCAAACACTGAACAATTCATTGCACTCCCTACCTGGTGCTGGAACATACATAAATAACTCTTATCTTTAAAACTGAATTGATTACATTTGACACATTCGGGTGAATGAGATGAGGATGTCACACATTCGGAATGGTACATGAACAACACACTGAAAACTGCACTTTATTAACTCTGCAATTCACTTAAGTAGTTTTCTTGCATATTTCTGGTAAACATGTGGACATGAGTGTTTACAAACGTACATACATAAACTTGAATAAAAAACACTAAAATATTAAGATCAACTCCAGATCATTGCACCCACTATAGTGCGTGGCTCTCTGACATCACGTGCTGGGGTCTGCGTTTGCATTGCGTTCATACTTGCATCGCACTAATCTGCACTGCTCCCTCATCGAGTGCGCATTCCAACTGCACAGCTACATTGCGCCGCAGCTGTCAAGCAGGCTTTGGAACATGTGGCAAACATCAAATACGCCCCCCTTTTTTCCTGAGATCGTTTGTAGCCACCCACCATCTCACATAGCAGGGGCACTGCTTACCTTGCTGTCTTCTGGGACATAACTGGTACGTTCTTCGAACCGCCTCCACGCGATCTCGAAGTACCTGCTGTGGTGCTCTCCTCCGTCGTCTCTAAATGTTGTGGTGCATGGTCCCGCCATCGCAAGTATTGCAGGCTGCAGGTCAACCTGCTGCCCTCGCTGTCACTACTGCTCATGTTGTCTTCTTGCTTTCTGCATCTTTGATTGCTTTCCAGTGCTGGGCGCGACCCGCGCAAATGGCTAACAGGAGAGGTGGATCCCCCTGGTGCTGTTCTCCTAACTCTGCTGACTCACGTGCCGATTCCTGCACTGCAATTTCCCCTTCACCCAGCAGTGCGGCTTCGACGAGTGTTGGTACATCCGCTGGCGTAGCTGCTGCTGTTTGTGCAGATGCCGGTAGCGGCACTGATGATGACATGGTGGTGCTTATCGGCGCCTCACCATCAAGCAACATCGGGATTGCTTCCTCCCTCCTACTTTGCTCTCCACCTCTCTCACTTGCTTGCTCATCTGCTCCCCTTGTTGCTGTTCCAGGTGGTAGTGCTGGTTTGCACTTCTCCCACTTCCCATTCTGTATTCGTGCTCAATCGATCCCTGGGAAATGTTGCCACATCTGGCATCCACGGCACTTGCACATCAGATATGGGCCCATCCGGCAGAGGTGCTGGCCCACCTTCCACTTCTTTTGCTTCCTCCTCCTGCTCTGCAGCTCTTGCACCATTGTGGGTGCTTTGGTCACTGGGTCTGTTTTCGCTGGATACGTCACAAGGTGCTCTTCGTACGGCCCCCTGGTAGGCCTATACCAATCTCCAGCCCACTCGGACTAGGTAAGTGGTTGGTCCAATACTTTGCACAACTTTGTACGGGCTGCTCCACCTCGCTGCCAGTCCCACACAACAGTATAGTTTAGCCGTTGATTACAGGTGCATGCACAAAGTAAAAGTAACCTTCTGCCCTACTAGTAATGTCGGTGGTGGTCTCGTGGTTGTCGGGATCCACCCCGCGGGCATACTGTTGTTGGTGGAGCAGTTACTCCCACCGCACTCGGCGTCTCCTTGCTCACTGTTCTCCGCTGCTCTCTGCACTGTTGTTCATGTGCTTTTGGGAGTATTGTTTCTCTCTTGGCAAGGCCAAATTATGGCCAACCAGGACCTCGGCTGGTGTTCTTCCCATGGCTGCATTGACACACCAGCGAAGAATGAAGAGGGCGGTGGGCTATGATCAGCCCAAGTGTTGTGTTGCTCACCCACACAGAGCTATGGTTGCACCTTTAACTCCTGGTTATGGTACTCTGTGGGGTTCGAGTGGAGATGGTATGCCGCCGTCTTTAAGTGGTACACCCCCACCAGGTTCACTTCTCCTGCCATTTCCTGCCAGTGAACTGGGTACTGTTATCCCTAAGTAGCTACTCTAGATATCCGCAGCTCACAAAATACTCCGCACCCTGACAATGTTTTTTATGCGCGAACCACTGAGTGCGTACGCTTCTACCATGTGTGAGTAATTGTTCGTGACAACCAATATGAAGTTCTTGCTCCTCGCAGTTCGTGGATAGGTGTCCCATCAAATTCAGAATTTCAGTTTCGAATGGTTATGTGGGAAAACGTGGATACTATTGTGGCCTCCCACCAGTTCTGCGGGACTTGAATTGATGACATGTTTCACACCTATGAGCGTGCTCACGTGTGGCACTCCCGGCCAATAAAACCACTCGCGAATATTTCGGACCATCTGTGGTGTACCCGGATGTCCCGCAGTCTCACTCGTGTATGCATGTATTATCACTAGTGTCCTCTTACTATCCGGTACAAACAGTTTCCATTTTGTTAGTTCATTCGCAGAGCACGTTTCCAAACGGCCATCCATCATGTGCCACTATTCCACTTGTTGCATTTCCGAATTTGCTTTCATCTCGTTCATAAACAAACATTGCTCTTGCCCCGTCACTACCTCCCTCCACATGTCACTCACGAGTACATCGCTCTCTACCATGCTCATCATGTTTAGATGTACCTAGTGTAGGAGTTATTAGGTGTCTGGAGGCAGGACGTCGTTCCATTCTGCGTCGTAGTTCATGATTGTATGGCTCCGGATGTCTCGTGACAGTTTGTCTGCCAAATGATTTTCTTTCCCCGAGATGTGCTCCACCACAAAGACATAAGATTGGAGAAGCAGCGCCCCCAGGTCAGTTTACTTCTCGCCTCCTTGGTGCTGTGAAGCCAGACGAGACAATGGTTATCGGTGCGGAGCACAAACTGTCCGTACTCGAAGTAGGCGTGGTACTTTTTTACAGCCCATACTATGTGAGGCACTCACGCTCGTTCACATCATATTTCTTATCTGTCGCTCCTAGTTCGGTTCTTGCAAAATTTATTATCTGCCGTGTGTTGTCATCTACGCACTGGTAGAGTACATTTCCATGCCCCTCGTGACTCGCGCTGGTTTGAAGGTATAAATGCCGGCTCACATTATACCTTTCTAACATCGGACATAAACAGAAGCGGTTCTTCGTCTCCTGGAAAGCTCGCTTCCTTCTCGCACCACACAAACCTGCGTTGTGGCAAAAGTACAATGGTTAGCGGTGCTGTAACTACGGCGAACCCCTCTATAAATTCGCACAACCAGTTTACAATTCCGAAGAACTTGCGGACTTGTTTGCAGGTTTTGGGAGCAGGGTAGTTCTCTATCACCTGTATTTGCTCTTGGTTGGGCTGGTTCCCATTTTCTCTCATGACGTGCCCCAGGAATTCCAGGCTGCTCTTATTCAGGTGACACTTGTTCGCTGCGCAAGTAAGTCCCTTCATTGCAAGTCGACAGGTGGTGCACATGGTCTTCACAGCTATTCGACCAGGCCACTGCATCATCCAGGTATGGTAGTGCGCACTCGCCGATCAGCCTGTCCAGGACTGGAACCATCATGGACTGAAATGTATCAGGTGCACATTTCAGTCCGAATGGCATTGCGAAAAATTGGTAGTGCCTTCCATCCGGCATGGTGGATGCTATCTTCTCTATATCCTCCTGCTTGATGGGCACCTGCCAGTACCCACTGCACAGGTCCAACGATGTCATAATTTTCGCGTTTCATAGCGAAATAAGCTTGTCTCGCACACTAACTTACGGTGGTAAAGCACTGCAGGTTACCTGGTTTATCGGGCGGAAGTTCACACAGAGCCTCCAGCTACCATCGTTCTTCGGTACGAGTATGATCATGGAGTTGTAGCGATTTCTAGTTGGTTCAGTGATGCAGTTCGCTATAATTTATTTTACTTTTTCTCAGATTATTTTTTGCTTGGTGTGATAGATAGCTTCCTGGTGCAGCATAAATCGATTCCTCTTGCGTTAGTTTGGTCTCATGCTCTGCCACTGTCGTGTGCCTAAGTGCATCATGTTCCGCGAATACTTCACGACACTCATCCAGCAGTAGCTGGAATGCTGCCTGATGTTGTGGCGGGACCTCGTGGTAAATTCTCCAGGTGCTTCATATCAATGTTGTACACCCTATGTCGCTCTGTGGCACCAAAATGGATCCTCCTAGGTGCAAGCTCCACAATGGTGTTTTGCTCCTGTATCCATATCACACCCAGTATTGCATCCTCCCTAATCTCGTCGGTGATCATAGCTGTTGTGATCGTTTCCAAGTAACGTACATGCATCATCATGGTGGCTTGCCCTTCCACACTACTGCCATGTTGCCCTGTCGCTAGTCTGATGACATGATTTGTGAGAGTGACATCTTTTGCATTTAGAAAATATTTCTTTACAAAATTATGGGAAGCAGCCATGTCAATGAGTGCATGACATGGCAGCCCATTCAGGTGAACTTGAATGCGGATGAACTGTGCCATGTTGCTGCTGACCTGTTGTATTAATACTTGCTATGGGCTGTATCTGAGTGTTCCTTCCTTACTGGGGTGTCGGTGGCGTCTGGCCGCCTTACCCCCACAGGCCATTTCCCTGGTTGTGTCTTTGCCAGTCTGTGATAACCGTTTAGGTGCAGGTTATTCTGACATTGGCTGTGCTAGTGGCAAACTTCAGCTGGTCTGCAATAACGGCAGGGTGTTCGGGACTGGTAGTCCCCTCCTTCTCTGCTGTTAGGTCTTCCCTCTCTAGGTCGCATATTGTTTACCCGATTACCAGGGTTGCTGTGGCGGTGTGCATTCTCTCTAGTATTCGCTGGTCCTGTTGCTCGCTCACATTGCTGTTCTACTTCCATCCTCACTTGCCTGTTATACTGTTCACGTGGTTGAACATGGTCGTTGACTTCCAACTCGTGCCTCCTTTGTGCAACACCAGACTTGCTGGGCGATTGACGTGAATTTCTATCTAAAATGATTACTGCTTTCGGAACTTCTCCGATGTTGCTGTTCATGAAAGTTAGTTACGCTGTGCGGTACTCTAGAAGTATAGTTTCTAAGATTTCCTTCTCTGGTAATTGTGGTTGGAACAAGCACATTCGCTGAACTTTCTGGGTTATGAATGTTGGCAGATACAAATGCAGTGGATAATAGAAGTTGGATAACAGGTGTAAATAGGGTGCGAAAGATTGCATCTGTAGTGGAACTGGTGACAGTGCTGGGACAGGCAGAGCAGACTGCATCCCCATTGCTTTGTTTACATTGGCAGCTATGCGCATCAGTGTGACATGTGACACGCCACTCTGAACTACCTCCTTGCTCCTGCAGTTCTCATACTCCTGCCCTCCTGGAGTTGCCATTTCTTCGCTGGTTGTTGAATGCCGTTCCCATGTTTCCACTTTGCTACTGTCCTGGATGTTCATTTCCTCTTCCGGTTGCTCCAAAATTTTGTATCGAAAGTCCATCACAAACTTGTTCCACTTATATGTAGGCTGTCTGGGACCAAAATTTTGATTGCAACTATCGCATATAAATTGCATTTCTGTTCTAGTGCTCGCTTCGGTCTTGCTGAGACATTCCTAATGAAAACTCATATGGCACTGTTCCCACTTAAGTAACAATTTTCCCTGCCCTGTGCATAAGAGGTTTAGACACCAACTTGTTTGCTCTAAATTTTAATTAGGTATACTTTCTGTTCTACTGGTTGACACCAGTCAAATAACAGCCCCCTCCTATATCCAAAGAAAAATTCGATTTAACTGCACCATCAAATACACCAAGCTCAATATCAATCATAACTCAAGTGTATCAAGCATCTATACAGCTGACGCCAGCCGATAACCTACTTGCTCTACAACCAACACAACTTATACCTTCCAACCATAACTCTAGCATACATCAACCATTCATCAACATAGACCATACGAAGAAAACATACAGCCCATGACAGTGACACATTCAACTTATTCTCATACCATCCACCATGCCGACAGACACCAGTCAAATACACTGGCCACCCATACCTCTTACTATAACTCAAACATGCCTTGGCATTACAGGAATCAACAATACTCAACGATACACATGCTGTCTACACCATTAGATTTGCACCAACAATCGTAAAACAGATATACTGAAAAATATATCACCCAATATACCAACCATACTAGCCATATTAACCCAAGTGTACCAGGCAAATTGTCGTCCAGACCAACATGCAACAAAAAAGATACTTGCCATATATCAACGTAACATAATCGACTATCTTCAGGCATCACATTATTTGTCACCCAATCATCATGTTGGGACACAGGTGAGCTTGACCCTTGGCCATTAATCCATCAATCCACCATTCCATTAATCCATCGATCTGCCAATCCATCGATCCACAAATCCAATCCACCAATTCACAGATCCATCGATCCACCAGTATCTTCTCATGTGATTGGCCAGCTGTAATCATATGGCAACTCGATTATTCAACAATGTAATAATGGTGGAATTTGAATATCCTTCACCTCACAATAAAAGACTGGATATTTTTTCCGTTTAGATAACTTAGTTCCATCTTGTATAGGACTCAAAATATATGAGGTTGTAGGACTCAAGCTTTCATGTAGGACTTTGGTTAGCGATGATGCATGTCGCGTCTCCATGGTCGTCGAAGTCCAAGTCCGACCTTCCTATTAGCAGTTTATCTTCACAGTATGGGAGCACTCTGAATAGCAACAGTACCCCTTTACCCCAGAATAAAAAACATGCAAGTACTATTATATATAAGATAAGAATATATATTGCTATGTTATATATATTTAAGTACACGCATATATATATAAGATAGCTATATATACATATATAGCTATCTTATATGCTATATATATTAAAGTACACACATATATTCCAATCTTATAGATATATATTTAAATATACATTCCTATCTCATAATATAATTTCTGATAATCTACCTGATGATAATCTAACTGTAATTAAGGTTTCTAACAAAAAAAGATAATAGTAAACCTTTTAAAGTTAAACGAGGCGATATATTGGTTTTTAAAATAAAATTAATAACTTACCAGAATATGATGATAGATATGACAGCAATAGGAGTATTCTTAAAATATGAAGAATAAATATGTATATATTTTTTACTATTAAATGGATAATACTTGGTGATTGAAGTGCAAGAAAGTCGCTGAAAATAATATTATAAAAATGAAAATACAAAAAACTAATGATTAGTTCAGAAAAGTAAATGCTCAATATGTGATTCTATTAAATCAACATAAAAAATTGCTCAATGTAAGAGAAGGGATAATAAATTAATTATATTAACCAGCAAGAAGAAAAGTAATATAATATGGAATTGATGATTTATGGCAAATTGATCTTGTTGAGATCGATACAAGCAATTTAAAAGAAATATCACATATAAATAATGCATACAAGTATACTATGATATTATAATTTTTTTTTCACAATATGAATTTGCTATACCTATTAAATATAAAACAACCAAATATGTATCAAAGGCTTTAGAACATATATAGATGAAAATGAAAAGAAAACCATTATTCTACATTCAATCAACATAATTCCAGTGTTGTAGAAAGATATAATCGTACAATGAAGAATAAAATAAGGAAAAAATTTGCTCTGAATGGCAATTATTAATTGGTAAATATATTAGATGATTTAGCAATACAAAACATAGAACTATTGATATGAAACCAACTGAAGTTAATAAAAAGATGGAAAAAATGTAAGATAAAAAAATGTTTCGAATATTTTTACTGAACCGAAATATAAAGTTGAACATACAGTCTGTATTAGCAAAAATAAAGGTTTTTTTTTTAAGGGTTGTACTCCTATTTTGACAACATAATTGTTTACTATTTGTGATATTTTAAATTATGATGTGCCAACTTATAAACTAAAAGATAAAAATGGAGGAGAAATAAAAGGTAGTTGTAATGAAACGAACTTATGAAAACTAACTATCCTGATGAATATTTGGTTGTAAAAGTCTTAAAAATTTAAGGTGATAAATTTTATATAAAATGGTTGGGTTTTGATAATTCACATAACTCTAGGATTAATACAGCAGATGTTTTGTGAAAATTTCATAATATAAGCCAAAATTAATTGTACATAATTATGTATAATGAATAATTTTTGTGTTGTTATGAATAAGTCGTTTTTTTGCTGTCTTTCCAATTGAATAGTTATTTTGTTTCACTTCAAAATTTTGCATTACTTGTGTTGCCTAGTTCTAATCTTCCTAATAAATCTTTATGCGATAATTCATCATCATCATTACTTAAAGACTCTGGTTCTGGAACAATTGGTTTTAAATAATTATTTTTTCTAGATGATTTTTAGTTTAATTATCGATGTAATCGAAATGTTTATTCGTGTCTTCAATTACCATGTTTTACAATTTCAAGAAAAGAGATATAATGCAAAACAAATATGTATTTATTATTTTTATTACAAAAATCATGAAGCAACTTTTGGATTAACATTTCTGTATTGTCTACATCATAAAATTCCTAATGGAAACAAATATGAAATTTATATAGTCAATTATGAGAATGATTAAAATTTGAATTTCTAGCAATTAAATGATCTGTTTTTTTTAACTTTAAATTTTATTAATTGGAACATATTGGTTAGTTGTTCCAATGTATATATAACCATTTCTTTTTATTTCTTGACTTTGTCAATAAAATTTTTCATATTAATGTTAAAATGCTCTAGTTAAAAATATCTCTGGTAGTAAAACTATTTTTTTCTTCAAAGAAAGGAAACAAAATATTTCTAAACCAAATTCATTAGTGTATATTCAATTATTGATCTTAATAAATTCAAAAATATTGGAATATAAGTTGGTAACTAATTCAGTAATCTTAATTTTGTTATCTTCTAGTTTTAAGTTCTCTAGTTATGTGTCTAGCAATTCGGCCATCTTTTAAGCAGGAAGAGCTGTTATAAATATATACCCTTTTCAATAAGGAAATAAAAAATGAAAGAATAAAAAATTAAAGGATAAAGACCGGATGCATTGATAAATATAGCATATGGCTGTGTACTTAAAGGTATCTCTTTCATAGATACACCTTTAAGTTAAGTAAAATCAACTTTCTTAAAAATTTCAAAAGGTTTACAGACCTTTACATTGGGATAGTCACCGTTATTAATTCAGTTGACAGATATTTAAATTGTGCCAGTGACCCAATTTTTAATTTTTCTGGCCTTATTTTAGCCTCTGTGACACCCCAGTGGAGAAATTCTTCACTTCACCACTTGGCTGTTCTATTTTTTAAGTGGTAAGGTGAGGGATTTCTTATTTGTTATTTTTTATTTCTTGTGCTCCCTCTCATATGTCATGGCACCTTCGACACATTAGAATGCCCCAGCTATACATCTGTTATATTACAAGTGTATTATAGAGAGTATTGGGCTGGGGCTTGAGAGGTACATGTTTATTTGCATCAATACTAATACATTGCTGCATGAGCAAGAGCAATTCAAGTTTTCTAGCTCAAATTTTGAACATTGTTGATAATTTAATAGTTCAGGTGCTGTTGTATTATTAAATCATCCTCTCGACTCAGGTTTTGAACCCCGAATCTCGATTTGGTAGTAGAGCATTCTAACACAGAGCTAATATTGCAAGATGCATGAGGAGATAGCATCTTGTGGAGGGTTTGCTGCACCACTACAAGATAGCAACACAGTTTGTGATAATCTCCTTCCTGTTTACAGACACAGTTTGCTGAAGTTCAGTCGTGGATAACTGATCAGAAAAGCTTTTTCCTGTTGCGACGAGAGTGTGCTGGGATCTGGTTGCAGAAAAAGATAAAATAATTCTCATCTACAGTTACAAGACACAAGTTAGTTAATGCAATCTTTAATATTGTTGCTGTACTTCCTATAATTATTTTTCTATTGAAATCTAATGTTATAAAACCATATTATTCATTCCAACAGTTTGCACAAATCTCTTTAAATTTCCCATATCATGTCCCCACTAACAAAATCATTATAAATATATTTCAAGTTCTCATCATCTTGTCTAAATATACATAGAAACTTTGTATTAACTCTTACTAATTGCTTCGACACTTTCGAATAAGTCTGAGCTAAATAAAACATGTCTATATTTGTCTCCCCATAGTAAAATATTCACTAATGACATCCTGCATGTCTAAAATAACATCATCAAATATAATAAGAGAATAATTTTCACATTGTCCAAGGGAATCATTTAGTCATTGTTATTAAAAAAGGAAGCTATTTTTTCTTTAAACTTGTTTGATATAACATCAACATCATTTTGTAACTGAATATATTTTGGTCGATTTAAACCTTTTGAACAAACATAAAATTTATTAAAATTTTGCCAACCATTCTTATAAATAAATTATATCATAAAATTAGTTTTTCCACTACTACTCGGACTTACAATTATGGATTGTAAATATTCCTAGAGGGTAATACACTATTGAATAATTATAAGAAACTATAAACTGGTTTGAACCATTTTCAACTAATAAAATTGAATTAAAATCAGACAATGTGAAAAACAGAATGTTGATTAAATCTAAGTTTGATATAAATTTGATGATCAATTATCGGGTATTCTTGGTTTTGAAAGAAATAGGCTTATTGAAAAAGAAAAAAAATATTATAGGTACTAAATTATCTAATTTTAATCTATTTAAAACCATAAATGTTCACTGTAATTTGGCATATGGAATGTTTACAAAATATCATGAATAAAATAATTTAGAAACAGATGTAATAGCTAATTTTTCACCAA
Source organism: Dryococelus australis (assembly GCA_029891345.1). Lineage (NCBI taxonomy): Eukaryota > Metazoa > Arthropoda > Insecta > Phasmatodea > Phasmatidae > Dryococelus > Dryococelus australis. The sequence continues at coordinate 178,031,644 of CM056995.1, read as the reverse complement.
AAATGATGTTTGGATTTAGAGATTCTATTGTTCATCCCAAATTTTTATAAAATTAATAATGATTGGTTAAATTATATTGCTTTAGAACTTAGTGATAAAAATGGCAAACAAATTTTTTTATGGTGCTGATATTTACATTGTTTTAGAAATTAAAGTTGTTAAAAATATAACAGATTTTTAAATCAATAAAAAAATATAATACCGAATATAATAAAATTAAATATAGAATTATTTGTTTAGTAACTCCATGGTAATGTATCTATAATACCACATTTTCCCTTCAAAATCACATGTTTTTCATTATTAAAATTCAATATTTTGCCATAAATTTATTCACTAGATTTTTCGTTTGCTTATCTCTTGAAATCATACCGTTTTTAGTCACATTTTTCTTAGTTTTTGTACGAATGGGCCGATCGATTTCATGTTCAATTGTAAAGCATTTTCGTGATTTAGAGTGAATAATTTTGGTAACTTGTTTTACTAAAAATGTTTCATAATCATAACTTTTCGGCCCATTACTTATCCAATTTATACCATAATAATTTTTTTCCCAAATTCGTATGTCCATTTGCCAAGCAGACAACCTCTTTTAACAGCATTTTTTCCATCGCCAATTTAAACTATACTATCTATATCATAATATACTACTTTATCATCTAATTTATCTAACATATCATATAATGTTAATTGTTTCATTGTTGCATTTATTTATAATATCAGGAAAATGACAATCAGGAAAACCATGCCAAAAACAACCATGATATTGATATAATGTTATAGTTTTTGTGTCATAACCATCAACTTTTGCTCTACAAATAGTAACTTCTCCACCATTTAATGCATGTCGAACATTTGGAAATGTATTTAGCCACAAAATCGATTATTTACTAAACATATATATTTTATCATCTTTAACTACAGCAATAGAATTATCCTTAAGAAAATTGCTGCTATAAACCGCCATACAAACACTCACTATTGTTATGTGAAAAAAAGTATCTATATAAGCTATTTATAGAACATATTCCCTAAATTTAAGACATCCACATCGTAAAATATCTACATCTGAATCACACTATTCAGCAAAGTTATATTTGAACTCGAAAGTAGAGTTTCTTTATCTTTTTCAGTATGCCACTTTAAAAAATCTTTTCGTTGTTCTTGTTTCATTGTATTGACTTCATAATATTTTGTGGCTGGTATTTTACCAATGTATTTTTTTTTCTGGTTTATTAAAAAAGTGCAGAAAATATTATTTTTTAATCTCTTCTAAACCAAATGTTATAGGAAATGAAGCAAGGCCACCTTGAATATAGTCCATACTATCGATTATTTTTATTATAAATGGTAAACCTAGCATCATTATTTTCGAACCTTGGTATATAACTTCTGGCTATATACTGTTTCTAACTAAGTAAAATATGAATCATAACCTTTAGAATAATGCATGATAAATATAGAAAACTTTTTTTCAGGAGATATCACCCATTCACAAAACTCATAATTTGTTTTAAAATATTATTTGTTATCATTAAAATCATGAACAGCTATAGAATTTTGAGTGTGAAAACCAGTATATTGTGTTGATTTATAGTAAAAAAAGAAGCAATCTTCTGTCTTAGAACAATGGATAAATTTCTTATTTGAACGAACATTACAAGTACATTTAAAATTTGTGCAAAAACTACCCTTTTGATATCTCTTTTGTATGTAACAAGCATGGTCGTCGATTTTCACAAATTACCCACTATTCCAACATTTGGAATACCCACAAACATGTTCTTTATTTCTCATACATATTTTGTTACACAGTTTACACTTATAAGCCGTAGTACATACATCGTCGTGATTATTAAAACATTATTTTCCAAAAAATATCTATTACAATTTTGACAATATATTCTAATACAATCTTCACCTTTCCAAACATTTTTGTGTTGTGGTTTTCTGCACAAAATACATCTATTTTTATTATTTTTCTCACATTAATGTTCATATTTATTACTGTACGGCTTGTCAGAATTTTTACAATAATAAACACTACCAAAAATGCTTTTATACTATTAATTACATCGTAATATTCATTGTGTAAATGCAAATAAATAGTTGTTGGTTTTTTTTTTTAACCAGATTGTATAGTTGAATTGAAATGTGCCACTTAAACAACTTTAATTTAAACATCCAGAAAATTTTCTACATCCGTAATATCTTCCAAACTGAAACCAATTTCGCAATTTTCCCCCATTCTTTTGCAAATTTCTCGAGTCGATTCTTCTTGCAATTTTCTTCCTTTTCTAATATAAATAATCTCATTACTCGTTAACTCTCTATCCGAAATTTAATTAGTTTCATATGTTAAAGCTCTAATTATTGCTCTAGTACAACATAAATTATCATCATTATTAATTTTAATAATATATTTTTTCCTTTTATATCTTTAGTAAAATTTATCATTTCTTTACCTCTTGCACAATTACCACTGGGTATTTTATAAACATCAATATAAAAGTAGTTTTTATTTATGTCTACATTTTCATTCGATTTAATTAGTCTTTCAAGTTGATTTATGAAGTTTCGACGTTTAAATTGTTTTTCCTTGCAGCTGAAATTGAATGGTGAAAATTCTGATTATTTGCATAAATTCTCATTTGGTCTCCGTGTTTAAAATTGGACATGTTCCTTACATTTTGAATAGTTTAATAAACAGCATTTCGAACAGCCTTCATTTTTTATAAATAATCACCTTGTAAATTAACTATGCGAATGTTGTATTTTATTTGACAAATGCTGTATCCATCATTAAAATTATGTTCACGTTCACAAATTGCAAAAGGAAGTCTCCTTTCTGCATGCTCATAAAAATGTTTTGTTGGAAAGGAAAAATTTGACCTAAAGGTAAATTTCAATTAATCTTGTTTTTTTTTTTTTTTTTTTTTAGGTTTTTACTAATATATGATTAGAAAAATGGAATACTTCATTTAATACTTTTTTAGTTTTTCTTTTTGTTATTTATTAGACTGAAAAAGGTAAGTGTAAAATGATTCCTTATTTTCAATTCTTTTTTATTTTTCTGATTATCTGACTTTGTATAGTAATGCTTTGTATAGTAATCTTTCCTTAATCTATGCAAATTTTTTTACTTTTAATTCTTTTGCTATAATTCTAAAATCAGGCACTCTCATTCCACACAGATCTGTTATTGAATTGTATGTAGCCATATTTATTGTTTAATTTATAAGAAATCTATTTTGATAAGACTGCAAAAAAAAGTAAATTTAAAAAATACAAAAATAATAAATATTAATAAATAAATTCGAGCAAGTTATTGATATAATTCATTTATTTATAATAACACAAAATTAATAAGAATTCGAAAATATATAAAGATAATTATTTTAAACTATTTAAATTTTTTTTATGACAATATTTCACATTGTAATATTTTTTTTACACAATGCTGTATGTTTGTGTTTATTATTTTATTAGGATAAAATATTTTATAGATTTAACCTGATTACACACTTTACATGTTTTTTTGGGAAGTTGTCATTTTGAATTTAATTTAGATTTACCACTAGTAATGTATTGTGTGTTTCAGGTTTTTTGGGCTCTTTGAGATACGCACTATAAATATATTTTCTTCATTCGCACAATATTTTCTCACTAAAATATATTTTACTTTTTGCTGTGTACTTTTCAAAGGTTGCTTTATGAGGATAAAATAAATTTATAGATTTAGTCTCATTACAAGATATACACATCTTACTTGAATAATCACTATGTCGAATATAATTTGTTTTGTGTAATTTATTATTTTTATGTTTTTTGAGATTATAAAAATATTTTCCACATTTGCATAGCACTTTCACTTTTTTAGGGCATAACGTCTTCTATCATATCATCTATAACATTTTTTACTCGTACTAATATACTTACCTTATGTGTATTTGTGTGATACAAAATTTTCTATGTTTGCTATTTCACCACAGTAGTAGGATTTGGTATGTTCGCGAGAATCGGCATCTGGCATAGGATTCGGAGTCATGGGGTCAAGGGGTCAATGGGCTCAATCAGGTTAATTGGGTAAATGGGGTCAATGGATCAATGGGTAAGTGGGGTCAATGGGTCAGTGGGATCAATGGGTCAGTGGGGTCAGTCTTGCAAGGGGCGGTCCGACAACAGGGCCAGTTGTCTACTTTACATGTAACCATGATTTAAATGTGAGCCAAGAAGTCTGGAAGAAACTTATGAATCTATAACTACATGTAAATGTGATCAAGGAACTAGCATACAAAGCCTGCCTACCTATCTCTGTGTGTGTAATGTCTCAGTGCCTGCATGTGAATGATCAGCTGAAATCATGTGGTAACTCGGTAATTGGTTGGTCAGTGTCTGCACAAATATTAATGGTGTAATATGATTGGTTCAAAGTCAGTATAAAATAAAAGTGTTTCATATGTGTATATTACAAGCAGTAGGGAGGTAGGCTGTGAGGCTTATTGTGACAACAGCTGTTCTAACGATACATTGTATTGGCTAGCTTCTGTATCTTAGCATTAATTTTTTTCTCGAGTTTTTGTTTTCAAATTCATGGGGTCAAGGTTAAGGCAGACTGCATATAATGTGGCGGTAGGAGTCTGTAATGTATTATACATGCTGACTTATCTATTTTTTCTCAAGTTTTTATTTTCAAGGTAATTCAAGGTAATGGGTCGAGGTAGTCATCACATAATATGATAGTGGTAGTTTTTAACATATTATGCTTTCTGAATTTTATGCATTTTTCTAGAGTTTTTTTTTCAGGGTCATTCAAGGTCATATTCATTGGTTTCCAATATGGCAGATGGGAGATGCCTACCAAGATGGTGGTCGCCTACCAATACGGCGGCCTCTATTACTAGAGGCCGCCATATTGTGTATAGGTGAGGGGATTGTGTCTGTGTGGGAGTCAGTCGTCTGCTGGTTTCAAACAGTGGTGAGGTGGTATGGGGGAAAATTAAATTTTTTATAAATTTTTGAAGGAAAATTTTCTAGAGAACAGGAAAATTTGGAAGGGAAAAGGGGAAAATGGATGCCAGGGTTAAAGACATTTTAATTAAATTTTTTTAAAAAGAAAATTATTATTTTTAAATATTATTACTTTTATTTAATTTTTAAATTGATTTCTTAGTATAATTTTTTATTAATTTTGAATCAATATTTTTTGTGATTAGTTTTGTTTTTCTATTTTTTTCATTTCCAAGGTCAAATATCAAAGGTCAAGGTCAAAAGCCAATGGTACTTCTCTCCTGGACCCTGGATTACTGATTCCTGTCACACTGGTTGCTGATCCCTTTCAGCATTTCTGTAAAAAAAAAAGGGTCATATCTGAGGATTCTTTCAATCATTTTTTAATACTTTTTATTAATTAAGATAAAATTTTAATGCTTTTTATTTTTTAGATTCTTTTTATTTTGTTATGTTTTTGAGGAGTTTTTGGAATTTTTTAAGGTTTTATAGTGTATTTTGATGTCAAAGGTTCTCGGGTTCAATGTAAAAGGTCACACAGGTCAGGGGTAAAAGGTCAGTGACATCCAAGATGGCGGCCAGGTGACACAACAAGATGATGGCTCCCCCGAATCCGAATCCGATGCCAGAATTTGATGCGCATGAACATACCAATTCCTACTTCTCACCACACTTTTTATACTGCTTACATATTTCATTATTTTCCATTTTTGAGAATCAATTAAGTATATTTTAATTTATAAGAAAATTAATTTAATACAGAGAATTTTTTTATAATTTTAAATAACAATTTTTTTTTTTTTAATTATTAAATTCGTTTATATATAAACAAACAAAATAGAGTAGCTTCTCAGAAAATAGAACAATTTGTTTGAATGCACACTACAAGACCTCGATAAATATCGATGGTTTACTGCTACAGATTTTCAAATTTATGAATCTAATTTTGGTCAAAAAGTTAATTGTATTCTAGATGGTAAGTATAACATTTCTTACCAGAGCACTATGTGAAAATAATAGATAAATATTCTCTGAAACTACTAAATGAGAAGTAAGTTTTTATAGCATATGTACGCTTAAAAGAAATTTAAAAATGGACAATTTTTGCATGATATAGAGTTTTCTTAAAAATATATAAATTATATTAATTTTAACATTTTAAATATTTTATTTGATTTTAGATAAATTTGATTCATTTTAGATTAAAATTTGTTGTTTTTTAAATTTACACAAATCCTGCATGAGCAATTTTGAAAAATTGGAAATTTGATTGTATTTATTTAATTTTGGTAATTTTTGATGAATATTTGTGTCTAAATTGGATTTGTCCTCGACCTACCTATATACTACTTGACGTGCCTGCATACTGTTAAACAGGAGGGTAGGAATTATAGTGACAGGTGAGATGGTCAGTATAGAAGGTTGAAATGAATGAATTAAATATTTTGTTGTTTAGTCTGATGATATGAATTGTATGTAGGCTCACCATTGGTAGAGGTATTTTAAAACGTTTCTACTGTATGGCTTCTCTGCATGGTTGATATAAGTAGTTTGTTTAGGTAATACATTTCTTTAGTATGCTTGAATAGTATGTTTTGGTTGGGATGTTCTCTGGACATTTATTTATGGTTGGTTGTCTCTTGGAATATTTCAATGTATGGAGTAACATAATGGTATTGTCTGCCAATGTGGGCTGCCTATATGGTTTGGTTTGTTTTTTTTAAACTGGTACATCTTAACGGGATAACCTATCGGGATGCATTGGTTGTGCAGTTTGTTTTTTTGCATGGTTTGTATAGCAGTTATGCTCATTGGTATGGCCTGATCACATGTTCGGCTGTTTTGGCAGTATGATAAAATTGTAGTTTCGGTGGTGTGGGGAGAGTGGTTTATTTGTGTGATTAGTTTGTAAGAGCGGAATGGTTTAATGAGATGTATGTGAGAGGCAGAATTCTTAGCTGGTATGGTTGGTTTATACGATATGGTATCTGAGAATTAAGACTGTATGGGTGTCATAGATGGTTAATTTAATAGTACTGATATTATGATATAACTGGAGCTTACGATTGGGATATTTCATTAGCTAAGCTGCAGGTATGGCTGTTATCTTTAACAGCACACTTCTTCACCCCCTCCGCACAACTCTCCGCATCCTCCGCACTTATTGTATGACATAAATCGAGAAAATAACATACCGATTATTAAGCAGGACTTGAGTCCGCATGGGAGAGTTCCAAAGATATAGGTCAGCATGGCTCGTGAATCAAGTCATAGTCCATTGCTGCCAAATACCGAGAGATGTATTATTGCTGGTCCAACCAACTGTGGCAAGACATGTGTGATGCTAATCTTAATTGAAGAGTCGAAAGGCTTGCGTTTTGAAATGTGTACTTGTATCCCAAATCCATAGAGCAGCCAAAGTACCAATGCATTGCATACGTACTACTAGCGATAGATTTCATGGGATTTTTTTCATTTAATGATAATGATATAGTCATACCTCCGCGTGAAGCTTTACCATATTCTGTTTTCATTTTTGACGACGTGGTTTGTGAGAAACAAGGATATATCCAAGCATGCTTCAGCATGGATAGGCATGTGAATGTAGACTGTTTCAATCTCTGTCAGACTTATTCATGCATGCCCAAACAATTACTCCGCGATAATGCAAATATGCTAGTTTTGTTTCACATAGACGATTTAAACTTGAGGCATGTTTACTCCGATCATGTAAATACTGTTATGACCTCTGAAAAAATTAAGGAGGTGTGCTTGATTTACTGTAAAGAATCTTGTGGCTTCCTCATAATAGTTGCAGACTTTCTCTTATATAATGATAGGTACAGGTGCGGATTTGATAAGTTCTTGGTTGTATATCAGTAAGAGATGACGTCTGTTCTATCCAAATTCGGTCTCAGTGGGGTGAAATGTCTTGCAGAGATTAACTGTCTCATAGTTACGGCAGACGGACATTGTAGTGCTGGTGGGAAGAGACTTAAGAACATAGGTGAGAAAAATGACTATGGGGGAGCAGTTAATATGTTTTATGTAAATAAAGAGACTTCAACTATTTTGATTTTACTGAAGAACTTCGGTGGATAACATATAACAGTAAGTGAAAAACTTAAGAGAAGTAATCATGACTGCTTCGAATGGTGTCAATGCTAAACTTAATTATATGCCTGCTCAAATTTAGAGCATTATTAATTACCAAGTAACTGAGAAAAAAATCGAAGCAGTATTGACGAACATTGTATATGATAACTTTTGGGAACAAAAGTATTTACTATTCACACCTGAAAACTTGCCTCCTGTAAAAGTTGAGTCACATGATGCCAACATGCCGAAAGTATCCAACATCTAGGATATATATATAAGTGGTCTGTATGTTGTGTTTGTATTTAATATGATGTCTGACATCGCAGAGGAATTACACCACGTGATACAAAGAGTACGTGCAAAGTATTTATCATCTAAGCGATCGAAACTAGAATGCGATATGGAGAAAGGAGAATTATTTTACCCTGTCATAATTCGTCTGGATAAATAAAAATCTACTGCAGTGTCAGTAAAAATAAATATTGAACATATGGTTACAAATAAAACAGAAGTTGATGAAGACGACTTTCCTTTCACCTCAACTAACACGGAGCCACGACTTGCATCATCGCGAACTAGTCGTCTCCAGTGTCGATTCTGCGATCGAGTGTTCACCTATAGTCAAAATGCTCGACGACATGAGTGAACGAAGAGGCCTTTCGCGCGATGAAGCATTACGACAATGGTTACATGCAGCTTTTGCAAGATGATAAAATGAAGGACGATAGTTAGATCTTCAAGGGTCTTCCTACTGGGAGCCAGCAAGTAATGTCATCGATCCCTCCTGCTAAATCGATGTTTACTGTTTCTGCAGACGATAATTACGAAACAATTAATGCTAAAGACAGACTGACTGAGTCGGTTTGTGCAAAATGTTCACTTGCAAGTTATTTGTGTAAAGTTGGCGAACTTCAAAATAAACATCAAAAGCTCAAAATATTTATTGACATACCACTCTCACTAGAAGGAAGAGCAAATTTAATATAGATGATGAAAAAGAAGTGAAGACGATCATGAAGACAGCACTGATGATGACTATGACGACAGTTATAGTGTTGAAGACAATGATTATTTTCTCGACGGTCCCACACATTTCCCCAGCGAGTTTCCTCCGACAAGTGATGTGAAGAAGGGAAAATACATCGAGTATACTGACGATATGGTAACCGAAGATCCCAACAAATTGTAGACAGACTTAGATATTTGCTCGATAAGCAACATGGGGATTACTCGACCATGAAAGAGGTGGTTTCGATCATAACAGAACTTAAGGATCGGGGTCTTATCAGATGATGTGATGGACTGCTTTCTTCTGAAAATAAAATTATAAAATAATAATAATTTTTTCCAGAACTTTTTGTGTCATATGCCTTTACCTTCACAACTTTAAAGTGGTGTTATGAGCACTCGCCTATAAACATTAAGAACTGTAAATAGAATGATAATAAAGACCTTAATACAAAAATGCATGGATAACTGATTGCATTAACAAAAATTATTTATGTTGAGATGTACACATTTTGGAGACAATAGGTGAATCTTTTTTTTTATATGTGTGGATACAGGCAGCCGACAAGCCCATGGAATGATGTAAATATTGTGAGAGATCAGGTGGATTGGTAAATGATTGGGCAGATTGGTGGGTGAATTGGTGGGTGGATTAGTGAATGATTGGTGAGGACTATGAAAGATTGGTGAGGATTGTGAATGATTGGTGAATTATTTTTGAGGATTAGAGAATGATTGGTGAGGATTGGTGTGTGATTGGTGAGGATTGGTGTGTGATTGGTGAGGATTAGTTAATGATTGGTGAGGATTGGTGAATGATTGGTAGGGATTGGATTTAATTGTGGTGGTGCTAAACATGTTGCCTTGTGTGCTAAATGATATGCCTGGGATGTTAGGTTATGTCAGATCACATTTTGGTAATTTTGGCAGTATGACAAAAGTGTAGCTTCGGCAGTATGATGAGAATGGTTGGATGGAGTGAATAGTTTGTAAGAGTGGAATGGATTGATGGAATGTTTAATTAGTATGAGAGGGGCAGACTGATTTGCTGGTATGACTTATTTGTATGAGTAACTTTTTGAAGTTAGATGGGCTGAAATGATAATCAATATAGTTGACTCCTAATATTTATCAGTAAGTCTGAGGTATGGTGGTGGATATGGTCTGTATTGTTAATACCATGAATGAGACAAGCCAATGTCTTGGCGAAAGGTACTATATATAATTTTTGGTATTCAGTATAATTCGATACGGTTTTTAATTAAGACTGGAATGTGGGAAGGTTAACAGGAGTCTGGCGGTGACTAGAGTATGACCATTAGGTTAAGCGAATGTCGGGAGAAATAAAAATTAATTCAGAGTTCTTACAAGATTACTGGGTTAGGTTATCTCAGGATAGACGAAGTTAGGAAGGGTAAAGTTAGGTAATGTGAAGTAAGGTTAGGTTGAGGTCAGGTTAGTATAGTTGAGGTTGAGTTGAGGTTAGGTTAGGTTGAGGTTATGTTTTATGCAGTAATATACCCATTAATATTGGGTAGATGGGAACTATTACAAGTCCTGCATGAGGTGAAAAATGTTCTAAGCCTTATATGAAAGAGAATTTACAAGTCCGGACATGATTGGAAAAAATTTACACTAATGAAGTTTCCAGAGTCCTGCATGTGGTGAAAAAAAATTCTAAGTCCATTATATATGACAGTACCACCAGCATGCTTAGTGGCTAATTTAAACTGCAGCAAGTGATTCTGTGTGGCAGCTAAATCGGAAACAAATAACACATGGAAAACAAATGACCAACGAAAATTCAAGATGGTTGCCTAGAGCATCCAATAAATTAAAGTATTATTATTTTGGTATATAGAATATTTATACCTTCATCATACTCCATGTCTTAGTAGCTGTAGAGACACTAGCTCTCCTTGTAGCATATGGCAGAACCTAAGGTTGGCAGGGTGCTGGAAAACAAGATGGCAGTTGCGACCAAGTGAACTACAATCACAGCTCACCTGGCGGCCAACTACTTAACTATACCTACAGCACTACTGGTGTCAGGGGAAGTTGACATGTGTCAAAATGGTAGCCGACGAGGAGGAATGATAGAGTTGAAGATGTAGTCCAAGATAGTGGGTGTCAACAGCTATCCTGGTGGCTAAATTTCGAGTAATAATAGAGCATGAAAAAATTATTAAACAAGATGGTGGGGTGATAGAGAATGAATGAAAATCAAACAAACAAGATGGTGGATGCCAAGGTGGAATTATAGAGCATGAAGTCATGGAATTCAAGTTGGCTGCCGGAAACAAGATGGTCGCAGGAAAGAATAAGGTGGACAGAAAACAAGATGGCAGCGATTGACGTCAGGGGTCAAAGGTGAATGATTCAGATCCACTACCTATCCACTGGTCTCAATACCGACCTAAACATACTACTTCTGTATTATTGTGAAAGTATGATTAATTTTATCCGAAACGCTACACCTTTCATGATTTTGACTGAACGGCGTAATAAACACAACACCTGCGCAGAGCCAAGGCCAGTGACCTGCCAGTTAAACACTTACATCATAGGAATTCTAGCCATAGTGCTTCCTCTATACCTGTCATGAAGGACATAAACACTCACTGCCACATTAAATGAATAATAATATAATATAACAAGGTCGAAGTATCCAGCAAACATCAACTACAAAGTATTATATCGGGAATATAGTCTAAATGAAGGAACATCGAAGGTTTTTTTTTTTGTATTAATACTGCACATGGCAGAAAGTGGTAAAGCAATAAATAATGTACTATAATTCTTGGATATGGCAGGTTAAATGGTTTAGCAACGCATACAGCACATTTTGTGTATAGATGCTGGTCAGTCATGTGCATACATTTTCTTTAGTATAACTGTTCTCTTAAGTACAAGTGAAGTCGTTTTCAGAAAGGAAAAAAAAAAAAAGTTTGTAATTCGAAGAATTGCAGGAGAAATATTTCGTGGCCTGCTTGAATGACGATGAGAGGCGGTAGCTCTTGACACTGGCCCCTGGCACAGCCAAAAGTGATAGCGACCGGTGGCAGAGTTCACATGTAAAGATGTATCTGCAAGCGACTACACACCTTCTGCTGTTGTCTACTGCTGCAGCCCAGTGGTGGTCGTGGTTGGATGTACCATCGCTGGTATCCTCTCTAGGCAACACCTGGCGCTATACTACACCCTCGCAGGACAGTACTTTACATACACACTCCCTCCTTACTACCGTGAGTACACTTCGGTTTTGTGCGGTTGAACGTCTCACTTCAACTGATAAGCTTCATCTTAGAAACTACTAAATGTGTTCCCTATGTATTTGTGTTTATTGGAAATATATCGTAGACAATCTTGGAATAGTTTATTTAAGATTACGCACGTGCTATGATTATTAAGTTAGCGCCCTGCAATATCGTTAAAATCGGCCCTTTGAAACTGGTTTATCTTCAAATTTGTTACGTGTGCACTGCTGAAACTACGGCAGAAAACCTTAATGAACTTTGCTACAGTATTTCGTCAATAAACGGACATGGCCACGACTTAAATGCGCATGTTACAAGACGATAACACTGCATTCCAGTTCGGAACATGAACGTAGGGGCAATGGCGCACTTGTTGCGCTTGGCAGTGTGAACCTTATCGCTGTCGCGCATATGAGTCTTGATAGCGAGGTAGCTCTTGGCAAGCAGCCACACACATCTAGTCATTGCAGTATTCATCTAGAGATTTAAAGTAAAAACTGTCCCATATAAAGTAGACTAGGAAACATTAACCAGGTGCTTTCCGAGCAAAGTGTATCTTCACTTTTTGTGTCCAAATGTAACTAATGTTAAGTCTCTAAACATTTAAGTTTTCGTCTGTTTTTGTTATTGTCATTTTTATAGAACTCGTGTTGAGAGAAATAACTAGTTTTAAGGTGTCTATACAACAACTGTCAATTTTGTTTTAATCAAATATAGTTAATAATGGCCGCATAATGGTTATTTTGTCCATCATTGGTGCGTACTTCGAAAAAAAGATGCATTAACCTACCTATTGTGACATACGATTCAATGTGAAACATGGTGACAACTAACTTGGTCAATGCACGGCACTTTCATGGCTGATGTTAAATGTTGCAATTTAATTTGCTTGGAAATATTTAGTGCTATGATAATTTTTTAATCAGTCATAACACATACTTGACAGCATTGTATTTCACAAATTTACAGTATCAATAATACCGGTTTAATTTTGTATTTTTGCATGAAGTAATATGAATAAAAATTTTATTCATAAAATATATGATTTTGATATTCATAGGTTGGTAATATACAGAGGCTATCTGTGCTTATCAGCTCACCGGCATTTCAATATCCTATGTTCGTTTTACGAGGACAAACCACTCAGTTGAGTAAGAAGAAGAGACTTCCTGTGTTGCATACATCAGTCATTACAAAGTAATACACATTGTACCAAAATGATCAGAAAAGTATATTTTATGTTACATATGGAAGTAGTATTCATATTTTTTAACAATGGTGAGGAAAAAGAAGGGGGAAGGTTACTCAAAAATGTATGTTTAAAGTTAAATCATTTAGCAAAAATGTTTTACTGTGTTAAAAATATATAAGCTGTGTTATAAATATATAAATATATAATCTTAAAAATATATATTTTACTTGCAAAATAAATCGTAATTTTGTAACAATTTTAGTAGTGTTTACCCCTTTTTACTGTGATCTGTATGCTGTAGGTACAATTGGGTACAGTAGTAAAACAGAATGTAAAAGTTTGTGTTATTTGTTGTAAAGAGATGGCGCGGAATGACTGACGCGTTATTTCATTTGCCAGAAAGTCTTTTTTTAAGAACGTCGAGAGGCTGGTTGGTGTAAGCTCCCGTGCTGGCAGCCGTGTCCTTCTTACTTCGGTAGGCAATGACAGCGATGACCTTGAGCAGATGTGACAATGGTGCGGCGAGTTCAGAGCATAGCCTGCGTAATGACGACTGACCTTAAACCTGTTTCCCTGCTGTCATTCCAATTGGACTTCGGCCATGTTGACTCACATGACACCGACCTTTACATTCCCCGTCATTCAAGTTTCCGCAATTTAGAGTTACTATATTTCCACAATATAAAATATGTAGGTGAAAGATATGAAGAAAAAAATTATTTGTTTTTTGGTGTTCGATAGACGCAGTCTATAATTTATGATAAATTATAACATATATTAAAAATTGGTTTTAATGAATTAAAAATAAGTTCATAACATTATTATTTATATATACAAGAGGTATACTCGAACAATGAAACAAATTCTATCTAAGAACAAATTGTCTGACATCCATAGTTAACCTGCTAATAGCAGTGGCATTATGTAGTTGTGGGTATGTAACTTTGTGTGCTTGGCGTTGTAAACAGCCTGTGCGCAATCCTGCATACCTAATAATACCGCTCATAACGTCAAGTCGTTGTCTCAGTGGTGCTATGTCTCTTCAGTTCCTGAGAACTTGTTACTGGAATACTTTGAGGAAGTTCCTTGCGGTGCTTATGAGGTAACGTAATTGCAGCAAGATGGGATTCCATCTCATTTCGCCATTGTTGTTCGCTTGTACCTCGATGTGCACTCCCTGAAAAAAGTAGATACGTAGGTGGGGGAGGCCCCACAGCATGGCCACCACGCTCACCTGATATCACACCACCTATATAAATAAATAATAAAAATGTTAAATGAAATTTTTAATTATATACTTACACCACATCCATTAGAAGTTGGCGTGTTGGAAGACCAGAGGGTAAACTACAAACGAGAGATGCAAATTTTTGCAGTTACACACACACTGGAGTACTAAACCCGAACACACCTTCTCATAGACCCGTTCTCGTTTCAGTTTGACGCTGGTGAAATGTAATTTTTTAACTATGATCATACAAAATAGTTATAAAATTGTATTAATTTTATAACCGTTGATAAATGAAAGTGGTGTGTACATTGGTAGGAGGTGTAGGAGAGATTGTACTCCGGCACTCTGCTCTGATCACAGCTATAGTTAGACATTCTTCCTCTTGAATGTCGTGTACTTTACACGTTTCTCCTCACCAAACTTGTCCATGAAAAGTAGAATCTTCTTTAAAATAAGTAAAATACGTATTTATTACTACTATGTAGGTGCCTGGAAAAGTGTATTTAAGTATACGTGACCCATCATTTCAGCCGGAATTTCACAATTATATCTAATTTATTTTAAATTTCCCACTACATCATTATACTTAAGGGAATGCGTTCTATTATGTCTGGTGCATTATCCATGACATAAATCTTACCACTTGATGTCATAACATGAAAACTGGGAAAATTAAAAACAAAAATCAGAAGCATTATGTAGGCGACTACCATCATGAACTTCCATGCCTGCTCGTGTTTCCTCATTCGTTTTGGACTGGAACCATTTTGAATTTCGTAGGATTTATTGCTTTGACTGATTTATTTATTGCTTAGGTAAGAACAATCGTTATTTATTTGACAGTAATCTAAAAATCGGAAATTCCAGAAATTCAGAAATCTCACGAAAAACTGAAAATATTTTACTCAGCACAAACATTATGGAGAATTAAATGTTGCCCGTAATTATTTAATATATGACTATAACTTACAGTTTATACTCTCACCGCGTATATATCACTGTGCTGGGAAACTTCCAAAACACATTCCATCTTCAGATATCGTACAGAATAAACACTACAACCCAAGACACACACTTTCTCTTGTTATTGAAACTCGTCTTGCAGCTTTCGACTGGATTTATTCATTATGCAGTTTTTGGGTCAGTCTGCAGTCTTAAGACAGTCAACAACGTCCTAATTAAATATTCATCAGTCCTCAACCTTCATCTTATAAACATAAACAATACTTCGCTAGTTAAATTCACCAAGAGGAAGATTTTGGGGCCGATATCAAATAAATTTGCTTGAAAATAAATTTTTCTCAACTTACCTGATGTTGCTCTAAACATATGCTTTCATCCCTTTGAAACACAACAATTATCTTTAAAATTTGTTGAGCTGATCTTTTTTTGGCAGTTCTGACTTTATAGTAATGTACTTAGTACATACAACTATTTTACAAATATGTTCAACTAGTCGGTTTTGTTACCATAGAGATAATAAATATCATTGTAGAGTCAAATCAATAGTTTATTTGAAACGAATAATATGTTTGGTTATGTTTAAAAAACTTATATCTACTATAAGTAGAATAAGCGAAACACTCCGAAACCACAAGTGCCATTTCATAAATTTGAGGTAATGTCATTTCCCCCTCCACCCCTCCCGCACCACATTACCTTCTCATATGCTGTGATTAGCCACCCCCTTCTCCCTCCCCCTCCATCGTCAACCCTCCCAAGGGAGGTGTTATCTGATTAGCCATTGTTTGGTGGTGGGACAACCCCTTCCTACATATGGGCAACTCCCCCTTAAGGTGCCTATCTAGTTAGATTTCGTTTGTAAACTCTGTGTTTGCGCGAAAACCTGTATATCGGTAACTATAAGTTCTGGGAATATAATATTTTTCCAGGAGAGGTTACAAGTATTTATTTACAGCCATAACTTTTTACTTTATTGTATTGAATAATTTTAAAGAGAAAAAGAAAATGAAAACTTAAAAAACGCGCATATTTACAGTTCGCCTGCGCAGTTTCCTTACGCGGAAATGAAAAAGCACAAAGTGGCATATGTAGATAAATCGTTTTCTCTTTGTCATGTTTAATAATATTCTAGTGTTACATATCTAATTTCCGAGTAATTCGAATTTTCTCAAACGTCTGTTGCAGTGTTGTAAGTGTCCGTCATATGGTGGGGGAGATAGGGGAACTCGAGAACATGGCTTGACGCCAGGGTTGAGTGGTGTGACAGGTCAACACCGCGTGTGGAGGTGTGAAAAGACGACGGGAAGCGCACAGGCCGGTTACCTGGTAACAGGAGCAGGAAGAAGCACGTGCGTGTATATTGTTTCTCAGCTGTTCTTGACTTGCTCAGTGGGCAACACGATAGATGGGAGTGTCATAATTATCATCTGAGAGGGAATACAACTAAACTGCGCCGGAATGCAAAAAGAATAAAGAATACAGGTAAAATAAATTTTCATATATTTTCATAAACAAAGGTAATATACAGTTTTTCTTCAATTCCGATGAGGTTGAAGCAGAGTGGAGACAGAGTTGTTGCGGAATGCATGGTGGACGAAGTTGCCATCAATCACTGTTTATTCTCTATATAAACAGTGATTGATGGCAACATACGCCACTTTCTCCCCATGCAGGGTAACCCCTCCGGGAAGCGAGACCAATTCACCGTGGAGGGAGACGATACCACAGTCCCTTCAATCTGTAGGCTAGTTGGGTAGAGGACATGTCATGGCAAGCTTAGGTACTAGTATTTATTTATGGGTAGATACATACATGTTCTAGTATTTCATAATCTCCTATTATCTAAGTTAAATATTACAAATTGAAAATGGAAATACATACATTTACAAAACTTAATTTCTTAAATTTTAGGGAGCAAATATGTGTTCCAGAACAAAAATATTTATTTTCGTTCGAGTTCGCAACTAGTATTTCTCTGCATATAATCGCAAAGGGGAATAAGCATAGCTCGCAACTCATTTGTGCACCAAAAACTGGGTTGGACCATCGTCAGTAATGAAACAAAGCATAATTGTCGAAGTAATGTTGCAGTGTGTCACGATGCATGGTATAAAATATCATAAGTTGATTGGTAACTGTGACTTCAGGATTCACAAAAATTGACTGCATGCCTTATGGCCCCATACATCCAGTTCAAAAAATGTAATGTCTTTAGCATGTTTTACGAAATTATACAAAGTACGCAAAGTGTACGATAACAACAAACTGAGTGATGTGCACTTAAGTAATAATGTTCTCAGCAAATTACCAAGACCGAGAACATCTTTAGTTTCAGCAAATAAGCATATTATGAGTGTAATCACTGTTTCCAGACACCTGAGTGCTGCAGAATTTAAAAAATACATATTGAACAGTGTTCGTTTATAGTGATTATTCAATGATGGTTCTTCTGTGATGGTTCTTCTAAACAGGGGGAAGTGAATATTTTGTCATTGCTGACAGAAAAATGTACTATCGACGAACTACAAAGTGCAGTTCATCGTGTTACGAACAATACCTTCAATTCGATCTGAGATATTACAACAATGTTTCAGATCTTTTAAATTTAATTGTTGCTAAATCATTCGGAGGAAAAAAAAGTAAAATTTATCTCTTCGAGGGTCTTACCAGGCAAAGATGTCATCCAGCAGCTGTTTCCATTAATGCCAAATCAGACTTGAACAGACTCATTCACAAAACCTCGGCTAAGAAAAGTACATGCTTTCACACGAAAGATTTAATGAAAGACGCAAGAAAAGGATGGCAAATAACAATTATCGCTGACTTAGCTTAAAGGAAACGAAAAAGAACAGTAGACAGAAATATGCAAAGAAATGTGTGATTATGCTCTTGGTGCATAGATGATTCAAGAAGACATACTTAAAGGAGAATTTCGACAACAGAAAACAGAATTCTTCCTAAAACTGCAAAATTAAAACAAGAATAATGTGTCTGGCTGGTCGGCGCTGTGTGGGCGAGCGAAGAGGACAGAAATTATGTGATAGCGACAGGCGAGTGGCGGCCGCGTATCAGTTAACCAAAATGTGCCGACAATATGATCTCTGTAGTGGAGCATTCTGCTGACCCTAGTCGTATTGTTTCGGCCGATATCTGAAGAATACTCTGGATTACACACCTTATCCTTACGGTTATCTACTTGTAGTAGCCTCCGGTGTCGGAAATTGAGATGAAGAGAGAATAATATTGTGAGTTGAGCGCTCGGCCGGAAGCATGAGAGTTGAAAGGAAGTAGTGCTGTAGTTCCGAGGTGAAGAATGCGACAGCATGACCATTAGTCGTGAGGAAATACTTAGTATTGATGAAAGAACTGAACGCTGTGAGTGTAATGACTGGACCAAAGAGGAAATTCATTATAATGATGGAAAATTGATTAAAGTGTAATGAAATATAATTAATTGATTCACTGTAAAAAAGAAAATTAGAAGACTGATAGAGTGAAAAACTTAATATGTGCTCACGTAAAAGTAAAATGGAGCAGAAACTTATGTTGTAATAAATAATAGTGGATAAATTAGAAATCAAATTTAGTTTATTTTACTTAATTTTTTACAAAGACCTCCAGCCCTCACGATCTGACACGCCCCGCAGGCATCCTCGCAGGTAACAATAATGTAGAAGAGACTACTATCAGTATGGTAGTAGTGAAGTTATAAATGTATGGTGGGGGCATTGCAGTAATTTGGGTTGATGGTAGGAGGCAGTATATTTTGATGGGATAGCTTTGTCACTCAGTAGGACTTGCCTACATGGCTGTTAAACAGGAGGGAAGGAGGTATGATGACAGGTGTGATGGTTAGTGTTATAGAAGGTTGAAATGTATGGCTTGAATATTATGTTGGTCAGTCCGATAATAGTATGAAGTGCCTGTAGTCTCACCATTAGTAGAGGGGATTTTATAATGTTTATACTGTATTGCCTCTCTGTATGGTTGTTATAGGAAGTTGTTTTGGTAATATGCTTTGTTAGTATGTCTGATTAGTATGTTTTAGTTTGTATGGTCTCTTGGAATGGCTGAAATGAATGGATTAACACGGTGGTATTTTCTGCCAGTGTGGGCTGTCTGTGTGGTTTGTTTTTTTTTATAGCTAGTACATATTAATGGTTTAACGTATCGGTATGACTTGGTTGCACAGTTAGTGTCTTGTATGGTTGGTATAGCCAATATGTTGACTGGCATGACATGATCCACATTCAGTTTTTTTTAGCAGTATGACTACAGTGTAGCTTCGTTGGTGTGGGAAGGGTGGTTTAATTATGCCAAGTTTTTAAAATGGAGTGGTTGGATGAGGTGTTAAGTTAGTATGATAGAGGCACAATGCTTAGCTGGTATGGTTTGTATGATTTGATGGTATTTTGGGAATTAAGACTGTATGGATGTCGTAGATGTTTAAATTAGTAGTATTCATCTTATGATAGTGTGGTTGGAATATTTGATTTGTTCGGCAGCTGGTATGGCTTGTTAATATGTGTAAATGGCAAAGTGTCGGGCAGCGGTAACACAGTGGCTAGTGCACTCGCCTCCCACCACAGCGATCCAGGTTCGATCCCCGGTGGGTTCGCGCCCGGATTTTCGCATGTGGGAATCGTGCTGGACGATGCCGTTTGCCAATGGGTTTTCTCGGGGAACTCCTATTTCCCCCGCCGTTGCATTGCAGTGCCGCTCCATCCTAGGGTCTCATTTCATGTGTTCAGAGATGACGGGTACCTATGGGTACCAGATGGAAAGGCCGTCACTCAGAGGGTGTTGTCTCGCCCTGGGTCCACTCCCATACACATTTATTATATTACTGGCAAAGTTAGATGGGCTGAAATGGTAGTCGATATAAATGACTTTTATTATTGATCAGGAAGTCCGAGGTGTGATGGCCGATATGGTCTGTATCGTTAACAGTATGAATAAGGTATGCTTGAGTTGGAGTGAATTATATCTTTGGGCTGTATAATTT
Organism: Dryococelus australis; assembly: GCA_029891345.1. NCBI lineage: Eukaryota > Metazoa > Arthropoda > Insecta > Phasmatodea > Phasmatidae > Dryococelus > Dryococelus australis. The sequence continues at coordinate 178,010,879 of CM056995.1, read as the reverse complement.
TTGGTTGGCATGGTTACTGCTGCGGTGGTTCATTGATATATTCAGATGGTATAGTATGTTATTATGCTTTGTTGTATGGCTTTCGACATTGCATGGCTGAAGCAAGCTAATGTCATGGTGAAAGGTATTATATCATTTTCGGTACTCAGTACCATTAGGTTATCGATATGGTTTTTCAGTATGTTGGAGGTATGTTAACTGGTAAGTTACGTAAGAGAAGTTATAATACCGATGGCTGGCATATTTAACTGGTTTGTTGGTTGATAGAGTGCTGGTCAGCAGGTGTTACTCATATTCTGTTGTATGTTTGAGGTGCAGTGGTCAGCATTTTTTAATTTATGGATGGTTAATAGGGTGATTTTATATTTTGGCAGGTGCCTGATGGTATGAAAAACATGTTCGACTTGCTATTATTTTTTGGAAAGGCAAGTGTGGGGTCAGGTATGCTTGAATTCTAGTTTGAGTAGTGTGTATATTTCGCCTGGTGACAGTTGGTAGAGTAGATATTCTGCAAAAATGTGGTGATCTATCTATTGAATAGCATAAAACATATGCGAATGAAAAACAAAAATAGAATATGTATTCATAGTAATATGTATATCTGCTTCTCCGAACACTTATTAATTCAGCGGTATTCGAAATCAAATTTATGCATATGCATTACATAGGAGGGCTAAAGTACTCGTTCTAAATGGCCGAAGATAGCCGCTAACTAATCATCATTGCCTTGCCTGTGAATAAGTTCTTTTGAAGGAGAAAATATATCTCGTCCTCGTTTTATATTCGCTCAGCTTGAATTCATGGTCACACTTAAAACTAACTCCTGTCAGACCGGCCACTCACAAGGCTGATAATTTGACTCTTGACCCTTGACTCCCTAAGTGACCTCTAATAACCCCTAAATAACCCCTCAGTGAAACCAATTGACCACTAAATGATCCCTCAGTGAGCCCTCATGACTTCTAATGACCACTAATGACCAATAACTCCTAAGTGACCACTAATGGTCCCTAAATGGCCCCTAATGACCCCTAAATTACTCCACAGTGATGCCTAATGACCCCTAAATTACCCCTAAGAGACCCCTAATAACCCCTCAGTGACCTCTAATGACCCCTAATGACATGTAATTGACCCCTCAGTAACCCCTAATGACCCTTAAATGACCACTAAGTGTGGTGCCTTTGGTGCTAAATGCAATGCCTTTGACCATAAGTACGGTGCCTACAGTTCTACGTGCGGTGCCTGGTGTGCTAAGTGTCGTGTCTGCAGTGCTAAAGGTCGAGACTTCGGTGCTAAATGCAGTACCTTCGGGGCTAAGTGCGGTGCCTGCAGTGCTAAATGTGGTGCATTCGGTGTTAAAGGTGGTGCCTTTACTATGTTAGGTTGGGTGAAGTTAGGTTAATTGATACTGAAGTGGAGTTAGGTTAGGTCAACATGTTTTTCAAAAAGTCCTAACATGAGGTAGAATGGATGTGGCTTTGTAAAAAATATTCCATATCCTACAGAATATAAAAATACTTTTTAAGTCCTACTCAAGTGTGTGGAGTGCATACAACAGAACGTGGAGTGACTCAATGGAAATTTTACTTGGACTGGTGGTTAGGTTAATTGGATGCCGAGAGAAATAAAATATATGCAATGTCCTGACATGGGGTGGAACACATACAAATATAACTTGGTTGTACAGTTAGTTTCTTGTATGGTTGGTATAGATGTTATGTTGATTGGTATGACCTGATCACATGTATGGCTATTTGGCAGTATGAAAAAAAGTGTAGTTTCGATGGTGTGAGGAGAATGGTTTAATTGTGTGATTCGTTTTTTTGTATGAGCGGGATGATTTGATGAGATGTTTAGTTAGTATGAGGGTTGCAGAATGCTTAGTTGGTATGTTTGGTAGATATAAGTGATGTTGGTTGGTAGAACAAGTAGAATGGATGTTATGTTATGGGCTGGCCTCAGCTGCATAGTTGCTAGAATTATGACGGATATTGTGCTTGGTGTATTGGGTAGTGCAGTTGAATTGAGTTTTTCTTTGGTTATAGGTGATGGGGTGTTGGGTGGCCTGGTATGACTACGGCTATTTAATGGATAGTATGGGTGATCAGTATATATTTGACTGGTGTCGACCAGTAGAGCAGAAAGTACGAGCAGTAAGTAAACGTTCTGATAAGGTCAGTGTGTGTAAGAAAGTTCCTACAGCTAAATAAATATACGTCAAATTATAGAAGTTACAATATGAATAATAATAATAAAAAATCTGAAAAATAAAACTGAGATAACAATAAATATTATATATATAATATATATATATATATATATATATATATATATATATATATATATATATACACGTACACTTAAAAAGTAAAACTACAAAAGAAATACTTATTGCTGGCCTATGTAACTTTTTTAATGATTGGTAGAGCAGATGGCATGCATGAGTTATAGTGGATGGAACATTGAATGTTGAGGAACTTACTTGCGAGTATATAAGCCATCGGGTTCATCTTATGGGGCTGTTTGAACGTGGCAGTCATACAAATTTGCCGAGAAGAATATATTGCAATGGGTTCTGGTTGTTTAGACGCTTGCTAGAATTGACTGTTTTGGGATGTGTATGATCAGATTCTATTCCCTAAGTGAAAAGTGAGCATGCTGGTGTAAAGATACAATGTGAATGGTGAGGAAAGTTAAGGTTTCTAATTGTGGTGTGAAGTATGTAAATATATATGTTATAAATAAAAAAAAGTCTTTAATATATCGCTGATGTTGTACCATGCCTGATATATAAAGAATATTATGATGCTTGGCTTATTCACGTACACATTGAAACAAAATCCGAGTATGATAGTTATGCATATGAAAATAGTCGAAATAATAATTAATTAACCATGCGTAATATTTAGACTTGAAGAGAGAAGTCCTGAAATGAAGCTGAGAGAACATTTTTGCCATACTCTACATAACATTTCTGTACAACTAAAAAAAAAAAAACCAATACATTTTAAAATCCAATAATAAATGCACTTCTTTATTCTCTTATTTGAAGCCTGTATAGTAACCAGTCTGTTATAAACAGATCTCGTTTAAAAAAATGTAAAATATTATTTTAAGTTAGCCACTATGCTTATAAAGGTATTAAACCAATACATTCCGGGGGTTAGAAATAAAACTTCAAAACTAAAAATTTCGCGAGGCTGCCAGTCTGATAAGAGCTCACAAATTATATTTGCTTACCTAAATGTATGTTCATATTCCCTTGCTTACAGCCCGACTTGCTATATAATTATTTAAAAAAGAATATATAAGAAAATCAATGCAAGTGAAGGTATATATGATTCAGAAAGTAACAAAAGAATTTAAATTCAAAATTTAAACACTCGGCTTAAGTTTAGCTTGTGGTAGACCTGTGGTAAGCATGCTGGACTTGTAACCCAAAGGTCGCAGGTTCGAACTCTGTCCAAACATCAGAATTTTCTAAAATTGAAATGCTATCAGCTGCTATGGGAAAGTGTGAAATTTACAACATTTAAGCTCTTTGAACTGAATTTACATTGCAGAATACATTTTCGATACATTTTTACTACATTTTCAAAGAACATATTTTTCTCTCGGCATTATTCACGTAATAAATATAATTAATTAAATTAATTCTACTTATTTATTAATGCACCAATTCCTAGATGTCTGATTGGCAGGGCCACACAGCAGTGCGAGTGATCGCTTATGTGCACAAACACTTGCCTCACGGTCGTTTATACTCTGTCGCTTCCCCGTGCAATGCCTGTTGATGACATCACTTCACATGCATGCTGATGATGTCACTCTTGGCAGGTCACAGCTGGTGCTTTTGGCTCACAGGCCTGTCGGCGTGTGCGTGCATGTGTGGTTACCAGGTTAGGCGACTTAATTTTCGTACTACAGTTAAAACAAATTCATTAAAGTAAAATATTAAGACAAAATATTGTTTTTCAAAAAAATTAAGTGTTGAAAATCGAATATGTTTTACAAAATCCTGCCTGGAATGTGCTTAGCAATACTTTTTCTCTGTACCCTCTCGTGTATTGAAAATTACATCTTTAAATACGTAAATAAATTTACACACTTACTGTTTGTGCACTCTAGCAGGCGATGAAGAAACTATGTAGATGGCAGAGTCGAACATTGTATATGTTATCAGTGGGACAAATGTGACTAATCGAAAAGTGTGAGTATTTGGACGAACGAATTGGAGACAAGAGAGAAAGCGTATGAAAGAGACAGGATAGAAAGGAAAGAGAATGAAACAACAAAAATGGGAGGATTCTGAGAAAACCTATGGACTGATAGAGAGACAAGAGATGAAATGATGGAATGAGAGAGAAAGAAAGAAATGAAAGAGAGAAAGAAAGAAATGAAAGAGAGAAAGAAAGAGAGACAAGAGAGAAGGAGGGAAAGGAAAGGGAGAAAGCGAATGTGAGCGACAAGAGAGAAAGTAAATGGTGAAGGAAAGAAAAGAGAAAGAGAGAAACGAAACAACAAAAAATAGGGAGATTCCGAGAAAACCTATGGACTGATAAAGAGACAAGAGAGAAACGAAATAGAGGAAGAAAGAGAGACAAGTGATGAAGTGAGAGAAAGAGCTGGAATGAGAGATAGAAAGAGAGACAAGAGAGAAAGAGAAGCAGGGAGTGCAAGTGCATGAAAAAACAAGGCAGCATGGTGGAATGACATGACAATCGTGTGCGGCTTGAAAATACGAGTCCGGTGATATACAACACGATATACTAATGTCTGTAAATTTTTTAATTATAGAAATATATTTAATTTTAAAAAATATATATTTAAATTATTTTTATTTATCGTTTATTTATTGCTTTTTATAGAAGTATGAAGCGAGCAGCCCCAAAAATCATTTTAATTGGCTCGTTTTTGCAGAAATGGAGATCGCTAGGGGTTTGGTGCTTTTTGAGAGAAAAACTGAAAACTTTTAGGGAAAACCGCGAAAATTTGTAGGGAAAAAAGGGAAATTTTAGGGCATTTTTGGGCTAAAACGTACGACTTTATGCGAAAATGAGCGCTTTTTAGAAAAAGTAAACGGGAAATTCTAGCATGGCGGCCGGCGTCTCCTGCCACCTGCCCCAGTCCTGTGCCCTAGCTTCCCCATATGCCTACTACTGACAGTTTATTTTTAAAAGACTAAATGCTACCGAATTAAAAAAAAAAATTACTAGAACACTGTCATCTTCGAAAAATTATTGATCCGCGTGTTGCTCGGAAATTATCCATACGTGACCCACAATACATCATAGACGCACAAAACTCCCTAGTTAACGACTTAATTAAGCTGAAGGTGTTAATTAAGCGAATAAATAATTCGCACATACATCTATGTGCGAATTATTTATTCGCACATAGATAATGCAGTTTAAGCGTACATTTTACTTTCACTCTGTTTGTTATTTTATCCAGCTCGAAAGATATATAATTTTCTTTTCCACCCATTGAATCTACACTAACTGAAAAAATTGCTTTTATAGTTGTTTCAAGATCTTTTAAGCTATATTAACCAACTGGAATATCAACTGCTGATTCCGTATCATTATGGCCCACAAAATATAGCTTATTTCTCCCAGATATAATGTTATGCGTTAAATAAGTAGTATAGAACTGAACTAAAGCCAATGAGTGTCCCTCTATCTCTAAAGGGTAGTGTAGTCTCTTCTTCGACACTGATTTGTTATCTGTTAGTTTGAATACTTTACTCATTTATTACATTATTTAAAAAATATATTAATAAATGAGCGAGAAACAGGTAGACTGGGATATTAAAATAAGAATACCAGACAAGACTGTATCGGCAAAACGTCACGGAGAAATATTGCCTAATAATATTAGGTGTTTGATTGTGGGCACTAGTAACTGTGGGAAAACTACACTTATGATAGATAATTTTATATATGCTCAGGGATGGTTGAACTTTGGTACTCTCTATGTATGTTCAAAAAGTCTGGATCAACCAAAATATATCAATCTAAAGAAATATATAGATGTAGCGTCAAAATTATTTAATGAACCAATAGCATACTTCTATCCATCAAATGAAGAAATGGTTGACGTAAATGAATATCATAAAGAGGCTGTAGTTGTTTTCGATGATATCATACTTGAAAATTAAAATATGGTAAGGGATTAATTAACTCGCGGTAGACATAAAGATATTGATTGCTTCTATTTAGCTCAGACATACTCAAAAATACCTAAGCAGCTTATAAGAGACAATGCTGATTTTCTTTGCATATTCAGACAAGACGATACAAGTCTTAAACATATTCATAGTGATTTTGTTGGTGGTGATATGTCATTTGAGAAATTTAGGGAGACGTGTTCAAAATGTTGTAATAATGAATATGGTTTTGTTACAATAGATATGACTCGTAAGTTAAATAATGGCAAGTATCGTTATAAAATTAAAGACTTTTTAAATTCTTAGATTGTAAGTTTTGTTTTTAATGGAAACACTTCCATTAAATACTAACATAATCTAATCTTTTTGAACGTATTCATATACCATAACTATTTCAATAAACACAATTTTACCTTCGGATACATTGTGGGCTTTTGGTAATTTAAAATATATCATATCATAAGTGTGTGCTTCAAAAGTTTTATGCATGTAAATTTTTTTTTCGTTCATGATAATAGTGGATAACACTTTTATATTTTTCTGGTTTTATTATTATTTCAACTATAGTTCCATCTCTCATAATAAACATATTCTATTTGGTTATCAAAGTAAAATATTTTTTTCTTTTGAATTGTATTTCCCAACTAAACGAATAATGTTAATTCTGGTCTTCTGATAGTACTCTAAATTGTTTGCGTCCATCGGTGCAATGGGATTTCCCACATGTCTTAGTCTTTTTTGTTCAAAATCTGTATTATTATCTACTTCCAAGTAAGTAAGATAGGCTTTATCCAATGATCTTTTGTTTCTTGTCAGTGTGGTTATAAAGTCATTGAACTGTGTGTTGGAAACAAAATCATTAGGGCTGATCTTCTCATCATTGTTGATGCGTTCTTTAATTTGATCTGCAATCCAAGAGCTCATTAATGCATTTCCGCATACATCTATTGTTTATTTAAAGTGAAATAATTTTTGGAAATTCAAAATAATGTGAAAAGAGATTAAGCACAATTACACACAAATTACCACAAGTTACTTGATTGAAATTTTGGATTCTATCATCGTTATAAAAATTAAACTTCCGAGATATGCTATTAATTGTCGCGGTGGATTTCCGCCAAATGAATCAAAATAATATATGTTGTTTGCTTTTTACCAGAGTTTGTCGAAACATCTAGATTAACAATTCCGCATTCATTATCGAGTGGTGTGTTAAGTAGCTCATTGATCATAAATACACCCCGAGAATTTTTAATGTTTAATTTTTTAACCATTTGATCAATATCAAAGTTACTGAGTGGAGTTATTTTTTTTTAACATTCTTACCCCACTTAACTTTCTTCAATCCCTTGCCGTATTTATCCATAGCTAAATTATGTCTGCGTTGTTCTTCCAATTCTTGGTTTTTTTTCTTGGCATTAATTACTGCTGTAGCGATAGAAGATACACCGCCAGCTAACGCTCCTAGAGCCCCCAATGCTGGGAAAATTAAGGGTAAAAATCTACCCTTGTAAACTGTCAAACCATTTTCAGTTTTCATTTCTTTGGACATTTTCTTAAGCTGTGGAACTGAAATTGTGATAGCCATCCCTTTGTCCTCCTTTAGTTTCTTGTTTTTACGATCCATTTGGTCTTCCGTTAGGAAAGAATCATAATTAAAACATTCAACTCCTCGTTAGGAACTTTAAATACTATGTTTTTTACTTTCATTTATTATAACAAATATTTTATCATTTTATTTTAATTCCCCAGCCAATCTTACGTTTAATATGCATCGCAGATCCAGTAATACCAGCCCACAATCTCTCATTAAGACCAGCGTCTGAACATAACAATCTTTTGAACGCTTTCTTTTCTAGTTCTTTGTCAACTACATGTCTTTCAGCTAGATCTTTATGACGATGATAAGCTATATAATGTTCCATTGCTGCCGCATCTAGCGGATTAATGGGTTTATCGCCACGCTCAATTCTCTCTTTTAGTCTGGTACCCGGGCCTAAGTACTGATAACCAGGCACATGCAACTCAAAAGGTAGCAAATTTATTATGTCGTTGAGTAACTCTTTTCCGTGATGCTCCGACTCCCAAAAAGTATGTGGTATTGTGTTTAACATTCGCATCAGATATGGTATACCTTTTGGGTTATTCACAACCAAGTCACTAAACTTGCTGTTGAGCATATTCATTATTCCAACTTTTTCATTGTAATAGTTATCATTTCCAGCATTCTCTTCGCCATAAATAACGAGAAGTCGATCAATAAGCATCCTAATATCATCCATCCATATGTATTCTTTGGGGTAGTCTGTATACTTCTTTATACCTTTCCCCTTTTTTAATTGAGGGGCGTTTCTTTTTAATCGAATCGTAAATAGGTTTAACAATAATTTTCCAATTATTCCCTTTACTCGATTCTGACGTTCCCAAGCTTGGATCATTATTTTGAAAAACTGCGTTCGTATCTGCTAGGATACGACTATAGTGTTCATAGTCGGATGTAGCATAGTCGCTTTCTGTTACTTTCTTACTGGTTAGTAATTTCATCAAACCATCGGTTGTAGTGTATGTTCGGCCTTTTACAGTAAATTTGTCATTGATGGATGTTACTTCGCTATCACCAATATACAATTTACCTTTATCAGCCTTTAGCCCAAAAATATCATATTTGCAGTCAATTAAGAAATCGACCACTTTCATATCAATAAATGTTGTTTTGTAGTTAGTTAACTGTCGGATATCAGCTTTCAAACGCCCCAACGCTTCCTCATAGCGTTCATCGCCATCGTCAATGCGTTTAACGTCATTGTGACAGCATTCATTGCCATAGCGTTCATCGGTGCCTGTTTTACCAAACATTTTTCTTTCAACCTCTTCCAGCCGCTCATTCCACTGGTTTCACTTAGCATTCCTGATCACCTTGACCGCCATTATTCTCGCTATCCAAATTCGATAAGTCTTCTTCATTCTTGCTAGTCTACCACTTCATCCACGCCTTCCTTCTGGATTTGACCACCCCGTCACTCTCATCAGTCCACCAGTCATGTTTCTGTCTTTTATTATTACTGACTAGGCGTTTCATTTTATTACATCTCTCAAGTTGTCCCATTTACTCTCCACTGTCAGGTTTTTCGTATATTCATCTCTGTGTTTGTACAGTACATCTCTGTCGATCCTGTTTATATTTGCGGACTTGTTTTTCTTAGTTCTGTTTGGTATCCATCTACATTTGATTTCGGTGAGGTAGTCGTCAGCCTCTATTCGACTGTTCTTTCTTACTCTGGTATTCATGATTTCTCTGTGATTCCTGTTCCGGATCGCTGCGTGGTCTAGTTGTCTTTCTCCAATCCCGTTACCTGGGCTTACCCATGTTGTCTTCTTGCTCGCCTTGTCCTTGTAGTGCGTTGTCATGATTCTCGTCTTGTGCTCTCTACACAGATACACTATCCTCTCTCCATTCTTATTTGTTCGTTTGTGTGCTGGGTAATCTCCAACAGGACCTTTGAATTTCCTTTCCCTGCCTACCTGAGCGTTGAAGTCGCCCAACAGGATTGTAACACCTATCTTGTCTGCTTCTGTCAATACTCTGCTCAGCGTGTCCCAGAAGTGTTCTGTGCCTTCACTGTCTTTCTTGTTTTTTTTTTTCATTCGTTGGTGCATGTGCGTTGATCAAAATATATGTTTTGTTTCCTATTTTCATCGTCAAATATGAGATTCTCTCATTCACACCCCTTCATTCGGCAATACTAGCGAGGTAAATTCGGGTCACTATGAATGCCGTGCCGAACATAAACGGTTGTTGCTTCATACTGATTCCTGGTCTCCCTGTCAGTAACACATATCCTTCCAATTCTATTGTGTTTTTGTCTCTGAATCTCGTTTCCTGCAGGGCCCGTATATCAATTCCGTGTTCTCTCATACTGTCTAGGATTTGTTTCAGTTTACTTACCTTGATCATAGTCTGTATATTGATAGCTCCCATCTTAAAAGTTTGTTTTGTCCTAATCTTTTGTGTCATAGGTGTTCTGGATATTGAGGTATTGGGGAGCTCCAACTCTCCCTTCGCACATGATGCAGGCACCCCAGAATCCGAAAGCCAGATTGCGCCGACTGAGGTCGATGGGGTATCAGCCCCCTGGGATAAAATCGTGATTTTCATGTGCTCCATGGTTTCTTCACAGGCCGAAGTATAAACTTGGGCTACCATATTGATAGTAGCTGGTTACAACTGAGCTGGTGAACACCAGAGGATACATTCAAGCCACCCCACTGGGATCAGATGCCTTTCGTAGCCGCTCCACTGGAGTAGAGACGCCACCACGGTAGTTTTGATCTGCCCTGGGTATTTTATTTCCCTGGTACCCACCATGTCTGGTGAGCATTCCCCTATCTGCTGTTGATAAAGAATTACATGTCAAATTACAAAATTTAAGCCAATCAGTTGACACACTTCTTAACACAAAAAATTAAAAAAGCAAAGAAGCTGTTGATAAAGAAACGCATGATAAATTGCAAGATTTCAACAAATTAGTTTTGAATTATTGCCATACATTTGTTGGTGCGAAAATTGAAGAATAATTTCATCATTTTACATGCAAAGTGACTTAAATATGTAAATGTTTTTCACAAAAAAATTGTTATAATGGCATTAATTTTTTTTATTGATTGTACTGTTTATAAAATAAATTCTGATAATTTACCTGATGATACTCAAACTGTGATCAAGGATTCCAAAAAAATTGATTTTAGTAAACCATTTGATGCTAAAAAGGGCGATAATTAAACATTTAAAATAAATTGCCCGAAGTAAGAGAAGGAATAATCAATAAACTATATAAACAATCACGAAACATTTTTCCAAGAAGAAAAGTTATTTCGTATGGAATTGATGATTTGTGGCAAATCGATCTTGTAGAAATGGATACTGGATATTTGAAAGGTATATATCACATAAATAAAGGCTATAAATATATAATGACAATTATCGATGTATTTTCAAAGTTTGCATTTGCTTTACCAATCAAAGATAAAACAGCCAAGAATTTAGTAAATGCTTTAAAAAGTATTTTGACGAAGAAAAAAAAACAAATAATTTACAAAGCGACAATGACGCAAAATTTTATAATAAAATATTTAAAGATCTTATGCAAAAGCACAATATAAATCATTTTTCATCATTTTCTGAATTAAAAGGTAGTGCTGTTGAAAGATTTATTCGAACTTTAAAAAATATAATTTGCTTTGAATGACAACTACAAGTAGATAAATATATTGGGTGAATTAGTTAAAGGATACAGCATAAAGCACAGCACTATTGGTATGAAACCAATTGAAGTTAGTAAAAAAATGAAAAAATTTATTGCAAACAAATTTCGTGTTTACTATACCAAAATATAAAGTTGGAGATGTTGTCTGGTTGAGCAAACTAAAAAAGAAATTGAAAAACACAATACTGCTAAGTGGTAAAATTGTTTACTATTTGTAAAGTTTTTAATTTTGATGTGCCAACTTACAAATTAAAACATATTAATGGAGAAGAAATAATGGGTAGTTTTTACGAATACAAAATTATGAAAACTAACTATCCCAATGAATATTTGGTCGAAAAAGTTTTAAAAACTAAAGGCGATAAAATATTTGTTAAGTGATTGGGTTTTTATAATTCACATAATTCATGGATTAATAAAACAAATATTTTGTAAATTTGCCTTATTTTTCCTTAATATTTCAGGCTCTATGTGCGTAGAGCCTGATAATCCATATTATAATAAAACACAAAAAAAAATCCGTAAATTTAAATATTAGTTCCAGAAAATATCTAACAACATTTAAAGATGTAAAGATATGTGTTCACGAATCATGGACACCAGTTTCATTGATAAATTCTTACTAAATTCGACTAAGAATAATTAATCATTAAATAATTATAAATATAAATCATTATATAATTGTTGTTGAGTAAAATTATTTCCGACAATGTTAACATCGATATAGAAAAACTCAATGTTTCCATTCATTGTTTCCTTCGTTCTTTGATATAAATTTATAGAACTTGGAATATTTTCAAATCTCAATCATTCTTTACAATTTGGATGTATATCTTAAATTCTAAGCAATTGTTTTTGAACATATTTTCTTTAAGTTCTAATTAAATAACAATAAAATTCACAATCATTATCAAACAATTATAGAAGATAAAATTTGGATTAGAATTTGGATCTTGTAATTGCTGTACAACATGCAGGGCCATTTCTCTAATTACCTCATTTCTGAGATTTATTCCATCTACAGATTTATGAACAGTTTCTGTTAACTTTCCAATATGATCATCTTTAATTTGATTTATTTCTTTTAAATTGTGTATGTGATTATCTTGAATTTATTTATATCTTTTAAATGTTTAACTTTACTTTTTTTCATTTTTAATGTGTTTTATTTGACCTTCGAGTAATTGTATTACTTTTTTTAAAATTTTCTATTCGTCATGTTTTCTAATTGATGAAATAACATCTTCAAATATCCATGTTTTAAGAACATTAACTATTTAACAATGTGAACTAAAAATAAGTTCATATAAACTGCTTTGCCTTTGTTATAAGAGAGGTGTTATGCGTTTTGCATACCACCTATATTTAAAGAAAACATCTCTATTTTGGAGAAACTTTTTTATAAAAGTTATATTTTATATTTTGATATTCTTACATTTCAGCAATATATTAGCCACAAAACCAAGGATTATTTTCCACGTCAATAATCATAGAAACTCATTTACCATTGTAAATAAGTTTGTTGCTATTTATATCCAGAATTGACTCCATTTTTATTTACAAAACTATGCGCAAGAGAAATTGGTGAGTTGTAATCATTGTTTTTATATATATTATTTTTTATGTAGAAAACATAAAATTGAAGAAAATAATTTTTATAAAATGTACCCCAAATTCATTAATAAATATTGTACATGGTTGCATATATGAAGGTGTGAACAATTAGTTCACCTCTATATTTTTTTAAAAATGTATATATTTTTCTATAATTATATACCTCTTAAGGAGTTAAATTTTCTAAATCATTGACAATAATATTTCATTTTATTTGTAATTTTGTTATAGGATTCGCATTTATAGCAAGCAATGAAGTTCTATTTTTGCCAACGCTAGTAAATTTTTTGTAGAGTCATTATATTCCATGACAGTTTCATTAGCAAAGAAATACATTAAACCATTTGTATTTATAAAAGCTGAGTCTATCATATTTGGTAAATTATGAAATTTCTCACTAATTAGACCATTCTTTTTTTATATGGAAATGATATTTATCTAATTCTTGATAATACAACTTTTCATGAAAGATAGAAGTTTTCCCCGATTATGAATTAAAAACAGCATTTATTTTATATTCATCTCTTAATCCAAACAAGGCAATTTTTTTGGATAATCACCAATAAGATTATAACTAGGATAATCAATCATATAAATTTTTTGTTCAATAAACAGGACTAACTCCCCTGATGGTATTTGGAATACAAAATAATTATTGAAGTTGGTCAGTAAAAACCAAAACCAATTTCTCATCTAAAATTTCCTATTGATTATTTTCTTCTCTCCCAAACCTTATGTCCAAACATTTTTACTGTCAAAAATATACAATTCAACATCAATAATTAAAAAAGTTTTTACATATTCGTTTTTTCATAAATTAAATGGTTCGTCATATTAAAAATTATTTTGTACTGGTGGTCCATAAAAGTTTTGAATATTTTCAGTATCTTCTGGTTGCAAATCAACCACATCATTGTTGAGTTTTGGGTATATGATCGTATTTTATCATTTGTATGTTGAAGACCTAATGCATGGCCAGTTTAGTGGATCAAAACCGATAGTAAATTAATTTTATTGACAGTAGTGTTTTTACCATCAATATACCAATATTCCTACTTATTGGTGCAAATTTCAGCGAGGCTATTTTGTTTATTTGGAAAATATGAATGAGCCGGTGCACTACCTAATGAATATTATGTATAAGGACAAACTACACGCAACCTATGATTAATCTGCAGGCCTTGTTTACATGGCAAAAGTATATCTCGAGAATCCGTATGGTAAAAATATTTAAAATTTGTGTATTTTTGCCAAATGTTAAAAACCTCTTTTGTTAAATTCGTAATTGATTTATTTGCATATGAAAAATTCCATTTTAATGAGCTTTTAGTACTTTTTGCTGTTGACGAAAGCTTAACAATTTTCTCATTCTTAACACCACATCTTGGCTTGTTGATTAAATTAAGTATTACATCATTTATTTTACCATCAAATGAAGATAGGTTGTTATATTCTTGAAATACTCTTAAAGAACCTTCAAACTTTTCAGCATAAATTTTTGAAAGCGAATTTGCATCACACTTTGTTTGATTCTCTTTTTTGGATAGTGGAAAAATTATATTTGTAATAACAAAAATAATTGCATGTCTTCATTATATAAAAAAAGTTTAAAAATATAACAGAATCTTTAATTTTATTTCTATACTTAATATAGTTTATTTTTCTATTCATATCTATTGTAATAAAACCACAATTTTCGTCCTGGCACTTAGCACATATATATTAAAAATTTTCCTAAGGCATATCCCCACCAACAAAACAATTATGAATATAATTTAAGTTTATATCATCCTTTCTAAATATACACAAAAAAGTTTTATTGTCTCTTCCCAATTGTTTAGGCAAAATGAAAAACATCAATATTTTTGTTTCATCCTTTGGTAAAATATTCACGAATTATATATTGATTTTCCAAAATTACATCATCTAATACAATTAGAGATTTGTTATTGCACTCCTCTAAACTATTAATTTCCTCAGTGATATTTTAAAAATGTACCATTTGTTCATTAAATTTCTTGGATATCACCTCAAACATCATCTTGTAAATGAATATATTTTAGTTGATTCAAACATTTAATGAAAACACTTATTTTTTAAAATTTAACCACCCCATATTGTAAATAAAATTTATCATCAAATTAGTTTTTCACTATTACTACACCAACAATTAAACTTCTTTTGTTGTCACACAATAATTGACTATTCTTTTCATTTTTATATTTTTCTTCCGAAATTAAAACATGAAAACATCAGTCAGTTTTTTCATTTATATGTTATTTTTTATATATATGTACAATAAAGTTGTCAAGTTAACAAACAATAGTTCTACACTGAAGAAGAAACTTCACTATGATATAATTCATAAAGATAAATCGATTGCATTAGTCAGTTTTCATTAAAACTTTTAACACCAAATATAGATAATAATACCATAACTACGATTGAAAAAATTAGTGATGTTGACAAAAATAAAGTAATTAGAATCCCTAGGGGCCAATAGGATGTTGAATCTTTAAAGTAAACTATAAATTCAATGAAGCCTTTTAAAAAAATAACATTGAATTGACAACAGATAATGTGAAAATAGTGTATCTATAAAAACTTAGATTGATATTAAATTTGACGATCACTTAACTGATATGCTTTTCTTTGGGATAAATATTACTATTGGAAAAGACAAAAGTGCCATAGGCACTAAATTGCCCAATTTTAATCCATATAAACCCATCAATACTCATTGTAACTTGGCATATGGAATGTTCATAAAATGTGATGAATCGAATCATTTGGAAACTGATACAATTGCTAGTTTTCCACTAAAAACTATGTTTAATTATCAAGATTACATTAGCAATGAGCTCCGATATTTTATAGAATAAATGAAGAGCATTTTAATTATGTCGTCTTAGAAATGATAGACGAAAATGTTATCTGATTGATTTTGATGGAGCTAATATCGCCAAGTTTGGAGATTAAAGAAGTTTATAATATATAACTTTTCTTTCAGAAAAGTTATATATTACATCACACCGATGTATAATTTTTTGTATAGCACCAATTGTCAGTGAATCACTAACACCAAACTCATTATTTGATTTTAAATATTTTTCTTACCCATCACACCTCTCAATAATAAAATTATGAAGATTTGACTAGCACCAAAATTGTGCTGGTGGAAAATAAAAAAACTAATTATAAATTTCGATATCCATATGACAGTGTACCAATTTTATTTTCTAGTGTATTTCTCTGGTTATCACTATTACTTAATGTGATTTTATTAACTTCTACTGTATATATTTAGTGTTTCTCACTCCTTATCATATTCATTGTTCTATATTGAATTTTCTTATCAAACAAACAATTCTTATAATCTTCGAATGTAATTCTCTTAATAAAAACACATTTTTTCATACCTTTAAATTTTTTGTTTTCTTTGTCGCCAACTCTATATGCATATATTTTTGCTTGTAAACCAACAAATACTTTCATTATTCGCCATTACATTAATATTTTATATTGCCTATAACTTTCTTATCTATGAGTTGCATGTTATAGATATTTTCATTTGGATAATCACTTGTATAAAATTTTTCTCACATTGTCTTAATGTCTTCGTAGAGATCTTCTGCTTTTATGTGGTGTATATATATATATATATATATATATATATATATTTATTTATTTGTTATCTTGATAGCATAGTTCCTTTTTATCATCATATTTTGGTTTTATCACTTTATAATGGAAATCATACATTAATTCTTTCGATATCTTCAATCGACATACCCACATAAATAGGCCTATTAAATTTTACAAAAATATAGCAATTTTCTTAAAATATGGTTTTGATATTAATTTTTCATTATTTGCAAACTATTTCCCAAGGTATGTGAAATTGACGGATCGGAATTGACTCTGAAATTGGAGAGTGGAGAAAAAATCGGTTATCAGTATTGGAACGAGTTGGTAGATTGGCTGAGACTTTTGGTCGCTTCACAGTCTGCAGGAAACTGCTTGCACACCAACAAAATAATTTTCATTATCGAAGAACTCTCAGAGGCGGGCTAAGTTTTGAGATGAACAAGTATGCAGTTGCCGACGAGTTGCACAAATACAACAGGATAAATTACCCACTAAGAAATACGCCACGAAATGGTTGAACAAATTTTTCCAATCCGACCTGGTCGAGATGCAAAACTTTGTAGGTGCGAATAAAGGCTATCTGTACAGTTTCACCATGATGGATACCTATAGTATATTAGCCTGGGCCAACTCACTCAAATCGAAGAATGCACACTATGTGATGGCAGCTGTAGCTAGCGTATTGAACAAAGGGTGCGTACCAGAAAATTTCCACACCGACGACAGGAAAGAATACTTTAATGCTATTTTCCGTACCCTGATAATGAAACATAACATCAATCGCTATTCTACTTTCTCTGGGCCTAAGGTTAGGATCATCGAACATATTCACTGGACTCTAAAGGCTAATCTGTGGAGACGTTTCACGGCGAATGGAAACTACATGTAGCTGACACTACTCCTGAAACTTGTACGCGAGTACAATTATACCATTCATTCTACCACTCGCATGAAGCCAGAAGATGTGAACAACCACTCCCTGATTCAGACTGTGTACACTATTCCGAAGAGGAGGGACCTGCGCAAGCCCAAAATTAAGATCAGCAACTTGGTGCGGATTTCGAAAAAATGTGGATTTTCCACAAAGACATCTGCCAGAACTGGCCTGCAGAGCTGTACAAGATGTTGCATATACGACATGCGTACCCATGCATGTTTTACCTCGAGGACCTACATGGCGAACCCTTCTGTGGTGGATTCTATGCCAAAGAGATCTGGCCTATATGGTTTCCAGATGTGTACTTGATGGAGAAGGTGCTGAAACGGTGCAAAGGCCGTATGTACATACGGTGGCTGGGTCTCTCGAATCGTGATGATTCCTAGGTCGACAAGGACATCTTGTCATAACACTCTTGCTACAACTAACAAATAGCAGAAAATGTACAATTTTTTAAATATAATAAAGCTTTGCTTCTTTACCTCAGTCGATTTTGCTTTCTTTCATTTATGTCCCCTCCCAATGCCTACGGGGCTGTTATGTGTATGTGCTCGTGGAGTATGAGCAATGTACTGCATGTATTGTACCATAATAGGTACCATGTGTCGAATCTGGAATTTCTGTATGCCTTGGTGATGTGTATAGTTTTTTTTCATAACTGAGTTTGTTCCCCTGGCTATATAAAGAGTAGCACGTATTTAGTTCCACCCCTATAATTGTAAACAAATAAATTGGGGTTGTTCTCCGGGACAATATAGTGTTGTACATGTTTTCCCAGTACCATATTTTCTCATGTTCATGTGTAAAATGAATACATTTCTTACCAGTGCTGTACCATATTATCTCTGGACAAACATAGGCCTTATGTATTCACGACTAGGGCGCGACATATTACATGCTAATTGGATATGCAGCCGTTCGCTGTTGGGATGCTAACTATGTATTCAAAACATTACGTGTGAAATATTTTTCATGCATTGATGGGTGGTGTGAAGTCGCTTCTGGAGCATGGCTGCAAGCCAGCGACAGGATGCTGAGTGTCAGTTACACATCCGTTCAGCTGAAAAATGCTGACTTGTAAACTCCTTCCGGCTGGCAGATAAACGTGCCAGCGCCTTCAGAGCAGAGACAATCGCTATGGCTTGGAGCGACATGGACTGTTGTTTCGTTTAAAAAAAACACATTCAATTATGTTCGTAAACCTTAGTATGTATTTGTTGTGACAGCTCGTGTCTGTCTCTCTTTTGCCTACAAAGTGTACCTCCATTCAGAATACCTTTACAGTGTAGAGACTTTTAAACATATATATGTATGAATACCAGCTGTGTATTTTTTTTCACCGCTGATACTGAATATTTTCTTTACCAGTCGTGTTTATTAAACAAAACATTATTTACAATATGGTAATGCTGGTAAAAACATTTTCTTTAGCAACAGTGTTTGTTTGAAACATTGAAACAAAACCATTTTTTCAACTTACCTGAGCAGGGTGTACCATGAGATACATAATTTTTTTATTAACCTCCATTTATTAATTTATACACACATTACAATACTGTTCTGTTCTACATATGTAACAAAGGAAAATTCTTCTCGTCAGTAATAAACACAATGCTTTTTTTTCAGTTTTGAGATAATTACATACAAGTAATAATGTTTTATATATGCCATGGGTTATCACACATCCAGAGCATTAGGTTTCGGCAATGGAAGATACATATAATCAATTTTCACAGTTATGAAGCCATGCTACATACTTCTCTAGCAGCTGCCTGAAAGGAGGACATCGTGGTTATTTTTGTTTGTGGAGGTCTGCAATTTTTGTACCGGCAGGACACATGCTGCGCATAGCCGACTCTTGTCGATACATGTACACAGGGCAATCGGGAATTATGATCTCCACCAACATTTTGTGAATGTCACCATACAGAATATTTTCATCGTTCTACCTATGTCCAGGCATCTGTTGCTGTTGGCGGCATGCCTGTTGTTTGGTGTGGCCGAGGTGTTTCCAATGGCATGGTGGTAAAAACGTAAACACTTTGGTTTGCTCATCGTCATCGCTGTACGAGATGCCAATCTGATTGATGATGTATGAGTCCAGCGTGCGAAACCCTTAGATGTTGCAAAACATTTTTCTTCGTAGACACTATTCAATTTCACAAATGTTATTTCACACTTTGTTCACTCGTGTTCTGGGTTTTCGTCGCTGTGTACTGCTTACCAGTAAAAGACTTGTAGAGAGTCTTTCATGGGAAGTTGGTTGATGCCAGGGCTGCTCTGTGTGCCCTGCACCAGCCCCTGCGGTGTGGCATGTCCGGAACTGAGGTGATGGTGCAGCCCTTGAAACACTCATTGCATGGGAGGCAGTCCTGTATGTCTTCGTCCAACAGTAGGTAGTCTAACAAATACTTGATTACTGTCGAAATTTCGTATGGTGTATACGTGAGCAGGAACTCTTTCGGTAGTTATGATAATTCGTCCCGTTTGTGCAGGGCACTAAGTGATCATACCCTTCCGAATGCCAAAATAGCCGAAAGGATTTTATGACCATTTGGACAACATGCGTACATTTCTAAGAGTGAGGTGCACCTTTTTTCCAGAGGCTCTCGGGGATGTGCCTTATAAAGCCAATCGAAGAGATTAGAGGGGGTGGAACAGCAGTGGTGGAGGCTTGCCGACTAAACTCTTATAGGTTGTGTTGAAGAGAGGTGAGTAATTAGCCAATGAAAAGCACTGCAGCGAACAAAAAGATAAGTAAATAGTCAATCGGATAGATTGTTGGGGGTGGAGCAAAGAGACTAATTAGCGAATGAGAAACATTGGTGGGGTCGAACAGATGGGACTAATTGTTCGACCAGAGGTGGTGGAGGGTAGCCGACTAAACTCTTATTGGTCGAACGAAGTTTGCCGAAGATACCCGAGATATTCATCCAATCGGGAGGGTAGTCACTAGGTGGGGATGGAGCGGACGTGTCTAATTAGCCAATGAGAATCATTGGCAGAGTAATTGTGCACTTAAATATATATTGCAAGGGATGGAACGAAGGTAACTAATTCGTAAATGAGAAACATTTGTAGAGGGGATGTAGGCCTGCCGACTAAACAGCCAATAGCAGTATTTTTTTAAATAAAAATTATTAAAGGATTTTTAAATAAAAAATTTTTTTAGGGAAATATTTAAGGGGAAAGGGTAATTTCGAGATAAAAAGGGGAAAATGGCCATCAGGGTTAAAGACTTTTTAATAATGATATTTTTAAAAACAATTTTTTAGTAAAAAATATTCTCGAGGGAAATTTTGAGGCCAAAAATGGAAATTTCGATGGGAAAAGAGGAAAAATGGCCGCCGGGGTAAAAGGCCTCTTAATTAAGAAATATTTTAAATAATAATATAAAAATACATTTTTAAACAATTTTTATACATTTTTATATATTTTTAATTAAAATTTTAATAATATTATTTAAAAAGATTTTATGCAAAAATTTTCGTTATACATTTTTTTAGAATTTTTTTGCATTTTTTTCGGGTTTTGGGGTCAGAGGTCACCGGGATCAAAGTCAAGGATCAAAATTATAAGTTAAGGGCCATCCAAGATGGCGGACGGTGACGTAACAAAATGGCTGCCACCGAATCCTACAATCCTATGCCCGATGCCCTTGAACTAAAGTCCGCCAAACCCTACTACTCACATTTTATGCTAGTTTTAATTCTGCCTTGTGACACACACATAACTGCCAAAGATTTTATTACAGCTTGGCTATTTGTTATTGAAGTGAAACAAAACTGTCTGTAGGGCACCTACATAAATCCGTAATTTTGTGAGGAAAAAATTACGCTGCTAGTTAAAAATTGAATAACAATAATTTTGCATTGTTTGTCAAAATTTCCTGTAAAGTCATTTATCTATTAATATATTTCCTTATCGCCGTGATCGGCGACAGTTCTGGGAAAAGGCGATTGCTTGATTTGTGGTTCTTAAATAAACAAAAAAATTGGACCGTGACGTTTGTGTCAGTGTACTGTTTTCCAACGACGAATAGTAGGCCTAATGACTTATTGAGACAAAAACGGAAGATTGCTTTATATTGCCTTCAAAAGATGTAGTGGAAATATGTAAGATAAAAGAAGCCTTTTTTTGACGTGCACAGAAAAACAGTAAAAAATTGAAATGCACATCTTAAGTGCCCAAACATTATTATCTACAGCCAAAATCGCTAGAGAAAGAAATATTTTTAATTATTTTGACCAGCACGGCAGGAACTGCTATATTTTCTCACGACACGTTTATGACTTAATAAAATATATTATTAAGTGTTACTTCGATCTTAGACTACATCACGAGACAAAATAACGCAACAAGGAAAAAGGTACGCTCAGTTTTAAGCAGACTTGTCATTTTCAAAAACCAGTGAAGAGTCTATTGTATTTAGGGCTCAGTATAACACTTACACCGTAATAAAACTTTACCGATGTCAGACTCATATCCAGCTAATAAAGTTATATGGTTGTAAAAATGCTGATATACAAAATCCCCGAACCCCTTATAATATGGAAGATACGTGAAAATTGATGGAGCTGCCACCTCCAAGCAATTTTAAGGTGTGACTATTATGTTAAGAAAAATCATTAATATTGTAAAAGTTGGTTTATTTATAGCATTGTTTAAACATGTGTTATGTTTTACGAATTTTCACAATACTATATATATGTATGCATATACGTATGTAGGTATATATTGACGCAATCTAATTCCCGATAGTATTTATTACTACACTATTTGAAACTTGTGCAAATTGTATTCATACGTATATTCTTCTTCTGCCTGTGCAAACACATAACAATAACATTTATAGAATACTGGCCATTACAGAAAATATAAGTTTGGTTAGTGTGTACTGCAGTATTTTTGTGACTATGCGAAGTCAGCAAGTGTCTTATAATGTTGTCATAAACTACAGTAATCGGAATTGTAAATTATTTACATATACACAATTGTAATTATGTAACTAAATATCATGAATATAAACACAGTTATTACAATATTTTTATTCATCAAATGTTTTTGTGTACAAGTTAAATGCTAAACATAATATTGTATTAATTATACACTTAATAACATTTTTACACACTACATGTTTTATATATTATTTTCCTTTGAGCATGTATACCTAGAGCACTCTTTGATTACATCTCACTATGATGTTTTGTGGGAACCATTATATAGATCAGTTTTTGTGGCGCAGTTAGGCAAAGTTGCAGCCTTTTGGATGTGTACAGGTTTACTTCAAATACCTCTCTCATGTATTTCACTTCTAAAACTTGTCATCACTCTTTAAACTGGTCTATGCGAGAGCTGCGAATTTTGAAGCAACCATCTATAATTAATAATAGAGTTGTAATCCTTTGTATGAACCATTATGTGTTTCACATAAAATTATCTAGTCAGTTATGTAACCCAACACGTGACCGAAGGTATTTTCCATGTGGGAAAGTGTCGAAATGAATAAACTTTAACATTACCAAGGTACTTACGACACGAAAACAATCATAACAAACTATCAGTTACCTCCACTTTACAAAGGTCCAAGTGTTGATGTAAAATAGTTGGTAAAAATAAATGTAATACGAAATCAAAAGGACTATTAGTAATAAGTACAAATGACAGCTTGCAGGTGATTAAAAACAGTCAAATTTTACTTAATAAGAATTATAAACATCAGCAATTGTAAATATACTTTAGGCAAATTTATAATTTGTGACATGCGGCAAAGAAAAATTGATTTTTTGTAACTGCTACTAAACAGAAGATGTAGTTGTGCTGCCTTGAACCGCTGGAATATTTACCAGCTTTAACTGGCCACTAAAAGTAATAAGACGGCCTGAATTTATACTAATGCCAGCTCGTTTATAGGGTATATTATCTAACACATCATTAATTTAAAATAGGCTATGGAAGTGATTATATAAAATTACATGTGTGTGTTTTAGTATAGGAGTTTATTATTTTTGTATCAATTTACAGATGTGTAGGAACGTATTTCACTTTGGTAACTACTAGATAAAATAATTTTGAATATGGCTGCCATAATGTATTCATAATCACAAGTTCATTGAGATTTTACTGTAACTGTGCCCCTTGCATTAAGCAGAAGTGTATAATGCTGCTGTCGTGAGGGACTGAAAAATTTCTTAAATTCATCACGCCGCGAATATATAAGCACGAACAGAAATGCTTTAAAAGAGGGGTTATTAATACAATGTTATGTTTCATTTTCATATCATATGCGATGTTTCCCCACCTATATTTAAAAACAAAAAAGTTTCCACTATGCAACTTTTTCCTCTGCGCATTTGCAGAGATTATCAGCAACATATTACTTTATAATTATTTAAAACAAAAAAATTCAAAATTCCGGAAAGATGACTATGCTTTCATTGACAGAAAGGTTTGACGATTTGCAAGTAAAAGATTCAAGTTATTTTGTTTAATAATTTGTGTGTGTTAGTGAGATTAGTTTGAAAGATTTTTTGGCAGGGCGAGGCCAACTATGGCCGTTTTCACTTTCTTCCAGTGTAGGAAACAGGGAGTAAACGTCGATAACCGACTTCACCACGCTTTTCCGCCTGCCCTATACCAGGGCCTCTCCACATATGTAACTACTGTCTATTCACGATTGGAAGAGACTTTTGAAAATCAACCTTTGAAATAACACTCCAGGCGTAACAAATCAACCAATTTTTTCAATAACTTGTATTCCACAAAAGTATAACACTGTGATTGACTTTAAATTACTGTATTCTTAAATAAATTAAACTGTAACTTAGTATCTTATATAACTTGTAATATTTATTTCGTATTAAATATGATTTAAAAACAGCGAGAGCAGCGATGTGTTCGCAGTAGCATCTAAGAAATATTTCACAGTTAAAATAATATTTTAACATTGTTTTTGGTATACTATTTGTAAATTAAACGTTGCCTATTGAAATATTGAAATATTTAGGTAGCCCCGATGGTAATATATTTCACTGTTACAATATAAAATAACAGCGCAAAATATCACGCGTAGGCCCTAGTGATACAATATTGGTTTTATAGACTGAGGAAGCAACTGTTGGCTAGGCGGGGATTGCCCCCTCCCGTCTCTCACTCTTTGTCACTCTCCCTCGGAAGTTTCGCATCGTTATTAGCAGCATAAATTACATAAGTTTAAAACTTTTGCATATTTCATACTTATTACTGTAGACTAATTATTTCTGGATTTGTAATATATAACTGCAAAGATATTTTAATGCTAGAATACTTATTTTAATATACTTAGATGTGATGGCGATAGAGTTGCAAACCTAAGTTTGGCAGACGTGGTGAGTGGCTACATGAAATGGCGTTTTGTTGCTGTGTGTGCAACGAAACATTATTATTTAGCTTACTCCGAAAAATACTTCAAATTACCACAAGTGTGTACACGTTGAGTTTTTTAAACCTACCTAGGCAAGTTACGATGTGATAAATCTGTTTTTCTGCACCAATAATAAATTTACTGTTACGTGTGTCAACCGCTGTGTGTGTAAAGGACTGAAACGGCGTGGCTGTTTCATGGTCGTTAATGCTGATCTATTTGTGTGAGTTTTCAAATATTGGATGTGATAAATGTGTACGTTCCAATCGTGAACAGTGTTTATGATGAAGGCAATTAGGTGTTTGAAACAAAGCTGTGTAACATGTTTTTTTGTGATCTGAATGTTTGCCACAATCCCAATAAACTACTACGCCCAGCCAGAAATTGTAAATAAATAATCATATAGCTGTAGTACACAAAATACCTACATTAAAAAAATATGAGCAGAATAAAATATACGGTAGTTCTATTTGTGTGCATGTTCACCATCTTTAAAGTTTATGGTTGCTATGTACAAAAAATATTAACGACAAGGGTTGCATGCATGTATATACTATATTTTTCATTGGACTGGTTGCTCCTTCGTTTTGATATTTATTCCAACTAAGGCCGTCGTTTAACAATATAACACATCTCACATCAATAACAAGAGTTTAAATAATACTGTGCTTTCCGCCACAGTTGTAACAGAATACTTTGAACAGCTGTAAACAATAAACAACGCATTTTATATAAAACCCAGTCACATGGCAGTGTTTACGTTTAGGTGTAGTGGAAGGATACGTAATCAGTAACTGAAAGTAGAAATTTGGCAGGACTCCAGGAAAGTCTCTTCCAATATTGAATAGACTGTATATACATCCTCCTTGGTAAATTCCAGAGCTGATAATTCATAGGAAAATGTACAGTTGCCTTTTCGCCTCTCTCTATTTTGTGAAATATCAGGACATAAGATTAATGAGAAAAAAAACTGCTGTCTAGTGTTCCCCTCAAACCCTCCTCCACTTCTTATTCGCCATGCTTCCACCTCTTTCAAGCAGGCTTTGCTTATATGCTCTGTCCATCTGCTGCCTGGAACATGTGTTCCAACTAGGGAAGCCCCTTAACCCTCCTTCTCCGTGAAGTGTGCTGTGATTGGCAGTTGGTTGTGGCAGTAAGAACAGCACAAGTGACATTTGGGAGAATAGATGTTCACTCTTCGGTGGTCGGCACACGATCGAACTGTGATAATATAATGGAGTGATAGTGGGAAGGGGAGGGGGTCTGCTACTGTAGAGGTCTTCACCCTTCGGTGATCGATGAGCGACTGAGGTTTTCTCCCTTTGAGGTCGACAATCAGCTGAGAAGGATGGAAGGATGTGAAGGCTATAGGCAGGTGTGAGGGGGAGTGTAGGGATGAGACATAGATCCTTTGTTCGAGATCCATTCAAAGAAATTTTATAAAAAAAAATTTAAGACAAGAGGTAAGGGAAAGTGTAGCGTTGGAGCATGAGGGTTGAGGAGTAGATCAACAGTACGATACCCATCGGGGTAATTCAATTTACAATCGCCTAATGAAAAATTGAATATTAGGAAATTAGTAAGTACTTATAATGAGTAATAAGTAATTACACAGCAAATGTGAATACCAATAGTAATTACCAGGGGTACATTAACCAAAATCTAAGTACCCAGTAAGTACATATAACAAGACTAATTACAAATTTTACAGTCACCAAATGAACACATGCAAGTACAGAATCACGATTTACACATCTGGTCGCCACCAATGAAACTCCCGAACGACCTGACATCGTATTTAACATTAATTATAAACCCGACAAACCATACACCCCACCCACGCACCATTCAGATGCTGCCCTACTCTCGCCTGCTAAGCGAATTCCCTAACCGCATTACCTGCTCCCCTGCCTGTTGACGATATTATACTTAGTTATAATGTTTCAAACCATTTCAGTAAAGTATTATGTAGTGTTTAACCTTAGCCCTAAAACTCTGTGTAAGTAGATTTTCCATAACATCATAAAACAGGAAGGTAAAATAAAGTTTAGTGGAGTGTTTGGGATGCTTTCGTTGAAATCCCGGTTTCCCACTGTCAGTAAATAATTCCGCATCTGATTTTTAATCGAGAGGGTGCTGGGGTTTGTGAAGTGGCTAATGTAGGGCAATTACACTAGGGTATCCACAAGCACAACAATGTCGGCAAATATCCATCTTACAAACTAGTACATCATCCGAGCCCCCTTCAACTACAGCCTAATTCATCACAGTGCCCCTTCTACTACACCCTAGCGCATCTTCTACACCATGTACTAATACAGCCTAGTAAATCAACGATACACAAATTACTACAGCCTAGTGTATCATCTGTACCTAATACTACAGCCTAGTGCATCATCCATGCCCCTACTATTACAGCCTAGACCATAATTCGTGCCCATACCACCAAAGACTAGTGCATCATACACGCCCCCCACTTCTACAGCCTAGTGGATGACCTATGCCCCTATTACTAAGGCCTAGAGCATCATCTGTGCCCCTACTACTTAAGCCTAGTGCTTCATCTGTATTCCATACTACTACAGACCAGATCATCATCCAAGCACCCTACTACTTCAGAGCGGGGCATCATCTGTGTCCCATACCGCTACGTCCAAGTGCAACATCTGCATCCCCTGCTGCTAGAGCACAGTGCATCATCCAAGGCTACTTCTACTGCAGAAGACTAGTGCATCATCCTTGCTCCTACTACTTCAGCATAGGGCATTATCTGCGCTCCATAATACTACAGCCTAGTGCATCATAAAAACAACCAACTACTACGACCTAGTGCATCATTTGTGTAACCTGGCTTCTAAAGCATAGTGCATAACGTTTCCCTTACTACTACGGCCTAGTGCATAATATATGCACACCTACTACTACTGCCTACTACATATACCGTACCCCATACCACAACAGCTTAGTGCATCATCCTACCACCTACAACTACTAAAGCCTAGTGGATCATCAGTGTGCACGATTAATACAACATAGTGAATTATCCGTGCCCCATACTACGACATCATAGTGGATCATCCAAACCCCCTATTTATACAGACTAGTGCATTATCCATATTCCCTACTAATACAGCCGATTGCATCATGCGTGCCCCCTACAAATACAGTGCTTTACATAATCCAATCACCCTACTATAACATACTAGTTCATCATCCTTGCCCCCTACCTTTACAACCTAGTGCATCATCTTTGCCTGTTACTAATACAGCCATGTCCATTACCCGTTCCTCATACTACTACAGCCTCCTGGATCATATAGGCACCCCACTAATTCAGCCCAAAAAATCACCCATGCCAATACAACTACCGCCTAGTACAAAATCCATGACTCATACTATTAAAGCCTAGTGCATCAATCAATACCCCTAATAATAATGCCTAGTGCAACATACACGCACCCTACTGCAGACTAGTGCATCATCTGTGCCCCCTACAACTACAGCCCAGTGCATCACCCATGCTCCCTACTACTACACCCTAGTGCATCATATTTGCCCAATAATGCCCAATAATATTGTAGCATATTGCATAGTTTAAGCCCCTTACAACTACATCATAGTACATCATCCATGCTCCATAGTACCACCGCCTAGTACATCATCTGTGCCCATTAGTACTACACAGAAGTGCATTATCCAAGCCCTCTACTAATAAAGCCTAGTGGATGATTTGTGCCCAATACTACCACAGTGTAGTGCATCATCCGTGCCTCATACTAATTAAGCCAAGCGCATCAGCCAAATCCCTACTACCACAAATTAGTGTCTTATTCATGCCTCTAGCCTAGTATATCAACTGTGCCCAAAACTAATATAGTCAAGTTCATTAACCACGACCTTTAATTGTACGGCCTAGACAATCATCTGTGCCCCATCTATTACAGCCTAGTGTTTCATCCGCGCACATTATTACTAAAGCGTAGTGCATCATCTAATACACTGCTACTACTGCCTATTGCATTATCAATGCCCCCTACTACTACATCCTAGTGCATCATCTGTGCCTCCTACTACTGCAGCCTAGTTCGTAATCGGTGCACCATATTACTACAGCCAAGTGCATCAACCGAGCCCACTGCTACTACAGTCTAGTGCATCATCCGTGCCATCTACTACTAAAGCCTAGTCCATCGCCCGTGCCCTCAACTACTGCATCCTAGTGCAATAACTGTGCCCCATACTACTACAGCCTAATACATCATCCAAGCCCCGTACATCTTAAGCCTAAAGCATTATCAAATGTGCCCCCTTTTACTACAGGCCAGTGCAGCATCCACGGCCCTTACTACTACATCCTAGTGCATTATCTGTGCCCCATACTACTGCAGCCTAGTTCGTAATCGGTGTACCATATAACTACAGCATAATGCATAATCAATGCCCCATACTACTACAGCATAGTGCTTCATATGTGCCCCCTACTACTACAGTCTAGTTAATTAACATCGCCCAAATCTACTACAGCTTAGTGCATCATCCGAGCGGCATTCTACCTCAGCATAGTGCATCATCCACGCCCCCTATTACTACAGCCTAGTGCATCATACGTGTCCCTTACAACTAATTCCTAGTGCATCAACCAAGCCCCTACCAATAATGCCTAGTGAAATATCTGTACCCCCTAATAAGCATAATGCATCATCCGTGCCCCCTACTACTACAACCTAGTGCATCATTCATGTCGAATACTTCTTCAGCCTAGTGCACAATCCTCTACTTTACAGCCTAGTGGGTCACCAGTGTCCCCTACTACTAGAGCTTAGTGCAACATTTGTAACCCCTACTAATTCAGCATAGTGCATCATGCATCCCAAATACTACTACAGCCTAGTACATCATCAATATCCCATACTAATTCAGCCTTGTACCTCAACTGTGCTCCTTACTACTACTACTACCTAGAGCATCATCTGCAGCGCCACTACTTCTACAGCTTAGTGAATAATCAGTTTTTCCTACTAATACCGCCTACTGCAAAAGCCCGCGTTCCCTACTACTACAGCCTAGTACATTATACGGCCCCCTTCTGCTAGAGCTTAGTACATCATCAGTGCCCCATTACTACTACATGCTAGTGCTTCAACCATGTCTCACACTAATACAGCCTAGTACATCATATGTGCCCCCTATTATTACAGTATAGTGCATCATCTGTGCCCCTTACAACTAAAGCTTAGAGCATCACCCAAGTCCCCTATTTAGAAATCATAGTGAAATATCTGTGCCCCCTAATACTACAGACGAGTGCATCATCCGTACCCCCTACTACTATTACTAACTAACTCATCATGCATGCCCCTTACTACTACAGCCTAGTGCAACATCTCAGCACTCTACTACTACAGCCTAGTGCATCATCCGAGCACTCTACTACTAACACCTAGTGCATCATTCATGCCCCATACGACTACAGCCTAGTGAATAATCTGTCCCCGATTACTATAAACTAGTGCTTTATCCGTGCCCCTACTACTAAAGCCAAGTACATCATCCATGCTCGAAATACTACAGCCCACAGCATCATCAGTGCTCCAAAGTTTTACAGAATAGTACATCATTCAAGCTCCCTACAACAATAGTCTAGTGCATCAAACATGCCCACTACTTTTAAAACCAGGTGCATAATCTTCTCCCCTAATTCTATATTTTAGTGAATCATCCGTGCTCTTTACTACAGTCTAGTGCATCAACAGATTCCCCCTACTAATACAACCCAGTGCATCATCTGTTCCCTCTACTACTACATGTTATTGCATAATCTGTGCCCCATACTACTACAGACTAATGCATTTTCGAAGCCCCCTAACACTTAAGCCTGGTGCATCATATGTGCCCCTTTTTCTATAGCCTTGTGCATCGTCTGTGGCTCCTTTAACTACGGCCTAGTGCATCATCCGTGCCCCATACTCTTACAGTCTAGTGAATCACCCAATACCCCTACTATTACAGCCTAGTGTATCATCGATATTCACTACTACTACAGCATATTGTATCATCCGTGACATCTACTAATTAAGCCTTGTTCATTGCCTGTGCCCTTTACTACTACATCATCGTACATTAACCATGACCTATACTACTTCAGCCTAGTTCATCATTCAAGGCCCCTACTACTTCAGCATAGTGCATCACCATCTGTTACCCTACTACTAAAGCCTAGTGTATCATCTCTGCACCGTCTTACTACAGCCTAGTGCATCATCCAAACATCTACTACTACATTCTAGTGCATTATCTATGCCCCTACTACTACAGCCTAGTACATTATCCGTGCCCCATACTACATTCTAATGCATCATCCAAGACCCCTACTTATTAAACATAGATAATGATCTGTGCTACCGACTTCTACAGCATAGTGCATCATCTGTGCCCCTACTACTACAGCATAGTGCATCATCCATGACCCCCACTACAGCAAAGAGCATCATGCATATCACAAACCAATTCAGCCTTGTACATAATCTGTGACCATTACTGCTACAACCTATATCATCATCTGTAGCCCCACTACTACTACAGCCTAGTGAATCATCAGTGCCCCTACTAATTCAGCCTACTGCATCAGCTGTATCCCCTACTACTACAGCCTAGTATATTATCTGAGCCTCCTACAGCTACATCTTAGTGCATCATCAGTACCCCCCACTAGGACATTCTAGTGCATCATCCATGTCCAATACTAATACACCCCCATACATTATATGCGGCCCCTACTACTTCGCCTGAGATAGTCATTAGTTCACCCTAATAATACAACTTAATGCATCATCCATGTCCCCTATTACTACTACCCATTGCATCATCAGTGGCCCCTACTACTACATTCTAGAGAATAATCTGTGCCTCCTACTACTGCAGTCTAGTGAATAATCCGAGCCCCTTTCTACTACAATATAGCGCATAATCCGTGCCATCTACTAATAAAACCTTTTTCATCATCCATGCTATCTACTATTACATCTTTGTGCACTATATGTCCCCTACACTACTACAGCCTAGTGTAGCATCCAAACCCCTACTACTACATCCTAGTGAATCATCACTGCCCAATACTACTACAGCCTAGTGCACTATCCGAATATCATACTATTACAGCCTAGTTCATCATCCATAGCCTCTATATTACAGCCTAGTGCAACACCTGTGCCCCTTACTACTACAGCCTAGTGCATCAGCCAAGCCCCCAACTAATAAACCCTAGAGCATGATCTGTGCCAACTACTACTAAAGCATAGTGCATCATCAAGCCACCTATACTACAGACTAGTGCTTCATCTGTGTCCACTTATTGCAGGCAACTGCATCATCCAAGGCCGCTACTGATACTGCATAGTTCAACATAAGAGGCCCGTATCACTACAGTCTAGCGCATCATCCACTCCCCCCTTACGAAAGACTAGTGCTTCATCAGTGTTCTCTACTATTACAGCCTAGTGCATCTCACTAATCCCATATTACTACTGTCTAGTAAATCATCCAAGCCCCCTACTACTACCAGCTAGTGCGTATTCAGTGCTCCCTACTACTACAATTTAGTGCGTCATCTGTACCCCATACTTATAAATTCTAGTGCATATTCCGTGTCTCCTACAACTACAGAGTAGTGCACTATCCATTCATAAAAACTACTACAACCTATCAAATCATCTGAGCCCTCTAATACTACAGCATTGTGCATTAGTCATGCCCCTCACAACTACAGCATAGTGTATCCTTAGTGTCCCTACTACTGCAGGCTAGTGCATCATCCGTGCCACATATTATTAAATTCTAATGCTACATCCATGCCCCCTACTACTACAGCCCATTGAATCATCTGTGTCCCTACTATTACAGACTAGTACATCATCCTTAATTCCAACTACAACATCCTGGAGTAATATATCTGACCAATACTACTACAGCATCGTGTATCATTCGAGTTTTGTCCTGCTACACTCTAGTGCATTATAATTGCCCCCGACTACTACAGCCTAGTGAATAATACAAGCCCCTTCTAATACAGCCTAGTATCTATGCCCATACTACTACACCAAACTGCACCATCCATGCACCCTACTGCAACATCCTAGTGCATCATCTGTGCCCCATTATACTACAACCTAGTGTATCATCCAAGCCCTCTACTACTACAGAATAGTGCACCATATATATCCCCTACTACAACAAACTAGTTAATGAACTCTGAACTTTCCTACTGCAGCCTAGTGCATTTTCCACCCCCCCCAAACTACTATATCCTAATGCATAATCCAAGCCTTCAAAAACTACAGCCTAGTCCGACATCTGTGCACCATACTACCACAGTCTAGTGCATCTTGCATGCCCCAACTACTACATACAAGTGTATCATACGTTCCCTATACTAATACAGCCTAGTACATAATCCATGTCCCCTATTACTACAGCTTAAGACATTATCTGTATCTTCTACTTATACAGGGTAGTGAATCATTTGTGCCACCTACTACAACAGCCTAGTGCAATATACATGCCGCCTAACCACTACAGCCTAGTGCATCATTCGAAGCCCTCTACTACTACAGCATAGTGAATCTCGCATACCTCTACTACTACAGCATAGTGTATAATATATGCCTCCTAATACAATAACCCAGTGACTCATCTGTGCCCTACTACATAAGCCTAGTGTGTCATCCGTTACCCATAATACTACAAAACCAGAACATCATCCAAGCACCGTATTACTTCAATGTAGTGCATAATCTATGTCCCCTAACACTACATCCATGTGCAACATCTGTTTCCCCTTCTACTACAGTGTAGTGTATTATCCTAGGCCTCTTCTACTGCAGACTATTGCATCATCAGCGTCCCCAGCTTCTAAAGCATAGTGCATAATATGTGTCCCCTACTACAACAGCTTAGTGCATCATATATGCCCCTACTACTACCGCCTATTGCATGTACTTTGCTCCATACAGCAACAAACTGGTGCATCAACCATTCCCATACTACTACAGCCTAGTGCATAATATCATGCACCTTAATAAGCCAGACTAGTGCATCATTCATACCCACAAATACTACAGCCTAGTATTCCAGCCGTGCCCCCTACTAATGCAGCCTAATTCATCATCTACGCCACATACTAGTACAACTCAGTGCATTTTCGAAACTCCCTAACACTTCACATTCGTACATCATCCGTGCCCCTACTTCTACAGCCTAGTGCACCATCTTAGGCCCCCTGCTATTACAGATAAGTGAATTACCCATGCTCCCTTCTACTACATTCTAGTGCATCATCTGTGCCCATTTTACTGTACAATATTGCGTCGTCTAAGCCTCCTAGTGCATTATCCGTGCCCCGCAGTACCACAGACTAGTGCATCATCTGTGCCCATTTTACTGTACAATATTGCGTCGTCTAAGCCTCCTAGTGCATTATCCGTGCCCCGCAGTACCACAGACTAGTGCAACATTTGTGCCCCTTACTACTACAGGATAGGTCATTATCTGTGCCGCTTCTTACTACAGCCCAGTGCAGCATCCCAAGACTCTACTACAACAGCATATTGCATCATCAGTGCCCCCTACTACTACATCCTAGTGCATTACCTGTACCCCATACTACTACAGTCTAGCACATCATCCAAGCCCTCTACTTATACAGACTAGTGCATCAGCATCATCATCTGTGCCCCTTATTGCAACAGCATCTGTGCCCCCTCTTACTACAGCCCAGTGCAGCAACCAAGGCCCCTACTACGACAGCCTATTGCATAATCAATGCCCCCTACTACTACATCGTAGTACATTATCGTGCCCCATACTACTACAACCTAGTGGATCATCCTATGCCCCTACTACTACAGCGTATTGCATCATCAATGCCCCCTACTACAACATCCTAGTGCATCATCTGTGTCTCCTACTACTGCAGCCTAGTTCGTAATCGGTGCACCATAATACTACAGGCTAGTGCAACAGCCATGCTCCAAACTAATACAGACTATTACATCATCTGTGCTCACCACTACTACAGCCTAGAGGATCTTTAAGCGCTCAAAACTACTACACATAGAGCATCATCCGAACGTCATACTACTACTGCCTAGTGCATTATCCATGCCCCATATTTCTACAGCCCAGTGCAACATCTGTGCCACTTTCAGCTAAAGCCTAGTGAATCACACCAGCCCAATACTAATAAAGCCTAGAAAATATCTGTGCCGCCTACTTCTACAGCATTCTGCATCATCCGTGCCCCCTAATACTGCAACTTTGTTCATCATGGGTACCCCATACTACAACAGCCTAGTGCAACAACCAAGCACTCTACTACATCAGCCTAATGAGCTACCTGTGCCACCAACTACTACAGGCTATTTCATAATCACTACCCCCTCCAATTACTACACCATAGTGCATCATTTCTGCCTCACACTACTACAGCTTATTGCATCATATGTGACCCCAACTATAACTGCCTAGTGCACCGTGCATGCCCAATACTACTGCGGCCTAATCCATCACAGAAGCTTCCTACTACAACAGTCTAGAGCATCATACTTGCCCCAACTACTTCAGCATAATGCATTATCTCTGCCCCCTACAACTACATCCTAGCGCATCATCCGCGCCCCACACTATTACAGCCTAGTGCATCAATCTAGCCCTCTAATACTACAACCAAATTAATCAGCCATGCGCCACACTACTGCAGCCCAGTGAATCATCTGTGACGCGATTACTACAGCTTAGTGAATTATCTATGCCCTACCACCACAGCCTAGTACATCATCCATGACCCATAAAGCTAGAGACTAGTGCATATTCATTGCCCCGTATAACTACAGCCCAGTGCATCATCAGTGCCCCATAATTTTACAGGGAAGTACATCATCCGAGCCCACTACAACAATATCATAGTGCATCAACATTGCCCACTACTTTTACAACCTTGTGCACAATCTTTGTCCCCTACTACTATAACATTGTGAATCAACCATGGCCCCTACTACAGCCTAGTGCATCATCTGTGCCCCCTACTAATACACTCTAGTGCATTATCCAAGCCCCCTACAACTACAGCCTATTCCATCATCAATGCCTTCTAGTACTACACCCTAGTGTATCATCTGTGCCTCCTAATACGGCAGCCTAGTTCGTAATCGGTGCACCATATTACTACAGTCTATTATATTATACATAACACATACTACTACAGCCTAGTGCTTCATCTGTGTCCCCCGCTACTACAGCCTAGTGAATCATCAGCGCCCAAAACTACATCTTAACGCATCATACGAGCATCATACTACTACAGCCTAGAGCATCATCCATGCTCCTTTTACTACAGTCTAGAGCATGATCTGATCCCCTTACAACAAAAGCTTAGTGCATCACACAATCCCCCTACTAATAAAGCATAGTGAAATGTCTGTGCCCCCTACTATTTAGGCCTAGTACTTCATTCGTTTCCCCTATTACTATAGCCTAGTCCATTACCCTTCATCCTACTACTACAGCCTATTGCATAAACCAAACCCCTATTACTACATCATAGTGTACTACCTGTGCCCCATAAGCTTTCAGTCTAGTGCATCACCCAAGCCCCCTACTTCTACAGCATTGTGCATCAGCACCTGTGCCCCATATTACTACAGCATAGTGCAGCAACTGTGCCCCCTCTTACTACAGCCCAGTGCAGCAACCTAGGACCCTACTACATCAGCCTATTGCATAATCAATGCCCCCTAATACTACATTATATTGCATTGCTGTGCCCCAAACTACTACAGCCTAGTGCATCAGCCTTCCCCTACTACTACAGCCTATTGGATCATCAATGTCCCCTACTACTACACCCTAGTGCATCATCTGTGCCACCTTGTACTGCAGCCTAGTTCGTAATCGGTGTACCATAATATTACAGGCTAGTGCAACAGCCATTCCCCATACTAATACAGCCTATTGCTTCATGTGTGCTCCCTACTACTATAGCCTAGTGACTCTTCAAGCTCCCAAAACTACTACACCTTAGTGTGTCATCCGAGCGCCATACTACTACTGCCTTGTGCATCATCCATGCCCATATTACCACAGCCTAGTGTATCAAATGTGCCACTTACAACTAAAGCCTACTGAATCACACCAGACTTCTACTAATAAATCCTAGTGAAATATCTGTGTCCCCTACTACAACGGCCTAGTGCATCATTCGGGACCCCTATTACTACAGCTTACTCCATCACCCTCCCTCCTAATACTACAGCCTATTGCATAAACCGAACTCCCTACTACTACAGACTAGTACATCGTCCGTGTTCCTTACTACTACATCCTCGTGCATCATTTAAGCCCCTTCTAACAAAGCATACTAAATTATCTGTGCCCCCAATTCGACATCCTATTTCATCATCCATGACCCCTACTACTACAGCATAGTGTATCATGCGTGCCCAATACTACTACAGCCTAGTACATCATCCATATCCCATTCTACTACGGCCTAGTACATCATCCATATTCCATACTAATTCAGCTTTGTACATCATTTGTGCCCCTTGCTGCTACAACCTATAGCATCATCTGCAACCCCACTACTACAGCAAAGTGTATAATCTGTGCCCCTTACTACTACAGCCTACGGCATAATTTGAGTCCATTTGTGCTACATCCTAGTGCATCATCTGCGCACCTTACTACTACAGCTTCTTGTATCATCCGTGTCCCTTACTACTACAATCTATTGCATCATCTCTCTCTTCTACTAATACAGCCTAGTGATCATCCGTGGCACCTACTACAATAGCCTAGTGCAACATCCATGCAGGCTTACTTCTACAATCTAGCGCATCATCCAAGCCCCCTACTACTACAGCCTAGTGCATCTTAACTCTTCCTACTACTACAGCCTAGTGTATCATATATGCCCCCTAATACTATAGCCCAGTGCATCATCTGTGCCCCTACTACTTAACTCTAGTGCATCATCCGTGTTCCATACTACTACAGCCCAGATCATCATCCAAGCACCCTACTACTACAGAGTTTGGTATCATCTGTGTCCCATACCGCTAGGTAAAAGTGCAACATCTGCATCTCCTGCTACTACAGCGCTGTACATAATTCAAGGCCCCTTCTACAACAGCCTAGTACACTGTCCCTGCCCGCTAAATACAAAAACCTAGTGCATCATCTAAGCCCCCTACTACTACAGCATTGTACTCCTTAACTCTTCCTACTACTACAGCACAGTGCATCGTATCTGCCCCCTACTACTTAAGCCTAGCGCTTCATCCGTGTTCCATACTACTACAATCCAGATCATCATCCAAACACCCTATACTACACAGTAGGGCATCACATGTGTCCCCTACCGCTATGTCCAAGATCAACATTTCCATCTCCTGCTGTTACGGCACAGGGCATCATCCAAGGCCCCTTCTAGTGCAGACTAGTGCATCACCCTTGCCCCGTACCACTACAAACTAGTGATCACACATTCCCCCTACTACTATAGCCTAGTGCATCCTCGGTGAAAAAAAAACCACTACAGCTTAATGCATCATCCTAGCCCCATACTATTACAGCCAAGCGCACCATTAATGCCCCCTATTATGGCTGCCTAATTCATTAACAGTGACCCTGGCTACTTCAGCCTACTGGATCATCCAAACACCCTACTAATAAATCTTTGTGAATTATCCAAGCTACTAGTTACAAAAGTCTAGTGCATTATGCATACACCCTATTACTTCTGTAAGGTTCATTAGCCGTACCCCCTAATAATATAGCGTATTGAATCATATGTACCCCTACGACTACAGCCTAATGCTTCATTCATGACCTACTGCTACAGTCTAGTGAATCATCTGTTCCCAACAAGAACTGCAGCCTAGTGCATTACCTATGACCTCCACTACAACAGCCTAGTGCATCTTCCGTGTCCCCTATTACTAGAGCCTTGTGCATCATCCAGGCCTCATTCTTCTACAGCCTAGTGCATCATCCAAGCACTCTACTACTACAGCCTAGTGCATTATCGATGGCCCCTAATACTACATCCTAGTGCAACATCTGTACCCTACTACTACTACAGCCTAGTGCATCAAATGTGCCCCCTATTACTACAGCCTAGTACATCATCCATGTGCCTACTACTACTGCTTTTTACATTATCCATGCAACCTACTACTACTGCAGCCTAATTTATCACACATTTTCCTACTACCACAGCCTAAAGCATCTTCTGTTCCCCATAGTACAACAGCCTAGTGCATCACCCAAGTTTGCTACTGTTACAGTCTAGGGCATTATCAATGCCCCTACCGCAACCCATTCAAACAGCTGTGCCCCATACTACAGCAAACGAGTGCATCAACAAAGTCACCTACTAATATAGCCTAGTGTGTCATCTGTTCCCCTTCTACTACAGGCTATTGAATCATATGTGTCCCCAACTACTACAGTCTAGTAAATAATCTGTGCCCCATATTACTACAGACTAGTGCATTTTCTAAGCCCCCTAACACTTCAGCCTAGTGCATCATACGTGCCCCATTTTTTTATAGTTCCGTGCATCATCTGCGCCTCCTTTAACTACAGCCCAGTTCATCATCGGAACACAATACTACTACAGCCTACTGCATCATCCGAGCCACATACTACTACACACTAGCGCATCATCCAAGCACCCTACTACTGCTCCCTATTGCATCAGACATATCTCTACTACTACAATATAGTGCCTCATCCATGCCCCATAATACCACAGGCTAGATAATCTTATGTACCACATTACTACTGCCTAGTATTTATTCTTGCCCTTACTTATACAGCATAGCACAACATCCATACACCATACAACTGCAGCCGTGTACATCATACCAGTCCCCTATTACTACAGTCCAGTGCATTATCTGTGCCACCTACTACAACAGCCCAGTGCAACATTTATGCCCCTACTACTACAGACTAGTACATTATCGTTGATTCCAACTACAATGTTGTGGAGTATATCTGACTAATCCGACTACAGCAACGTGCATTATCCCCTAGTTTTGTTCTACTACACCCCAGTGCATTATACATGCCCCCTACTACTACAGCGTAGTGAATCATACAAGCCCATTCTAATATAGCCAAGGGAATCATCTGTGCCCATACTATTACCCCCAAGTGCATCGTCCATGCACCCTACTGCTACAGCCTTGTGCAACATCCGTGCCCCACACTACTTCTACTTAGTGAATCATCCAAGACCACTACTACTACAGAATTGTGCACCATATATATCCCCTACTACAACAAACTAGTTAATGAACTCTGAACTTTCCTACTGCAGCCTAGTGCATTTTCCACGCCCCAAACTACTATATCCTAATGCATAATCCAAGCCTTCAAAAACTACAGCCTAGTCCGACATCTGTGCACCATACTACCACAGTCTAGTGCATCTTGCATGCCCCAACTACTACATACAAGTGTATCATCCGTTCCCTATACTAATACAGCCTAGTACATAATCCATTTCCCCTATTACTACAGCTTAAGATATTATCTGTATCTTCTACTTATACAGGGTAGTGAATCATCTGTGCCACCTACTACAACAGCCTAGTGCAATATACATGCCGCCTAACCACTACAGCCTAGTGCATCATTCGAAGCCCTCTACTACTACAGCATAGTGTATCTTACATACCCCTACTACTACAGCCTAGTGTATAATCTATGCCTCGTAATACTAAAAACCAGTGACTCATCTGTGCCCCTACTACATAAGCCTAGTGTATCATCTGTTACCCATAATACTACAAACCAGATCATCATCCAGCACCCTACTACTTCAGTGTAGTGCATCATCCTTGCCTCTACTACTACAACCTAGGGCATTATCCACGCACCTTAATACTAAAGCCTAGTGCATCATATAAACTACTTACTACTACAGCCTAGTGCATCATCTACCCCCAAACTTCTACAGACTAGTGTATGATCCAAGCCCCCTATTTATACAGACTAGTGTATCACCATCACCATCTGTGCCCCCACTACAATCTGCACCCCCTCTTAATACAGCCCAGTGCAGCAATCTGGGCTCCTACTACATCAGCCTAGTGCATCATCAATTCCCCTTACTACTACATTCTAGAGCATTACTGTGCCCCATACTACTACAGCCTAGAGCTTCAACCTTCCCTCTAGTACTACAGCCTATTGGATCATCAATGCCCCCTACTACTACACCCTAGTGCATCATCTGTACAACCTTGTACTACAGCCTAGTTCGTAATCTGTGCAACATAATACTGTAGGCTAGTGCAACAGCCATGCCCCAAAATAATACAGCCTATTAAATAATCTATGCTCCCTACTACTATAGCCTAGTGAATCTTCAAGCACCCAAAACTACTACAACATAGAGCATCATCCGAACGTCATACTACTACAACCTAGTACATCATCCATATCATACTCTACTACAGCCTAGTACATCATCCATATCCCATTCTACTACAGCCTAATACATCACCCATATCCCATACTAATTAAGATTTGTACATCATTTGTGCCCCTTGCTACTACAACATATAGCATCATCTGCAACCCCACTACTACAGCCAAGTATATAAACTGTGCCCCTTACTACTACAGCCTAGTGCATAATTTGAGTCCAATTGTGCTAAATCCTAGTTCATCATCTGTGCACCTTACTACTACAGCTTATTGTATCATCCGTGTCCCTTACTACTACAGCCTATTCCATCATCTTTCTCTTCTACTAATAAAGCCTAGTGAATCATCCGTGGCACCTACTACAACAGCCTAGTGCCACATCCAGGCAGGCTTATTTCTACAATCTAGCTCATCATCCAAGCCCCTTACTACTACAACCTAGTGAAATCATAACGCTTCCTACTAATACAGCGCAGTGCATCATCTGTGCCCCCTACTACTTAAGCCTAGTGCTTCATCCGTGTTCCATACTACTACCATCCAGATCATCATCCAAACACCCTACTACTACAGAGTAGGGCATCACATGTGTCCCCTACCGCTATGTCCAAGATCAACATCTGCATCTCCTGCTGTTACGGCACAGTGCATCATCCAAGGCTCCTTCTAGTGTAGACTAGTGCATCACCCTTGCCCCGTAACACTACAACCTAGTGCATTCTCAGTGCCCAATACCACTACAGCTTATTGCATCATCCATGCACCATACAATTACAGCTAAGTGCATCATTAAAGCCCCCTATTACGGCGGCCTAGTTCATCAAAAGTAACCCTTGCTACTACAGCTTACTGGACCATCCAAGCACCCTACTAATAAATCTTTGTGAATTATCCAAGCTACCAGTTACATTAGTCTAGTGCATCATCCATACCCCCTATTACTTCTGTTCTGTGCATTATCTGTACCCCCAAATACTATAGCATATTCAATCACACGTACCCTTACGACTACAGCCTAATGCTACATCCATGCCCTACTACTACAGTCTAGTGAATCATATGTTCTCAACAAGAACTACAGCCTAGTGCATCACCCATGAACTCTGCTAAAACAGCCTAGTGCATCTTCCGTGTCCCCTATTACTAGAGCCTTGAGCATCATCCGCCTCATTATTCTACAGCCTAGTGCATCATCCAAGCACTCTACTACTACAGCCTAGTGCATTATCGATGGCCCTAATACTACATCCTAGTGCAACATCTGTGCCCCTACTACTACAGCCTAGTGCATCAAATGTGCCCCCTATTACTACAGCCTAGTACATCATCCATGTGCCTACTACTACTGCTTTTTACATTATCCATGCAACCTACTATTACTGCAGCCTAATTTATCACACATTTCCCTACTACTACAACCTAAAGCATATTCCGTTCCGCATATTACTACAGCCTAGTGCATCACCCAAGCCTCCTCCTATTACAGTCTAGTGCATTATTAATGCCCGTACCACAGCCTATTCAAACATCTGTGCGCCATACTACAGCAAGCAAGTGCATCAACAAAGTCACCTACTAATACTGTCGAGTTCATCATCTGTTCCCTTTCTACTACATGATATTGCATCATCTGTGCCCCCATCTACTATAGTCTATTAAATAATCTGTGCCCCATATTACTACAGACTAGTGCATTTTCTCGGCCTCCTAACACTTCAGCCTAGTGCATCATATGTGCCCCTTTTTTCTGTACTTCCGTGCATATTCTGCGCCTCATTTAACTACAGCCTAGATCATCATTGGAACGCAATACTACTACAGCCTACTGCATCATCCGAGCCACGTACTACTACACACTAGCGCATCATCCAAGCACCCTACTACTGCAACCTATTGCATCATCCATGCCTCTACTACTTCAATATAGTGCCTCATCCATGCCCCATAATACTACAGGCTAGATAATCATATGTGCCACATTACTACCGCCTAGTTCTTATTCTTGTCCTACTAATACAGCATAATACAAATTCCATACACCATACAACTGCAGCCTAGTGCATCATCCCAGTCCCCTATTACTACAGTCCAGTGCATTATCTGTGCCACCTACTACAACAGCCCAGTGCTACATTTATGCCCCTACTACTACAGTCTAGTACATCATACAATCTCCCTATTAACACATCCTAGTGTAGCATCAGTGCATCATATTACTACAGCCTAGTGCATCATATGCTACACCTATTATTACAGAATAGTGCTTCACCATTTCCCCTACTATAGGAGCCTAGTGCATCATTCACCACCCCTACTCATAATGCATTTTGCTTCATACATGCCCCCTAAAACAACAGCCTTAAGCTTCACCGATGTCCTACTACTACAGCTAAGTGCATCATTTTTTCTCATTACTCTTTCTGCCTGGTGTAAAATCTATGCCCCCTCTACTACAGCCTAGTGCATCAGACATGAACCATTCTACTACAGATTGATCAAAAGCTGTGCATCCTAACTACTAGAGACTTGTGCATCATCCAAGTCCTC
Source organism: Dryococelus australis (assembly GCA_029891345.1). Taxonomy (NCBI): domain Eukaryota; kingdom Metazoa; phylum Arthropoda; class Insecta; order Phasmatodea; family Phasmatidae; genus Dryococelus; species Dryococelus australis. Next base: position 177,966,801 of record CM056995.1, on the reverse strand, counting down.
TACTAATTAATCCTAGTGCATCATCAGTGCACCCTAATACTACAGCCTACTGCATCAGCCACACCACTTACTACTACAGCATAGCGCATAATGTGTGCCCTGTATTACTACAGCCTAGTGTGTCATCCATGTCCCATACTATTACAGCCTAATGCATCATTCAAACCCCCTACTTCTACAGCCTAGTACACCATCCATATCCCCAGCTAATACAGCGCAGTGCATCAACTTTGTCCAAAATCACTACAGCCTATTGTATTATCTGTGTCACCTACTAATACAACCTATTGCATAATCCAAGCCCCTTAATACTGCAGCCTAGAGCATACTTTATGTCCTACTACTACAGCCTAGTGCACAATCCTTGACCTATACTTCTACAGTCTATTGCATCACCAAGCTTCCTACTACTACAGCCACATGCAACATCCAAACCCCTTACTACTACATCTAATGAATCATCAGTTTCCCCTATTACAAGAGCACAGTGCATCAACTGCACTCCCTACTACTACAGACTAGTGCCTCATGTGTGCACCATACTACTACAGTCTAGTGCATCATCCATGCCCCTACTACTATAGCTAGTGCATCATGCGTACCCCATACTAATGTTACCTAGTACATCGACCAAGCCCCCTACTACTACTGGCTAGTGCATCATCCGTACCCCTACTACTACAGCATAGGTATATCATCTGTGCCCCCTTCTACTACAGCCTAGTGCATCATCCGTGCGTCATACTACGACAGCCTAGTGCTTCATCCAAGCTCTCATCTAATAACTCCCATTATATGTGTCCCACATCACTTCAGCCAAGTGCATATGTGTATCCTACTAGCACAGCCTAGTGAAGCATCCATTATCCTACTTCTACATTGTAGAGCATCTGCTATGCGCCCTAGTACTACAGATTAGTGCCTCATCGTTCCCCCTACTACTGCAGCCTATTGCATCATCTGTGCCACATTCTTCTACAACCAAACGCAACATCCATGCTCCATAATACTACAGTCAAGTGCATCATCCAAACGCCTTTCTACAGCAACATAGTGCATCATCCATGCCCCTTCTAGCACAGCCTAATAAATTATCTGTGACCTAGAGCAACCTACTGCATCTTCCTAGTCCCCTACTAAGATAGTGTAGTGCATCATCTGTGCCCCTACTACCACAGGACATTTCAAGATACGGGCACCCTTCTACTACAGCCTAGCGCATCATCTAGACCTATATTACTTTGACCTAGTGCATCATCTATGCCCTCTTCTACTACAGCGTATTGCTTCATCTGTGCTTCATCTACAGCCTAGTACTTCATCTATGCCCTCTACTACGACAGCCTAGCTAATCATCAGTGTCACATCTACTACAGCATAGTGCTTCATCCGAGATTCATGCTTCGACAGGCTAGTGTATCATCCAAGCCCCCTGCTAATAAAGCCTAGTGAATGATCTCAGCCCACTACTACAGTCTAGGACATCATCCAAGCCCCCTATTTTACAGACCTGTTCATAATTTGTGCCCCCTACCACTTCATACTAGTGCATCATCTATGACCCCTCTTACTACCCCCCGAGGTGCATAATCCACAGCCCTAACTTATACAGCTTAGTGAATCATCTGTGCCCTTACTACTATAGCCTAGTGCATCATCCATTCCCTCTTACTACTACAGCATAGTGCTTCATAAGTGCTCCCTGCTACTATAGCCTAGTGCATCATCAGTGCCCAATGCTACTACAGCCTAGTGAATCATCCGAGCTCCATTCTAATACAGCCTTGCCATCATCAATGTCCCATATTAATACAGCCTATTGCATCATTCGTTCCCTTTATTACTATATCCTAGTGCATCATCCAAGCCCCCTTACTAATAAAGCCTAGTAATTGATCTGTGCCTACAACTAATACATCCCATTGCATCATCCGTGCCTCCTATTACTACAGTCAAGTGCATCATCTGTGATCCTAACTACAACAGCCTAGTGCACCATATGTTCTCCCCTACAAATACAGCCTAGTGCATCATTCTTGCCCCGTACTACTACAGCCTAGTGCAACATCAAAGTCTATACTACTACAGCCTATAACTTTTGCAATGCCCCCTTATATTACAGGCTAGTGCACCATTCCTATCCACAACAACTTCAATTTAGTGCATCATCTGTCTCCCCATCCCCTAAATCCTAGTGCATCAGACATGCTCCCTACTACTACAACCTAGATCAAAGCAGTGCCCCTAACTACTGTAACCTAGTGCATCAACCATACCCATTACTACTGCAGTGTAGAACATAAACTGCGACCTCTACTACTACTACAGCCTAGTGCATCATCAATGCCCCATTCTGTTACAGCCAACTACACCATCCAAGCCCCCTACTACTACAGTCTAATCATCCGTATCCCCATCTAATGTTGCCTAGTGCATCAACTATCTCCCAAACCACTACAGTCTATTGCATCATCTGTGCCCTATATTACTACAGCCTAATGCATTATCAAAGCCCTTTCTACTTCAACTAATGCATCATAAATTTCCCCTATTACTACAGCCTAGTGCATCAACAGCACTCGCTACTCCTATAACATTGTGCATCATCCATGCCCTGTTCTTCCGCAGCCAAGTGTATCATCCATGCTCCAAACTACTACAGCCAAGTAAAACATCCAAGCCCCTTACTACAGCAACCTAGTGCATAATCCAAGCCCCTGACTAATACAAATTAGTGCGTTTTCAGTGTCATTTACTACTACAGGCTATTGTATCATCTGTGCCTTATTCTACTACAGCCTAGTGCAACATCCGTGACCCATTATACTACAGCCTAATGTATTATCCAAGCCCCCTACTACTTAAGACTTAAGCAACATCCGTGCCCACTACTACTATAGCCAAGTGCTTCATCTGTGCCCACTATTACTACAGCTTAATGCATCATCCAAACAACCTACTACTACAGCCTATTGCATCATCTGTGAATTACAAGTGAGGTTCTACCCCTTGCAGCAGTAAATCCACAATACCTGATAACATGTAGATATATTTAACAAATACTCTCAATAAAATCACATAACAAAAATATCAAACAGAATTAAGTAACTACGAAAAGTTATATATTTTTCGTGAACTTATTAATATACAGATATGAAATATCACATATGAAAATTATTCCCAGGAAATTACACTACCTTTAGTATGTAACATGTAAGCTAAAAACAGTATAGATATGCAAAACTCTTAAAAAATCTATTCCATAAATAATTAGGTACTAACATACCATACGTAGGCAAACACTGTATTTATTCCCGTATTTGGAAGGACATGGGTTCTACTTTCAACCAAATCATTCAGATTTATTTCTTTCTCCGGCTGGTTTTCCCGAAATCACTCCAAGTGAATGCCGAAATGTTGATGTACTACACATCATACCAAGTTTTCTTAGCAAGGCAAATATAGTTAACCTTTCTCAATCTCACAGAGAGATATTATAGATTGTTCATTCCACGTCACATAGCTATTTCTTTAGTAAAATCGTTATAAAAAAAGCGAACTGAACATACTCACACTCCTCGCAAACATTTCTACATAAATTTAGTGAACTGAGAACTGCAAACACTCATATAAAGATCTTATCCATGTCAATTAGTGAAGTATGACATGTAATTAAGAAAATATCATCCTATCTTTTCGTTTCAACATTCCCTTACTATATCACATAGGAATCATACCGACTAATATTATGGTTGAGCAACGATCAAACCACCCAACTACTAGCAAAAACACGCAATATTAGTAAATCCATTATATAAATTCTTAGTTAATTTATCACGTGTATTAACATAAACATCTAAACAAATACATATATTGTAATGTCTACCTAAATCACCATCTCTAATGGAATTATTAATCTTGGATTACAGGACTAGTGGTAACTCGATATCAAATCTAGAAACAAGTACACTAATGTGAATTAAAAATTACCAAACCAACTATATATTATTCACACTAAATTTTTTTTCAGTTTCTTTTTTTACTTACTTACATAATATATGTTCTCAATGCTTGGTCTTCATCAGAAAGTGTATACACATACTGTGTCACAGGTAGACCAAACACATACATGTATATAGTTAAAACCCCTATATCCCAAAGCTTAAACTGAAATATATCTAAAAACAAATAATTGCACATACCCATATTCTATGAATGTCCATTGCAAATACTTTCATTCTACCAAACTTTTATTAACACATACCAATAGATAGCTTCTTGGGCAATAAGAATTTAAAAAATGAAACATAATTCTTTGGTTTCTATTCCTTCCATGTATTCATATTCTTATCAATTCACATACATAAACATAGTATGTCATGCAATAAAACATCTTAACTCTGAATTCATCAATATTCAAATTTATGACTTCATTAACATAAATTTATCCTCTTTTATGCAATGGAACAGGCAACCGTACGCTATTAACAGATTCATTTGTATCTTCAGAAAATAAGTAGTTAGATTTTCACGAAACTCTTCGCAGAAGGGATTCATTATACATATCTTCATGTATGTTCTTTTGTGTTAGGAGGATGTAAGATACCTCTGAACCAGAGTACTAGATTCTAATTGAAATTTCTTCTCTCCCATCTTTACGTATCCCTTAACGTCACATACACGTTTACATTTTTCTTTACAATTCTCGACACATAATCAGTGTATATATGTATATAATCACAGCATCACCATCAGTCTTGGAATTCACATTTTCGTTCTCATCCTCCTGAACAGTTGTATCATCTTCGTTTTTCGCATTATATGTAAGTGGTACATGTATATTGTTCAACTTCTGAAACCTCATATAATTCGCACTTTCCATAGTGCATGACCACATTACTCATATCCCCTTCATCACACACTCTTTTGGGACAGGTGGAAAAACAGGGTGATATTATGGGTGTTCGAACCAAATACAGTTTGCATGTCGAATCAGCAGGAAGGCTACCCATAAACTTATCTTAGGACAATGCATGTTGACTCACACCAAACAAATTTTTGTTACCTTTACATGTAACACTGTGTCTCTTTAGATTATTAATCTACCAAATTTAGCATCACACATAACACAAGTTAGTATTCTGGAGGTCGGTTTCATATAACATTCGTTCTGTCCACGATGACAAGCATTACATAATTTACAAAAGGTTTTACCACTGTAACCACGTTGTTTTTCATGTCTTTGTTGAACACACTTAAAGAAGTTTTACATATACTCATACAAGACGTACTCGTTTGCACATCATAATGTTTTTCAACATCTTCAACCAATGTGAACACAATCATTTATACTACTATAAACTGATTCTTCACCACTGAATTCTCACTGACTCCTTACATCTGACTTCTCAATGACTCCTCACCACTTACTCCACTGCTGACTCCTCCTTGCCAACTCCTCACTGACACCTCGCTGACCTCTCATCTCTGACTCATCATCGATTACTCTGCACATATACCTTAATACACTACTAGCACCACACATGTCTGTTGAACAACTGATTTATATTCTGTCTTTGCAGTAATTTAGAAAATAATCCTATCAATAGAAAGCAAAGTTATGGCACAGGTGCCTATACTACTGAGGTTGAGGGAATTCACTATATGCATTTCTCCGAAAAGGATCCAATATCAAATTAGAAACATATTTAGAACAATTATTTTCCTACTTTAAACTTTGAAGATGGAGGATAAATACTATCGTACATTTTAAATTAATTTCACACACTAGTCAAAATACATATTACTTACATACACTTAACCATATTCTACATTCAAAAAATAATTATGATTTACTCTAGTGTGATAGAATAAGTCCTGTTGTGTGCAGTCACGTTACCCCTATTCGCATACACCACACCATAATTAGGTCATGGAAACATCTTGTATAAAGTGTTGAATATTTAGTCACTAGTTCCATGTCGTCTGGTACTAGAACTAGTCATAAATGTCTTGCTACAATATCTGTAGATGTTTGTAACACTTGTATAATGTCGACTCCCATGGTCAAGAGGGCTTTGCGTTACCATTAACGATGTTGACATATCCTTAACAGGTCTTTACTTATTCATTCTAAAAGAGTTTGCAATATAAAAACATGATATTTCTCGTGACGATCTGCCTTCCATCGAAACCAAATATTTTTATCAGTCAAAATTCTTTAGCCATGTGCCAAAATTATGGCTGTCATGTCTGTTAGACCAGCTGTAAAATAAAATTTGAGAAACAGATCGCACGATTTTTTTCTTTCAATATTCATTTTTTACTCATCTGTTAAATATAAACTCGGAATATCTTAGCTTAAGGGGGCGTGGGACAAAAATTTACACCAAATACGTAAATTGATGTTTACTGGTTTTTGAAAGCCAACATAGAAAAAAGTATAAATGGCAATCTTAGATAACAGGGTTTTGCCAACTTAACGACCTAGCATTTTGCAGCATTACTGCGTCAATTTCGCATAATGTCTTCCGCCACGAAAACACACCAAATTGACTGCGTCAGAAATATCTCGGCAGAATAGAATAACGTCACTCAGGTAAAATATTTGCTCTCGTAGTTCGTAAAAACTATTCTGTATGGTTACCCTTTCTTTGTTTTCTCTATCGGCTTCCATAAAATTTGTAAAATACGACAAACCTCAACAACATTAATTTACGTCCCGTGCTCTCTTAACGGTGTTTATGAGCGCTAACGAACAGTTTCGTTCTGTGTAGCTACTTTATTTCAGCGGTGGAAGTTATCCCATGAGAATAATTTACTTTGAAAGTTGGGAAACAGTCTCACTGATAGGTGATACATTGATAGTGGGTAAACCATTACATCAATGGATTATACTTTGAATAATGGCAAACAAGCTTATCGATGGATAATAGATTGGAAGTTGTTAAACAGACACATCATTGGATTATACTACGAAATTTGTTAAACAAGCACATCAATGGACGATACTTTGAAAGTCAGAAAACTGGAACATCGATGGATGATACTTTCAAAGTTATTAAATAGTTACATCGATGGAAGATAGTCTGAAATTGGCAAACAGGCACACTGGTGGATGAAATGCAATAAATTTTAGATTCGCACGATGGCACCTACACATTTGTCATACGAGGCCCTGCCGTCGCTCTTCATGTGGCATGCATTAAACGTCCTTAGTATGTCATGTTAATTGAACGGTAAACATCAGGTAAGGCATAGTCCATGAGTCATAGGCACGATGAGAAGACAACAATGCAAACAACTGATGGTAATTGTAATAGAAGAGATGACAGAACTTTGAGAGGTAGGGTAGTCAGTATGTCAAATTTTCACTATCTGAGACATTTGGACTTTACAAGCAGATTGTATTTTAATCAGGGAATACACGAAGGAACCCATATATCGAAGACCCCTCTACACTTATAGTTCGGAAGTTGGCTTGGTTTTCAGACAGGTATGAACAGAGCTTGTGACCAAAGCTTTTCGAAACATGATGCATAGAATACATTTCTCCCTTCAATCAGTGGCTTTTAATTTAATTCATGCAGAACAGTCTATAAAACACAACTGTCAGGAGGCACAATAGTAGTGTCATATCCCGAGCGGATGGATATGTACTTTCGCATTTCAAGTCTGCGTGGGTGAGTGGAATGATTGAAGGCAATAACCTAACCACTGTATGAATTACTATTCATTTTTACTATTCCCTTCTCGTATGCACATCAACCATCTTTACAGAAACGTCTTACAACTTGCAATAAATATTATTTAATCATGACCATACAAGTCTCATGTCACGCCAGATGCTCGGCTAAGTCTGGAATTTTATTTACTTTCTATCTCTTAGCACTTCAACTCGAAAGCTACATGCTACACCTTCCGTTACTGACCAGCTTGTCTTATTTTTCCTTCCTAGCACGGTTCTCATACTCAGAGACCAGAACCACCCCCTCCAGAACAACTTATTTTTCTTTTACTTCACAATATAATTTTACAATATATACAAATTAATATTTACATTTTTTTTACTTAATGGCTAGAACATTCACAAAGCGGATAGATGTCTAGGGTTTGTGAAAATGGTCCAAAAATGTGTTTACATTTCCTTATGTATATTTGGGCAACAATTATTTTTTTTTGATAGTGCCCCAAAAATTATTATATTATAAATTTATAAATTGAGTAGAATTTCTTTATTAATTATATAAAATCATACTCTTGGCATGAAGTTGCCAATGTATGTAATGAACCTACATTTCTCCACATAGGTGAAATTTAATTTTTAAATAAGTTCTTAACAAATGAGTTTTAGTTAGAACTTTTAACTTCTGTTTGAAAGTAAATACTATTAAAAACTACGCCAGAAAATTATGCAACAACAGTGAGACAGTTACAGATACACACTTGCCTTAGAAGGGAGTTGAACAAAGCAAAACCTCGTATGATAAGCTACTGTACAATCAACTGCATTACTGAGGTCGGATTCGGAGCATCAACTTCGGATTTAATGATTTAATGTTTCGAATAATAGTATTTACCAACATAAATTATTACATTACTGTTATTTTGAAAATATGTGACTGAGCTACTTAAAACATGCTAGTTTACATGCCCTACCATACCGCTATTTGTGAGAGGAATTCGGTGGAAATTGGATGATATACTCCTGATATATGGCATGGAAACCTAATTTTCATATTCCGTGCTATGTTAGAAACCACCAAAAAAAGGCTCTGTATTCGATGCTTCAAATATATGCAATAAATATACAAATTTTGGTTGATTTTGGTTAAATTATTTAATATGTGTGACAAACTTACCTTAACAAAGCCGCCATTTTAACATCGTTGACTGACCCACTTAAATCATGAATGTTTACATGGCTTTCTGTATGGTTTACGGAGTACACAATTTGGTGAAAATTAGGTGAACTGTTCCACAAACATAGCAAAAAGTTCGCACACAAAACTGATATGATTTTATAGCCACCATTCAGAAAATATGTGTCTCGCATTAAAAAAATACAAATATTAATATGGCCTACCACAGTACAACTTTCTAGCTATATATGGTAAGAATGGGTAGATTGTTTCCCGAGATATGAGATATAAACTGCAATTTTCTTTGTTGGGTATATTTTACAAAATGGGAGATAAATAATGCTCTGTGTAGACCAATTTGATGGTTGTAACATGTATTGCCAACATACAACATTAAGCTGGAACTTGTTTCATTAGTAAAATACAAATAGCTAAAATATTTATTTAGCCACCATTTTGAAAATTAGTGCCTCATACACTTAAAACATACCAGTTTACACTACATGCTGCAGTAATATTTGTTTGCGAATTATTGGTAGTAATCTGTGAGTTGTTTCCAGAGGTATAACAGAAAGAACTTATTTATTCACGTGGTGCTTTCTTAAAAAGTGGTAGAAAAATATGCTCTTGTAGATATAATTGATAGTTGTAATATCTATTTCCAGCATATAAAGTTAGGTTGGAGTTGATTCCATGGTTTCGATAATATAGCATTCTAAATATATTCAGCAATATGGCTGTCATTTTGAAAATAATTGTCTGACATTAGTGTTTAAAAAATACTACTTAACATCATCTGCTTTAGCACTACATGTCTGCTGAATTTGATTGGAATAGGTCAATTACTTTCTTAGATATGACATAAAATCTTTATTTATTCACATTTTGCTATCTTACAAAATGGCAGATAAGATTATCTGTGTAGATCCAACTGACATTTGTTATATCTACTGCCAGCATACAAATTTAAGATGGAATTAATTATATGGTTTCGATGATATACCATTCTAAGATAAAATCAGCATGTGGCCGCAATTTAAAACAAAGTGTTTTTAATATTATTTGCGCCAGTGCAACGTGTTTCCCAAATTTATGTAGGAATCGATTACTTGGTTACCGAGTTATGGAAAAAAAACTTTATTCATGCGTTTGGCACTATCTTACAAAATGGCCTCCAAAAGCTTTCATGTGTTTCATATGTGACGCTTGTAATAGATACATTTAGTATACTAAATATGGTAAAAAAAATTTAAATTGTAGTGCAGATAGGGCATATACCAAATAAAACCTAAAATATTTGTATGGAAGCCACTTTAAAAATAAGTGCTTAATAAAGTTTAATCAATTATGTTTGCTTTGCCTACCATATTGTTACTTACATGCCGAATTGGGAGAGATTGGGTTTAATAGTTTTGAGATATGATGATAAATATTAGTTGTTTCATTTGGAAGTGTTTTCCGAAATGGCGGGCCAACATCAATATCTTTCGAAAAATTTTATGCTTACTTGATTCTCTGCCAGCATAAAAAAGTTGGTTTAAATAACCAGGAAGATTGGAGAATCTTGCACACTTACTCGGGGAAAGTGTGGAGACCGTTGCAAACATTCTGCGGGAAGTGTAGAGAATCTGCTGCAAACATTCCCTGGGAAATATGAAGTCTCTGCTGCAAACTTTCCGGGGAAGTGTGGAGAATCTTGCAAAGATTCCCAGGAAAATGTGGAGAATGTTTTGCAAACAATTCCTGCATAGTGTGGAGACTGTGTTGCACATATTCCAAGTGAGTTGTGCAAACTGTGGACACTGTTGCACACATTCCCCAGGATGTGTGGAGATTGTGTTCCACACATTTCCTCGGCAGTGTGGAGACTGTTGCACACATTCGCCAGTAAGTGTGGATACTGTGTTACTCACATACCCAGGGACGTATTGAGACTCTGTTGCACATATTCCGTAGGAAGGTTGGAGACACTCTTGCACACATTCCCTGGGAAAAGTGGACAGGTTTTTGCACAGGTTACTGCGGAAGTTTAGAGACTCCGGTTTCACATGTTCCCCGGGGAAGTGTGGACAATGTGATGTAAAAATTCTACAGGAAGTGTGGAGACTTTGTTGCACACATTCCCCATGAATTGTGGAGACTCTTGCACAAATTCCAGGGAAGAGTTGAAAATATGTTGCACACATTCCCTGGGAACTGTGGAGACTCTGTTGCACACATTCCATGCGAAGTGTGGAGCCTCTGTTGCACATATTCCCTGGGAAGTGTAGAGTCTCTGTTGCACACATTCCCCGTAATGTGTGGAGAGTGTGTTCCACACATTAACTGAGAAGTTTGCAGTCTGTGTTGAACACATTTCCCAGAAAGTATGGAGACTGTTTCGCACACATTCCCTGAGAAGTGTGGAAATGCTGTTGCACACATTCGCCAAGAAGTGTGGAGACACTTGCACACAATCCCCAGGAAGTGTGGTTGCTCTGTTGGACACATTCCCGGTGATTGTGGGGACTGAGTTCGACTCATTCCCTGGGAAATATGGAAAATATGTTAAGCACATTCCTTGGGAAGTATATAGACTGTGTTCCACCCAATCCCTGTGAAGTGTGGAGATTGTACTGACAGATTTCCTAAGAGTTATGGAAAATGTGATGCCCAAATTCCCTGGGAATTGTGGAAACTGTGTTTCACTTATTCCCCAGGAAGTATGGAGACTCTTTTCGACACATTCCCTGGGAACCCTGGGAACACTGGAACCCTGGGAAGTTGGAGACAATGTTGCACACATTCCCTGGGAAGTGTGGAGACTGTTGCATGCATTCACCAGGAAGTGTGAAGAAACTTGCACACATTCCCAGGAAGTGTGGAGACTGTTGCACACATTCTGTGGGAAATGTAGAGTCTCCCTAGCATACATTACATGAGAATGTGGAAACTGTGTTGCACACATTGCCCGTGAAATGTGGAGACTGTGTTGAACATATTTTCCAGAAAGTATGGAGATTGTTTTGCACACATTTGATGGCAAATGTCGAGAATGTGTTGCACACATTCCCTGTTAATTTGGAGTCCCTGGGAAGTGTGGAGACCCTCGCACTCATTCCCCTGAAAATGTGGAGACTCAATTTCACACATTCCCCGGGATGCTTTGGAGACTGTTTTGCAATAATTTCTCGACAAGTCTGGAGAGCTGTTGCTTAAATTCCACATGATGTGTTAAACTGTGTTGCACACATTTCCTGGGAAGTGTTGCTACACTTGCACACATTCCCAGGAAAGTGTGGAGACTCTGATATGCATATACCCTGAGAAATGTGGAGAACTAGTTGCTCAAATTCTCAGGGAATTGTGGAAACTGTGTTCCATAATATTCCCTAGGTGGTGTGGAGAAGGTGATAAAAATATTCCTTGGTAAATGTGGAGACTGTGTTTTACACAATCCGCACGATGTCTAAAGACTATGTTGCACATATTCCTTGAGAAATGTGGTATATATACTGCACACAATCCCTGGGATGTGTAGAGACTCTGTTGCAAACAATCCCCGAGAAGTGTGAAGACTGTGCTGCACATATTCCCTTTGAATTGTGGAAACCGTGTTTCATATATTCCCTGAGAAAAGTGTAGACTGTGTGCGGAAATGTGCTGCAAATAATGTCCAGGATGTGTGGAGACACCATTACACGCATTACCTGGGATGTGTGCTGTCGGTGCTGCTCACATATCCCAGTAAGTGTGGATAATGTGTTGCACACATTCCCCAGGAAGTCAGGAAATTAATTCGCACACATTCCCAGAGAAGTGTTGAGAGACTGTTGCGCATATTTCATGGGAAGTGTGGAGAGACTGTTGCACATATTCCCTAGGAAGGTTGGAGACTGTTACAAACACATTCCCTGAAAGTGTAGGTACTGTGTTGCTCACATTCTGCTTGAAGTGGGAATAATTTAGCACACATTCCCTGGGAAGGGTTTAGACTCTGTTGCACACATTCCTTGGGAAGTATGGAGACTGTGTTGTACAAATTTCGTGGGAAGTGTAGATACTGCATTGAACACATTCGCTAGAAAGTGTATAGATTGTATTGCACACAATCCCCATGGTGCGTGGAGACATTTTTGCATATATTCCCTGTGAATTATGGAAACAGTGGTGCACGAATTTCCTGGGAATTGTGGCGAATGTGTTGCAAATATTCTTCAGGAATTATGTGGATGGTTTTGTACGCATTCCCTGGGAAGTATTGAATATATGTCGTACCTGGGAAGTTTGGAGTGTGTGTTGAAAACATTTCCCATATAGTATGGAGACTTTTTGCAAACATGCACTGAAAAGTGTCGAAAATGTGTGGCACACATTTTTGGTTATTTTTGAGACCCTGTTGCACACATTCCCTGGTAAATGTGTATACACTGTTGCTAACATTCCCCGGCATATGTGGAGACTCATCCAAACATTCCCCGGGATATGTGGAGACTCATCCAAACATTCCCCGGGAAGTGAGGAGATTATTTTACACACATTCCCATAGAAATGTGGAAACTCTATTAGACACATTCCCGGGAAGTGTTGATACTATGATTCACACATTCCTCAGGAAGTAATGAGACTATATTGCAGACATTTCCTGGGAATTGTGGTAAATTTGTTCCAAAAATTCCCTGGAGAGTATGGAGTTACTTGCACACATTACTTGGGAAGGTTGGAGACAAGCACAGATTCCCCATTAAGTTTGGAGACTCTGCTTCACATAATCCCTGAATTATGGAAACTGTGACGCACAAATTCCCTGGGAAATTTGGAGACTGTTGCACACATTCCCTGTGTAGAACACATTCTCTGTAAATTGGGTAGACTCTTGCTCACATTCCCCGAGAAATGTGGAGACACTGGTGCACATAGTCCCTAGGAAGGTTGGAAACACTGTTGCACACATTCCCTGGGTAGTTAAGGTACTATGTTGCACACCTTCAGTGGGAAGTGTGGAGAATTTTGCACACATTCCCTTGGAAGTGTGCAGACTCTGTTGCACACATTTCTTGGGAAGAGTGGAGACTTTTCTACACTTTCCCAAGGAAGTGCGGAGATTCTGTTGCACACATTCCTTGGAAGTGTGGAGACTGTTTTGCACACATTCCTCAAAAATAGTGCAGAATCTTTTTCTCAATTTCCCTGGTAATTGTGGAGAATGTTTTACACACATTCCTCGGGATGTGGGGAGAGTGTGTCCCACACAAAACCTGGGAAGTTTGGAGTCTGCATGTAACAGATTTCTCAGGAAGGATGGAGACAATTTTGCACACATTACTTGAAAAGTGTTGAAAATGTGTCGCACGCATTTCAGGGTATTTTTTGAGACCCCATCCATACTTTCCCATGAAAGTGCAGAGAGACTGTTGCACCCATTCCCCAAATGTGTGGAGACTCATCAACACATTTCCCAGAAAATGAGGAGATTCTTTTGCACATATTACCAGGGAAATGCGGAGACTGATGCACACATTCCCTAGGAAGTGTAAATACTTCGATTCACACATTTCACGGAAGTGATGAGACTGTAATGCAAACATTATCTGGGAATGTGGTGAATATATTGCTAACATTCCTCGAAAGTGTGGAGTTACTTGCACACATTCGCTTGGAATTACAGAGACTAGCACAGAACCCCTGTGAAGTGTGGAGACTTTTACATAAGCCATGAGAATTATGGAAACTGTGATCCACAAATTCCCTGGGAATTGTGGAGGCTGTGTCGGACACAGTCCTCAGGAAGTATGGAGACTATTTTGCACACATTCCCTGGGAAGTGTCGAGAATATGTTGCCCACAATGTCTGGAAAGTATCGAGAATATGTTGCACACGATTCCTTGGAAGTTGGAGACTCTGTTGCAGACATTCCATGCCAAGGAGTGTAGAGACACTTGCACACAATCCCAAAGAAGTGCGGATACTCTGTTGCACACATTCCTGTGAATTGTGGAGACTGTGTTTGACACTTTCCTTGGGAAGTGTATAAGACTATTTTCCACAAAATCCCTGTAAAGTGTGTGTATTGTGTTGACATATATCCTGAGAATAATGGAAACTGTGGTGCACAAATTCCCTGGAATTGTGGAGACTGTGTTGAACATATTCTCCAGGAAGTATGGAGGCAGTTTTGAACATATTCCCTACCAAGTATGGAGAATATGTTGCACTTGATCCCTGAGAAGTATGGAGACTGTTGCAGACATTTGCCAGGAAGTTTTGAGAAAATTGCATACGTTCCCAGGAAGTGTGGAGATTCTGTTGCACACGTTCCGTGGGAAGTGTGGATGCTCTGTAGCACATATTCTCTGGGAAGTGTGGAGACTTTGTTGCACATTTTCTCCAGGAAATATTGATACTGTGATGCACATATGCCTCATGAAGTCTTGAGGCTGTTTTGAAAACATTTCCTAGGAAGTGTGGAGAATATGTTGCAAATATTTCCCAAGAAATGATGAGATTGTGTTGCACACATTCCCTGGGAAGTGTGGAGTCTCTGTTTCATATATTACCTGGGATGTGTGGAGACTTTTTTTTACACACAATCCCCTCGAATTGTGAAGACTGTGTTGCACATATTCCCTGGGAAATGTTTAGATTCTGTTGCACTCATTCACCAGGATGTGTGTAGAGTGTTTTGCAGACATTACCTGGGATGTTTGGGGCCTGTGTTGAACAGATTTCCCAGGAAGTGTTGAGACTGTTTTGCACACATTTCCTAAGAATTTTCGAAAATGTGTCGCACATATTTCCGGGTATTTTGGTGACTCTGTCGCACACATTCCCTGGGAAAAGTGGAAACTGTTGGAATTATTCCCCGTAATGTGTGGAGAACCATCTACACATTTCCTGGAAAGTGAGGAGATTCTTTTGAACATATTTCTTAGTAAAAGGGGAGACTCTGTTGCACACATTCCCTGGGAAGTGTGGAGACTGTGTTGCACACATTCCTCGCAAAGTGTGGATACTCTTTTGCTCACATTCCCCAGGAATTATGGAGAGTGTGTTCCGCATATTCCCCAGGAAGTGTGGGAACTGTTGCACATATTCCTCAGAAAGTGTAAATTCTCTTGCACACTTAATGCAGGAAGTGTAAAGTCTTGGTTGCACACTTTCACAGAGAAGTGTGGAGAGAGTGTTGCACACATTCTTCTGCAAGTGTGGAGACACTGTCGGTCATGTTCCCCAGTAAGTGTAAAGTCTCTTGCACACATTCCCCAGGAAGTGTGTAGACTGTGTTGTACACATTCTTCGGCAAGTGTGGAAATTGTTGCACATTTTTCCATGGAAGTAGGGATACTGTAATGCACATATTTCTCAAGAAGTGTCGAGCATGTGCTGCAAACATTCCTCGGCAAGTGTGGGGAATGTTGCTTACATTCCCTGCGAAGAATGGAGACTTGTTGAACATATTTACTGTGAATTATAGAAACTGTGTTACACAAATTTCCTGGGAAGCATGGCTACTGTGTTGCACTCATTTCCCAGGAAGTATGGAGACAGTTTTACACACTTTCCCTGGGAATATTCAAGAATGCGGTAAACACAGTTCCGGAAAGTTAGGGACCCAATTGCATACATTCCCTGGGAAGTGTAAAGAGACTACTGCACACATTCCATGGGAAGTGTAGAGAACCCATTACACACATTCCCTGGTAAGTGTGGATACTATGTTGCACACCTACCATGGAAAGTTTGCAGAATTGGTTGCAAACATTTTCCGGGAAGTGTGAATATTGTGTTGCAGATATTTCGCAGGACATGTGGAGGTCCTTTTGCAAACATTCGCCTCGAAGTGGGGAGACTGTGGAACACATTACCTGAGAATTGTGGAATGTATGTTGCACAAATACCCTGGGAAGTGTGGGATTTCTCCACACACCTGGAATGTTTGAAGACTGTTTTGCACTTGTTCCTCGGCAAATCTGGATACTCCAATACTCACATTCCCCAGGATGTAGGGAGACTGTGCTGCACACATTCTCTGGGAATCATGGCTTCTCTTGCACATATTCCCCGGAATATGTGAAGACTCTGTTGTTCATATTACCTGAGAAGTGTGGATACTTTTGCACACATTCCCTGGGAAGTGTGGAGATTCTTGCACTCATTCTCCTGACAGTGTGGAGACTCAGTTGCACACATTCCCCAGGATGATTGGATAATCTGCTTCACATATTCCCCGGGAAGTGTGGATACTGTTTTGTACACATTCCCCGGAAAGTGTGGAGACCATGTTCCACATATTCCCTGAAAATTGCGGAAACCATATTGCACACATTCCCTAAAAATGTGGAGAATGTGTTGCACATATTCCCATGGATGTATGGAGACTCATTTGTGTAAATTTTGCTGGGAAAGTTCAAGATTGTGTTGCACACTTTCCCTAGGAAGTTTGGAGATTTAGTTGTGCACATTCCTGGGATCTGTACAGACTGTGTTGCACACATTATCCAGGAATGTGTAGACTCTTGCTCTCATTCCCCGAGATGTGTGGGGATTCTTTGGCATATATTCCCTGGGAAGTGTGGAGATGTGGTTACAATCATTTCTTGGAAGTGTACATACTTGGTTGCACACATTATCTGGGAAGTGTGGAGACAGTCTTGCACACATTCCTCGGAAAGTGTGGAGACTGTGTTGCTAACATTCCCCAGGATGTGATTAGACTGTGTTGCACACATCTTCCAGAAAGTGTTGCTACTCTTGCACACATCCCCGGGAAAGTGTGGAGACTCTGATGTACATATACCCTGAGAAGTGTGGAAAATCAGTTGCTCATATTCCCCGGGAAGTGTGGAAACTGTTTTCCACATATTTTCTATATAGTGTGGAGAAGGTGTTGAACACATTCCCTGAAAAGTGTGAGGACTGTGTTTCACACAATCCTTGCGAAATGTGAAGACTATGTTGCATATATTCCCTGGCAAAATGTGGTAAATGTACTTCACTCATTCCCTTGAAAGCATTGAGACTGTGTTGAAAATAATCCCCGCGAAGTGTGGAAACTGTGTTGCTCATAAATTGTGTTGTTAATAAATTGTACAAATTCCCTGGGAAGTGTGAAGACTGTAACACATTCTGTGGGAAGCATCGAGACTCTTTTGCACACATTTTCTGCGAATTGTGGGCACTCTGTTGCCATCATTACCTACAAAGAATGGCCACTCTGTTTCACACATTCCCACATACTGTAGATAATGTGTTGTAAACATTCTGCGGGAAGTGTGGAGACCTGTTGCACACATTCCCTGGGATGTGTGGAGACTGTTGCACTTATTCCCTGTGCTGGGATGTGCAGAGACTCTGTTGCACACATTCTCTGGGAAGTGTGGAGACTGTTTTATACACATTACCAGGGAATTTTGGAGAATGTGTTGATCACATTCATCAGGAAGTATGCAAAATGTTTAGTATATATTCCCTGGTAAGTGGCGAGAACATTTGGCACACATTCCCTAGAAATTGTGAATATCCTGTTTGCACACATTACCTGGGCAGTGTAGAGACTCTGTTGCTCACATTACCCAGGATGTGTGGAGACTCATGCACACATTCCCCTGGAAGTAAAGAGATTATTTGCACATATGCCCTGGTAAGTGTGGAGGCTGTGTTGCACACATTCTTCTGCAAGTGTGTTAAGAATGTTGCTCACATTTCCCGCAAGACTGTGTTGTACATATTTCCTGGGAAATGCAGAAACTATATGCCACACATTACCAGGAATTGTGAAAACTGTGTCAGACACATTACCTAGGAAGTGTGAAGACTGTCTTACACATATTTCTCGGGAAAAGTGTATACTCACATTCCCCAGTAAGTGTGGAGACTTTGTTGCACACATTTCCTGGGAAGTGTAGTGACACTGTTGCATACATTTGCCGGAAGTGTAGGAATTGTGTTGCAAACATTTCCTGTGAAAAGTGTAGACTATGTTGCACACATTGCCCGGAAAGTCTGGATTGCACATATTACCTGCGAAGTGTAGACACTGTTTTGCACGCATTCCCCGAAACATGTGGAGACTGTGTTCCTAATATTCCCTCGGGATTGTGGACATTGTGTTGAACATATTCCCTGGAAAGTGTGGAGATTGTGATGCACACAATCCCCGCGAATTGTGGAGAACATGTTGCACATATTTCGTGAGAATTCTGGAAACTTTGTTGCACACATTCCCTGGAAGTGAGGAGACTGTGTTTGCACACATTCTCCAGGAAATATGGTGACTGTTTTGCACAACTTTGCTGAGAAAAATTGAGATTACGCCACACACATTCCCTGCGAAGTGTAGAGATTCTGTTACATACATTCCCTGGGATGTGTAGAGTCTGTGTTGCGCACATTCTTCGGGGGGAGTGGAGACTTTCTCACATTCCCCAAGAAATGTGGAGACTCTTTGGCACATATTCCTTGGGCACATATCCCCAGAAGTGTAAATACTCTTTTGCAATCATTCGGCTTAAAGTGGGGATACTCTTGTATACATTCCCTGAGAAATGTGGAGGCTCTGTTACACACATTTCCTGGGATGTGTGTAGAATCTGTTGCACAAATACCTCGTGTGTTATGGTGACTGTTTCACACATTCCTTGGGAAGTGTGGAGACTTTGTTGCACACATTCTCCGGGAAATGTTTATATTGTGTTGCACACATTCTGCTGGATTTTTTGAGAATATGTTGAACACATCCCCTGGGAATTGTAGAGACTGTAACACCCATTCCTCAGCAAGAGTGGTGACTCTATCGGTTCTATACCTCGAAAGTTGTGGAGGTTGTGTTAAACGCATTCCCGGGAAGTATTGAGATTGTGTTGCACATATTGCCTAAGATGAGTGGAAAATGTGTTGCACAAATGTCCCCCAGGCTGTAGGCAGATTCTGTTGCCACAATCCTTGGGAATTGGGAAGACTGTGTTGCACACATTCCTCGGCATGTGTGGAGACTGTGTTGTTCACATTCCCCGGGATGTGTAGAGACAGTTTCACACATTCTGCGGGAAGTGCGGAGACTTTCGTACACATTCCCTGGGAAGTATTTGTACACTGTTACGCTTATTCCTTGGTAAGTGTTGAGATTCTTTCCTAAATTCCCCTGGATGTGTGGAGACTCTGTTGCACACATTCCCTGTGAAGTTTGGATACTGTGATGTACACATTCCTCGGCAAGTGTGGAGACTATGTTGCTCATATTCCCTGGGAATTATGGAGAATCTTTTGCACCCATTCGTCGGCAAGTGTGGAGACTGTGTTTCACATATTCCTTGCTAAGTGTGAAGAATGTTCTGAACACATTCACTGGGAAGTGTGGAGAATGTTTTGTACAAAATCCTAGTGAAGTGAAAAGACTGTAGCACACTTTCCTTGGGAAGTGTGGAGACTGTGATGCACCTATTCCACAGGAAGTATGGAGACTGTTTTAAACACATTTTCTGGGATGTGTCGAGAATGTGTTGCACATATTCTTTGGGATGTGTGGAGACTGTGCCGAACACATTCCCTGGAAAGTGCGGAAACTATGTTGCACACATTTCAAGGGAATTGTGGAGACTCTGTTCCACATATCCCCCAGGAAGTGTGGAGCTTCTGTAGCACACATTCCCTAGTAAGTGTGGACTGTGTTGTACACATTCCCTACAAATGTGGAAACTGCATTGCACACATTCCCTGGGAAGTGTCGAGACTTAAGGGAACACATTCTCTTGTAAGTTTGGAGAATATTTTGCACCAATTCTTTGGGAAGTGTAGAGACTGGTATTACCACATTCCCTTCGAAGTGTGGAAATTCTGTTTCACACATTCCTTGGGAAGTGTCGAAACTATGATGCACACATTCCCAGGGATGCGTGAAATATGTTTTGCATGTATTCCTTGGGAAGTATTGAGACTGTGTTGCACACATTCTCCAGGTTATGAGGAGATTTTGTTGCACTCATGGCTTGGCAGTGTGGAGACTCTGCTGCACCAATTCTGTGGGAAGTGTGGATACTGTGTTGCAATCATTCCCTGGGATGTGAGGTGACTGTAGCACACATTCCCTTGGAAGTTTGGAAACTCTATTGCAAAATTTCCCTGTGCATAGTTGGCACTGTTGCACACCTTCCTCAGTATATGTGGAGATTTTGTTGCACACATTATCTGGGATGTGTCGAGATTGTGTTGCACACATTCCCTAGTAAATATGGAGACTGTTGTACACATTCCCGGGGGAAATGTGTATATTGTATTGCACACATAGCCTAGGAAGTGTGGCGATTTTGTTACACACATTCCTGGAAATGTGGAGACTGTGTTGCTCATATTCCCTAGGTTGCACATATTCCCTGGGAAGTGTGGAGACTCTTGTGCAAATTCCCTGGAAAGTGCAGAGACTGTTTTGCAGACATTCCGTAGAAAGTGTGGAGAGTGAGTTACCCACATTCCCTGGGAAATGTTGACACTCTGTTGCACTCATTATCTAGGTGTTGTGGAAACTCTGTTACACCAATTTCCTGGGAAGTGTGGAAATTGTGTTGCACCAAATTTCCTCGGAAGTGTGGAGGCTGTTGTACAGATCCCTTGGGAAGTGTGGAGACCATGTTGAACTCATATACATGGGAAGTGTCGAAACTCCTTTGAACACATTCCCTAGGAATTGTGGCGAGTGTTGCACACAGTCCTTGGAAAGTGAGGAGACTGTTTTGCACAAATTCCCTTGGAATTGTGAAAACTCTGTGGTATACATTCCTTGGGAAGTGTGGAGAGTCTGTTGCAAACATTCCCCATGAATTGTGGATCCTGTACTACACACATTCCCTGGAAAATGTAGAAAATATGTTGTACACTTTCCAGGGATGTGTAATGTCTGTTGCAAACAATCCATGGGAAATGTGGAGACAGTTTAGCACACATTCTTCGCGAAGTGTGGATAATATGTTGCTCACATACACCAGGAAGTGTGAAAAATGTGTTGCACACATTCCCCAGGATGTGTGAATACTATTACACACATACCCTGGGAAGTGTGAGTACTGTGTATCACACATTCCCTGGGAAGTATGGCGTCTCTGTCGCACATATTTCGTGGGAAGTGGAGAGAAACTGTTTCACACATTCTCCAGGAAGTGTGGATTCTGTGTTCCACATATTTCCTGGTAAGTGTGGATACTGTGTTGAACATATTCCCTGAGAAGTGTGGACATTCTTTTACACACATTCCCCGGAAGTGTAGAAAGTGTGTTCCTCATATTCCCTAGTAAGTGTGGAGAATGTGTAGCACACAATGTCCGCGAATTGTGGAGACTGTGTGGCACATATTCCTGGAAAATTTTGGAAAATGTGTTTCAACACATTCCTCACGAACAATGGAGTGTATTTTGTACACATTTACTGAAAAATTTCGAGAATATGTTGCACATATTCCCTAGAAAGTGTGGAGTCTGTGTTGCACATATCCACCAGGAAGTGTGGAGAAGATGTTACACATATTCCTGGGAAGTGTGGAGACTGTTTTGCAGACATTCCTAGGAAAGTGTGGAGACTGAGTTGCACACATTCCCTGGGAAATTTGGAGAGACTGTTGCACACATTCCCTAGGTATTTTGGAGACTCTGTTACACCAATTTCCTGGGAAGTGTAGATATTGTGTTGCACACATTCCCTGGGAAGTGTGGAGACTGTTGCAAACATTCCCTGGGAAGTGTGGAGTCCACGCCGCACACATTTCTCGGGAAGTGTTGAGACTGTGTTGCACACATTCCCAGGGAAGTGTAAACATATATTGAACACAATACCCGGAAATTGGGGAGACTGCATTGCACACATTCCCCGGGAAGTGTGGAGACTGTGGTACACATTACCCGGGAAGTGTGGAGGCTGTGTTGCACACATTCCCCGGGATGTTTGGAGACTATGTTGCCCACATTCACCCGGGAATTCGAAGTGCATGCAGCCAGCTACATATGAGTGACGTTTCAGTTAGTCAAGTGTCAATCGTATTTAAAGCATGTAATGTGGAAGCTCTGCATTCTATTTATACTTTAAATTGTGAACGATGACATCCAAGATAGGCATGTAGTGTTTGGGGTGTAGGTTCTGAACATTCATAATGATAACGAACATTTTATTGCCATGGTTGTTTGGTCCGATGAGGCAACCTCTAAACTGAAAGGAACTATTAACCACCGAAAGTGCACATAATTTGCAAATTAAAATCTCCTCATTGTGGTAGAGCAACCAATTAATCTTGCCGTGTTTTCAGTGTGGTGTTTGATGTCTGCCAGATAACTTGTAGGGCCATTCGTTTTTGGTGGAATGGTGACATGTTAATGTTGCAATACCATGTTTGCAGAAAAACTTTGTGCCAGTGGGTCACCAACTCTACCAAGATGACGATTACTTTTTTTCCAGCAGGTGAGGCACCTACGCATTACCATCGAGACAAATGTTTGCTAATGGACGAATCGTGTTAGGATGTGGATAGGTCAAGGAGGAAGTATTCAGTATCCACTCAGTTCTCCAGATATAATGCTGTTAGATATTTATCTGTGGGTTACTCTGAAGAACACTGTGTAGGGCACAAAGCCATGGACACTGGAGACATGAGAGACGTGACCGTCTGTAGCTACTGTTTATTGTTCTATTTTACAGAACTGTAAACAATATATTGCTCAAAATGGCGGTAATTTTAAAAATGAGTAGCTGTTATTTAAATTCGTAAATACTCGACATTGTTATTATAACGTCAAATACAAACAGTTCCGATTAGATTGTCATTTATAGTAGTTTTTGTGTACCTGTTCAATGAGTATAAACTTTATTATGGTGTCGCCTATATTTTATAAAATATTGTTTCGGACCTACATCGTTGCATAGGTTTCTATGCCGTAATTATTTCTTCTATGTAATCGGGAATGCAATCACTTATGTCTAAAGTAAATTTGTATTCAAGTTCTTGCCTCCACAGTTATAATCACTGGAAGGACATGCATAGCTAGAGTAGACTGGTAAACATGTGTGTGTGTGTGTAGGTACAGCTGGTGGAGCAGTTTGGATACACGAGCCAGGTGCACTACGTGACCACGACTGATGCCTACATACTGGAGCTACATAGAGTGCTGCAAGCTGGTGGACCTGCAGTGATAGTCAACCACGGCGTGCTCTGCAGTTCTGCCGACTGGGTGCTTGCTGGTCCCAACAAGTCGCTCGGCAAGCAATACTACACTACACTGCATGCACTGTACTTGTAAAATTATGCGACACACCTAAGTGGTGCAGTGGTAAATGTTGTAACCTCAGGCCCAGAGAGCTACATAGAGTGCTGCACGTTGGTGGGCCTGCAGGACTAGTCAACCACGCCATGCTCTGCAGTTTTGCAGAATGGGTGCTTGCTGGTCCCAACAAGTAGCTCCATAAGCAATACTACATTATCCTGTATGCACTGTACGCTTCACATTATGCAAAATACCGGTGTAGTGCAGTGATAGTGTTGTAGCCTCAGGCGCAGGAAGCTACCTAGTTTACTGCACACTGGTGGGCCTGCAGTGCTAGTCAACTACATCGTACTCTGCAGTTCTGCAGACTGCATGCTTGCTGTTCTCAACAAGTCGCTATGTAATCAATGCAAGTATATGGGTATCTTGAGGACAAACCAATTTTTCCTCCAAATTGCTAGAATTTTACCCCAAAATCAAGCTATTTCAATTTGTTATAGTCGCAGTTTTTCTACAGCCCCCAAAAACACCCAAAAAAGCATCAAAAATACGTAAATGAAAAATCCCCCAAAAACACTCAGTAAAGCATTAAAAATACCAAAAAAAACACCAATTAACACCATTTTTCAAATCGGATTTTTATCCACACGAATAGTGAGTGCGAAATTTAAACCCAAAATCACACATTTTTACCTCAAAAAAAATTAAATTTTCACGTCTTCTAGAAACACCAATTTTGCAAGCGAGTAATGTAAATTAAGCAAATTTAAGACATAATCAAGCAAAAATTAGTTAAAATCAAGTGAAATGTTATGTTATTATTCTTTACAGGTGATATTCGAAGCTCTACTATCATTTTAAAAGCTTCTATTTGCTCTAGATTTTCACCAATATCTCGAAGTTCATATTTATAGTCAATGATTTCGAAGAGTGATAATTGTAACCTTTGTAAATTTGAATGAAATTTGCGAACCATATTTTCAAGAACTTCGGATGTATTATCTAATCTATAGGAAGGTGGTCTTGAACCACTACCATCACGTTTTAAAATGTTAGTCGGGCTACAAGGGAAGACAAGCGACGTGATGTTTAATTATAAAGGAATAAATATATTAAGAGAGAGAAATACACATTTAGAATTATGAAAATGATGTTTTATTTGATCAAATAATCCATCTATATTTCTAAAAATTAGAATAAATTTTCAATATAAATACTCAACTATGTTGTATTAAAATATCGAAACATTTTGTTTATTCTTCCATTTTTAAATTTAAAAAAACTATAAATCTTCAGTAATTCTCTCTTTCAAATAATCATAAGTAAGATTTCGTTTACTAATTAAAACAACATTACAAATGGCACCTACTCCCACTCCTTTATTAAAATCTACACTAATTTATTTGTGACAACGGTTGTTTTTCTCTATGAACTATCAATAAAATATCAAGGTCTTCGCCCAAAAATTGAATAATAATTGCTATTGCTTCGAAGTTTACAGTTTGTTTATAATAAAGTTACATTATTTCTACATTTTGTTTCTGAATTTCTAAAATCACTATAAGCAAGGAACATTTTATCACGATTATCACAATTATAGCAATCATTATTACAATGAAAATGTAAACATAATGAATATGTTAAACAATAACTTTTCCGATAGCGTTATTAATAATCCTAAAGGAATACCATATCTTATGATTTTCAAATGCAATTCCACACTCATTTTGTACTTCAGAACACAGTGGCACAGGCAATATCATTTGGGCATTAAATAATAAAAATTTTCCCGAAATGCATTTTCCTGGTTATAATTATTGTGGCCCATTTACAAAATTAAACAAAATACTATAAAGAAGTGACACAGGAATAAATAAATAAAGTGACGCCTGCAAATACCTGCTTGTTGCTTATAGAAATCATAAAGATCTATAATGTAGACATAAAGCTGATAAAATCTTACAAAAAGAAGCTAAAGAAATTATTTTAGATAAAACACACCAATTGGTGAAAAAATTGCTTCTGCTGTTATTGCTTCAACTATGGTCGGTGAATTAAAATATTTAACTTTCGATGTTCCCTCTGTGGAATTAAAAGATTTGAGAATATATAAATTTTTAACAAAAGATCAAATTGAGAGAAAAATAAATAAAAGATGGTAAAAGTTCAGAATTAAATTTAACACTACCAACAGTCACAAAGGTGACCAAACAAAAATCTGTGAAGTAATTTACACTATGGAGGAATTATTCTTAATATACTTGCTGCTTTATGTACATTTGGTGCCTTAGCTGGAGGTGCTATTGGAATTTACAATTCTGTTGAACAAATGAGAAAAAATAAAAAAGAATTAGAAGAACAACACAGGCACCATTTAGCAATGGAAAATAAAGCGGGAAATGGTTTAGTTACAAAAAAAAAGAGGAAGGCCAAAAAATCGGAATGTATCGCCATTATCTAATATCTATATTGAAAAATATGTAAAAATACTAAATATAAACAATTTCGGAAATGTTTATATGAATGACGAATTACCAAAAAGTATGCACAAAAATGAATGTATTAAGGTAAATTTCAACAGTTCATCACATCCTGGTACTCATTAGTTTTGCTATTTTAAAGAAAACAACGATGTTTACTATTTTGATTAATTTGGAAGCATTATTCCTACTAACTTAACTAATTATTTCAAAAACATAAATGTTTATTACAATGATGATCTAATTCAGAATTTTGATTCAGTTATATGTGGACATCTATGTTAAATTGTTTTACAAATTTTTTTCGAACGGTTCTAAGTTTAACGATCTAATTTCTATGTTATTAAATGACAGATATATTTGGTAAACCGTTAATCAAATCTTGAAATCAAATTTTTGACACTAATGCTTATGATTTCAAATCATATGTAAATTCCCAATGCAATTCTGTTTTGATTATACAAAATCTTATGTTTCTTTTCTAGGGTGCTGAATTGTTAATATAGATGAACCTATAAATAATAAAGACGAGGTCAATAAAAGATATTTAGATATACATAAAGCACATTATGCATTAAAAAGGGACATCGCCTCAAAATATAAAATTATTGTTTCTGATTATGCTTTAAAAGAAGATATAAATTTACAATTCAGTAAGACTATTGCTGATCGTATAAAACGAATATAATAATGCAAAGCAGGCACTAAAAAGGAAGTAGATTAAAAAATTCAACCTATTGTTCCTGACTATGTATTAAAAACCGATGTAGATTCAAAGTACAATAATATTGTTTCTGATTTAAAAACATATGTAGATTCAAAATACAATATTATTTCTTCTGCTTTACAAGTTAAAATAAGTAGTGTTCTTACTTATATGAAAAAATATGTTTCTTTTAGACATCGTAGAATTACTAGTCTGGCTGATCTTATAGATGGAGATAATGCACTCAACATAAGATATTTCGATAAAGAAATAGCACTCAAATTACAAAATTTAAACTAATCAGTTTTGAATTATTGTGATACACTTGTTAAAACAAAAGTTGATAAAAAAAAAAACAAAGAAGTCTCTGGTAAAGAATTAGATGCTAAATTGCAAAATTTTAACTTCCAAGTTCCAAGATTTCAAGGAAGAAAAATCTCATATATTTTAATTTATGTGGAAAGGGGAATAAAAATAATGTTTTTCCATAGACAATGATGTGAATTTCTTTCCTTTTTTGATGGTTGGTACTGTTTATAAAATAATTACTTACAACTTACCTGGTGATACACTAACTGTTATTAAGGGAACTTCAAAAATAAATTACAGTAACCCTTTTGATGTTAACAGAGGTGAGTTTTAAACTTTTAAAATTAAAAAGAATAAATTATCTAATTATTTTGTTGATGGAATATTGACTACAATAGGAGTATTCGTGAAATATTAATATTAACACACACTCTCTCCCTCTCTCTCTCTCTCTATATATATATATAGTTAATCTTTATATTGTTATTATAAAATTATAATCCATTGTCGCTTTGTAAATTACAGGGTTTACTTTCCAACAATATGCATTCTAAGGCATTTCCTACATTTTTTGCTGTTTTATCTTTAATTGGTATAGCAAATGCAAATTTTTAATAAACATAAATTGTCGTAATAAACTTGTAGCCATTGTTTATATGCGTAATACCTTTTAAATTTCTGGTATCCATCTTAACAAGATCAATTTGCCATAAATCATCTATTCCATACGAAATTAATTTTCTTCTTGGAAAATTTTTTCATGTAGGTTTATATAATTTATTGATTATACCTTGTCTTACTTTCGGTAATTTTTTTTAAAAATAATGTTGTTTTATTAACATTGCACATAGATCATTTACTTTTATGAACTAATCACCCATTTTTAATATTTCAATTTTTCAATTATTATTGGTGACTTTTTTGGACTTCAAACACCAAGTGTTATCCATTTAATAGTTACTACTAAACCGAAATATGAAGTTAATATTTCTTGCGTGAGTAAGAGAAAATAATTTTTTGAAAAGAGTTATACTGCTAATTGGATAACATAATTATTTACCATTTTTTAGGTTTTAAATTATGATGTACCAACTTACAAATCGAAAGACAACAGAGGAGAAGAAATAAAAGGTAGTTTTTATGAATACAAAATTATGAAAAGTTCTTGATGAATATTTGGTTGAAAAAGTCATAAAAACAAAAGGCAATGAGATGTATGGCAGACATACTTAATTATATTTAATTGTAATTTCTGTATTGTTAAAAGTACCTGGTTTTTTACCATCTTTCCAATCTAATAATGGTTTTGTTTCAGTTCAAATTTTCGCATTACTTATGTTGTCTAATCCTAATCTTCCTATTAAATCTTTATGGGATATTTTTAATTGGTTTTCGGCAATGAAGTCATCTAATACTTTAAATAGTTTCAATCGCAGATTATATGATAATTCATCATCATCAATATTTCTTAAAGACACTGGTTTTCAAGAATACATTTCTGCAAAATGATTTTTAGTTAAATTATTGGTGAAATAAAATTGTTTATTTGTGCCTTCAATTAACATGTATACCATTTCAAGTTAATAAGTGAAATTTAAAACAAATAAATCTTTTTTTTTTTTTTTTCTAAAATCATCAAATTTCTCATGAATTGCCTTTTATGTTTTGTTAAAATCATGTACATTCTTATGGAAATATATGTAAAATTTTTCTTGGTCATCATATATAGAATTGAAATTTTCATTTCTAGTGATTGAATTATCAGTTTTACCAACTTTAATATTATTTATTGAAAATATTGTTCAGATGCTGCAATGCATATATAACCATTTTATTCCTGTTTAACTTTGTCTATAACATTTTTTATATTCATGTTAAACTACTCTAGTTTTTATTTTCTTATTGTAGTTAAAAAATTTCTTGCTATCCTGTATTTAATTTCTCTTGGAATTCTAAAGCAAGTTGTTCAGATTTATGTTCTATCACTTTTATTTAGTGGTCTTTTAACTCAAGTGCTTTTTGCAATTTATGAGAGCCGTATCTTCTTGTTGATGGAGAACTTGTTTAGTAACTTATTTTTTGATTTAGCTTATTTTTAAGATGATAAAACCAAAGAGTAAAGACCAGATTCAGTGATATCAAGTGTGTTTTGCTCATTATGTGTTGGGTTGCTTCCATGTAACACCCAACTTATATTTACAAACAATGTTCAATCTCCAACATATGTTATTTCTTATAGCCTGTTGAACATTACTGTGTTCTAAATTTCAGCAATATAATTTCCTTTAAACCAAGGATTATTTTCCTTATCAATAATCATACAAACTCATTTTCCATTCTAAATAAGTTTGTTATTAATTATGTCTAGAATTGACTCCAATAAGTCCTTTTACTAGTATTCTTAAACAAATGAAAAACTAAAGAAAAAATTGAAGAATATAGACCAGACTCAATTATAAATATGAAGATTTTTAGTTTCCTCCCAATCCTCCCAAACCAGCAATTCGGAGTGCTTCAAACTAGGTAATGTAATTTTGTCTTCATCATCAATGTATTTAAAAGCCTTTTCTCTTCTAAGAGCGTTGGGACCCAATTTGGGACCCAACTATTTCTGATAAAGGTTTCTTGTATATTTTCCTTACATCAACATTCTTAACAATTACAAAAAGGTTTATAAGCAATGAATGCCTTGCCAGGGACCTTATGTTTTTTTTTGTTTATGGGTAAGCCATACTACACCAGTGACTCAATTTCTCCAGCCTTATTTAGCTCCATCAAAACACCATTAGGACGAAGTGGGGAAGTTTATTAATTTTTTTAATTTTTTGTGCTTTTCCATAAGGTGTGGCACCTTATACCATATGGAGACTACACCAATTATATGCATTAATACTCATATTTACAATATTTGAGCAAGAGTAAGATTTTTTGGCCCCAAATTTTGAATGATTTGGTGATATTCTAACAGGGCATTTATGTGTGCCTCATATTCATGCTATTAAATTATCTGCTCAGACCAGGGATCGAATCCACGATAATGATTAAAAGTCTTCGTGCAGCGACTTGGAATTCTGTTATCATGAGTCACTGAAAGTTCACCGCTCTGCAGGGAGTTGGAAGCCTGTTTTCAAGAGTTTCCCTGCCGACAGTTTGCTACATCACAACTAGATAACAGTACTGCTGTGGTAAAGCTCCTTCCTGTTGTGGTGAGTGCTCTTTGAAGCTCTGTTGAGGAAAACTGGCCATGCCTGAAAGTGTGATATCTAAACACAAGTTTAAAACTGTTGGATCGGATTTATTTACTTACCACTGTTCATTTTTCCACTCAAATATATTTTTCTAAAACCATAGTCATCATCTCATTATTTCGCACAGATCTCTTTAAATTTTTCATGAGACATATCACCATCGACGAAATCATTATAAATATATCTTAGGTTCATGTCATCTTGTCTAAATATACATAGAATGTTCGTGTTGTCTTTCACAAGTTGTTTCGGCATTCTCGAATATGTTTGTGCCAAATAAAATACTTCTGTATTCTTGTGTCTCTCCCTAGTAAAGTACTCACGGATTATATTTGATCGACAAATATGAGTAAAGAATAATTTTCACATTGATGTAAGGAATCATATCACCATTGTTATTAAAAAAGTATGCGATTTTTCATTAAACTTGTAGGATATGTCTTCAAAATTATTTTGTAACTGAATATAACTACAATTGAAAAATTGAGTGCTGTGGTTAATAAGACTACAGTTATAATCATTCCTAGAGGCTAATACGATGTCGAATCCTTAAATAAGCTATAAATTTAATTAATGCATTTTTAACAAATAAAATTGAATTGACAGCAGACAATATGAAAAAAAATCGATTGAATCTAAGTTTAATATGAAATTTGACGACCAATTGTCCGATATACTTGGCTTTGAGCGAAATATTACTATAGAAAAAGGCAAATATGTCATTAGCACTAAGTTACCTAATTTTAATTCATTAAAAACAATAAATGTTCATTGTAAATTGACATATCGAATCTTCATAAAATATGACGAATCTAATAATTTAGAAACAGATATAATTGCTAGTTTTACACCAAAAACTATGTTTGGCTTTAGAGATTATAGTCGATGAGCCCACATATCCAATTTTTTATAGAATCAATAATTAAGTGTTTACTCATATTGTAATAGAAATTAGGGATGAAATTGGTAAACTGATTGATTTTGATGGTGCTGATATTGACATTGCTTTACAGATTAAATACATTTAAAACATAATAAAATAATTTATATAAAATTATTTGTTTAATAACCCCATGGTAATATATCAATAATAATGTATTTTTCATTCAAAATCATGTTTGTCATAGTTAAAATTAAATTCTTATGTCATAAACTTATTCACTGTATATTTTTTGTTTTCTTATCTCTTGTATTCATAATGTTATTGTAACTATATTTTTATTAGTTATTGTATTAATTCGCCCATCGATTTCATGTTCAATTGTAAAGCATTTTCTTGATTTATAGTGAATACTTTCATTTCTGTAACTTTTTTTCCTAAAAAAGTTTCACAATCATGACTTTTTGACCCAGTACTTATCCAATTTATAACATAATCATTTTTTTCCAAATTCCTCTGTCCATTCACCAAGCAGACCTCTTTTAACAGTATTTTTACCATCGTCAATGCAAAACTATGTTATGTGTATCATAATATACTACTTTATCAACTAATTTATCTACCATTACATATAAACATAATTGTGCATTTGATGTGGTAATAATTACTTTAAATATATTTGTTGCAGTGCCATTTTGTACATAATTATTGTTGAATATATATAATAATTCAATATTTTTTTCATTTATATAAGCAACATTATTTACTTCTTTCTACCATCTAATAACAATTCGTACCAACGAGCTGGATTCTGTTTGTGTTGTCTTTGTCCAAATTTTCCCCAAAGTTAATTTAAACAAATTTTGGCAACACCACATTTCCCTGGATTTTGATCAATTTTTCAATATTTAAATCGATGTTTTTTTTATAACATGAATATATTCATATTTTCATTTTAAATCTTTCTGTAGACTAGTTTCTAATTTTATTTTCATTAATGTTTTAACGTAGTCTGTAAACATCTTATTATTTTCTGTTTGAAATGACAAACTTAATGAATTTTAAGTAATTTGTAACCTTTTTCAATATCTTTATTTAGTTTTAATGAAGTCCATTTACCATTTATTGCTCTTTCTTCATCACTATGTTAAAATTCTCCGTTTTTCTCTACAACACATTTTGAACATAGAGTAACAATAGTTTTTCTTGTTTAATTGGAAGTACTGGATGATATAAATTTCGTGATGGAAAAACTTTACATTAAATTAATCCAATCCTATTTTCGTCATAATTGTTTGGGGTTAAATGAATTTTATAGGATGACCGACTTGGTACAATCATAAAACATCACTGTTGGATATAAACTACATATATCTATATATCTTAATTTTTTCCTTGAAAATTTTAATTTTGAAGCATTGGTTTTACCTCCAAAAATGCATCTCTAGACTGTAATGGTTCTACCACATTTTTAGTTTTTTTTTTCTAAATAATTTGAGTAGAAAATCGATTTTTTTCCTTTTGCAAGCCCAAATTTCCCTCACTTGGTACTATTTTGTCTTAAAATTGTCGTTAGCTTGTTTGTTTTAGTAAGAAAATCATCCATACATTCATTGTAACAATTATTTATTGTGGCTGGTGAGTAACAATCAGGACATCCATGCCAAAAACAGCCATGATATTGATATATTGTTTTAGTTTTGTCATAATAACCAATAACTTTTGCTCCACAAGTAGTAACTTCTACACCATTTAATGTATGTCGAACATTTGGAAATGTATTTAACCACAAAATTGATTCTTTACTAAACATTTATTTTTATCATCTTTAATTACTGCAATATATAAACAGTCATACAAACACCCGCTATTGGTATGCAGCAAAATGGGTCTATATTTACTATTTCTAGAAAAAGATTCTCTAAAGTTAAACATCCACGTCATAAAATATCAACATCAGAATCACAGTATTCAGCAACTTCTCTTTGAAATCGAATATATTTTCTTTTGTTTTTTCAGCATGCCACTTTAAAAAGTCATTTCATTGTTCTTCCTTCAATGTATTGACTCCATAATATTTTGTAGCAGGTATTTTTCCTATATCATTTTGATTTTCTGGTATATTAAAAAAGTGTTGAAAATACTCTTTTGGAGCTCTTTTAAACAAAATGTTTTGGGAAATGCAGCAAGACTTCTTTGGATAAAATTTATACTATCTATTATTTTGATGTTTAGACCGATATTTTAAGCTGCATAATTTTTGAGCCTTGATATATTATTTGAGGTTTTGTACTATTTCTAACACATCATCGTAAAATAAAAAATAAAGCGCAGCCTTTTGAATTATGTGCAATAAATGCGTATCTTTATTTTCTTAAGATATCGCCCATTAGCAAAACTCATCATTTGTACTAAAATGTATTTTGTTTATGTTAAAGTCTTGAACAGAAATAAAGTTTGGTGTATGAAAACCATTATATTGTTTGGCTTCATAGTCAAAAAAGTAGTATTTCTCTGTGTAAGAACAACCCATAACTTTTTTCTGGTTTTTGCCATTAAAAGTACAATCTTTTTTACAAGTACCCCTATTTTGTTGTATCTTGTGCATATATCATTTATGTTCATCAGTTTTTACAAATTCCTTACAATTCTAACATTTGATATAACCACAGTTGTGTTTTTTATTTCTCAGAGATATTTTGTTACACATTTTTCACTTATGGACTGCTTACACACACCATCGTGATTTGTAAAACATTCCTGTCAAAAATTATATACATTGCATTTATGTCAATATATTCTAATTCGAGCTTCATTATCGTGCTGTGTTTTTTTACATAAATTGCATACATTTTATTTTTTTTATTACACTCATGTTGATCTTTATTATTGTAAGGTCTGTCACAATTTTTACAATTTTAAACACTACCTAAAAATGCTTTCATAATGTTCATTGTGTAAATACAATTAATAATAGTTGTTTTTCTTAACCAAACTGTATAATTGAATTGAAATGTGCAGCTGAAACAACTTTAGTTTGAACGTTTAGAAAATTTTCTGCTTCCAGAATATTTTCCAAACTGAAGCCATTTTCACAACTTTTCCCCATTCTTACACAAAGTTCACGAGCTAATGGTCCTTGTAGTTTCTTTCCTTTTCTAATGTAAATAAGTTCATTTCGTTAATTCTCTAGCCAAAATGCTATTGGTTTCGTATGTTAAAGCTTTAATTATTGCTCTAGGTCCACATAAATTATCATCATTGTTAATTTTAGTAATGCGTTATTTTGCTTTTATATCTTTAGTTAAACATACAATTGTTTTACGATTATTTCCTCTTCGAATTCTATAATCAATATCGAAAATAATTTTATTTATATAAACATTTTCATTCGATGTTATTACTCTTTCAATTTGATTAAGTGAAATTTTGGTGTTTAAAATGCAATTTTTTTGCGACCGAAATAGTGTGGTGAAAATTCTGATTATTCACATATATTCACATTTTTGATCACCTTGTTTATAACCAGTTAATTTTCTTACTGCTTTCATTACTGCGTGAACAGAATTTCGAGCATCATTAAATTTATTATGGAAACTCCTTCTAAATTATTTATACGAATACCGTATTTTGTTTGCCAAAAGTTGAAAGCTTCATTAAAATTACGACTAATTTCGCGAATTTCTAATGAGTGTCTTCTTTCTAACGGTTCATTAAGAATTTTTTGTTTGAAAGAAAATATTGTCCTAAACTTTTATTTTCTTCTTTAATTTCGGGAATTGAAAAGGGCCAATATTTGATTAGAAAAGGAGAATTTTTTTATGCTTTTTTTTTCTGATTATTTTATAACCTGAAAAGGGTAAATTTGTAAAATTATTCTTTGTCTTTTAAAATCTAATAAATGGTATAAGAGTTTTAATTAAATCAGCTTTCCTTAGATTGGATAATATTTTATGCCAAAGCTTTCAGCTTTAGTTCTTAATTCCGCTACTGATAAATCATTTAGATAGGATAAATCTTGATAGGATCTTTAAATTTATATTCTGTTTTTTGAATGATACTGGTAATAAGATCATCTTTGCGTAATTTATATAAATTTTCTATTTTTATCTCTGTACCTAAAGTTCTCAACTCGGTCACTCACGTTTCGAGCAGATCTGCTACTGAATAATTCATAGCCATATTTGTTTATTTAAAAGAAATAAAAGTTTATAAATATAAAAAAAAAACAAAGAAATGAAAAAGCTTTAAAATTAATGAAAATACTAGAATGAAGTTGGAAAAGTGCTTCAATTATTGATAGTAATTTTAAAAGTATTTAACTTCTTCTGCGATAATATTTCTCATTAGAACATTTTTTGCATATTGTTGTATGTTTGTCTTTAGTGTTTTTATTAATAAAAATAATTACATAGATTTATTCTCCTTTCAAACTGTGCATGTTTTTGTTGGATAATTATAATTCTGAATTTCATTAAGGATACCTATTGATGTATTGTGTGATTAATTTTTTAAATACTCTATGAGATATATAATACAAACACATGTTCCACAATCACATAATATTTCCTCATTAAAATACTCTTTACATTTTGTTGTATATTTGTCTATAGCTGCTTTATGAGGATAAAATGAATCGATACATTTATTCTCATTACATACTACACGTGTCTTAGTTGAATAATCATGACGAATTTCATTTGTATTGTGCTATTTACTATTATTATGCTTTTTGAGATATAGTTCATAAAAATATTTTGTACATTCGCATAACTCTCTCTTTATTTAAATCATAAAGATTTCTGGCATAATCAGTGGCACATTTTTACATGTGTTAATATGCTTATCTTTTGTGTGTTTTGCGATGAAAATATTCAATGTTTAATACTTCACCACATTTTATACATTGCTTGGATATGGATATATATTGCATTTCGAGCATAGTTTGCATTATATTTATTAAGAAAATTAATTTATTAGAGAATTAAAAAAAAATTTCTTTAATAATTAGTTCCTTTATAATTTACCAAAAAAAAAAAATGGAGGCTCTTCTCAACAAGTTGAACAAGTCGTTTGAATTCACCAAACTACAAGAACTAGAAAAAAAAATGGTTTACTGCTACGAATTTTGAAATGTATGAATCTAATTTTGGCAAAAATATTATTTGTATTCTAGGTGGTAAGTATAAAATTACATTCCAGGAGCTCTATGGGAAAATATTAGATGAAAGCACCCTGAAACTAATAAATGAGAAGGAAGCATTTCGATGTCTTACAAGAATTGTAAAAAGGAAAATACGTACATGCTCTAGTTCTCTTAAATTCTATCAATTATCTTTTTTCATATTTTCATTTGATTTTTAGCATATTTTTGTTTGATTTTGTCTTAAAATTCCTTAATTTAGTTTACGCACTTGCAAAATTGGTGTTTCTAGAAAAAGTGCAAATTTCCTTGATTTTGAGGTAAAAATGTTTGATTTTGTGTCAAAATCTCGCGTTCACTATTCATGTGGATAACAAGCTGGTTTAAAAAATTGTGTCTGTATAGCAGTTTTTATTGGGCATTTTGATTTCATTTTTGAGTGTTTTTTGGTGTTTTTTTAGGTATTTTTAACGCTTTTTTTTGGGGTGTTTTTGGGAATATTTCTAACAGAAATACTGCATTTATAACAAATTGAATTGCTTGATTTTGGGGGGAAAATTGCTTGATGTTGGGTAAAAATCAAGGAATTTAGGGAAAAAATTGGTCAGTCTTCAAGGTACCCACACACTACTAGCAATACTGCAATATTCTACATGCACTGCACTATTCACATTATACAACACACCTATATGGTGTAATGGTAGTGTTGTAGCCTCAGACCCAGGGAGCTACATAGATTGCTACATGCTGGAAGGCCTGCAATGCTAGTCAACTACAACATGCTCTGCTGTTCTGCAGACTGGGTTCTTGTTGATCCCGAAATGTCGCTCGGTAAGAAATAATACAATACTCTGCATGCACTGCACTCTTCACATTATACAAAACACCTGCATTGTGTAGTGGCAGAATTGTAACCTCTGACTCAGGGAAACACATTGAGTGCTGCACATGCTGTGGTCCTGCAGTATTAGTCAACCACTGCATTCTGTGCAGTTCTCCAGACCGGGTGCTTGCTGGACGAAACAACTCGCTCGGTAAGCAATACTACACTACACTGCATGGACCGCAATCTTCACATTATACAACAAACCTGCGTGGTGTAATGGCAGTGTTGAAGACTCTGGCCTAGTGAGCTCTGCAGTTCTGCATACTGGGTGCTTGCTGATCCCATTAAATCGTTTGGTAAACAATACTACAATACAATGTATGCACTGCACCCATGACATTTTACAACACACCAGCATGGTGTGGTGATAGTTTTGTATCCTCAGGCCCAGGGAGCAACATAGAGTGCTGCATACTGGAGGTCACGTAAAGTTAGTCAACCAGTGAATGATATGCAGCTCTGCAGACTGAATGCTTGCTGGTCCCAACAAGTCGCTTGGTAAGCCAAACTATACTACACTGCAGTCATTGCACTCTTCACAATATACACCACACCTGTGTGGTGTAGTGGTGGTATTGTATCCTCAAGCTCAAGGAGCTACATAGAGTGCTGCATGCTGGTTGAACTGATTAACTATTAAACAACAGCATTCTGTGTAATTCTGCAGACTGGGTGCATACTGGTCCCAATAAGTCGCTCTGTAAGCAGTACTACACAACACTGCATGCACTTCACACTTCATGTTATAAAACACACCAACATGTTGTAGTGGAAGTTTTGTAGTACCAGGCACAATTAGCTGCATAGAGTGCTGCACGCTGTTGTTCCTGCAATGCGAATCAACAACATCATTCTGTGCAGTTCTGCAAACTGGGTACTTGCAGGTCCCAACCATTCGCTCGGTAAGCACTACTACACTACCTTACTTGCACTGCACTCTTCAAGTTATACAAAATACCTGCGTGATGTAGTAGTAGTGTTGTAGACTCAGGCCCTGTAAGCCACTGAGATTGCTGCATGCTGATGGTCATGAAGTGCTAGTGAACCATGCCATTCTGTGCAGTTTTGCAGACTGGGTGCTTGCTGGCCCCTGCAAGTCGCTTGGTAAACAAAACTACACTACACTGCATGCATTGCACTCTTCATATTATACAACTCCCCTGTGCGGTGTAGTCGTGGTGGTGTAGCCTCATTCCCGGGGAGCTACATAGAATGCTGCACACTGGTGGGCGTGCAGTGCTAGTAAACCATGGCGTGCTCTGCAGTTCTGCAGATTGGGTGTTTGCTGGTCCCAACAAGTTGCTCGGTAAGAAATACTACACTACCCTGCAATCACTGCACTCTTCACATTATACAACACACCTGCATGGTGTAGTGGTAGTGTTGTAGCCTCAGGCCTAGGGGGATACATAGAGTGCTGCACGCTTGTGGGCCTGGAGTGTTAGAAACCACGTCGTGCTTTGCAATTGAAGGCGAATGGTTGGAGTAAAAGGGGTTAAATTAGAGGTTGGGAAGCGGTTATGATTTTGGTGGAATTTTATCACCATGACCTCTGTGGTATTGCTTGGGTGCCAGACATTCTTAACTAGCAGTGTCAATTCTTGGTAGAGCAGACTCCTTTCCCTGGGTCGTATGCCGATGACCACGTGATGTTATACCTTGGATGCTCCAGATTTTGAAGAAATAAAATACCTTACCAACCTATGCATGAGGTCTTAGGGCTATTCACACACCCATATTTAGGTAAACGAAGACATAAAACACTGTAAGTACTTTAAAACACTTTGCATAACATTCTGAATATTTGGCGGGAAAGGTGGAGGCCCACGCCCCTAAAGCCCGTATGCAACCCGATTGAGAACCCACATCACACATCAGTTCATAAGGGTGTTATTAAAGTTCCCTCAAGAATCATTTTACATTGATTTGCCAGGCTTTACTCACCAGCAGGGTTACATTGTGAAAACAGAACTTGGCCACAAAACTTACGGAATAATTCAGCCTCCCTAGGCGATGCTAACCGAAGGGAGGGAGGATGGCAAAGAGACTTGGGCGGCTGAAGAAAAATAAATGTTTCGGTATAATTAATGTCTAGTGCACCGTAACATGATCAGTTTACAAAGATGAAGTGCTGCCCAAGCATGCGAAACGCCACCCCGTCAGTACGCACGTCCGCCTCCCCGAAACACACAAGTATGAATAACTGTTCCCTCGCGCCTTCGCGGTGTGCCGGCCGCTGTTTGGCAGGCAGGCCATGCGGACTATTTTCTTACTCACCAAAACTGTGCAAAAACATGTCCACGTGACTCTGACACTTACAATTCTCATGTAAATAATTTCCTTGTACAATGAAACCCTTAAGAACACATATTACACTGCATGAGATGATATGGGGATGAAATACATGAAAATGGTTCATTACAAACAAAAACAAACGAAAGCACTGGAGCCAGCAGGGGCATTCAAGTGGTGTAGGGTTCCATATATTATAGTCGAGTGGACTGGCGTTCATGAGCATTTGATAAATATTACCCATCTTAACTATGCCCCATTTTACAGCGTCTCATTTCAATACGCTTGCATACAGGCGCACATGGTCTTCTTTGCACTACACTTTCCTTGCACCACGCCCACGACACGAGCGCTTCAGTTAGCCTCGTGGCCACACTCGTAATTGGCGTTTCCCCGGTGTATCCGCTGCAGTGCACTGTCCAACCGATGCGCACAAGTTCCCGGTAGAGTGCTGGTTGCTGCAGTGGCTCCCGGCAATGGCGGGCAAATGGGCTTGGGAGAAGCAGCTGGCTTCAAATACCCCCCCTCCCGGCCGGAGTCTGTTTGCAGCCCGCGACTCACTGGTAGCAGGAGCACCTCCTTGCCACCCTGCGGCGAGGTCGTAGCACGTAAGAATCCCTACGTGGCGGCAGCTTAAAGTTGTTCTTCGGCTGCTGTTGGCAGAACTGAATCCTACGGCACGCTGTGGTGCTACCGCAGGTGGCACATTCCACGGCGGTTGTCTTCGCCACCTAAGACGTTGGAGAGGTAGCGGGCTGGCCAAACAACCACTCTCAGTGTCCTTGCTGCTCACACCTCCACTTTCTTCACTGCTACACTCGTCTCGATACTGGTTTACGACCTGGTAAGTGCATCCTGCTAGGCCAGTTCTATTCCTCGACCTCCATTTCTTCAATGCCTTGCATGCTGACAGGTGGCCTACCAGGTGGGAACCTGTTCTCCCCCTCCTCTGTCTTCTCTTCCTGAGATAGTAGCAGGGTTGTTTCCAGCGCTTCCGTCCCAATGGTTGAGCTTGACGGCTCGATCGCGTCGGACCCCTTGACGCAGTTCATCGGGCTCACCCCTGCCGACACATGTGTGTCGGGTGATGCCAGACCCATTGCGTCCTTTTCTGCTACGTATTTTCGAAATGCCACACCACCTCCGCCGTCGTCGGGCACCTGGTTGTTATTCCGGACCCGTGCATCCTGTACAATGGGGCGGGAGCTCCTTTTCCCCTTCCTTCCGCCCCGTAGCCTTCCCTGTCGGATGCAGCGACCTCGTTCCTTGTGGCGCTGGTGTGATATTGACCCCTGGTGAACTCCTGTTGTTCTGTGCCGACGTCTCACCTATAATAGGTGGCCTGACCTCTGCTCCTGGTCCCGGACCACTTTCCATTCCACTTGCTTCCTCCTGTTGCTCGTCCTGAGCAGTACCGTCTTGGCCGTTGTGGGGCTACGGCCCGTCCTGTTCGGGGGATGCTCTCCGCTGCCCCCCAGTTGTCATTATGGTGGATTCTAACTGTCTTTCTACCTTGCCGTAAGGCTAAGAGCGCTGCGTAAAAATACAAAATACATGACCGAGAGGTCCACGTAACCACTGTAACTATCATTCTACCTTTAGCAAATGTGGGAAACTGCCAGGTGTTCCCTATGCTATGTTTACTAAAAGGATTAACTGTCACCTATGACCTGCTTGAATCATGGGCAGTCGTGATTGTGGTTCATGGTGGTGGGCTGGTCAGAGAGGCCCAAAAGCTGAGTCTCAATCTGAAGAAATTCAAGTAATGGATATGGTCCATCTTCAGGTTGGGGTATTAGCCTGCCGAGGTGGAGAACCAATAAAAAAGAAGGAGTAGCATGGGCTGACCTGGCTTTCCCCATAGAGGTTTCCTTAGCTAGAGGTGGGGGAGGAGCAATCCTGAAGAAAGGGGCTGTTTCCCTTACCCAAGCTCACTCTTTCTGGTGCCGGAGGTCAGATGGAGGAAGGACTCGTGCTGGCAGTGGGGAGTGCCTTGGCTATATGCCCAGGTATCCGTAACGGTAGTAGATGGATCTCCCTGACACAGGAGAAATGCAGGCCAGGTGACATGTGGCCACCATTGAGAATGTTCTGAGGGGTGAAAGGGGGCGTGGGATGCTGAGGACCTTGGTTCTAAGGGGAACGCGCTCCTGGACGCTCCAACATGAAAATCCAAAAACCCCAGGATTACCCATGGCTAAGAGGGGTCCAGTGTTCTTAAATATTATATATATGTCTCTCTACCTGTTCATACCAAATACGTCGTCGGACCTACCGCCTTTATTACCCCGTGCGGTCCCGTCCATCGTTGTGCAATTCCCCCACAAAAGTTTTTCCACGCCGCAGACTGCAGATGTGTTTAACGTACATGACTTGGCCTGTCGTGAGCGCTGTTGGTGGTCTTTTCGTTTCTGGTAGCCATTGAGTTGTGTATTTCTCCTGGTATTCCCTTTGCTCACGGTACCGGCGCCTTACCTCCTATGAGCCACATGTGTCACTAGTTTACTTCGTGCGCGGCAGTTCCGCTCGCTAGGCAGCGTGATGATTCGTCCTAGCAATACTTGTGCCGGTGTTTTTCCCATGGCGGCAATCATCCTACATCTCAGCGTGAAGAGGGCAGTGGGCAGGTGTTTGGCTCAGGTAGTATGCTGCTCAACCACGCGGAGCCGTAGTTGCACCTTCGACTCCTGGTTGCGCCTCTTCGTGGGGTTCGTGCGGGGATGGTAAATCGCTATCTTTAGGTGCCGTACTCCCCAGCTGGTACATAAATAACGCCAATGTCTGCCTGTAAATTGGAACCTGTTGTCTGTTCGGAGTTCCTTCGGGTACCCCAATCTTTCGAACATATCCACCAAAACTGTGTAAACTCACCAAAATTGTGCAAAAACATATCCACATGACTCTAACACTCGCCATTCTTACATAAATAATTAACTTGTACAATTAAACCCTTAAAATAACATATTACACTGCATGAGATGAGATGGGGGTGAAACACGTGAAAATGGTACAATACAAAAAGTAACAATAAAAGCAATGGAGCCTGCAGGGGCATTTAAATGGTGTAGGGTTCCATGTATTACAGCAGCCTGGACTGGCGTTCATGAGTATTTGATCGATATTGCCCTTTTAATTATGCCCTGTTTACAGAGTATCATTTTAATACACCTGCACGTGGGCGCATGTGGCATTCTTTGCACTATATTCTCCTTGCACCACGCTCACCATACGAGCACGCCACTTGCCTGCGCGGCCCACTCTTAACTGGCGTTACTCCAGTGTATCTGATGCGGTGCACTGTCCAACTGGTGCACACGAGCGTTCAATAAAGTGCTGTTTGCTGCTGCAGCTGCCGGCAACGGCGGGCAAACT
Source organism: Dryococelus australis (assembly GCA_029891345.1). Lineage (NCBI taxonomy): Eukaryota > Metazoa > Arthropoda > Insecta > Phasmatodea > Phasmatidae > Dryococelus > Dryococelus australis. The sequence continues at coordinate 177,923,408 of CM056995.1, read as the reverse complement.
GGATTGGGGTAGCGGCTAGCATCACAGTTCTGCAGACTGGGTGTTTGCTGGTGCCAACAAGTTACTCGGTAAGCAATACTGCAATACCCTGCATGCGCTGCACTCTTCACATTATACAACACACCTTGATGCGTTGTGCCTCCAGAGGTGATGGTATGTGTTCGTGTCCCGTATGGCAGCAGGTGGAGAACAGGAACTGATTATGTGCCCGGCGCCACGTTCGGTAGAGTGAATGATGTTGAATGGTGTCGTACGGCCGACGGCCTATGGCGACTCTGGATACGCGGTCAATATGAAGAAGAGCTTATTTAATTATCAGTTAAATCATGTTGAATGTAAAATATTTCCTTTGGGGAGAAGCTGTTGGTCACTTCGCACGTCTATATTATCACTGAATTTACACTGCTGGAGGGAGGCAGGTCCCGTAAATACAAAACAACCTTTAAAAACTCTTTAAAGTTGATGCTGCTATGAGGGCGCAGGACCCGAGGAACTCAGGAGACTTAATACAATAAAACACGTCTAATTATGGTATAACTGTTTCATTACCACAGATGTACAATGAAATGTTGCTGCACATGAAAATATGTACCCTTGTTTAAGCGGACCTGGCACTCTGGACCTGCCAGTGGTCACTACTGCGGAAAGTAGGGCGTAGGCCTTAAGTTAGAGTTACGAAAAAATTCGCCTCGGGCGTAAAGTCCTGGTGTGATACTTCAGGATGCAGGGAAACCTCCCCTTGGTTAACTAAAAGTACTTAAATGTTCCTGAGTTACGTTAACTATTGCGATGAAAGAAAATGCAGCCTAGATTGTATTGCCAACGGTTGCGGGGGGGGGGGGGGGGTAGACGGAGCTTACCGTCTGCCCTGCTGGTTGTCTGGAGTGCTGAAGTCTGACTAACGACATGGCGTCGGCTTCGCCACCCGTCCGGCGAATCCGGTGCCAAAAATGAAAACATAAAAAACAGAACTTAATAATTAACATGGTAAACGAAACTGACATTGTACATAATTATGATTACTAAACTAAAACACATTGGTGACATGCTCGTGAACGCCGGAGCCCCATATATGGCTAAGAATGTGACGTCACGAGTAAGTCACCGGAATTGAAGGGTGATATTAAATTAAATGATGTCTTAGGTGGCTGATTATCGATAGATGATCACATGTACACTCTTATAATTAACATATTAAAACCGGCATGTGTCAGAGTGGTTATAATTACAGGAATGTGTATGGATATGACGACACACGGATTTAATCACAAGGGCCAGAGCTACTCCCTGTCTTCTATGGAATGTTACCTACTCTGTATGCTGGAGCGGGCTGTTTCCCTAGTTAATTGTGGTGCAATCACCACTAAAAATGCCTAAAAATGTTCTTATTAATTAATGCCGCTAGGGAGCCGCTCGCCACTTTACAATTCCTGCGGGAATGTTATTTCCCGCCTTTGACACTACTTGGAGCCACGTCGCACTCCAGATTCGGCCACGGGGCCCGTCGACATCGTGCACATCGGAAATCTGTGGGAATAAGCGGCGCCGCTTATCCCAGTGTTCCCTCCAATGGTGTTGCGGCTAACAGTCGTGACTTCACGGGACACACTCGTTTAGGCCACATATCCATTCATCACGAGAGTTACCTCTTGTGATGAATGTTAAATATTATGACCCGTGGCCACGAGTTACAGGAGGACAAGAAAAGCGTAAACGCCGTTCTTGTCGACCTGCACTGATCGAGACTGGAACCTAATGTAGATCGGTCGAGTGTTGTTGTGTGGTAAATGCGTCTGCGATGGAACAAACAGCCACAAGGGATACGTGGACGTGAGGAACACATCAACCTGCGTGGTGCAGTGGTAGTGTTGTAGTCTCAGGCCCAGGGAGCTAGATAGAGTGCTGCATGATGGTGGACCTGGAGTGTTAGTCAACCATGTTGTGCTCTGTAGTTCTGTAGGCTGGGTGCTTGCTGGTCCCAACAAGTCGCTCGGTAAGCAATACTACACTACCCTGCATGCACTGAACTCTTCACATTATGCAACACACATGTGTGGTGCAGTGGTAATGTTGTAGCCTTAAGACCAGGGATCTGCATTAAATCCCAGACCTCGACATTTGGAATTTATCTCTAGATTCGAGAACCTTCCGTAACTGCACACCGCGTAAAGCAGCTGCCAACCCCTGCCAACTCATCTTGCCTGTTTACCTAACCATAATACATTTTTACGTACAATTTGGACACAGTAATTTTGTCCTCATTATGTCTTCTCTTTTCGTATTGAAAGGTTAGACCTTGAAACTTCTTAGAAATTGCATATTCGTTTATTCCTTGTAGGGACTGGAGCATTTATCGGGATCATAGTGTTCTTAACAAAAATTATGTTAGGAGAATCCGCCGAATACAGTTTCTTTACTCTTGGTTTGTGTATTCTTCGATGATCCAGCTTATGTACACAAATGTTTGTATTTTGAATTAAAATCATATTTTTTAACACTTTATGTTTTGGTAACATTTAAATCAAATTGTTAGAACTACACAGTTCTAAAGTTATTGTGATAAGATTTATACCTAAATTACTTGATAAAAATTATATAGGAGAGACGAAGGAAAGTGGGCAGTGGAAGATGCTGAAGCAGTCGTATTATCAAATAAGTTCAGAATCAGACTACCAGGAGGAGGTTAAAATCAGTACCATTATCATCTCGAACTTTTACTGCTGATTTTCCTCACTGCAGTTTGCTGCTGACCATGGGGTATGCTACAGGCATTGGCATTCACAGTGACCTGTTATCTAGCACATCTAGCACTTTACATAACATTTTAAAAGTCAAAAATAGGTTTGCAAATGATGTGATGCAGACATAAATATACACTGTATATAATAGCTCACTAGCATAACTGTCAAAACAGGTCTCCGTTGTGAGTTTTGAAAGAGCAATAAGTCAGCTTTTGCCTTGAGTGAATAATGGCTGATTTAGAATTTCAGAGGTGTTTTTCAGTGTGCTAACCAAACAGTTTCCCACGAAACTCGGGCCTGGTTAATGCGGTCGTGTACAGTAGATCTCCCTTACAGAGACAACTACACTATGCCATGTACAAGACATTAAATAATAAGTAACAAAACAAAACAGGAGGTTACTGATAACTTATAAGCCTACTTTCCTCTACATAGTGCAAATAAGAGTTATTCATGTTCTGAAAAGTGTATAAGTTATGTAGGCGTTGACGTATCATTTACAGCAATATCACTAGAGACCAAACCAGAAAAATGTGAATCATTACCGAGACAAATAAAATACATGAGTGACTTACCTCGGGAATCGAATTCAGAAAAATTCGTAAAATTAAGTTAGCTTGTAATCAACTGTATCACTGAGGTAGGATTAGGAGCATTAACTTCGGAAGTAATCAGTCTAATATTTTGATTGAGAGAGTTCACTAACCTGAAAGATTTACACGTCCTCCATTTTGAAAATAAGTGTTTTAGGTACTAAAAAATATCACCATAACGTTACTCGTGTGAACAATTTGGTGGAAATCGGCGTATCGATATTCGAGATAAAGCATAACAACATTATTTTTTTAAATGGCGCTATCTTTCAAAACTGCCATATAAATATTCTTTATCCTATGCATCTAATATATACTGTCAGCAAAAAAAGTTTCGATGAATTTGGAAAATTTTTTAATTTGCATGCCTGTCACATCTAAATAATTATATAGCTATTGTTATGAATATCAGTGACTGACACCCATAAAATCATGCAACCATACATGGTCTTCTGTAGGTGACAAAACATTTCTGAAAATTAAATTAATTATTACAGAAATATGGCAAAATGTTCATTTTACGCAGCTGACACTCCTGTACAAAAAAATCCAGCAGAAGAGGGCCTCTGTATGCATAAATATTGCTTCTCATTAATACTATTTGCATGCAAAATATGGTTGTATTTAGTTTACATTTTTTGCACGTATAACAAATTAATCTAAATTATTTATTTTAATCACATTAAAACACGCTTACTACACATAACACATGTTAATTTACATACCCTACGGTAGAAATTTCTTTGTAAAATTTTGGTATGAATAGGTTGAGTTATAGCATAAAACCACCGTTATTCATGCGGATTTCTTCATAATTGGAAGACAAATATTTATGTAATAGCGAGTTCCATGATTGTAATAGTTTCAATGTAAAAAGTTAAATTAAAAATGGTTTTATCGATTCGTTGATATAGCACACTAATCTAAAAGGTTTGTATAGGCGCCATTAGGAAAATAAGACACACACTTAAAATATATCAAATAATATGGCCTACCACAGCATATTTTCCCAAGATTCAGCAAAAAACTGTATTATTTCAGTGGGGCTACCTTACATAATGGCAGAGAAATGAGGCTTTGGACAGACAACTTTGATGGATACGAGTTATATTGTCAGCTTTCTAAGATAAGTTAAAATATATCTACTAATTTCGTAGATAAAAAATTTTGAACTTTATATTTATATGGCCACCATTGCCTTCTCAAAGATTACATGTTTACATGACCTGCAATAGTGCTGCTTGTTTATATGCCCTGCCATAGTGATATTTATTTACATGACCTGCCATAGTGCTACTTATTTATATGACTTGCTATAATGTTGACTTTTTACATGAATTGACATACTGCTACATGTTTACGTGACCTGCCATAGATCTACTTCTTTACATTACCTTTCATAGTGCTACCCCAGCAAACACAACCTGTCGGCATTGAGTTGCAAATTGTCGGCCCGATACCTATACTGTCGGCAACTGTCCTTTCAATGCCAGAAGATAGCGATCTGACAACGGCGAGACGTCTTTTTTGAGACAGTATGTTCGCCATTAGGAAATAGACAATGGCCCACTGTATTTTTTTTTTTGGATAACATATGGATATAATCTAAATTATGTCGACGTGATATTTCACAGCCAACATGTCGCCAAAAGCAAAATTTATATTTTGATCCGATTCCGATACAGCATCTTTATTTTTTTTTGGCAAGTGGGTCGTAATCTTATTTATTCCGGCCCGCTAACGTTTTCGATACATGGCTCTTTATCACATTAAAGAAACAAATATGATGTATTATTGCCGACAAACTTGCGTGAAGTGTTTGGAATAGGCAAAATGATAGCAAGCTGTTAATGGCATGATATCTTTTTTGAGACAGTATGTTTGCTGTTAGAAAAAAGAAAACGGCCCACTGTATTTTTTAGGGTAAAAGATGGATATAACCAAAATTATGTCGACGTGATATTTCACAGCCAACATGTTGCCAATAGCAAAAATTATATTCTGGCCCGATTCCGATATAGCATCTTAATTTTTTCGGTTAGCTTGCCGTCATTTTTAGTATTACGGCCCATTGACGTTTTCGAGACATTGCTCTTTATCACAATAAAGATACAAATGTGAAGTCATTTTGCCGACAAACTTTTGGAAAGAGTTTTTTAAATAGGCAAGATGTTAGCTAGCTGTTAATGGTATAATGTCTGTTTTGAGAGTATGTGTTAACCATTAGCAAATTTTTCATAATTATATATGTGTCATGTGGTAGCTCAAGGCATATTTTACTTCAAAAATTTGTTTCATTTGTACAACTATCTGCCAGATATGTAAAAAACAAACAAAAACTATTTTGTTTACAAGCCTTTGAAGAAATGAAGAAAGAGTTATTAAATAATCAGGGTGTTAAATTATTTGTTATATTGTTATGGAATTTATACATTAATTTATAATAATTTGTGTAATGATAAATTTGAAATTACTGGAGAGTATAAGAAACTTACCCCATGGTGTATACGTTAACATGCAGGGCTGTCAGCTCAGGGTTTTAGATTCGCATACCACACCCGGCAATAACATATTTTCTTATCAAATCATGTGTTAAGAAGTAAATGAAATGAATATATGTAAAGAGGAAATAACAATTACTAATATTTTAAAAACAAAAGTTAAGGAATTTTCATGGTTATACTGCTTATTTCTGGACATCATGCCACTGCAGGCCCGGAATCATAAGGACATCCAGCTGTCGCAAGCCCTGCATCTTGCCCCCATTCAGCCGCCGTAGGCCTGGCATCTTCCTACCATCCAGCCGCCGCAGACCCAATGTTTTGTCGCCATCCATCCACCGCTGGCATGGCGTCTTGCAGACATCCAGCTGCTGAAGGGCCCATCGCTTTGCCGCCATCCTGCCACCGCAGGCCCAGCAAATTGCCGCCATCCAGCCGCCGCAGGCCAGGCATCTTTCCGCCATCCAGCTGCCACAGAGCCGGTATCTTGCTACCATCCAGCCGACGCAGACCCCTCATCTTGCCGCTATACAGCCGCCACAAGCCCCATATCTTACCACCATCCAGCCGCCACAGACCCCGCATCTTGCCGCTATCCAGCCGCCGCAGTCCCCGCATCTTGTCACCATCCAGCTGCCACATGCCCAGCATGATGTCGTCATCCATCTGCCGCTGGCCCGGCATCATGCTGCCATCCAGCTGCTGCAGGCTGGCATCATGTCGCTATTCAGCCACGTCAGGCCCGGCATCTTGCCGCCATCCAGCCGACACAGGGCCGGCATCTTGCCGCCATCCAGCTGCTGCAGGCCTGGCATTTTGCTGCCATCCAGCCTCCACAGGCCCAGTATCTTGCCTCCATCCAGCCACCATGGGACCGGCACCTTGCCGCCATCCAGACGTAGTAGCCACCACACCTTGCAGCCATACAGCCACTGCAAGCCTGGCATCTTTCCGCCAACCCAGCGCCGCAGACCATGCATATTGCCGCAATCCAGCCGCCACAGGATCGGCACCTTCCCGCCATCCAGCTGCCGCAGCCCCCGCACCTTGCCACCATCCAGCCGCCGCAGGCCTGGCATCTTGCCTCCACCCATCTGCCGCAGGCCCACTGTCTTACCGCCATCCACCCTCCACAGGACCAGCATCTTGCTGCCATCCAATCATCACTGGCCTTGCATCTTGCCGCCATACAGCTGCCGTAGGACCCACATCTTGCCAACATTCAGCCAATGCAGGTCCGGACTAGCTGTCATCCAGTCGCCGCAGGCCCCACATCTTGCCGCAATCCAGCTGCTGCAGGACCTGCATTTTGCCGCCATCCAGCCACCACAGATCCCGCATCTTGTCGCCATCCAACTGCTGCAGGCCCTGCAACTGGTGGCCATCCAGTGCTGGAGACACAGAGTCCTGCTGCCATCCAGCCACCACAGGCCCCGCATCTTGCCGCCATCCAGCTGCTGCGTGCCTGCATCTTGCCACCATCCGTCCGCCACAGGCCCATAGGGCTCTGAATCTTGCCTCCATATAGCCACCGCAGGCCCAGCATCTTGCAGCCATCCAGCCTCCGCAGGCCCCGCATCTTGCTGCCACTCAGCCACTGCAGGCCCCACATCTTCTCGCCATCCAGCTGCCGCAGGCCATGCATCTTGTCACCATCCAGACGCCGCAGACCCCGCATCTTGCCGCTATGTAGCTGCTGCATGCCACGCATCTTGCAGCCATTCAACCGCAGAAGGCCCAGGTTTCTTGATGCCATCCATCCTCCACAGGCCCCGCAACTTTATATCATCCAGCCACCGCAGGTCTCACACCTTGCCATCATCCAAACGCCGCAGGCCCGGCACCTGCCGACATCCAGCTGCCACATGCTCTGCATCTGGCTGCCATACAGTCATTGCAGGCCCCGGATCTTACCGCCATCCAGATGCCACAAGCATGTCATCTTGCCACCAACATGGCGCCGCAGGCCCTGCATTTTGCCGTAATCCAGCCACCACAGGCGCGCCATCTTGCTGCCATCCAGACGCAGCAGGCCCGGCATCTTGCCGCCATCCAGCTGCTACAGACCCAGTATCTTGCTGGCATCACCTGCTGCAGGCCCTACATCTTGCCGCCATCCAACCGCCGCAGGCCCGGCATCTTGCCGCCATCCAGCTGTCGCAGGCCCCGCATCTGGCCGCAATTCAGTCGCTACAGGCTCCACATCTTGCTGCCATCTGGACGCCGCAGGTCCCGCATCTTGCCGCCATCTGGCCGCCGTAGGCCCAGTATCTTGCTGCCATCCAGCCAACGCAGTCTCCGCATCTTGCCGCCATCCAGCCACCGAAGACTTCGCATCATGCTACCATCCTGCCAATGCAGGCCTCTCGTCTTGCCACCATCCAGCAGCCGCTCTCCCAGCATCTTTCCGCCATCTAGCCGCCGCAGACCCGGAGTCTTGCCGCCATCCAGCACTTGTAGATTCCGAAACTTGTCGGCTAGTTTTTACCAGCTCATTTCTGGCCCATACTTTTCGTCTACGTTGGGCCGGAATACATTTTGTATCTTGCCGTTAGCAGTATGGTGCATTTTTGACACTGTCATAAACAGTCAGTCACCAGTCAATATTTCCATCATGCTACATCTGGCATAAGTCAGCAGGTCGGCATCATCTGGCTGGAGTTTGTCTATCATTTACTGGTCTGATTCTGGCCCGTTCTTTTTGTGTAAATTTTGCCGGAATATATTTTGTATCTTGCCATTAGCAGTACAATGTATTTTTGACTCCGTCGGCAAACAGTCAGCCAGCAGTCCAAATTTCCATCGAGCCGCTTCCGATATAAGACAGTGGGCCGATATCATCTGGCCGGCTTTTGTCGGCTATCTTTTACCGGCCCTATTCCGGTCCATGTTTATCATGTTTGTTGGGACTTGTTTACATTACTTGCCATAGTGATACACATTTACATGACCTGCCATAGTGGTACTTTTTTACATTTCCTGCTTTAGTGCTGCATGTTTACATGACCTAGCACAGTGCTAAATGTTTATATGACCTACCATAGTGCCACTGGTTTACATGACCTACCATAGTGCTACTTGTTTACATGACCTTCCATAGTGCTACATGTATACATGAGCTGCCATAATGCTTCATGTTAATATTATAACTAATTTCATGGTTTCGATGGTGTAATATGTGAAACAAAAATATCTGTATATAGCAGTCATTCCGAAAATAAGTGTCTGACATACTTAAAACATCTATGTTAACTTTACCTGCTGCAGTACTCCTTGTTTGCTATATTTAGTATGTATCGGTCAATTGTTTCTCGAGATATTACACAAAAACCTTATAGATTCGTATAGTACTATCTTACCAAATGAGGGACAAATTAGTTTGGTTTAGCATATTTGAAGCTTGAAATAGAAATTGCCAATGTACAAAAATTTATTGAAACAAGGCTAACAGGTCGGCAGTTGTATAAAATAAACCCAAAATATTTGTGTTAATGCCATCTTGAAAATTACAGCCTATTAAATTTCAATAATTTATGTTTAATAACTACATAACAGTATTACTAACATGCAAAATTTGGCCGAAAATTGGTTTTGATGTTAGGAGATATAATGCAAAAGCTCCATTCTTTTATATGATATTCTCTTCCAAAATGGTGGAAAATCACGCTCCTTGTAGACACATTTGATATTTCTTATATACCCTCTCATTATACAAATTTAAGTTGGAAGTGATCAAATTATTTCGAATATTTACAATAGTGTTAAAATCTTTCTCTCTAGAAATTAGTTCGTTAAGGGATGGAGGTCTTAATCAACTAAATTTATAATTTACTTATTTCATTTACAATAACTAGAGCAAAATTATCTGAAATCAAATTCTCACAATAAATTGAAATCATTTACTGTTCACAATTGACACCAATTAATAAACTTTATAATTATGCCAAATAAATCAATGCAATTAAATAATGAAAGACAAGTCCTAATAGACACTATCAACCATTTAATTATTTCATAATTTATGTATCCATATTTGACAGTTTGAATATTTACAGTAAAATCAGAATTACATTTCCATTCAGTCCCACCTCAGTTAAGTCCATGTCCCGCCAGTCGCAATGTTCTTGAGTCCTCCAAGCGTCCTCACACACAGTAGGATTCACTCGTCGGTTTCACACTCTCTCATACATTCAACCAACAAACACCTCAATTGCCATCGTCCCACAATCTTCAGTCGTCGTCTACACTTATATTCGCTCGCGCACACTCGGCCATGCGGCCTCCATCAAAGACTGTCTGCCGCTGGGTTGCGGAAGTGTATATAGTGTCTTAGGCCACCACCTAAAATCTTCTGCTATTTGCGTGATGCGTCGTTGATGACTTAGGTGCCAGCCAGTCTTACCAGAATATTCTTACTTCGTCGCTAAACGAATCGGAAACACTAGCAGACGAGAGGAGGTCAGTGACACCAGCAAGTATTTTTGCTGTTGGCATTCACGGGATTTCCAGAAGGTGGATTCAGGAGGCCGCGAGCGCATTGTTACAGGAAGAGGGGAGGTCGAGTTGGGTCTCCGATTACGGCTCGGGGCAGCTGAGTCGGCGCCAGCTGCAGTAAGTAAAACTGCCCTCTCCTTAAGTCTGTTCATCCCGAACAGACTGTACAGAATCAGGACCTTCGTACAGTGCCAGTCGGACGACGTGTACAACCTTAGGCTTTGCCCAAGAGCCCTGTCGGTAAATCCTGTAGACCACATCATTTATCCGCTTCAAGATCCTGTACGGGTCTTCCCAAGATTTCTGTAGATTCGGACAATATCCCTTCTTCCTTTGAGGATAGTACAACCACAACAGTTGTCCTTCTTGAAAAGTCTCCTCATGTTTTCTTCGGCCATATCGTGATTTCATTCTGTCACTGTTAATGTTAGGGTGCCTCCACACAAACTCATGAATGTCGGTTAACTTCTAATGTAACATAATAGCATATTCTGGAGTGGCCGCTTCTTCTTCCACTGGACGTCCGAACAGCAGGTCACCAGGTAAGCGAGCTCTCTCCCAAACAGCATCCTTGAAGGTGTTACCCTTGTGGATGTGTGGACTGCCAAGCGATATGCGTGGAGAAATAAGGCTACCTCAGAGTCCCAATCCCTCGGATCGTCTTCTACGAAGATAGCCAGATACTGTTGCAGTGTACGATTTAGCATCTCAGCCATTCCATCCGACTGAGGGTGTAATGCTGAGGTTCGGGTTTTCTTCATTCCTAAAATCCTCGTTACTTCTTGGAAAAGAGTTGCTTCAAAATTTCGTTCTTGGTCCGAATGCTGCTCCAGTGGCACTCCAAACCTGTATCAATCATGCTCGACAAGATCACCAGCCACTGTGCCTGCCCCTTGGTTTGGGACTGGTATGACCTCGGACCACTTTGCGAAATAGTCTTGTGCTACCAGAAGGTATCTATTTCCACTCTCAGTGATTTGTAGGAGTCCGAGAATTTCAATTGCCATCCTCTCGAATGGGGCCCCAATGTTGTACTTTTGGAGAGGATTACGTCTCTTAACCATCGGACCCTTCCTTGCAGCACACACATTACACAGATGGCACCACTTCTCAACATCCTGCCGACAATACAGCCAATAGAATCTTATTCTGACTTTGTCAAGTGTCTTATTTGCACCGAAATGACCACCTGCTGCTGTGTTGTAAAGTTCTTTTAGCACTTCTGGGATTCGGCACTCTGGTAGCACCAATTGTAAATGATTCTGTATCCCATTGCTACTTTCCCTATTCCTGTAAAGCACACCATTATTTATAACAAGGTAATTCCACTGTGCCCAATATACCTATGACTGTCATGCCTAGGCTAGATATCTCCTCCCATGTCGGTCGCCACCTGGTTTCCTTCTACTCCAATATTGGATTCTGATCGTTTATGTCTTTTTCGTCCCATGTAGGTGACCCATCACCTGATACAGGGCCTTGAATTCTTGCCCTCCTTGCTTTCCACGATAAACCAACCTTTTCCTCCTGGCATTCACAATGACGACAGAAAGGTTCGCAAGGTCTCCTGGAGAGCGCATCTGCATTGCTGTCAAGGCGTCCAGACCTGTGTTGTATTTCAAAGTAATATTCTTGCAGGCACTGTATCAACCAGGCTGTTTGACCTTCAGAGTTCTTGAAATTTAGCAGCCAATATAATGAAGCATGATCAGTTCTTAGGATGAAGTGTCTGCCATGAAGATATGGGTGAACATGTACAATCGCCTTCGCCACTGCCAAAAGCTCCCTGTGCTTCACACAGTAGTTCCTCTCGGGTTGTGTAGCACCTTACTGAAGCATTCCAATGGCTGCTCTTTTCCATCCTGAATCTGAGATAACACAGCCCCGATTCCAACATAGCTATCATCTATATCCAGAATAAATTCACTCTCTCTACTCGGGAAGCCCACTAATGTGGGGGGTATCAGAATTTCTTTTAGTTTGTTGAAAGCAATTTCGCACTCTGGGGTCCAATAAAATTCTCTTTTTGCCTCAGTCAATTCATACAGAGGTTGGCAATAGTGGCGAACCCAGGCACAAATCGATGGTAGTAAGCACATAAGCCCAGGAAACTTAGAATTTCAGTTTTATCCTTTGGTAGAGGCCAATCTCTTATTGCTCTGGTCTTCTCAGGATCTGTTTCAATCCCATGGGCTGAAACAACATGGCCCAAGAAATTAATTTTCTTTTGGAAAAGGTGGCATTTCTTGGGAACCAATTTCAGATTGGCCACAGTCACTTTCTGAAACACACAATCTAAGTGTGCCAGGTGTTCTTCAAAAGTTCTTTCTGTGATCACAATGTTGTATAGGTTCACCAGACAAATCTTCAAGAGCAGAACTTTCTCCATTAGTCATTCGAAGGTGGCAGAGGCATTGCATAGCCGAAAGGGCGTAACCTTTAATTGCCTGGTACCTTTCCCTTGGACACAAAAGGCAGTCTTTTCCTTGTTTTCCCGGGCCACCTCGCACTGCCAATACCCGCTCTTCATGTCTAGAGTAGAAAACCACTGTGAGTCTGCTAGGCTATTCAGGGTGTCGTCTATCCTAGGGAGTATGTAATAATATTTCTTGGTCACATTATTAAGTTGTCGGTAATCAACACAAAATCTAATATAGCCATCGTTATTTTAACAAGCACAATGGGAGAATACCATGGACTGACTGATGGCTCAATCACATTTAAATACCTCATTTCTTTCAGAATACCGTCAACGACCTCATATGAAGGCAGCTGTAGTCACCTTGGTGGCTGTTTTTTGGGTCTGGCACCCCTGTGTCGATATTGTGGCATGCAACATTAGTTCTGACAAGGTCATTGGGCTCGCAGGATAAAGTACATCTGTTTCTCTGTAGCAATTCTGAAACTGCCCTCTCCTGTCGCCAGTTGAGGTTTTCTGTTGTTTTTTGTCAGCAGTTCCCCCAGAGCATCTGGAAGAGGACATTCAGTAGGTTGTGACTGTGAAGCTTCTGTAACATTTGGAAGTACATATGAAACCTGCTTGCATAACCCTATTGTGGCCACCTCTTTAGGACGGATAACACGGACAGGCAAATTAATCATCATAAGAGGCAAACTGTCCGATTTTGAAGAAATCAATGTCCTGGCTACAATGACACCATCGGGCAAGATGCCACCTTTCTGAGCAGGTTCGATTATGACAAATCGCCTGACAAATTTTCCCTGGCATCTGCCTGGAATAACAGCTTTGCTAGAAGCAGGCAGCACAGTTGACTGATTACACACTACTGGGCAGCTCATTGGTGAAGATAAATCTCGTCGTGTTGACACTACCAACTCGGTATTACCTACAAGTAACACTCCCAGTCGAGTATCAATACAGCATCACAACATTCGACACTGTCTAACCTTTCGTTAACACTGGCCATCCTTTCATTCACACTGTGCCTTACACTGTCAATTTTCTTGCCCACAGAGTATATTTTATTGTTCACTAATTCGCTTACACCTTCTATCTTTCTATCCTCATTCTTATTCACACTGTCTATTTTCCTATCTACACTCTATTTTTCTATCTACATTTTCGTTCATGCTGTCTCTAACACTGATAATTTGGCTTTTTACAGATGAATTTACAATATTTTTTTTTAATATTTACATTTTCATTTACGCTATTAACAGATTCACTAATACTACTAATTTGACTATTTACAATCTGATTAACGCCACTGGTTTGACTATTTACATCTTCATTAACACAACTAATTTGACTATTTACACTACTAATTTAACTATTTACAGATTCTCTGACACTACTTATTTGGCTACTCAGTCATTCGATTAAGGCACGAAGTGCTTCCATGTCTACCAAAATTTTTCTGGTTAGCATTCACAAATTTCTTAGTAATTTCTAGGCATATTGCCCAAATATCGGATATTCACAAATACTATAGAGTTATTTTATTTTAATAAAATGCATCTATCCCACTTCTGACATCAGTGTTACAATTTATCTCTCTAGAAATTAGGTGGGCTGTACCAAGTTCGTTAAGAGATAGCGGTCTTAATCAACTAAACGAATTATTTATAATTTCCTTATTTTATTTACAATTACTAGAGCAAAATTATCTAAAATCAAATTACCACAGTAAATTGAAATCACTTACTGTTCACAATTGACACCAATTAATAAACTTTATAACTACGCCAAAGAAATCAATGCAATTAAATAATGAAAGATAAGTCCTAATAGAAAGTGTATCAACCTATTAAATTATTTTATAATTTATGCATCCATATTTAACAGTTCGAATATTTACAGTAAAATCAGAATTACATTTCCATTCAGTCCCACCTCAGTTAAGTCCATGTCCCGCCAGTCGCAATGTTCTTAAGTCGTCCAAGCGTCCTCACGCACAGTAGGATTCACTCTTCGGTTTCACACTCTCTCATACATTCAAGCCACGAACACCTCACTTGCCATCGTCCCACAATCTTCAGTCGTCGTCCACACTTATCTTCGCTCGCGCACACATGACCAGGCGTTCTCCATGAAAGACTGCCGGCCGCTGGGTTGCAGCAGTATATAAGTGTCTTAGGCCGCCACCTAGAATCTTCCGCAACTTGCGTGGTGCGTCGCGGAGGGCTGAGGCGCCAGCCAGTCTTACCGAATCATTCTTGCGTCGTCGCTTAACGTATCGGAAACTCTAGCAGGCGAGAGGAGGTCTGTGACGCCAGCAAGTCTCGCCGTTATCGGCATTCACTGGATTCCCAGAAGGGAGAATCAGGAGGCTGAGAGCGCATCGTTCCAGGATGAGGGGAGGGCTAGGTGGGTCTCCGATTACGGCGCGGGGCAGCTGAGTCGGCACCAACTGCAGCATGTAACAATACTCTCCTAAATTTCTATATAGCCGCCATTTTGAAAATAAATGTCGGACTTAATTGAAACATATTTGTACATATCAACTTCCACAGTACTACTTATTTGCCAAATTCGGTACGAATGTGTCTTGTTTTCTGAGATATTGCACAAAAAATTATTAATTCATATAGTGCTCTCTTATTAAATGACGTACATTTTGGGTGTTTATTTGCTTATATGATGCTTGTAATATATACTGTCGGCATACAAAATGTAGCTGAAAATGGTCAAATGTTATGGTAGCTGTACTAAATATACCTAGAATATTTGTATATATACATCATTTCGAAAATAATTCCCCAAAATGTTTTACTTCCTATATTTATTTAGCCTGTTATGTTAATACATAGGTTTCGAATTTGTAGAAAATTGGTTGAGTAATTTCCGAGATATAATGTAAGAGCTTTATTTTTTCATGTGGCGACCAATAACAATACTAATCTTTAAATTAAATGCTAACACCTTGCGCTGTCAGCATACAAAATTTGGTTCAAATCAGCTGAATGGTTTCTGAGACATGACCTATAATTATAAATACCAAAGTGGCCGCAATTTGAAACGTAAGTCCCCGGCGTCGTCGAAAACTATAAAAGTCAAGTGTAATTATTTATGTCAGTACTATATGAGTACTGAGTTTGGTGAAATTCGGTTCACGCATTCAAAAATGGAAGGGGGCACACACAAAGACTCACAGTCGTGCATTAATACACATGCATACAAACATACACACAAAGACACATATACATACATGTTCCACAAGCCCTTTCTTCCTTCGGACAGTAGGAAGAGCATATTGGTGAGAAAACTCATTTTATGAGGAGATTGCCAATGTCGCAAATGAAATAACTCGCAGCCAACGTGTACGATGGCGATATTAAGTTGACATGTTAGTGTTTAATTCCATGCGGAGAATGTTAGAGAGACGCAAAATCCGTGAAGTAAACATGTCTTCGAAGGGACTTACATACAACTAATAGATACGATGGACACAGACAATAGCATGGTGGTTCTCCTGGGGCGTACTTCCGTCTGCCACCAACAACAGCTTAATGGCTTCAAGCATGTGCCATGGTAAAGACAAATCCACCCAGCAAACACAAACTGTCGGCAAAGTGTCGGCAAATTGTTGGCCCGATATCTGTACTGTCGGGACACCATGCCACTGCAGGTCCGTCATCGTAACGACATCCAGCCGATGAAAGCCCGGCATCATAACGACATCCAGCATTCACAAGCCTGACATTGTAACAACATCCAGTTGTCGCAGAATCATCATCGTAAAGACATCGAGCTGTTGCATGCCCGGCATCATAACAACACCCAGTCATCGCAGGCCCAGCATAATAACGACATCCAGCCATCGCAAGATCGACATCGTAACAACATCAAGTTCTCGCAGGCCCGGCACCTAAACCACATCTAGCCGTCGCACGCCTGGCATCGTAAAGATTCCCAGCCAGGCATTGAAACAACATCCAGTTGTCGCATGCCCGGCATCATAATGACATCCAGACATCGCAGGCTTGGCATCGTAACGACCCCGAGATATTGCAGTCCCAGAATCATAACAACATCCAGCTGTCGCAGGCCCAGGATCGTAAGAAGACCCAGCCTTCGCAGGTCCAGTATCATAAAGACATCAAGCCATCGCAAGCCCAGAATCGAAACAACATCAAGTCGTCGCAGGCCTAGCATTGTACCTACACCCAGCCATCGCAGGCCCAGAATCGTAATTACATCCATACATCGCAAGCCAGGCATCATAATGACATTCATCCATCACAGGCACGGTATCGTAACGACATCCAACCATCGCAGGGCCGCCATCATAACGACATCAAGCCGTCGCAGGCACGGCTTCGTATAAACATCTAGCCTTGCAGGCCTGGCATCGTAACTTCATTCAGTTGTCGCAGGCCCGGCATTGTAACGACACCCAGGCATCGCAGGTCCAGCATCATAACGACATTCAGTTGTTGCAAGCCCGGAATCGTAAAGACATCCAGCCATCGCAGGCACGACATTGTAAGACACCTAGCCATCACAGGCCCAGAATCATATAGACAACCAGCCATCACAGGCCCAGCATGGAAACGACATCCAGTTTTTGCATGTCTGGCATCAAAAGGATATCCAGCCATAGCAGATCCGGCATTGTAACAACAACCAATTGTCGCACGTCTGGCATCGTAACGATACCCACCCATCACAGGCCCAGCATCATATAGACACCCAGCCAAAACTGGCCCAGAATCGTCATGACATGCAGTTGTCATAGGCCCATCATCGTAACAACATCCAGTAGTTTCAGGCCCGGCATGGTAATGACATCCAGCCACTGCAGGCTCGGTATCGTAACGACATCTAGATGTCATGGCACAGCATAGTAACTACACCCAGCCGTCGCAGCCTGGAATCATTACAACATCCAGCCATCGCAGGTCTGTCATCGTAATGACACATAGCCATCGCACGTTCAGCATCATAACAACATCCAGCTGTTACAGACCCAGCATCGTAATGTCATTCAGATGTCACAGGCCAGGCATCTTAACGACATCCAGCCATCGCAGGCCCGGCATCGTATCAACATCAAACCGTTGTAGGCCTGGCATCGTAACAACATCCAGTTGTCGCACGTCTGGCATCGTAAGGACACCCACCCATCACAGGCCCAGCATCATACAGACACCCACCCAAAACAGGCCCAGAATCGTAATGACATCCACTTGTCGCAGGCCCAGCAATGTAACGACACCCAGTCATCACAGGCCCAGCATTGTAACAAAATCCAATTGTTGAAGGCCCGTCATAGTTATTATATCCATCAATCACAGGCCAGCATCGTAATGACACCCAGCCATCGCAGGTCCCGCATCGTAATGACACCCAGCCATCGCAGATCCGGAATCGTAACAATATCAGGTTGACGTATTCCTGGCATCGTAACGACACCCAGACATTGCAGGCCCAGCATGGAAAGGACATCCAGTTGTCGCAATTCATGCATAATTACGATATCCAGCCGTCGGAGTCCTGGCTTCGTAACATCATCCAGCGATCGCAGGCTCGACATCGTAACAACATCAAGTTGTCGCAGGCCTAGCATCGTAACAACACCCAGCCATCGCAGGCCCAGCATCATATTGACACCCAGCCAACACAGGCCCAGAATCGTACCGACATCCATTTGTCACAGGCCCAGCTTCGTAACGACAACCAGTCATCACAGGCCCAATATCGTAACGACATCCAGCCATGGCAGGCCTGGCATCATAACATCCAGCCATCGCAGGCCTGGCATCATAACATCCAGCCATCGCAGTCTTGGCATAGTAACGACACCCAGCCATTGCAGGCCCGGCATAGTAGCGTCATCCAGCTATCGCAGACCCGGCATCGCAACGAAACCAAGCCATCGCAGGCCTAGTATTGTAACAACATCCAGCCACAGCAGGCCCGACATCGTAACAACATCCAATTGTTGCAGGCACGGCATCGTAACGACACCCAGCAATCGCAAGCCCAGCATTATAACGACCCAGCCATTGCAGGGCCAGCTTCGTAATGACATCCAGTTGCCGCAGGCCCGGCATCGCAGTGACATCCAGCCATCGCAGTCCCAGCATCGTAACGACACCAAGCCGTCGCAGGCCCGGCATCGTAATGACATCCAACCATCGCAGGCCCAGAATCGTAAGAACACCCAGCCGCCACAGGCCCAGGATCATAACGACACCCTGCCATCGCAGGCCCAACATCGTAACTACATGCAGTTGTTGCAGGCCCGGTATAGTAACGACATCCAGCCGTCGCAGGTCCGGCAACGTAACGAATCCAGCCATCACTCGCCCGGCATCGTTACGACATCCAGCCATCGCAGGCTCTGCATCGTAACGACATCTAGCCAATGCAGGTCCGGCATCGTAACGACACCCAGCCGTCGCACTTTTGGCATAGTAACGACATCTAGCCATCATAGACCGGTCATCGTAAGACATCCAGGTGTCGCAGGCCCCACACTGTCGGCCAACAGTTAGCAGCCAGTCCATATTTATTTCAGGCTGCATCCGGCATAAGACATGGTGCCGGTATTGGCTGGCATCAATTTGTCGGGTATCTTTTACCGGCCTATTCTGGCCTGACTTTTCATGTATGTTGGGCCGGAATACATTCTGTATCTTGCCGGTAACGGTACAGTGTATTTCTGGCACTGTCGACAAACAGTTAGCTGACAGTCCATATTTCCATCGGGCCACTTCCGGCATAAGGCAGTGGGCCAGTATCGGTTAGCCGGAGTTTGTCGACTATGCTTTACCGGCCCGATTCTGGCCTGTAATTTCCGTCTTTGCTGGATTGTGATAAACGTTTACAGAATCTGAATAGTATTAGATAAAGAATGAGAGTTATAGTGAAGTGAATTTAGCTTTTATGAAATTAAATTATAAATAATAAAATTTACTTCCTCAATTGCGAAGCAAAATGACAATATTGTGTACATCTTTACGCAACTATAATGAAACATGTTATCTAAAAAACTATTATTATAATTTATTACACTTTTATGTGTTTTAAATAAAAACAAAAATTTAAATATTTAGATTTTGTTAATTCGAAAAATGATTCTTAGAACAAAAATGTATACATGAGGAATTAGTTAATATAGAATTAATATATGTTAATGGTATATTATACTTTTTGTTAATACCTACTTATATTTCGATTTATATAATCATCATATGTCTTGTTTACTTAGTAATTTGAAATCACTACGCATTCTATGCACACTATGCATTCATATCCCACCCCAAACTGAACTCCACCCCACACTTACCTCTAACATCTAACTCACATCCAAACCCAAACTCAATTCTCTTCACACACTCTCCTCCCTCCCCACACTCACCTCCCACACCAAAAACAACTCTTCCCCACACTCAACTACCAACTCACACTCACCTCCCACCCCTCACACATCTCCAACCCCACACTTAAATCCCACCCCAAACTCACCTCTCACACCACACTCGCATCCAACCCTTCACTAACCACCTACCAAAACTCAGGCACCACCCTAAAATCCCCTCCCCCAACGCACTCACATCACACCCCACAACTCGCCTCCAACACCACACTCACTTCCCACCCTACACTCGCCTTACACCCCGCACATACCTCTAACCCCAAACTCACATCACACATAACACTCACCACCCCAAACTCACATCATACCCCGAACTCATCTCTGAACCAATGCTCACATCCAATCCCACTCCCACCTGAAACCCCACACTCACATCACACCCCACACTCACATAACACAACTCAGTCACATCCCACCCACACACAACTCCAACTCATCTCCCACCCCACAATCGCATCCCACTGTCCACTCACCTCCAACCAAATCTCACCTCCTACCCCACACTCACCACCAACCTTACATTCTCCTCCAACCCCACACTCACATCACACCCCACACTTACCTCAAACTAAAACCTCACTTCACATGCCACACACACCTCCAACCCCACACTCACATCACATGCCTCACTCGCCTTTCTCCTAAAGAACCCACATTTTCCTCCAAAACCACACTCACATCCAACCCCACACTCACAAAACCCCCTTACTGGCCTATCTTATCCCACACTCACCTAAAGAACCCACACTCAACACCAACACCACACTCACCATCAACCCCACACTCACCTCCCACCCTACAAACACATCACACCACACACACACCTCCCTCCCCATGCACGCCTCCCAACCCACTCTGGCCTCCCACCCCACACTCACATCCTACCATAAACTTCCCTCCAGCCTCACTCACCTCTTACACCAGAATCGACTCAGACACCAAAATCACCTACGAACCCACACTAACTTCCCACCCCACTCCTAACATTAACCCCACAAACACCTCCACCCCACATCAACCTACCCACTCTAACTCATCTCCAAACCCACACACACCTCCCAACTCACTCTCTCCACCAAACATACTATTACTTCCCACCCCACACTGACATCCCAACCCACACTCACATCCCTCTTCACACTCACCAACAACCCGACATTAACGCCACACCCCCTCCCACACTACACTTACCACCCACACGACACTCATCTCCAACACCAAACTCACCTACCACCCGACACTCACCCACCACTTCACACTCACCCCCTACTACACACTCCCCTTCGTAACCCACGCTCAATTCTATCCCCACACTCACCTCCTACACCACACTCAACTCCATCTGCATTCTCACATCACACACCCCACTTACCTCCCACCCCACACTCACATCCCAACCTACACTTAACTCCCACCCCACACTCACAGCCCACCCCAAACTCACCTCCAAACCCACACTCACCTTCAAACCCACACTCACCTCCAAAACCAACACTCACCTCCAACCCCACACACCCCGACTTTCCCCACACACACCTCCTACCCTACATTCACCTCTAACACCACAATCAACCACTAACACACATAACTCACTCTGCAAATTCAAGACCCATCTCACACTCATCTCCTACCCTACACTCACTTCCAACACCACACTCACCTCTCAAACCAGCACTCTTCTACCAAACCCACACTTATCTCCCAACTCACACTTACCTCCCACCCCACACTCACCTCCCACCCCATAATCACCACCAACCCATCATTCATCTCCCACCCCCTCGCAATTCACACAACACTACCTCCTTCCCCACACTCACCTCCCAAACCAAACTGATATCCAATCGCATACTCTATTCCCAAACCACACTCCCCTCCCACCCTACACACACTTCCTACCCACACTCAACACCCACCCCACACTTACCTCCAAACCCATACTCACCCCACCCCCACACTCTACCCCACCCCAAACTCACCTTATACCCCACACTTACATCGAATCCCACTCTCATCTCTAACCCCCACCCACATCACTCCCCACACTCTCCACCCTATTACATAATAATGTCACATCCCAAACTCATAATGCATTCCACACTCACCTCCTACACCACACTCACCTCCTACACCACACACACCTACAACCCCACACTCACATCACACCCCAAATACACCTCCGAACCCAACTCCTCCACCTCCCACCACCAAACTCATCATACCACCCACACCTCACCTCCAACCCCACACTCACATAACCACACACCTCACAACCACAACACCACCTCTCACCCCACACTCACATTCTAACCCACTCCACAACCACCTCAAATTCACTCCTGTTACACAATCAATCCCACCCACACTCATTCTCTAACAACAATCACTTCACAACATACACTCACATCAAACCCACTCTTCTTCCAACCCCACACTCACCTCCCACCGCACACCACCACCACCCATACTCACTTCCCTCACAAACCACTCCACCAACATCACCACCCACTCCACTCTCACATTACACTCCACAATCAACTCCCAACCTACACTCACCTCCAACCCCACACTCGCATCACACCCAACACTAACATCCACCTCACACTCATCTCCAAGAAACATTCACCTGCAACTTCATACCCCACCTCCCACCCACACAACATCCCACCACACATTCACCTCCCACACACATTCACCACCAACCCACCTTCACCACCCAACCCACACTCACTCCCGACCACATTCTCATCCTAATCCCCACTCCATCCACAAAACACTCTTCTCCACCTCACTCACTTCTCCCAAACTCACCTACTAAGCACACTCACATCACACCCCACACTCAACTTCAACCCCACACTCACATCAAACAACACACTCAACTCAAACCTTACACTCTCCAACACCACACTCACCTCCCACCCGACACTCACCTCCGAACCCACACACACCTCCCAGCCCACACTCACCTAAAACCTCACACTTACCTCCCATTTCACACTCACATCACACAGGCGATCACCTTCCACCCAACACTCGCCTCCCTCCCCACACTCATCTCCCACTCCTCACTCACCTCCCACCACACAATCACCATCCATTCCACACGTCTCCTCCCCCAAATCACCCCTCACCCCACACTCACCTCCTATTCCATACTCACATCACACCCGACTATAACCTTCCACCGCACAGTCAACTCACACCCCACATGCACATCATACCCCACATTAACATCCTACCACATGCTCACAACTCACCCCAAACTCACCTAAAAAACTCACACCCACCAACAATTACACACTCAAATGTCACCCCATACACACCTCCCACCCCTCACTCACCACCCACCCCACAGTTACATCACACCCCCCACTCACCATCCTGCCCACACTCATATCAAAGCACTCACTCACCTCCAACCTCACTCTGAGAATATACCCTATACTCAGGACACACAATCACTCATATCACAACTCACACTCAACCCCCAAACCCCACTCAAAACCCAACCCACATTCAGTTCCCAACACACTCACCTCCCACCCCACACATATATCCCACCCCACACTCAGCTCCCACCCTACACTCACCTCACAACCTACACTTATTTCCTATCCCACACTTACCTCCCATGCAGCCCAAACCTCCAACCGACATTCACCTCCCACCCCACAATTACCAAACCAACCCTCACTCACATCACTCCCAACACTCATATCACACCCCAAACTCACATCCCAACCCACACTCACATTACAGCCCACACTCACCTCCAACTCCACACTCACCTCCCATGCAACTCTCATCTATTACCCCACACTACCTCAAAAACCACAATCACATTACACACCACACTAACCTCCAACCCCACACTAAATTCACTCCCCACACCTCCTCCCCTTACACACTCGCCTCCCACCCCACACTCACCTCCCGCCCCACACTCACCTCTCACCCCACACTCACCTCTCACCCGACAGTCACCTCTCACCCCACATTCACCTCCTACTGCACACTAACCTCCCAACACACACACATCCAATCGCACACTTTCTCGCACCCCTCATTTACCTCGTACCCCACTCTCACATCCCACCACACACTCACCTCCTACCGCACATTTATATCCAAACCCACAATCACTTCCAATCTCATACTTATATCCCACCTCATAGTCACCTCGCACTGCATTCTCACTTCCCACCTTAAACTTACCTCCCAACCGGCACTCACCTCCATCCCCACACTTACTTCACACTTCACACTCACCTCACATGCCACACTAACATTTTAACTGACATTCACATTAAACTCCACACTCACCTCACACCTCACACTCACCTCACATCCCCACACTCACCTAACATCCCCACACTCACCTCACACCCCACACTCACCTCCCTCCCCACATTCTACCCCAGTACACACTCAACTTAACCTCACACTTACACCAACCCTAAAAACACATCAAACATCACACCCACCTCCCACCTCACATTCACCTCCCTATCTCACAATTACCTCCTACCCCACACTCACCTACCACCCCACACTTAACTCCAATCACATGCACAACTCCCACCCCACACTCAAATATCACCCACCTCACACACCCCACACCAAACTCCAATCCCATGCTCTACTCCCACACCACACTCACCTCGCACTCAATGCTCACTTCCAACCCAACACTCACCTCACCCCCCACATTTATAACCAACCTCATACTCACATAACACATCACACTTACCTCCCACCCCATACTCATGTTACCACCCACACTCCCCACCCAACCCACACTCACCTCCCATCCCACACTAAACTCCAATCCCATGATCTATTCCACACCACACTCACCTCCTACCCAATATTCACTTCGAACAACACACTCACATTACACACCACATTTACAACCAACCCTAATACTAACATCACACATCAGAAGTCATCTCCTGCCCACACTCACGTCTCACCGCACACTCACCTCACACCCAACAAACACCTCCAACACTACAATAACTCCCCTCTTACACACTCACCTCCCACCCTAAACTCGACTCCCAACCCACATTCACCTCCCACCCCACACTCACCTTTCACTCCAAACACAACTACTACAACACACTCACTTCCAACCTCAAACACACCTCTAACCTCAGACCAACATAACACCACCCCTCATAACCAACACCACACTTACACCAATGACAACACTTTCCTCACCCCCCTTACAACATTCGCTCATATCCAACCAACACTCGCCTCCAACCCCACACTTAACTCCCACACAACTATCACCTCCTACCCCACACTCACACCATACACTACCTAAACCTCCCACTCACACTCCTCCAACCTCCCACTCTCCACAACTTCACCTCCAACTCAACCACCCTCCCACCCAACTCACCTACAACTCCACACTCACCTTCCACCCCAACCCTCCACTACACACTCACTCACCCACACTCACCACCCCACACTCACATCACACCAACACTCACCCCAACCACACACAATTACACCATACTCACACCATCAAACACTCAACACATCCACACTCACCCTTACCCCACACTCGCCCAACCGACTCATTCACCTCCCTCCTCACACTTACATCTATCCCACAGTCACATCATAAAACCTGACTCACCTCAACAACACAATCTTATAATACCCCACAAAAACCTCCAAACCAACACTCACATCGCTCCCCACGCCCTCCTCCTTTTTACTCACTCACCACCCACTCCAAGCTCACTTCCAACCCCACACTCACATCCCCAAAACACTCACCTCTGAACCCCCACTCGACTCCAAACACAAACTCTCATCACACTCCACATTCATCTCCAAAACCAAACTATACTCCCACCCACACTCACCTTCAACCCCACACTCACCTCTCCCACCCCACTTTACCTTTCTTATGCCACACTCACCTCCAACCCCAAACTCAACTCCCGCACCACACTCACCTCCAAACTCACATTCACCTCCTGCCCTACACTCACATACCACACCACTCTCACCAATGTCCCCACACTCACTTCCCACTTACCACTTACCTCCCACCCTACACTTACCATCCACCCCACACTCATTACCAACCCACACTCTCCCCAATCCCACACTCACCAGCATCCCCAAATTCAATTCCCATCCCACACTAACCACCCCCACCCACCCACCTACCAACACAATAACCTCCAACCCCACACTCACATCCATCCCCACACTCACCTCCCACACCACATTCACCTAAAACCTCACACTCAACACCCACCCCACACTCACATCCACACCACACTCACAACCAACCCCACACTCATATAACAACCCACACTCATAACTCACCACACTCACCTCCAACCACACACTCACAACATTCCCCAAATTCTCCTCCTTACACACTCAACACCCACCCCACTCCCATCTCCCACCTGAAATCCACCTACCACCCCATACTCACCTCCCAACCAACATTCACCTCCTACCCCACATTCACCTCTCAACCCACAATCTCCTCCCACCCAACACTCACCTTACACACCACACTCACCTCCAACACCACACTCATTCAACACCCCATTCTCAACTCCAACCCACACACACATTACTCCAGACACACTCCTCCCCCTTACACAATCATCTCCCACCCCACATTCATTTCGCACTCTCATTCACCTCCCACACCACAATCACCTAACTGCCAACACTCATCTCCCACCGCACACTCACCTACAACCCCACACTCACATCACACCATACAGTGACCTCCCAACCCACACTAACCTCTCACCCAACACACACCTCCAACCCCAAACTCACATACCCCCCACACACATCTTCCACCCATAACTCACCTCCCATGCCACACTCATATCAAACATAACACACACCTCCCACCCAAACTCATATCCTACCCCACACTCATCTACAACCCCACTCTCATCTCCCACCCTACCCTCACCTCCGAACCCACACACACCTCCCAGCCCACACTCACTTCTAACCTCACACTTATCTCTCACTTCACACTCACATGACACACGCGATCACCTCTCACCCCACACTCGCCTCCCTCCACACGCTCATCTTCCACTCCTCACCCAACTCCCATCCACACAATAACCTTCCACTCCACATGTCTCCTCCCCCAAATCACCCCTCACCACACACTCACCTCCTATTCCACACTCACATCACACCCGACTATCACTTTCCACCCCACACTCAACTCACACCCCACGCGCACATCATACCCCACATTAACCTCCTACCACATGCTCGCCTCTCACCATCACACTCACCTACAAACCCACACCCACCAATAACTACACACTCAGATGTCACCCCATACTCACTTCCCACCCCACACTCACCAACCACCCCACAGTCACATCTCCCCTCCCACTCACCTTCCTGCCCAAACTCATAATACAGCACTCACTCACCTCCAACCTCACTCTAAGATTACACCCTACACTCAAGTCACACCCTCACTGATATCACAACGCACACTCAACACCCAACCCCCTTTCAAAACATAAAACCACATTCAAATCTCAGAATGCTCACCTCCCACCCCACGCAACATATTCCATTCCACACTCAGCTCCCACCCTACACTCACCTTACAACCTACACTCATCTCCTATCCCACACTCACCTCCCATACAACTCAAACCCCCCACCGACATTCACCACCTCAACCCACACTCACATCACTCCCAACACTCATTTCACACCCAAAACTCACATCCCAACCCATAAATACTCCAACTCCAAATAACTTCACCCTTACACACTCAACCCTCCCACCCTACACTCACATCCCACCCCAACTCAACTCCCAACCCAAACTCACCTCCCACCCCATACTCACCTTCCAACCCAAAATAACCTTCAACTCCACACTCACCTCCTACACTACACTCACCTCCCACCATACAACCCCCTCCAACCTAACACTCACATACAACCCCTAACACAACTCCTACCGCACACTTCCATCCTCAAACTCACCTCTACTACACACTCACATAACACCCCCACTCAGGGTCCAACACCACACTCACATCACTCACCACATTCTCCTCACCCTTACACACTCATATCTCAACCAACACTCGCCTCCCACCACAAATTCGCCCCCACACAATAATCACCTCCTTCCCACACTCACCACCAAAACCACACTCACCTCAACTTGACATTCGCCTCCCACATTACACCCACCTCCAAACCCAAATTCACCTCCAACCCTACACTCACATCCCACAACCCACTCACCTCACAACCCCCACTCGCCACCAAACACACTCACATCACACTCCACACTCATCTCAAACACCACACATATCTCCAACCCCACACTACAAAAACACCCACACTCACCTCCTACCCCACACTCACATCTCCCACACCACTTTCCCTTCTTACACCACATTCACCTCCTACCCCACACTAAACTCCCACACCACACCCACCTCTAAACCCACACTCTACTCCTGACCTACACTCACATACCAACACACACTTACAAAATTCTCCGCACTCACTCCCCACACAACACCTACCACCCCACACCAAACTTACCATCAACCATACACTCATCACCAAACCATCCTCTCCACCATCTCCCACTCACCAGCATCCCCAAATTCACTTTACATCCCACACCAAACTCCCATCACACACTCGCCACCCAACACACTCAAATCCAAATACACATTCACCAACCACCTCACACACACACCCGCACCACGCTCGCCTCCACCCCACCCTGACCGCCCTCCCCACATTCACCTCCCTTTGCACACCACCTCCAACCCCATAATCACTTCTCAACCTGCAGTGACCACCCAACCCACACTCACCTCCCACCCCACACACACCTCTTACCACAAACTCGTCATCCACCCCACACTCACTTACAACCCCACACTCACACCACACATTACACACACCTCCCACCCAAACTCATATCCTACCCCACATTCACCTCCCACCCCACTCTCATCTCCCACTCCTCACTCACATTCCACACCACACTCACCTCCAACACCACACTCACCTCCAACACCACACTCACCTCCAACACCACACTCACCTCCAACACCACACTCACCTCCAACACCACACTTATATAACAACCCACACTCATCTCCCACCCCACACTTACCTCCCACTCTACACCCTTTCAACACACATTCATCTCCTACCACACACTCATGTCCTACCCCACACTCACCTACAACTCCACACTCACCTTCAACCCCTCACTCACTTAAGAGCCCACACGATCGCCACCCATACCATACTCACCTCCCACCCTACACTCATATCCCACTCTCACCCACCACACACTTACATTCCACTTAACAATCTCCTCCCCCAAAATAACCCCCACCCCACACTCACCTCTTATTTCTACACTCACATCACACCAGACTATCTCCTTCCACCCCACACTCAACTCACACCCCAAACTCGCATCATATCCCACACAAACCTCCTACACAATGCTCACCTCGCACCTCACAAACACCTTCAACACCACACCCACCTACATATCCACACTCACATGTCAACCCATACTCACCTCCCACCCCACACTCACCTCCCACCCCACACTCACCTCCCACCCCACACTCACCTCCCACCCCACACTCACCTCCCACCCCACACTCACCTTCCACAACACACTCACCTCCAACACCACACTCATATAACACCCCACTCACCTCCCAGCCCACACTCATATCACAGTACTCACTCACCTTCAACCCCACTCTTACATCACGTAATACACTAACCTGTCATCCCACACTCACCTCAAAACCCACAGTCACCTCCAACCCCAATCTCACCTCCAAACCCACACTCATCTCCAACCCCACACTCACTTCCCACATCACACTCTTCTCTAACCCCACACTAACATCACACTCCTCACTCACATCCCAACAAAAATTCCCCTCCAACCCCACCCTCAACCCACCCCACACTCATCTCCCATCCCACACTCACATCAAACCCCACACTTACATCCAACTTCTCACTCATTTCCCACCCCACTCTCAACACCTACCCCACACACTCACACACATCCCAACACACTCACCTCACACCCCACACTCACCACCCACCCCACACTCACCACCCACCCCACACTCACCTTCCCACCAACACACACCTCCAAACCCACACTCACCTCCCAACCCACTCGCACCTTCCACCCCTAACTTACTCCAACCTCAAACTCACCTCCAACCCTACATTCACAACACACCCACACTAATATCACACCAACCTCTCACCACCAATACCACACATACATCACCGACACACTCGCCTCCCCTTTACACACTCACCTCTCAAATCACACTCACCCCTCACCACACACTCGCCTCCCAT
This sequence comes from Dryococelus australis, assembly GCA_029891345.1. Lineage (NCBI taxonomy): Eukaryota > Metazoa > Arthropoda > Insecta > Phasmatodea > Phasmatidae > Dryococelus > Dryococelus australis. The sequence goes on along the minus strand of CM056995.1, from coordinate 177,892,809 downwards.
CCCCACACTCTCACCCTACCCCACACTCACTTCCCATTTTACACATACCTACCACTCCAACCCCACCTCGTACCACACTAGCCTCCCATCCCACACTCACCTGTCACCTCACACTCACTTACCACCCCACACTTACCTCCAAAACCCACAACCACATCTCACCCCACACTTGCCACACAACCCACACACCCCTCCCACCCCACACTCATGAACCCACCAACACTCACCTCCGATTTCACACTCACCTCCCAGCCCTCACTCGTCTCCCACCCCATACTCAACTCCCACACCACACTCACCTTCCACACAACAATCACATCCAACCCCACACTCTCATCACAAGCTACATTCACCTCCAATGCCACATTCGAATCCCGCACAACACTCACCTCTCAATCCACATTCACCTCCCACCCCACACTCAACTCCCACTCCACACTTTCATCACACCCAACACACACACATCACGCACAAATACACACATCACACCACACAGACTCCTCTCTACCCACACTCACATCACACCACATACTCGCCTGTAAACCTACACTCTCACAAAACCCTACATTCACCTCCAACCACATACTTGCATCACTCCCCACACACACCTACAAACCCTCACTTTCCTCCAACCCCACACTCACCTCCGCCCCCACACTCATGTCCCACTCCTCACTAATCTCATACACCACACTCTCATCGCACCCGACAATCACCCTCCAACCCCCAACATTCCTCACCTCCCACCCCCAATTGCATCATTTGACACACTTAGATCCAACCCAACACTCACCTATCACCCCACACTCACCTCCAACCCCATACTCATCTCACACCCCACACTTACCTAGCACCCCACATTCACCTCCCCACCAAGAATCACATCACACCCCTTACTCACCTCCCAACCCAAAATAACCTCCAACCACACACTCACATCCAACCCCTTACTCAACTCCCACCACACACTCAATTCACAACACACACGCACATGACACCACACATTCACCTCCCTCACTACAATCACCTACAACCCAATACTCACTCACACCCCACATTTACCTCCCACCCTAGTCTGAATTCCCAACCCACTATCAACTCCAACACCAAGCACACATCACACCCCACACACATATGAACCCTACACTAACATCTCACCCCTCATTCAACTCCTGCCCTACATTCACTTTCCATCCCACATTCTCCTCCCAACCCACACTCAACTCCAACCCCATACAAACCTTCCACCCCACAGTCACATCACATTCCCACTCACCACCCACTCCACACTCACCTCACACCCGACACTCATCTCCAAACTCCCCCACTCAACTCCAACCCTACACTTACATCACACCCCAGTATCACCTCACACGACACACTTACAACCCACCCCACACTCACCTTCCACCACACAATCACTTTCAAAACCACACTCTCATCGCACCCACACACCACCTCCTCCTTACACACTGACTGTCCACACTACTTTCACCTCCCACCCCACACTCACCTCCCACCCTACACTCTCCTTTCACCCCACATTCCCCTGCCACCCCAGACACAACCTGAACTGCACACTCACCTCCCACTCCCCATTTACCTCCAACCACACACTCACATCAAAAATCATACACACTTCCCACCCCACACTCACATCACACCCCACACTCACATCATACCCCACACTCACATCACACCCCACACTCACATCATACCCCACACTCACATCCCACCCCACACTCACCTCCCACCCCATTCTCCTCTCCTAAACCCACACTCAACTACCACTTCACACTCAAATCACAAACACCCCCACCCCAAACTCACATCACACCCCACACTTACATCACACCCCACACTCACTTCCCACACCATACTCACTTCCAACCCCACACTCACATCACACCCCCTTCTCAACTCAAACCGCTCTCTCCACTCGCATCCCTCACTCACCTCCCACCCCACACTCACCTCCCACCCTACACTCACCAACCCTACACTCACATCACACTATTCCCACCTCACCCACTCCCTATACTAATCGATAAATAATTCAAAAATTCTAAAAAATTGTAAACATCGAGGAAATTATAACAATACCTATCCCCCCTTACCTAACCAACATTGCAGGTTCTTTTTTGTGACACTATTGTTGCATGGATGCTTTTGGCATACCTATCTGGTAAAATCCTTGAAAGTTGGAATGTACGAGAGTAGCTAGTGTGATAAACAGTCTGATCTTTCTTGTTCATTTCAGATATAAATCCTTCACAATCTTCACCAATCCTTTGTAATCATCCCCTGCAACCTTTTGTGGTGTTCCGCAATCCTCCTTTTCAGTAATCCTTTTTTCCTCCTCGAAAATCCTTAGCAATACTCCTCCACAATCATCTGGAATCCACACCAATCCTTACAAATCTTCGTCCGCATTACTCACCAATCCTCAGCAATCCTACCCCACAATTCTCGCCGATCCTCACAAACTCTCACCAATCCTCCTCAACAGTCCTCAGCAATCTTCCATAATCTTCAGCAGTCCTTCGCAATCCTCCTTCACAATTTGCTAGCAATCCTCTTCCACAATCCTCACCAACCTTAGCAATCCTCTTCTGCAATCCTCTGCAATCATCTATATTTTCCTCATAAATATTCAGAAATCCTCCAAAATCCTCAGCAATCCTTGGCAGTCTTTCTCCACAATCCTTAAAAAATCTTTCTAAATTATTCTTAGCAATCCTCCTCCACGATCCTCTGCAAACCCCACCAATCCTTAACAAACTATCCCCACCATCCTCCGCAATCCTCCACAATTTTCACCAATCTTCAGCAATCCTCAGCAATCCACATCTGCAATACTAACAAATCCTCAGCAATCCTCCCATTCGATAATCAGAAATCCTTCATATTCCTCACCAAACCTTAGCAACCCTCCTCTGCAATACTCCACAAACCTAACCTATTCTTCAATCAATCCCAATCCCTTTATTAATCCTTAGATCAATCCTTCGTGTTGTCGTCTGTCTTGAACCATACATGTACAAATTATATTCTTTCACTGCCTTGACATTTGTACATATTGACTGAACTATCTGTGTATTTTTTATACTTAAAATCTTAATAATATATGTGGAAATTTTTTTCGATAGATGAGTGCTCATAGCACCACTTTAATATTATGAAGGAAAATGCAATACACCTGAAAAAAATTTCAACACAATTAATTTATTTTAAAAAAAAATCATTCATCATTTTGCACATTACGTTATCAGAAGAAATCAGTTCGTGACATCATGTAATTGAGTGCTGATCCTTTAGTTGATCGATTATTGAAGATATCTCAATAATGTGTGATATATTACCACTTTTTTGCAGGTCAATAAAATTTATAAGGCTGTCGAAACGTTCATTAGGTTCCTCGGTAAATAAGTAGCCAATGTTCTCAGCGTCTTCTGCCTTCTTCATAACGCTCATTGCAGCAAATGTGGAAGAGGGGTGCGTCAGAACATCGATAAAATCGTCATTGTCCTCAGCACCATCACTGCCTTCATATTCATTTCCATAAATATTATCTTCGTCGTTATCATCCCCTCCTGTTTTGTGTTCTGTATTTAATTTACTTTTCTTTGCAGTATGAGTTCTAAGGTCATTAGTTTATAGAGGTAACGGCCATATATATGTTTAATTTCATCGATTTCACACGAAAGTCTTGTAAGCCTAAATATAGCGTGAACTCTCAACCGCACTCATTCTGTCTTTATCATTAACCTGACGCCTTGCTTAGCCTTTCAAGTCAGAACCGAGTAGGGCATGATTTCACGAGAGCAAACCACAGACCAAAGTCGTAACCCCCACAAAGGGAAAATTCCCTAAGGGCTAATAGCTTAAAAAGTTTAAACAGAATAACTACCAGGTAAATTGTCTATATACAAATATCAATACCCACATTATTCAAGCAGTATATAACAAAATACAACATACACCCACATTTCCCCCCAATCAACCATTTGACTATGGAATTTCCTGGTATACGTGAGTATAAAATACATTTATGTAAAATTCCCCAAATAAGAAAACAGTGACAATCTCTTATTAATTCCTTTAGGCTAGAAACAGAATTACAAAATGCCTATAAACGTAATATCTGGAATATTCTGCAGGCTATTTAAAACCAGTACTATAAACTCATCAATTTTTGTTTTGCTTTCGAAAATGCATAATTCCTTCAGAATTTTCTGAATGCAAGAATACTTCCGAATTTTCTCAACTTTGCAAGTGAGTTAGAATACTTCTGAATTTTCTGAATTTTAACAGTGAAATATTTTATTACATTACATTCTTAACAATTTCTGAATATATTATATTTTTCAGCAAAATGTAACATAAAATTTAATGTTTTTATGCATCATTAAAATGCTAAATTCTTTAACTGTTTCTGCACTAACACCATGCGGAAGTCTTAACTTCTTTATGCATCACCAATTTTAATATAGTAATTTTTCAAATAGAAAAAATACTATTTTCTTTATGATTTTACACTGAGTAATTTTTAAGTGCTAAGATTATGTATCACCCGGATATTCTAAATTATCTACAAATTTCCAGGGTTACAACACCCATTTCTAATGAAATATTGCCTTATGGCACTAGTGAAATTACGTATCTCATATCTTGTAGTGCTGTACTGATATCCCCCAATGGACAGGTCTCCCTGCTTGACCAGTTTGCTGGAAGGACAATTCATAGTCATAAATCCGACAGGGGAGAACCACCTCACCAAAAATTCTACTGGGTTAGCCACTCCTCCAATTACACACGGTTTCCGCGAACACAGTGCTGCCTATCAATTATACAATGCAAAAATTATCTTAGCTAATATGGAATGATCTGGTGATATGACATTTTTCCGGCAGAGCAGGGCGCTCTTTAGCAATTTTTGAACGCCCGCGGGCTGCAACCCGCCGGTCGTTCAACTACTGGTGCGCCAAGCAAAAATGCTTGCAAACACACCAGCGTCTAGCACCGGCCATTTTCCAGTTATGTGTAAATGCGTAAAATAAGCGGTGGAACATGTCTGGGCGTCAGGGTTACGCCGCAACAACACGTATTGTTCACACATCATTTTCTACAAAAGGTGGGGAGTCTTCAAGTATAATTATGTAATTATAATGTCATGTCCGGGAGTGCTAAAGTGAAGGAAATTGCGTAGTATTGACGAACACAAGTGCTGGGTCAGTGACCAGCCGCAAGGCAGGTAGACTCACTACTTGTCTCAAACTGTCTCATCATAATCGCCTGTGGAATCAGTACACTTACTAGCTCCCAGTAGACGAGTCCTGCAGATCTCGTTGCGTTGCTTCAATGTATCATCTCATAAACTGCATGGAAACCATGTCGTAATTCTTCACTGCACGGAAATGTACAGGTAGTTCTCTCATGTCGACGAGTATTTTGACCACAGGTGAAAATTTGATCACAGAATCGACATCGACAACAATCAATGATGATGTAGGTCGCTGCTCCATGTTCGTTGAGGTCAAAGGCAGGACTTCGTGTTCACAATTTACCTTCGCGGCATGACGAGATAGCACTCTTAAATCGATGATTACCTTACAGTGTCAGAACAACTGACATTTGCTATATGAGAGGAATTTTTTTCTGTAAAGAGACTAATTTGTGCCCACAGAAGGCCATCTACACAAAATATTTTCACAATCTAAAAACAATATTACGGCTCTATGAAAAAAAAAAAAAAAAACCACATCCATGTTCGCCCAGAGGAAAACACCCAGATACCTATATAACAACACCTTTTTATAATATTCTTTTAGGCATATGTATATCTATACTATTATGTAAAGAGGTAATGTTTGTTTGTTTGTTAGTTAGAGGTCATTTCTGAAACTACTAATCCCATTCTTATCATTTACTCGTTGTTAGATATACATTATGCTCAATGGACATAGGCTATGTTAAATTTAAAAAAAAAATTCTTCGAAAAATTTCAAAATTTGTAGGGAAAAAATGAGCTACTTGGCTACTTTCTAATCATGCTTTACCAAAACTGAGGTGCCTATTAATATAATTATTTCATTGTTAGAAAGCTACATTCCTCCAGATGACCATAGGCTTTGTTGACTTTGAAAAAATCCTTGAGAAATTTATAAATTTGTGAACTAAGTCAGAGAAAAATGAGTGGCTTGCCTGCTTTATAAACATGCTCTTCCAAAACTACAGGTGGCTCAGAGGCTAGAGCGATTCCAAGTGGGGCCACAATGACTTCATGGATAGAAATATATCAAGTGGGGCCGCAGTGGCCTAGTGGCTATAGCGATCCCAAGTGAGTGGCCAGAGCGTTTCCAAGTGGGGCCGCAGTGGCGTAGCGGATAGAGGTATATCAAATTGGGCCGCAGTGGCCCAATGGCTAGAGCGATTTCAATTGGGGCCGCAGTGGCTCCGTGGAAAGAAATATATCATGTTTGGCCACAGAGGCTAAGTGGTTAGAGAACTCTTAAGAGGTGTCACAGTAGCTCAATGAAGTAATATGTAAAGAGATATATCAACTCCATAAAGCCTAAGGGAAGCTATGGCGTGCTGCTTTAACTTGCTTTTACGGCGAAATAATTAGATGAACGTAAAATGTGAAGAGAAATTTTTGTAGAAAATTTAATTAGCTACTAAATTATAACAATCAATTTTTGCCATAATTATAATAGTTTAGCAGGAATTTTAAATTTTTTACATTTACTTTTAAGTATATATTTGAACATTTGTAATATAAAAAACATATTCACTATAAATCAGTGCCCAGCCAAGCAGGCGAGGGTAGAACTAGCATAAATATAAAATTGCTTTGAATTTATTCTATAGACAAATATATAAATTCCCATTTTATATTAATATTCTTATACCCATATATATTCATATGTATTAGTGTGTGTGGTGGCATGTGAGGTTAGGTGTGGTATGTTAAGACAGTGTAATTTAATGGAGGGGGTTCTGTCGTCTGCTGGATCTGGTGCTAGGAAGATCTCAGGAAATGTAAGTTTTTATAAAATTTTAAAATAAATCTAAATAATTATTTAATGATATTAATTTTTTTAGAATATCCTAATTTTTTTTTAGATTGATGAGAAATGACCAAGGAAGGGGGGAGGCACTACACTCCACGGCAAACAGCGACGCAGTGGCAACCTGGGCGGAAAAATGTACAAAAATGCACAAAAATCGAGTTCGGCGCTATCGACTTGATCTTAGCTATTTCTCCAGCCCAAACAGGCACACCAAAGTTGTGTCCTTCACGCCACTGTACTAGCGCAGCCTCCAGAGCCAGAGAGGAGGCATCCACCTGGATCACAAAACGTTTATTGAAATAAGGTAACATCAAAACAGGCGAAGAACTGAAAACCTTTTTAAATTATTAAAAGCCTGCTACTGCACGAGGTTTGAAACAAACTCAACGCCCTTTTTCTTAAAACCATTCACTGGGGGTGACAATCTATGAATAATGCAGAATGAACCGGGCAAAATATTCCATCATGCCCAAAAATCGTTCGAACCCTTTCAGGGCACGCAGGCGCGAAAAGTTCACAAATGTGGCAACACTCTCCGGATCCAACAACAATTTTCCTTCACTGATTACATAACCGAAAATTGAAACCTTATTGGCAGCTATCGTAACATTGTCGGGATTAATGGCTAAGCCAACCTTTCTGAATAGTTGCAATACTTTGCTTGACCCAAGTGCTCCTCCATGCTCTCACTATACACTATTACATCATAAATATAATTAAACACAAAATCAAATTTAAATTCTAGAAGGACATGATCTAACACACTTGACAGGGCTTGACTTCCGAAATTAGCACCAATTGAAACGTCAGTAAACTCATTCTGATTCCAAGGAATGCTAAAGGCGGTATACTTGCGACATGAAAGGTCCAAGAGACACTGGTGAAAACTGTGATTAAGATGTAACACAGAGTATACTTTAGCCCACCCCAGGTGCTGCATTGTGCAATCTACTGTAGGCAGAGTAAATGGATCCTATGTATTTTACGATTTATTAACACATTATTAACCACTTATATATACTTATCACTGTCCCGTTTCGAAATCAAAAATCCCAGAGAAAAATAACCTGATGCCAGGGTAGTAATGATACCTTCACGCAACAGTTTTTCTTTTATCTGTCTGAAGGCCTTAAGCTTGGGAGGAGAGCACCGGAAATGACGGTCCCTCACCGGCACGCCATCCACTAACCTGAACCGGTACGGTAAAATGTCACACTCCCATATCTTTGACGTAATAAAGTCACAACACTTCCGCTTCAGCTGTTCTACAGCACTCTCAAATTTGCCGTCTCCACTACGAACACTTTCAGAATCAACCAGATTTTTTGAGTTCACAAAATTTTGTTGCCAAGATTCCCCACGAAACAAATGCACCTTAATATTGGGAGTAAACTCAGAAGACACTATAAGATCATGAAAATATATTAAGGCCCTTGTTTGACCAAGAAATTCCAATCCGAGAATAAGTATATGACTGTGCATAGGAAGAATACAAAATAAAAAATTCCAAGAGATACGTCCAATATTTACATGCAATTTTACAACATAAGATGCAGTCATCACATCGCCACTCTGGAATAGGGAGCACACGCGCCTTACAAATCACACTCCGTTTTATAAACTGCTTAATATATCGCCTATTGGCAATACAGTGTGTCGCACCGGTATCGAGCAAAACAGAGAACAAGTCGCCTCCACACGCGACCTTCTCCATGTAACCTGCTTCCAGACATTTTTTAATTTTAAGAAACGACGGACAGCTGGGAATTCCGCATTTATTTTCAGCCATTAATCGTTTCCCGCAACAGAGAAGGAAGCACGAACATGTCCTCTAGCACCGCAGCGGAAACACTTTCTATCTTTTCAATCTATTGGGGGGGTGTAAACATTCGTAATGAAAATGCCCATGTTCGGAGAAATTGCTACAATGTACGTTCTTATTGCGTTCACTATCAATAACCACTACTCATTCCTTAGATCTTACATGTTGATTTTCCCTTACTGCTGTTCATTTATCATCACCCTGAACAGTAAAAATTCCGGCACCATGGTCGGCAACATATTCATTAATTAATGCAGGTTTTTATTCGGACTGTTCAGACAAAAATTCATTTTCAGCCGCACAGCTGCTCTGAATTTCAGCCGCCCACGTTCGCAGCTCGTCCAAATTACGTGCTATGGAAGTCAAGGAACACACTGCTCTAACCTGAGGTGTAAAATTTTAAAGAATAAATTCAACTTTCTCCGCCTCGGTAAACTCCAAACCCAAAGCTCTCTAATGTTCAAAAACAGAATCAATGAATTCTTATAAATTTTCGCCAGGTGTTTGAAAGCGAGAAACAGTGTCGCGTTCACAAACACTTCTAACGTGTGAGGAAAAAACTGGGCAAGCAATGTTTTGTGTAAATGATCAAAACTAAAGGTGGTAGAATTTACTTCCTCTGTACCCAGTTGCACCACGGCACTTTGGCATTTGAATGCCAAGACCCACAGCAGGGTTACTTCATCGGCGAGTCACAGCTCTACGACCTTGTTCGTGTGGACTGGCGAGGTTCAAAAGGGGTAAAGTTTGCATGACTTGGCAGAACATTTTACTGGGACAGCTGGAGAAACTAACTGCTGCAGTTTCAGCAGCCGCGCGACACGTCAACTGGTCTCTGGCTCTCCAAAAAGAAATGGTTCGCTTTCTAAACTGCTCCATAGCAACTTCAGCCGGAAAGCTGAATTCATGATCCACAAGGAATGGAACAAGCACTTATTTGTTCAGGGTATACAGAAACGAAGTACCTTCTGTCATTATAGTGTTGTACATGAAACAGAGAAACAAAAATTAGCAGAGTTCTGCTCACTTTAAATCCTTGTGACGGGACATAAGGAGTTTCTAACACAAATAAATTTCAAAAGCAACTGTTTGTTTTATTTGACAAAATTCAGGACTCCATAAACTAGCTTCCACAAACAATTGGAAGAGCAATTTTAAATTCACACGTTTATATTGCTTCTCGGGCGCTATTACGCGGCCAGGCAAAGTCGAGAACGAAATAAAATTCTAAAAACAAAACTCAAAAAAGATAAATATACATAAGTCTCCTTAAAATTTCCCATTCCATTTTATAATTTTCTCAAACCAAATAAAAATATGATGCGGACGAATTATTTAAAAAGGTGTGTTACCAAAAAATATCAAACCAAGTGGATACGAGTGGTGTGGGCCCCAGCTTGTGACCCTCAACTTTCCAGGCACTCAGTGTATCGCACAAACATTGCCATGCTATCAGAATACTCCACACAAGACTAAGCACACTATGATAGTGGGCTCCACACCTATATAAGTTGAGCTAAAATGAATTTAATACACAAATCCAAACTAAATTTTTAATGCCAGTTAAGATAATGCCTAACGAATTACTTTTCTAACCACACAAAAACTTCTATATTCAATCAAAAGGCAAACCTACTTCAATTATGTGCTGCTCACAACATGGCAGCAAGTCATATCACACCTTCCAACAACATTTTTTTTAAAGTCCTGAAGGGACGCAGAGCTAATACCGGAAGGGTATGTTTGTGAAGACGAGCAAACTTGAAATGGCCTGCGCTGAAACTTGACTTGTGGCAAACAGAATAATTTCTTACAGCCAATCAGGATTAAATTAATGCTCGCATGAGTAGGAGGGAGTGTAAAGACAAGGAGGTTGAAGGGGAGTAGGAAGGGAAAGACTCCAAAGAACATGGGAACAAGGTAGTCAGAACTCACTTTAAAAAATAAAGCACACTCTATACATTCGGCGCAGTCCAAAAACTGCTCACAGTTTCTGGAATGCCAACGGTTCGCGCTCAAGACAGACAACCACAGCCTTGTATGGCTACACAAAATGCAGGAGTCACACATCATGTTAACCCGCTGGTCGATGCTTTTGCAAGCATCCGACTACGTAGATGAACACCTACTGGGAGTATAAAAGGAACTTGCCGATGCACTTTCACACTCTCCAAGCCTGGAGATATGCAAAAATTACCAGATGAGTGGGAAAACATGTTACCGCCTATTAACGAGCCGCAGTTCAGTAGTGAAAAGGTGTCACCGCGCTCAATTTAACCCACCTGGTTGTAAACAATGGTGAACAGCTAAATGCATTACGATTAAAAGTACACGTTCTACAAGCACAACAGACCACGCCGGAAGCAGTACGACGATGCATCGAGTGCATACAGAGTTTACAAAAAATTTGGTGTCTCATAAACAATTGTTTAGAGAACTTTCCGTAAAGCAACCAGGGAAACTGGAAAACTTACGTGCCTAACGACGTTTGACCAGCAGTACTTCAGTACGCCCATGACAACCAATTTGCCGGACACCCCGGAGCAGAACAGAAGCACCGCAATATTGCGATCAAATATCATTGGCCTGGAATTACACGAAACGTACGCAGTTATGTAAAAGAGTGTAGAACCTGCAGTGTTTACAAAGCACACCACTCCGATGGAGTACACCAACAAAAACCACGGCTATCAACCGAACCATTTGATACTGTAGCCCTAGATTTAATGAGACTATACCCATGCAGTGCTCAGCGAAAACCATTCATAGTAATAATAACATATCTCTTTTCAAGGTGGACTGAAGCATATGCTGTCAGCACCACCAGGGCTGCTAATATTGCTAAAGTCTTAGACATTTAATTTTTTCCCCGGTGGGGTTTTCTCTCCATCCTTCTGAACAATTACAGCACTCAATTCACCGGTCATAAGTGGCGTGATTATTGCGGGAAGCAGAAGACAGAGCATCACACGACGGCCCAGCACCGTCTCAGGCGGAAATCCTACTGAACGGAGAAATCAGGAATTTAAAGTGCAGTTGAGAATACGAGTAGCAAAGGATCACACAGCATGGCCACGTCATTTGCCAGCCACTTTGTTTTGTTTACAGACATGTGTTAGCAGTTAAGTGGAGTGGACCCTATTCCATTACGAGCCAATTGGTAAACACGGCATACACTGTAAAAATAAGTGCGAGGAAGGATGTTAAATCCCTCCGTGATGACACCAGAGCCACCGGAGAGGGAGTGTACGACCACGCTGTTTGCATATTCTGCCAGGTTCCTTTGCGTCCCATAATGCTAAACAGATGTGATAAAACGTAAAATTAGTGCAGCCATTTCAGTAAGTACGTGTTAACATTTGTTTAGATACCGATTTTGGGGAAAGGGGCACATTGCACTGAAATCGAACACAGCCGCCGACTGTAGTACAAAAAACAGGTCACCCTAGTTTTTGGGGTTAATAAATAAAGAGGTGTACTAACTATGTACTAGGAGATATTAAGTTGTTCATCACACCTTCCCAAATCAAATTTTCGCTACAGAACTCAAAAGGATTCTCCCAAGGTGCTTAAAAAAAATCCCAATAACATTATAAGCCCAATAATACAAAAACATCAACAGCATCAACATAAGAATTAAGAAGTCTGTCAAGCGATGCTACCAACATAATATTTAAAATATATTTTGCAACATTTATCACTATTTTAATATTAAAAGAAATTATATAATGCAGGACTGGTATATTCTTTCATAAAAGATGACACTAATAAATATCAGTAAGTAATTTTATTCGTATTGATGAAAATACTGTAGAGCGCTATCACTACTAGCAGCTGGATTGGGTATTATTTCTAAATCCCTTACCAGACAAAGATTTGTATTTGCATTGACAGGGGCTGACACGGAAGAAGCTTGTAAGCATATATGTTAATCTCTCTCTGTAGCATTCCCTCTTCGAAATTCAAATGCGTGTGGAATGCAGTACGTGCGTATGTGGTTGCCCTAGGCATAAATTACAATCACTTCACTTTACACGTAACATATTATGATAAATAACGTTTTCAAAATTTCATCACCAAATTAAGTCCTTTCTTTGGTCATTGAGCAGATTGAGGAAGAACATAATCTACGCATACTGTATAAAAAAAGTCGAGGATAAGTTTTGTGGTTTATCAGATTGAACATAAGATAAAAATTCAAATTATATAGGCGTATTTACCTTTAAATGTTGATGTGGCAAGATCAAGGTACGAAATTATGGTGTTCACTATTTATACAATCTTTGAATACAACTAGGATATCGCCACAACCTGAAGAACGAAATGAATCCGGGAGATGTAGCCCCTTTTTTCGTGTACACGGAATAAATCTTATGTATTAAATTAACTTTGATCTGCTGAGAAAATTGAATTGTGTTTAATGAAATAGGGCTACTTAAAATTGCTAGCTTAGTGCCAAATATTCTGCATATCATGCAAGCAGTTATACACCACATAAAATCATATTCTATATGAACTGCGGCAATGTAATGTAATGCTCTCTAAATGTTTATAAAAATTAATTAAAAATAAAATAGCCTAACTTTTATTACTATTTTGTCCTCGTTTCCAGGAGAAAGGTAATATATACGGTACATTAATTAAAAACGTGAGCAGACCACATTACGAAGATGAAAACAACCCATGAAAATAAATGATATCACAAAAATACCCTATTGCAATTGGTCAGCGAGATAACGAGATGCAGAGTCACGTATAAAATATCACACAACAGCTAGACACTGACAAGCTTTCCCACAACGTGAACATTACATGAAACGATCTCCTTGAAACACATTATCCAAGGTGTAGCAGGTTTACGTGGATGTGTTGATCTTTACGTGTTACATGAAACATGAAGTCATCATAACCGCGGCCTTAGTAAACAAGTTGCCATCAGGATATCGACAGTTCTTTACAAACTGCCGGGCACATGGCAGCCTATACAGTCAGTGCATTTTTCCTTCCAGCCTACCTCGTCCTCGACAAACAAAAAGCCATCTAGTATATACTTGTGTATCCCAGAGACACATCCTTCGGCGATTCCTATATAAAGTTTTGTTCGGTTGTTGTTTTGCGTTTATATTACTCAAATTAATATCAAGTGTAGATAATACAGAGACACCAATGCTTGTAGATGGTTCTGAGGTGTCATATACTTGGCTTCTGTTTCTTACGAACACTAGCCTCATATCGTGTTGAGCTGGGGTACATTATGCCCCAGCAATCCGTTATATGAATAAAATGAAATGTGTCAACAAAAACTGCCCTGAAACCAATTATCATTTACTAGTAGCTACTATAAAATACATACTTTCAGCTCAGATATTTGTCACTTCAAATATCTTCAGAAAGAAATTATTTTCAATAAAACAGCTGGCATTTTGAGATAAGTTTTCATTCATTCACCCTCTTAAATTTCCATAAAAACAGTCATTTTAGATATTTTCTTCAAACATCATAATTTGTAAGGAAATTAAAAATAAAACATTCTAAAACAACAGGCAGCAGTTTTCTCCAGAATGCACTACATTCCGAACATATTACTACAACTCCAATGATATTCAACTGTAATATCTTGTAGATTTTCAATACCTTTCGAAGTTTAGATAATTGAAACGTGAATTCTCATCGACTGTTTTTCTTCGGTTTTTGTGTATTCCATCAGCATGCATGCAAAAAAAAACTGTGTTAAAATGAGAGTATTACAATATCATATAATGATTAGGCCTACTGTGGTTATTTTAAAAGGGATATGTTTATTCTGGCGATGGGACAATCTCCCCAGAGCTCTTCACTCTTTCTATGACATCCACAACCATGATGAATGTCTATATAAAAACGTATATTCTAAAAAATCATTCGAAAGTACGAACATGTAGAAAACTCGTATGAAATCTCCCATAAAAAAGTTAGAAAAAAATTTGGCATTCAAAATTAAAATTATACACTATCTACCAAAAAGTAATTGGGCACCCGTGAAGTTAGGTAATTCAGTACGTCAGTTGATTTGTGATTCACGGCCTTCGGCGTAGGACCGCTGGTATTTGTCCGCGGTAGCATGAACACAGAGGCCTATTGTAACATTCTGGATAATGAAATACTCCCAAAATTGTGGCATTTTTACGGAATGGAACCGTGTTACTATGACGCAATGACATCATGCTTTGACCTAAGTCTTGGCTGTCCAGAAGTCTGTGCTCCCTATAAATAGTCTGGGAGACTTACAAAAGTTATTCTCCCAGCACGTTTAACATAAATCCAGTAAATGTACATCATTCTTGTCTTCCAATAAAATGCAAGGTGTGTGTAAGGTGACTAGGCGTCGTAGCAGTCTGCATCATGACCACCCCGCCCCCTTTCTCGCATCAGGCCGATAAGGATAGAGGAGGGGAGGGTAGTGTGGAAGGGCAACAGTTTTGTGTTCCACCTCGATGCCAAACTAGAGTTTGCTTTAGTTCTGATTACAACTGCTCAGTTTGCGAAAGTAGAGATTGGGTCAACGATAAAAATTGTTCCAAACTTAACGCCGGATACATACACCATGAAAACCACTTATTGTTTCGCGCAACACGTTGAAACAGTATCTTCTGTAGGTTAAGAAGTTTTTCAAATTAGTTCAATGTTACATAAAAATCTCGTATTTGTTTTCAAAATGAGTGGACTATCTATATTTTCAATTCGCCGCTTCGCTCCTACATATGTGTCCCATTCCGATTTTTTTCTAAAAAGGAAAAATCATAAAGGGAAACCATGCCAAATTTTATTTAACTGGGTTAAATTGTATATATAATCATAACACGAATCTGCATCTTCTGTGAAACACTCGAACGTGTAAAGACGATGAAAAAGTAGCACAGTTTTAGACAACAGTTGTCTAACAGGTATTTCAACCCTTGTGAGACGCGAAGATGTTAAGAGCCTTGTAGCATATTGGTTAGCCTCGCTCCCTTCGCACTAGAACCCGAAAATGTAATATTTAATATTTTATTGCAAACAAATATTTTTAACAAAACTGCATTAATTTTCACTATGTTAAAATGTGTACATTTTCCCTTCTCTTTATATAATGTCCTTTTTAGAAACAAAACTTATTATTTCCCATAATTCATCTAAACTTTTCAAGCCTTAAAAGGATATAACCTCTTGTTTACATAAAAAATTACCAAGCATTTAAATAAAAAAGTTGAAATTGTTTTATTTTTTAAAAAGTATTACAAATTACGAACATAAGAAAAGTTTAATTATAAAATAAAATGCCTGTACTTTTTAGTTAGAATATTTCAACGTAAAATTTATTCACTTTGCTTCAAATTTTTAGGTTCATTACATGTAATAAACTTTTTATGTACCAAACTTCTTTAATATTGGAAATGTTATTAATTTCGTTTTTTACCACTTCGACACGTGCTTTGACGAACACAATGGAATAATTTTAACTTTCTGGATATAAAGATAACGAAATGTTTAAAATTTGAGGAATGCTGTGTATAAGAAAAATATAATTTTCCCCTCCAACTTCCTGTACATTATAATATTACATATTGAATATTGACACAATAAGTATGTCGAACAGTTGAGAAATAACGTAACATGCTTGAACTGAAGTGTAGCGAGGGAAACATGAACTGACTAGCATATAAAATGTGTTGCAGGACTAGTACTTGCTGATGCAGGCTATGATGTGTGGCTGGGCAACTTCCGAGGTAACCGCTACTCCAACAAGCATGTCAACCTCACCACCGACAGCCTTGGCTACTGGGACTTTAGGTGAGCAATGCTTACCCAATAACGCATTTCCAGAAGAACAACTTTGTCGTTAAGAATATGCCGAGATCATTGTGTCTTGAGTTGAGAGTGATGGTGTGGTGCTGATCGAAAAGGGGTTGATGTGGTTTTGAGGAGCGGTAAAATAATAGTTAGGAAAAGGTGTGGGAAATATGATGTTACCAAGGAAACCAGGCATTATTCAGCTAATAATGCTGTGAAGATGTTAGAAAGCTGACTCTTCTTCTCTGGCTCGTGTACCGACGACCAAAGGCGGCAATCCTTCCAATGAGCTGATCAGATGCTCCTCAGATCAATTTATATTTTATTTGGGTGCTACGTGGTGGACATGCAATAGTCTATTTTCTTTTACCATTTTTACTGTTTTATGAATACTTTTTATCATAAGTAACAGTAGTAAAAATATTGTAAATATCCTATCATTGTTTGCAAACTGTCGCCGTATTCCAATTTGCTCTTTCTTTGAACAAAGTGGCCACTTGATTTGTTTTTGTCTGCGAAATAGATGTATCTCCGGATTTACCATTTGGGGTTATATCTTATTCGAAACTTATAAACTACAAACAGCAGACAGCAGGACAGTAATAAGCAAATGACAAACTAATTGTTCCGACAGACCATAATTTACAAAATTCAAATTACAAAGTTCAAAACCATTTTCAATGCAGCCTCAAATTTGTGTATATTTATTTTATGAAATACGCCGACTATTGAAAATAAGTGTTTAGGTATTATTATAATTTACCTGCTAACTGGCTGATATGTATATTAATTCAATATCAGATCTGTTCTTTCAAAAGCAGCATGAAATATTTTGAAACAAAAATGCATTCAAAATATTCTTTTTTTCATTTGGAGCATTATAAAGGTTTGCATTGGTAGTCTCCATTGATAAAGGTTTGCATCGGTAGTCTCCATTTATAAACAATGTTACGTGCATTGAAATCGCTTGACTTACAAGGATATTTTATTGTATTTTCCGAGAGTGACGAGGAGACTGGCCAAACAACAAAAGAACCCCCCTCCAAGTAAAACAAAAATGCTCCCAAACCTGCAGGTAAGCCTTCTGATGAAGCTCTTGGGTGGACCTCAGTTCATACTATGCCGACACTTCCAACTTTTGAAGAACGTGCTAGTGTAACATGTGTCATAAATGAAACATCCTCTCCATTTGATTGTTTTTCCATATTCTTACCCTCGTCTATGGTACGTCACAAAGAAATAAACTAATTAGTATGCTGCTATTGTTACTAAATTGAGACGTTCCAACAAACTGAAAGCTAACAGTATACTGAACAAATGGCAACCAGTCAAACTTAATGAAATATATTTGTTTTTTTGCTATTATCATACATATATGTGTCTTGTGAAAAAGCCAAGGCTTAGCGATTACTGGGCGAACAAATCTATTCTTTACACTCCTTTTCCATCTTCAGTCATGAGCCGTGATCATTTCAAGGCTGCTCTGTCAATCTTGCATTTGAATTATAACAATAACCTCATTGCTCTCAACCAGCCAAAACATGACCCATTGTTTAAATTCAGAACATTTCTAGGTCATTTACTCCAAGAATTTCCTGCTTCCTTTGCCCCATATGGTAAACTTACAGTGGACGAAGGAATGCGTAGTTTTCGGGGACGAATTCATTTCAAAATATATAAGAAAGGGAAATCAGAAAACTATTTGTGGTGTGTGATGCTTGTACTGAGTATGTTTTGCGAATGGAAGTGTATGCAGGCAAAGGTGCACAAGAGACTGGAGTGATGAGTGTAATTGACAGGCTGCTGTCAGATTACTATGCAAATGTTTCACTATTTTATGGACCGCTATTGCAGTTCTCCTGTTATTCTTGACCATTTATGGGGGAGGAAAACCAAAACTGTTGGGACATGTATGCCTAACCAGAAATGAGTTTCTGAAAATAATGTGGTACAAAAGAAAATAAAAAAAGAATGAATTTGTGTATATGAGTAGAAACCACCTCTTGTGCATCAAGTGGAAAGACACACATGATGTGTTGATGTTGTCAACTTGTTACGATGCAACCTCAACTACTGTGAATGTACGAACCCGTGATTGTCCTAAACAGAAATCAAAGCAGGACGAGATTCTTGGTTATAATATGAGTGAAATGGGTGTAGATACATCATGTAAAATGATTGCCTACTACCCTTTTAAAAGGAAACAATTGAAGTGGCAGAAAAAGCTGTTTATTCACCTCTTTATAATGGCAATTAAGAATGCGTTTGTATTGTTCAGGGAGACCAGGAGCCCAAACAAAAAGCAAAAAGTAAGGTTGGAACAATATTTATGGTTGATTTAGGAGAAGCATCTGTCAAATAGGGAAGGCTTCCCCAAGATTCACCTCCTACCAGCTCCAGTCCCAACAATTCTAAATCCAACAGACTACTTGGCCGACACATTGTGGAAAAAAATACCACCTACAGAAAAAAAAAAAAAAAAAAAACAGAATCCAACACGTAAATGCAAAGTTTGTGCGGACGTTGGGAAAAATCTAACTGGGAAATGTTTAAGAAAAAAAAACCTGCTGGTATTGCACAGTGTGTGACGTGAGATTATGTGTAACAGTATGTTTCAAGAAATATCACACACAAGCAAATTATGACACCACATGCAACTAAAATATAACAGGGTTTAGCATGTTATTTCTGAAATAACAGAAATCATTATTTTTTTCGATTTTTCAAAATTATGAACATTTATATAATTATTAAATGATGATTTTCAGTTTATTGAAGTCTGCATTATAGTTTAATATTTTATATATTTTTTATAAATATGTTAGACATTGTTGCAAGAAAAAAACCGAAATATTTGATTGACATTATATTACAAAACTGTTCAGAATGGTAAAAAATCTGCAGTGATTATTTTATTGATTTCCCCCCCCCCCCCCGAAAAATGGACTTGTATAATTTTAAGGTTAAAAAAATGTTTACATTATACTTTGTTGTTTTCGAGATTGTTTCAAGTGAAAAAAGCCAAATTTTGGATAGATATTTTACTACAAAACTTCTTAGAATTGTAAAATATATTTGCAGTGATTATTTTCTTAGTTTATCGAAAACTTAATTTTGTAAATTTTGTGTGTATATTTTGCAAAATGAACTAAATATTGTTTCAAATTGTGCAGAATTGTTCGATAAATACAGAAACAAATTTTCTTCAGTAATTTATAATGTTTACAATATTATTCATATGTGTGCAATATTTAGTGATGCCTTTTTCAATTTATTGAGAAAAGCTAATTATTAAGATAAGCTCTAATTAACAACACAAATTTGCAAAAAAAAAAAAAAGTGTTTAATTTTATCTTGAATTTAAAAGTTTCAGTTTTAAAACACAGTTTTAATTTAATATTTTGTACAATTTCTCCAAATGTTTTGGTTTTCGAAAAATTCATAATAAAGTCCAGTCTGGATAGAACAATGACCCCAATACATACCCAGTCTTTAATGTGTTAAGTTACCCCCAACAACTTGGTAAACTGTGCAGATGGGTGCTTAGGCTTTCACGATTCAATTTTAAGGTCACCCATGTTCGCGGTTGTGAGAATCCTGTTACCGATGCCTTAACTCGGATGTTCGACCCCGATGATTTCGAACCTATAGATACTGATACCCCGGCTAGTCTTCATCTGATACAGGGTTTCCCCGAGTTTTTTGTACGGTTACGTCAAGTTAAGGCTTCTGACCCCTGGTGTCCGGACATAGTGGATCAATTGCAATCTGGGGCTTCGTGTACTTATTTTTTTCAGGTTGTATTGCACTGGCAAATCCGGACGGGCATACAAATTGGTTGTCCCTGAGTATTTACGACCCCTTGTTTGGAAATGTTTCCATGATTCCCTTAATGTAGGACATTTGGGGGCGAGGAAGACGTATTTAAAGATCTTAGCTTATTTTACCTGGCCCTCTGTAAGGGAGGATGTCAGTGCTTATGTTCGTTCGTGTCATGATCGTCAGAGTGGTAAACAGTCTTTTAGATTTGGTCAGGTTGCCATTCAGACCCCTCAAGCTTTTTGGCAGGTTGTGCATTTAGATGTATTGGGACAGTTAGTGCGTTCATGTAAGGGTAATGTTTGTATTTTTATTCTTTGGTCACCTTTAGTAAATTTGTGATTCTCTTGTCCTTACGAAACATGAATGCTACTTCTATTGTTACAGCTCTAGCCGAACAGGTTTGAAAAATTTCTGGCTTGCCTATGGAGATTGTTACTGAAAATGCTAAATATTTTCGGTCTAACTGCTTTGAAAACATGTGTTTACAGCCCCTATTCCCCAAAAGTAAATCAGGTCGAACGGTTCAATAAGAATATTGAGGCTTCTCTTACAATTTTTGATAATGCTGACCATATACTTTGGGATATTGATTAAGATTTTATAAACGTTGGTTTTAATAGTGCCCTTCACGACTCAACTGGTCATTCCCATTCACTAATTTTTTTTAGTCATGAACTTTCCTTATCCTATATTAAATATTTGGAACATTCCCATTTCTCCCACTTTGGTTCTCACTCGGCGGGGTCGCCTTCTTGACGACATGGCTGGGCGCTTGGAGGTGGCAAAATGCGAGGTTGCTAAACGGGTTGATAGACTTCGCTCCTCTGCCCCATTGTTGTTGGGGTGCAGGTGTTATGCAAAAGTTTTTGGTGCCCGGTAACAGCAGGGATGTGGGGTCTAAATTCATCCCGTAGGTTCAAGGTCCTTTCATTATTCAAAAGTTCTTAAACGATAATGCTGTTTCTTTGGTTGTACCTTGGTCAAGACGTGAGTTTCGCATAGCTCACGTCTCGCACCTAAAGAAATATGTTAGTCGTCCATAATTGTAAGTTCTCTCCCTCCCCCCACCATTCCTACTCACCTCTTTGTAATTTGCAACTGCCAGTGTCTCGCTTCTGTGTATCCCCTTCCTAATCCACTTTCATTTACAGCACCACGCAAAATCCTACTCAAGTCAGCCACTGTAAAGTCAGTTGGCGAAATATCATGGACTTCGAGTTCAAACGCCAATTCGTCTTTTAATAACCATTCAGGTACTATGGTGCTCAACATTTTGCAAAATAGAGTAAAAACAAGCAAAAAAATTTAACACAACACAATTAACAGACACAATATCTAACCTAAACAATCATTACTGGGAGTAACAAAAATGTGGGAGGGGGAGAGGAGCATTGAAAAAACCAAAATATCATACGAGCAGAAAATTCACTCAAATCATTTAATGGCCTCAATTCTAGTGAACCACGCTAAATGATACTATAAATATTGAAATGATTGTGGCAACGGGAGAAAGTCAGCACACGAATGCTAACAAGCAAGGGCATGAACCAACACTCGGTGTCCAAGTTAAGGGCCTTAGAAAACAACCAACGAAAATTCCAGAAAGGAAATAGTCTAACTGAAGGCCGCCCAACTTGGCACCAAATATCCCAGTGGAGTACATGAACCGAAAATTTCTCCACTCAGTGTGATACTTCAACTCTTTACAACACAAGTTAGTTCAACATACAATGCCCAGCCCTATATAGAAGGAAACTTACCTCCTTGTTCCCATCTGTACACAAGTGTGGGCATTACCCACAACAAACTTATCATAAAATTCAAATAAAAAACTTTAAAGTGATTACTAAAAAAAGAGAAAGAAAATACTTATCATGCAGCAAGGTCTACCATTGTAAATGAAACAATAATGTTTTAGAAACAAACCATTTTTAGGTGTTTATTATACACTTTATGTTTAAAATCTCATTTTATTTGCTAACAACATATATCCCAAGTTTGGACACAACATAATAAATAGTAAAACTAATAAACTTAAGAACCAAAAGTGACAAAACACATAAAGTAATATCGTCTTGGCCATCTCATGCATATCCCAGAAATGAGTATTTTTCTTTAACCTTTTATGAATTTAAGTTTTAATTTAGAAAGAGAAAATAACGGGTGCACCGAACTATCAGCAACATGATGGTTCTATTGAAAGAAAAGGCAATTATTTATGAGCCACATTCCTACTCAAGTGGTGAGCTGAAAGACATTATTTAACCTAAAACATTTCAATTTGTAATATTTTGTAATATGGCCCAACAGCACAAAATAGCCACTTGCTATTTCACTTTGCAATTATTATTTTTTAATTAAGTTTGTGTAGCTTAGTTTAACACACACTTAGCCTCTGACCAAAGATCGCCATGTTACTTCATGCAGCAAAGGAGAGTGAAAAAAATGCTGAGAAAATTAAAGATCTGTCGCAAAATCGACGAAAACTGGCATTTGCAGCATCACACCGACCTCGCCTTAAAATTGGTACATGCTGCTCTGGCCGATGCTGCAAGGGCAGGTTGGATAATCAGCTCACGAAGGGTAGCTTTTCTAGGCCAAGCGGGCGAACCGAGCTGTATAAAGATAGCAGACAAAAATACATACAGGCGTAAGCCACAGTCTCACAAACATTTAATGAGCTGTCCCAACAAAAAAGATAAATGTTAGCACTTACCAGAGGCAGTCTCGAAAGGAACTTAATTCATAATGCTGGTAAAAATAATAGTGTAAGAAAATGGGTGGTCACTACATGTTGGTGTCCAAAAAAGAAGAAATTCGAGCCAACAAATTCCTTCGTGCATGAAACAACCCAGCGAACACAACCTGTTGGCAAAATGTCGTCAAATTGTCGGCACGAAACCTGTACTGTCGCCAACTATCGATTCAATGCAAGAAGATAGCCATCTGACAATGGCATGATGTCTTTTTGAGACAGAATGTTTGCAGTTAGAAAAAAGACAATGGCCCACTGTATTTTTTTAGGATAACACATTGATATCACCAAAAATATGTCGGCATGATATCGAACATGTAGCAAGCATCTTCAAAATGTTTCTGGGCCAATTCCTATTCAGCATTTTTGTCTGTTCAGTAAACTTGCCATTATCTTATTTGTTCTGACCCGGTAAGGTTTTTGAGACAAGGCTCTTTATCACAATAAAAAAATAAATAAGATGTATTTTTGTCGAAAAAGCTTGCTGTTAATGGCATTATGTCTTATTTGAGACCGCGTGTTAACCATTAGCATGTTTCTTTCGTGATTACATACGTGTCATGTGGTAACCCATGGCATTTGTTTACTTTGAAATTTTTTTCGGTTGTACATCCTACAGATATATTAAAAATTAACAAAATCTACTTTGTTTGCAAGCCTCTGAAGAAAGAATTTTTTCAATAATCAGTGTTTTAAATTTATTTGTTATATTGTTATGGAATTTTACATTCCTTTATAATACATTGTGTCGTTATGTATTTTTAATTACTGGAGTTCATTAGAAAATTACTCCATGGTGTGTATGTTAGCAAGCTCGTCTGTCAAATCAAGGGTCATAGGTTCGAATCTTGCACTTGGTAAGAAAAAAGATTTTCACATCATACAATGTATTGAGAAGTGAATGAAATGAACATATGTAAAGAGGAAATCACAATTACTACAATTTTTAATCAAAAGGTTAAGGTTTTTTTTTCAAGGTTGTACTGCTTATTTCTGAACATCATGCTGCTGCAGACCCGACATCGTTACGATATCCAGCCGACGCAGGCCCGGAATCGTAGCGACATCCAGCCATCGCAGGCCTGGCATCCTAGCGTCATCTAGCCGTCGCAGGCTCGGCATTGTAACGACGCCCAGCCTTCGCAGACCTGACATTGTAATGACATCCATCTGTTGCAGGCCCGGCATCATTACGACTCCTTGCCATCGCAGGCCCGTCATCATAGCGACATCCAGCTGTCGCAGGCCCGGTATCGTAACGACACCCAGCCATCGCAGACCCGGCATCATAGCGACATCCAGCCATCGCAGGCCCGGCATCGTAGCGACATCCAACCGTCGCAGGCCTAGCATCGTAGTGACATCCAGCCTTCGCAGACCCGGCATCGTAACGACATCCAGCCTTCGCAGGGTCGGCATCGTAACAACATCCATCTGTTGCAGGCCCGGCATTGTTATGACTCCTTGCCATCGCAGGCCTGGCATCGTAACAACATCCAGCTGTAGCAGGTCCGACACTGTCGGCTAACAGTTAGCAGCCAGTCCATATTTCCACCAGTCGTCTTCCGGCATAAGACAGAAGGCAGGCTTCAGCTGGCTAGAGTTTGTCCGCTAACTTACTGGTCCGATTTGTGCCCATATTTTCTGTGTTTGCTGGGAACTGGCAATATACTCCGAAAGTCGTGACGTGTTAAATCGATACAAACCGAAACACCACATAGCACGTACAAAAATAAGAGGGGAAAATTCCACAATCTATACTCAAGTTTAAAACATAATAAAAATAATAAAAAAAAACACAAGGAGAACACTTAACATGATAAAAAAATTCAAGAGTGTGGCGAACAAGCATAATTCATTGTTGAAGCGTAAAGAGAAACATATGATACATTATACAATAAATAGCATTATTGCGGCAACTGGGCTGCTATCTATCGTGACTGCAGAGGAACATAAACACAGAAATGAAGAGACAAAATTAATGTACTCTCTCAAAGTTTTAACAACTTTTTAAAATAACAAAGTTATCATTTAGTAATGCTTACAGCATATTTGAAAAATTGAACTGTTTAATATAATACCAATTAATCCCTCTTTTCCTTATTAAATAACAATTAGATTTACATAATAGAAATATACCTTTTAAACAAAAGTAGTGTGCCGAAGAAAAAACAAGGAAGGAGAGTTAACAAAAATGGATTTTGTAAAAAGAAAGATACAATTGCTATAAAAGCAATTAAAGGAAAATTAAAAAGAGGATGCCACAGTATGGTACAACATCAATCTGCTTCTAAAACATGGCATTGACTTCTAGTGTACCTACAAAAATATGGAAATGGCCAATTAATAACCTTTTCTCCGCCAGTTATGAAAACAGCACCACACGGAAAATTATGTTTTCATTCAATAATTCCGGGAGTAACTAAACTATTCTCACCGAATTTCGCAAGCAACTAGTGCTGCACTAGGCAATGTAAATTTACATATTTTAGGTGGGTCAAGCATTTTTTTCATGTTAATGGTATAAAGAATGTAGATCACTATGCTACGTTTGTTAAATAATTTTTTTTAAATCAAGCAAATTTGGCAGGAATTAGTTAATATATGACAAGTTTAACTATATTATTTATATGGTAAACATCTTTAATAGCTATGGTATAAATAATATAGATCCCTATGCTATATCTGTTTAAATTATTTAACAAAATTCGACATGATATTGCATGTTGATAAAATTATAAGAATCATCACATTCTACTAAAGGAAAGCCTTTTTTCACCTCCTTCTAAGAAAGTTTCAGGTGAGCAAATGAAAAATGTATGCCATATTTCGGCAAAACTCTTATATCTATTAAACAATTTAGGCAAATGAACCAAACTTTCTATGCTTACATTATCTATTAGGAACATCATATGCACTTTTACAGAGCTTAATTTTATGCATTTGTGTATGATAGCTCCAAATGAGAAAATGTAGTTGACCTGTACTCATAGCTGTAAGCAAGCAACACACCCTGACTCATCCTGGAGGAGCCACTACTTTATAGTAGCATAGCGCTTACCTTAATGGGATAAGGAGCACGGAATGTGACACTAGACAAAGGAGAGCACTACAGCGGAGGGAAGACAGGCAGTGTGAGCACAAATCTGATATCAATACATTAAATTTTATTCAGACCATATCGTAATTCAGGATATTTGTTTCCTAGTCATTAACTGTACTGAGTAATAAGTGCGTACAGGTACACAACCAAAATAGAACAAACCAACTAAAGGAAAAACGCAATCGCAATCTCATGCACACTACAAAAGAGCACAGTTATGGTTAAAATGCTTATTACTAGGTATTTTCATAGCATGTGCTCGTTGTGTTTGCCATCGACAGCAATAAACATCTGTAAACGCACATGTAGCGAACGACGAGCGGCCTGAAGTGTTTCTGGCGTAATGCCTCTGCAAGATGTCAGAATGCGTTCCTGCAAGTCTTCTGGCATCGTAAGAACCTTCTACACCCTATCTTACTGTGTTCCCACAAGAAAAAATTCGAGAGGTGGGAGGTCGGGGGAACGAGCTGGCCATCTTACAACCCCACCACGCCCTGACCACAAGTTTGGAAATGTTTTATTTAAGACTTGCCTCCCCACCGAAGCAAAATTCGCAGGACAACCATCATGATGAAAACACATATCACGACGTATTTCGAGCGGTAAGACTTCCAGAAGTGCGGAAATTATCCCTGAGGAAATAAGCGTTTGTACAAATGGTCATTGCCCCTTGAATGAAGTATAGCCTTATGATGTAGTCTCCAACGATTCCATACCATAGTACGTGTTCACATTCCACTGTCGCTGCTGCTCCACGTGCTGGACCCATCTCAGATTCTCCTTCGCGCAGTATTGCATATTTGGTAAATTTATACGCCCATGGTTTGTGAAAGTCGCTAGTCCACTGCCCCATGCTACCAGTCCACCTAACTTGATCGTATTTGCACATTATTTCGTGGCGTTTCTGTGTTACTTTCCATTGCACATGCTATTCCACTGAATTCCTCTTTGCAAATACTTTCAGATAAGATTGAAATTAATTTATTTTTTAAGGGAGAATATCATATATAGTTGAAGTATTTCTGTTCATACACGTGTTACGAACAGTCAATAAATAACTTGCCCCTTTACATAATTTTCATTTAGTAATAACCGAATTTTGTGATCTACAGCCATTCCAGAAATTTTGCGGGTGTCCAGGTTAGGCGGATCATACTGTATATACATATATACTTTTTTGTTGGAGGATTGTTTTAAATAATGTATCAACATATCTCGGTGGAAAAGAAACAGTTTGGGTGTCCATTTCCTCTCATTGTGACACCCTTTACTATCTCCCCTAGTTGTTACACCACTAATACTTCCCAACTTTCCACTCACTGAGCTATCATAAGCTACGATGCTTGTGTTCCTCTACTCGCTGCTATAAGTTATGTTGCAGTGGGGTGTGTCATGTCTTGCATATGTGTTGCAGCTTCCACGAGATGGGGTTGCACGACATCCCTGCGGAGATAGACTACGTCCTAAACGCGACGGGACAATCTACACTGCACTATGTCAGTTTCTCAATGGGCATGGCCGCCTTCTTCGTAATGATGTCAGAGAAGCCAGATTATAACAAGGTGCGGTCCTTGGTGGGGCTGGATCCTGCGGCCTACATGACGCACACCAGAGGACCCTTCTACCGCCTAGAAAGCATGAGTCACGACCTGTTGGTATGTACCTCGCAGTGGCAACTTTCTTCTACACTACAATACAAGCAGCACCTTGATCATAGACATGTTCTCTGTTAAATGGGCTCTTTTGAAACGCTTACTTGAGGTCTTCTTTCCTTCTCACGTTGTATTCTTCACCGCACAGTATGTATAACAAGCATTGCCGTGGTGCTAGTGGCTTTATTCTGCGTCAGTCAAGTGTAATCATGCGATTGCGAGGAAAGAAATGTGTTAATAATAATGCATCTTGTAATCTTTAAATTGTAAATTAAAAAAAAACATCTACTTGAATTGCAAATATTATAACCTTATGTCCTGAACACAGTGTCGAGATTTGGAACTATTTCTCTCAATTCGTTGCCAACATATTTGGCAGCATGCTTTGCCTTAGTTTATAGTAGTTTTCAATTGAGATAGCAGGCTTTACCATTTTTTTTTAACACTGACTTTTAAAAAAATGTTTATTCAACATCCTTAAAACAAATAAGTCTTAACAAATTCAGTATAATATAGTGAACAGCATTTACAAATATACCAGTGAGCAGCCTTTACAAATAAACTATAGAAAACAGCCTTCACAAATATACCAGTAGACAGACTTTACTAATTTAATATAGTGAACAGACTTTGAAAATCTACCTACTTTTGTGAACATATTTTAAAAATATACCAGTGAACAGTCTTTGCGAATATAATATACTGAGCAGCCTTCATAAACATTATATAGTGATATTGTACATCCTAAACAAATATACAAGTGGACAGCCTTTACAAATATACTACAGTGAATATTATTTAAAAATATAATAGACTACAGTTAGCAGCCTTAACAAATAAACTGTAGTGATCTGTATTCACAAATACAATATAGTGAACATCCTTTACAAATATACCAGTGCACATCCTTTACAAATATGCAATACTAAACTGAGTTTAGTCGAGAGATTTAGGTCGACGCTTAACAGCGAGTTCTTGAGCGTCAGTAATGGTGAAGTGAAGTGAGGATTAAGCTGCAGACGAATGCAGGGCGAAGGCAGTGAGACTGGCTTGTGAACATCATCCGGCCGATTGAAACATCCACAAAAAGAGAGCTGTGGAGAAACTAAAAGAAGTTGTGTATATCTGCACATTGCCCATCGCCAAATTAATGAAAACGCTACTGGCGATTATATAAATTTCTTGCATAAAGTTGCCTATCTAAATATCAGGTAATATAACTGCACTCTGCGACATCTTCAAGAAGTTTCAGCTTATGCTGCAGTGAGGCACATCGATAATGCCAATAAAAGGAAAATTGCCTCATGCCTCTTTGAATTGCGGTAAAGTCCTTATTGATTTGATCTATCTTGGTCAATTGAAATGCCTTTCTCATAAACTAGGTGCCCCAGGAATTACATTTCCTTGACTGCAAACATTTTATTTTTGAGGTTAGCCATAAGACCTGACACAAGTAGGAAAATAAGAAGTCGGTACCACAAGGGGCTGGCGGCTCTGTGCACCAGGGCTGCCCGGCCCCTATGTTGTTACATCACCGTCTGCCATCTGGGAAGTCAGTGACCATTGACCATTGACCCTCGACCTTCAACCCTCGACTCCTGACACATAATCTTCGACCCCAAATACGCAAAAAAAATATATAAAAAAATATAAAAAATTTATTAGAAAATTTATAGAAATATTTATCATTAAAAATAATTTCAAATAGTTAAAACATTAAAAAAATAATGTTTTCGAAAATTAAAAAAAAATATTGAACACTTTATAAGAGTAAATATTATTTGGAATTTATTTAAATTTAGTTAAAAAAATTTTCGAAATTGTTATTAATAATTAT
The DNA here is from genome assembly GCA_029891345.1 of Dryococelus australis. NCBI lineage: Eukaryota > Metazoa > Arthropoda > Insecta > Phasmatodea > Phasmatidae > Dryococelus > Dryococelus australis. Next base: position 177,862,936 of record CM056995.1, on the reverse strand, counting down.
AAAAAAATCATTAAAAATGTATTTAAAAGATTGACCTCGGCTGCCATCTTGGTAGGTGCATTCGACGCCATATTGAAATGCTGTCACTTATGTTCGACCAATAAGTTGTGTGCTCTCTACTGCCAACTTGGAGAGTATAATTTGTTTTTTAGTTCGTCATTTGTTTATATATTACTGGAGGCCGCTATCTTGGTAAGAACAATTTGTTTTATCGTCATTTGTTTAAACATTACACTTTGTCTCACCTCCGTTCGACTGCCATATTTGTTTTTTCTTTCGTCATTTGTGTCAGAATTTGTCTCCCACCTTCGACCAATTACTCATTTCCGTTCGACCACCAGCATACAACTTACCTCCCCAATTGCTAAATTTCATCTGCTCCATCCCCTCCAACACCTCCAATTACATACTTTCATTCGTGCCATTCCCTCCACTTGCTAATTTGCCCCGCCAATCTCTCGGATTGGCTAACTACCTCACCAATGCTTCTAATTGGCTGTTTAGTCGGCAAGCCTCCAACACCTTTGATCGAATCAATATATTTAATTGGCAATTTTTTCTCATGTGTCTTCGGAAACTTTCTTTCCGACCAATCAGGGACGTTCGCTCGAACTCTACCACACCTGCCAATAATTACCTTTAACTAATTCCTCTGGTGTCTTTTGAAGATTTCGTTTGACCAATCAAAAGCGTTCGCTCGAACTCTACAATCCCCCCCAATGATTCTCATTGGCTAATTAGTGTTTCGTCTGCAAGCCTCGACCCACGTGGCAGTCTACCCGACCAATCGGCAACCCCTGTCAATGCTTCTCTTTAGCTAAACACACCATCAATGTTTTCCATTGGCTAATTAGTCGGCAGGCCTCCATCCCTGCCAATGCTTCTCATTGGATAATTTGTCACATGATAATTTACCATACCAATCGGCAAGTCTTTACAACTTTCGTTCGATACCCGCAAATGATTTTGATTTTTTCCAATAAGTCGGCGAAACTCTACCAACTCTAGTCGCACAGAGGATGTGTCATCCGCCCTACACTCTTTATAAGATGCTCCGAGGTACCTCGCTATTTCGAGAGGAGAGCCAACCGGTCATTTAATTCAAACGCCTGTTGTTAGCCATGTCGCCAAGTACAGGAGAAACCATTAGCAACGCCGGAGAAAATGGATATAATATTATTCGGCTCATCCGCACGACACTGAGACGAGGAGCAACGTCGTCTGTGTCGTCGACTGGCACGACCCTGCTACCATTAGACAACCCACTGCCGCCAGTAAACCCGCATCCATCCGTCAACTCGTAGCAGCCCCCATATTCGAAATACAGTGTATTCTCACCCAGATTGCAAGAGATCCCTACCAACTCTGACTTTGAATACATGAGCATCGAAGAAGTGTCCATAGCCAGATATTCTCCATTCAGGTCAGAAGACATGAGCAAGTACAGCGAACTGAATTGGGGATACCGACGCATAAGTTTTCAATTGGCTAGATGCATTCTGCAAATTCAATTTAGTGGCAGTGCAATTCAGTGGCTATGCTACTACGATGACTTCGAAGGCTGTAACGTGCTGAACACATTAACGACCAAACATAAATACCTTCCATGTACAGATTATGACCTGACTCTATACTTCCTTCTACGCTGGAGGAGCTGGTAAAACAAAATTGTAAGGTTCACGTAAGCAAGGTAAGAATGCACGAACATTTATTGTATATACTGTTCCGAAAAAGAAAAAATTATTACATGTGAAATGGCAGGAGAAATGCAATGGACATAACCACGTCGTGAAAAGGCTACGTTTCCCGGACTGGACTTCCAACTGCACGCCTTTTGCATGCAAAATATACCCAGTCTCGATATCGAGACAATCCACCAAGACTTCTCGCAATGACAGAGCAAGTACTGGTGACAAGTTCAATCCAGAGAAAAAAATAATACCTCCTCTATTGCATAGCGTAACCTACTTGGACCAGCCGTCGGCTACCATGACCGTGGAGCGATTTCACGAATATGATCATTTCCTCCTCGATAGCAGCATTATATATGGTAAGGCTTCTGAATTAATAATGCAAGATTGTGATAGGGACGAGTGTACGGTTCGTTTTTGCCCTTCACAAACAAAGTTCCGCACAAACATTGGAAACAGGAAAAAAAAAAAAAAGAATTGTGGGGAAAGATATTCAACCAAGTACTGCCATAAAAATTGTGATATTATTCACGAAATAAAAAAAAATATGTATATAAACATTTTAACGTATGTTCGGAACGATGTGATGGTGCTTGGCACAGTCTGGAGGTTACAATACCACCGGATGCATGGAGAGTGGTGCTCGTACGTGCGTGTGCATATGAGCATTGCTCTATCTGTAAAAAAACCCACATGATTAAAACATCCCATTTCCTCCGTAATTTTTGAATTTAAAACCCCACTGTTTAAACAACATATCGATGTACGTGATTAATATTTTGAATGAGGAAAAAGCAGTATTTTAGTTGTAAGAAAAATCTGTATTAGGTAAAGAGAAATGTAGGCATGTTATATTGACTTATAATTTTTAACTTTTTTTTTCAGTAAATATGTCTATCATGTCAAATAAGTTTACCATTTTCTTTTCAGTAAATATGATTATCATGTAAAATATGTTTACCTTTATCTTTTTCCTTAAATATGTTTATCTTGTAAAATATTTTCTTTCATGTGTTTTATAAAATATATTTTAGTGTGTTTTGTAAACTCTTTTTATTTCACATGTTTTGTTAAAGATTTAAAATATATTTGTTTTGAAAAAAAAATATTTTCTTTCACATGTTTTGTGTAAATACGATATACCGTATGTATATATTTTCTATCTATTTTTCAGAAATATGATGTATGTATATCTTATTTTCTTTCAAGATTTCTTTTTGTAATTATGATGAATCTATAGACGATGAAAAATGTTTTTTTCTGTTAGAAGTATTTGTGTAATATTTATTATTCATTTTGAAATCATTTAAAAAATGATATGGCATTGCTACTGCGTGAGAGCGACACAAAGAGGCTGGTGTTGTATTTGTGTGGCATGGCAGAATGAAGGTCGCCATCTAAGCACTTCCACTCCGTTAGCATTCTTTCACCCCTTTCGTCTTCATCACACACTTTCAAGAGTTGTTAAATGTCGGTCAGTAACAGTTCCATTGTGCAGGTAATATATTTTTTTAAAAGTGAATACCCTTCTTTAAATGTCTATACGCAAAATTATGTCGCACAAGATATATGTTGTAATAGTAAGAAAAAAGTTAAAAACAAATGTGCATATAATTTAAGTTTGGTTAATATTATAGACAATAGGAGCTGATACAAAAAATATTGCACTTACTTTCCTCTTCTCCATGGGGAAAGAGAGCGCAATAAATTAAAAAAAAAATCTATTGCACGTACTTGCCCCTTCACCAAGGGAAAAGCAAGCGCACTATACAGATAAAAAATTACTTTTGTTTCTTTTTTGCACTGAGAAGAATAAAATACTAAAACATACACACTGTTATAACTTAAAAACATGTCGTTACATTGAACTCGAAAACCAAATCACAGGCTAAAAAAAAAAAAAAAAAGAATAAATGCAGTCTCTTTAAAATCGCATTTGTTTTACATTCATATATATGTCTGCAGAATCTTGGTAGGTAGAAAAAGTTTTACAAGAACTTCCATGTTACATTTCACTTCAGTAAGAACACTCACACAGTCAGTTATAGGTGCACATCGGCAACATCGTTATGTAATGCAAATAACATTGTTTCAAAGCTATTTAAACACTGGTGAATCTCATCCCTGTCTGACCGAAGGGAGGGAGAGATAGCATCGAGAGGCAACAGAGACCACATGTCCTCCCATCTTTCGGCATGGGTATAATCAATATCAGATACTGGCGAGTACCATGCCAGAATAGGCGAGTCCGTCACTCAGTGAGTCTCCGTTGTTGTTTGCAATTGTAAAGCAGTCATTTCGGACGATCTATGTTCCTGCTGTGGTACATTGATAGCTTCAAGCCGCAGCGAACCCTCAGTGATGTCGCATGTAGCTAACTCGCTCATCTGGAAGCCTCGAAAGAGCAGTGACTGGGAGACCTGGAAGGACACCATCTGGATGGGTGCTGCCTGGAATGGTACGGTCTGGGTACTCCATATTAATGCTGCCTGGAAAGGTACTGTCTGGTTGGGTGGCGCCTGGAAGGGTGCCGGCAAGGTCCTCCTCCGGATGGGTAATGTCAGGGTTCTCTGGAATGACATATCGATCGTGATGTCGGATGCTGCTATAGGTGCAGCGCCGGATTCTACCATGGTCTCAGATGGTGCAGCGCCGCATCATCCTGAAATGGAGGCATCCAACTTTTCGAATAACTCTCCCACTGCACTTACGAGAGCCTCATCACTCTTGGACCAGAAATTGGTCGTTGACATTGCGAATATGGCTGCTAATGTCCGTAAAGTAGCCACAGTAGAAAATTTTCGACGGTGACAGAAGATAATTCCTAGTATGGGGAAATTACTTGTCAGCCACAGGCTGTTGCCCCAAGAAAAAAAAAGTGTGAATCTTCTTACAAGCGTCACACTACGGCACAGCATCATCGGCCTTTAGCACTATGGCAACCCTGTTTCTCCGCCTGAAGCGCCTCGCGTCACACTCGAAAGTGCAGTTACTAAGGGTACCTGGGCTCTATTTCGTAACAATTACAGCACGTGCATTTCTCGTACTCTCCAAAACACAATGAGCACTTGGTTATATTCTCTGACATGCCTTTCGCAGCCCGATGCAATATAACAAAGGCGCATTAACATCCAAAGTAAAGCTTATAAGCGAGAATAGGGGATAATAGTAGGTTATGGGACAGAGCCGGGGGAACCGGAGGAGCCGGGGGAACCGCCTGGTGCAGGAGCTGGATGAGCCGGCCGGTGCGGGGCGGGGGGTCTCGGGAAAGGTATGACACGCCTGTGCTGACGTCAGTCGGTGGTGCGCGCACGAGATTTTTCCCCCTTTACGATGAAGTAAGCTGATTGCTGTTAGTCATGCATGCTGGTTGGAACTTGGTGATGCGGGGAGTAGGTAGACATCTACCCTCGGACTTCTGCTGCTGGTTCCATCGCATGGAGGGCAGGAGACGAAATCAGTTTATGCTACTGACTGGTAGGCTGCTATTCTTATTATTAATTCTTATTTTATGAGTAGCGACTATCTTGGCTATGTCAGTAGCATCCTTATAATTTTTTTCTCATATGAGATGTCTTTTTAACAGAGTTATTAAATCGGTCTTGCACTTGTATACCTTTGCATGGAGGTATGCACATGCAAATGACATTGGATCATATGATGCTAATAACATTAAACCACTAATCTGAAATGTCTTACAACAAAATAACAAATATATTAAATCATTTTCAGCTTTCTGTATGGAGGACGCATGTAAGTAATATTTTAGCAAGTAAATGAATAACAGCAAAACCAAAGCAAATACAAGAGACATGACAAGTATGGTACTGCAGCACCACTAACTATCATAAAAGAGATATTTACAAACACAGAACTGGAATAATAAAACAATAAATCGAATAACACATAATTACAAACAATTAAATACAAAAATTATTTTACATACTTCCAGATGTCAAATGACCCTTATCCACTATCAGTCTTCATATTTACAAATTTACACTTTACAATATTTACAGGGCCGAGTTTTTATACCATCTTCCATTATTAATCTCTTGTCATCCATCCATGGGAGAGAGACTTAATTAGAAAATTCTGAATAAAGTTCATGATGACAGGAACTTATGGTATGGACGTTGCGTCGGATGCTGCACTGGTTTCAAGTACATTTAAGTAGTCTTCAAAGGAGATATTCTTCCTTATCATACATTTCTGTATGCCTTTGATCTTTTTTGTCACTTTACCCTCACATACGTATGAATACATTTTGGCCCTCAGACCCACAAAATCACACATGGCCACTCCATTGCACTCATCTGTAAATTTTCCTACAACTTTATTATTGGTGGTAGAGTAACAGGGATGATAGGCAAGGTAGCAGCTCGTTTCAAATTTTTCCATAAAAACGGGATCATCGACCAAGTCCTGGTAGAAGTCTGATGTTATTACTTCGTAGATGAACGAGTCCGTATTCATATATGCTAGATGAAGATGGTCGTCATCATATTTGGCCTTCATGATATCATAATGAAACTCATACATCACCGTCTTCGATAAGTCCAGGATGGCAAAACCGGCGTAGATGGGCTTGTCGAAGAGGACGCCTTCCTTCTCCATTTTGACCAGAACCAGAATATCATGGTATATTGCCCTGTTCTTGAATGATGGCATTGCGATCACTTTCTTGATCCATCTCTCAATACAGATGAGCTCCATTCGCCGCCTCTTTCGCTTATTTTCCATGAGCTTACCAAAAGTGGAGTTATTGGCACGCTTAAAGAAATCCTTCTAGAAGTCGTTTTTAGCAGCTTGCCGTTTTCAAGTATTCAAGTATATGTATGGCTTTAGCCAGGGAGACTGTACGAACTGTAGGACCCTATGTATTTTAGTTATTTTGAGTCCATGCTGCAGAGCTTGTTTCAAGTTCCGGTAGTGCGTAACATAGGGAGTTTTAGTTTCCAGTGTTGTGAACAGTTTTGTCTGTCTAGAGCCTGGAGGAGACTGATTGATGGGGAGAAATGGAAGATCTTTGTGGCTTCCATGGAGGGAGGCAGGGTACTCAACATCTACCTCTAGGATGTAGCCTATTTCCGCATCGTCGGCTATACCCATTACATCGATGTTGACATCACACCACGTGAAGTTGCATTTTGGCAGTGGGAGAGACATAGCTTTCCCATAAAGGTTGTTGACATCGACGTATTGCAGGAAGGTCGATGGTTGTGAGGGATCGAAGGTCTCAAACAAGTACTTGTTATTGGCCCTGCATTGACATTTCACACACTGGGCAAAATCGCCCCAAATTGCTGCTTCAAAGAAAATGTGCATGTTATAAACAGTTAGGAGTTCCAGTTCCATCTTCGTCATTCGCAGCATAGCGTCAAAGGAAAATCCAAGTGCGCTGACATAGTGTACACAGTCCAGCCCATACATTTCCAAACACAACTTCCTGAAGTTCTCAAAAACATCGCTGAAGATTAGGACATCTGTCTTGAGACAAATGTCTGAGTAATCGCCGAGAGTTCTGCAGTTGAATTTTTCCCAGACAGCTTGTGCATGACCATATTCTTCATCTGAGATGTTGGAGTCTGTGAGCCTGTTGTAAAACCTGTCTTTGACTGGCAGCTGCGTCTCTTCAAGCTTTGTCCATTAATCTGCATAGTCATAAGGGAAGACACTCTTACGAGTGACAAATCCCATTTCTTCAGGAGTGAAAAATTTGGAGGTGTTCTGTTCTGGACGAGCGTGGCAAGAATGGCTGACATGAATCGAAAGGAGTCCACGAACTGCATACTGAATCTCTCAACCAGACACTTAGAGAAAGTAATAATTTTCTCTTCACTATGGGGAATAATGAAAATGTCTTTGATGTCATAACCAAGTTCCTGTATAAGGAAATTTTCATTGTAGCCTAAATTGTGGAAGAATACAGGTAGTTTCTTGGGCCGACGATGTAACATGTTGCAGTTGTTGCATGCTGCTCCGATGTATTTTCCAGTGAAATGGTTTTGAGGTTATGATCATGGACCTTGCGATTGTCACATGTGAAGGAGGTATAACAGTAGCAGCATGCTGAGGCTTGAGTGAATGAAATCTTCTCTTCAGTTGTTAGAGGAGCCATAGACAGTGAGCTCTCATAAATAACCTTCACATTCTGGGCAATGTCCACAATAGCATCCATGAAGTGCTTCTCTGCATCAATTTCCCTATAGATTATGGGTTCTGCAGGCAGGCTGGAAGTCAAGTGCACAGGAATCACATCATTATAAACACATACATGTACAGAATAGCTGCAGACCCCATGTTTTTGGTATACATATGTATATGTACTGCTGGGGTTAGGCTCACATGTATGAATTGGATTCAGCAAGGCTTCAAAATCGCAGTATGCCACTACAGGCACCTTGTCACAGTTCTGATAGTTCTTGAACTTGAGAACCGTTGGCTTGCCATTCTTCTCGAGTTTGGGCATCTCGACTCACTGTGATGCATGGTTAGAGCAGTAACTCTTGTGCTTTTGCAGAACTTGTTCTCCTGTGAGTCCTGATACACGAGATTGCTTATCAAAGCACGCGAAGCATCGTTTGCAAGATATAGATTTCATTTTCATGTGTTGTGAGCTGCGAACGAACAAGGTGGGGGAAGTTCTTGATGTATGTGAAGAGGGATCCATCTTCGTTAGTAATGAGAATCAGATCTATGTGTGTAGGCTTCTCATCATCAGTCACATTCTTGGGAACCACATTAATGTCATCATGAAAAGCATATATGTTGATTGACACACCAGGATTCCTCTGCTCAAACACACTTATCTGACGAAGAGGCGTTGGGAAGTCCAGACCTCTAAAATCAAACTTGTCTTCCAAGTTGAATTATCTCTGGTCTACACGATGCAGAACACCACCTTCGACAAATCTGGCAAGCACAGCCCACTTCAAACACTGGTGGTCCTTGTTCTGTTGGTTGATTATTGCCTTTATGGCTTTGATAGATGTAGGAAGATCTATGTAGGAGGAGGCTCTGAGCAGATTATGTTTGTTGATGTGTAGCTGCAGTCGTTTGATTGAAGAGAGAGTCCGCCCAGAACCCTTGCTCACATGCTCCTCCTCTTCCCAACATATTTTCCGAATGCTGTCCTCCACAGCCTTCTCCACATCATTGCGATTATATAATGGGTCATATTTTTGTCTTGAATGCGCGTGGATCACTCTCCTCATGCGGCTCAGGCTTCCCATAATCACATTCCAAGATGATATTAAATTTGTGGCTGCCATCTATTCGATTTCTTTCATTAACTGGTTAATGATATTCTCCTTCATCTCATGCATATATGCACAAATATACTTATATGTGGTTGCTCTGTTTACTGCAACCAGTGTTTTTAAGTTTTTGTGGAAAGTTGACTCTGCCTCCACGAAACCATTATCATTAGCAAGGCCTGTTCCTACGATTATCCTGGGATGAGATGCTTTAGGTGCACTGGATGGTCTTGGTTGAGGTGTACTGGTTGATCTTGGTTGAGGTGCACTAGATGGCCTCGGTCGAGGTGCATTAGATGGCTCCAGCTGAGGTGTAGAAGATGGTCCTGGCTGAACCATGTCGGAAGACTCCACCCGAGGTGATGTAACATGGCGCCTCTTCGCAGGTGGTGGAGCACGCCCATTACATTTCTGGCTATGAGCCTCCATCTTGTCTAGTCTGGTTAATTGTTTATCACACTTGTCGCACTCATAGTATTCGCAATTGGGGTTCATTACACAATTCTTTTCATGTCGGCAAGCATTTCTGGTATCGCCAAATTTCTTGCTAAAGTACTTGCAATTTCATTTTGCAGCCTCATTGCCAGTACATGATCTGAGGTGCCGAACCAAGTTATCTTTAGAGCTAAGTGCTCTGCCACACATAGCACATACTTGCTGGGGGGCAAGAGTCTCAGGATGCCCAACATAGTTCGAAGGACAGTTGGCTTCATGAGCTAGTCCTGTATAATAATCTACAAACACTTCACCACAGAAGAAGCACTACAGGAAGTCCCATGCCATACTCGAAGAAACGGAGGAAGAATTACCGAGGAACTTGATAAGGAATTAGCAGAAGTTAAGATGGTCGAAGATCTCAGGAGATGATGATGATGTTGATGTGTGCAGTATTCAGGAATCAGCAGAATGCACGATGGCTGCTCTACACTGATGATGTAGTTGATGTAGCAGTTGATATGATAGGACGTCTCCATGAAGCAACAAAATAAGCGATGCCAGCTCAACGTTGAACAACCAGGAGGAAACCTTCAAACACACTAAATCGCACTGAAGAACAACGAGGTACACAATGAGTGAAGAACAACGACTGAGTAATAAACTGTTTTTGCGGTACCCTCATACACATCAGAAGGGAAGAGCCTATGTGAAGGAGGTTTCCATATGACATCACTCGAGCATGTTACACCCCGATTCCCAGGAAATGATCTGTGACATCACTCGAGCATGTTACAACTAGATTCCTCAAGCATCAATGTTTAAGGAAAATGGTGCGGCGAGGTCAGATCTTATCATCGACTCGCGTTTCATTGCAAGACTGACTCCTCACAAGACTGACCCCTCGTGCACTGCACACACCTATTTCTGCATGCACCGCAGTTAGCACCGCATGCACAGCAAAATGACTCCTCGCCCTCAGCAAAATGACTCCTCATGCATAGCAAATGACTCCTCATGACATATTACACACTATATATTTATTCTATATAATTTAACGATGGTTAAAGCACACTTTCAGCTCTAATTGCAAACAGACAACTAAGCAATAATCAGTACACATACATATTTCTTTAAAAAATTCATGGCATAAAGGAATATGAAACAAAAGATTTTATTTTCACAAAACAAATTTTATTTAGCATAAATATTTACAAACACATACTGCTCCTCCACAAATAAAAATTAATCAAAAATTAAATCATGTCTAACATGTTGTAAAAAAACACTTATCATAAAATCTTTGACACCAGAAATTAATTGGGCCGAGTCTCTTGAAGAATCTTTTGACGAGTTATTTGGCTTATCAGTACGAAAACTAGTCTGCGCCAAATCTTCGAGAAGACTGGGCAGATATTTTTGCTTCCCCTTTTTCCTCATGGTGCCAGGGACTTTTTTGCTGCTGGCCTTACGTTTCCTGCCACTACCGAAGTGCTGTATCCGTGATCGGGATATGCTTCCATGCCTAGGAATCTTTCCAGTTGGAAGTTGGTGCAGGTTGCCGAATGTAGAGGTAGATCGTTAGCATGAGTTATAACCTCTTCTGGAGAGCATGGAAGCGAAGTATCTTCACACATGAAGAATACAGGGCACTGACCATATTTGATGGAGTCAATAATCTGTGACAAGGTTCAAACATTACTGGAATATCAGCAAACAGAGTATGAAATTGTCCATCACATTCTTCCTTATAAGTGCATGAAAGTCCTCCATTCCAGTACGAGTACGTCATCCTACTCAATCCAAGCTTCGTACTCGCATATTGGTTCGCAGGTTGAAAAGTTTCCATTGCTCTTCAGTCTGCGGTCGACAGCAAACTGAATCATCAAAGGTCTGACGATCCTATTTAATTTCGCCGTGACGTATGACGTCAGTAGAAGAGCCCGACCAGCACAGACATGGTCCTGGAGATGAAGTCACAGCGGGTCTCCAGGCACTTACACTTGCTTCTACAAATAATTTTGCCTTCTACGGTTATACCATCGGTTTCTGATTCTGCAGTCTGGGCTTCGATGTCCATGATGGTAATCTATTTACGCAGCACCGTTCACGCTACTGAAAAATATTGCCAGAGTCCAAGTCTTATAAGCAGAAGTCTATTCTGTTTTCAACTTGATATTCATCAATGTCTTGGAATTCGACACATATGACGATATGACGAGGCCGTCTCCACTTGCAGGCAACTCACAGTTTGGGCTGAGATTAAAAACAGCACATCTATTTAAATCTTGCATGGCAAAGTTTGAGTGTGGAAACCATAATAAAAGTCATAATAATCCCACATATGATTCGTACCATCACACACCTGTACTTGCTCGAACTCACATCTCGGTTTGAAAATAACTCTTCTGTAACAGTGAAATATCGTTCATACTCGTCCACTTTTTCTGGCTGGAACTTCACACAGTCATGTTTGTTAAACATGCTGCCAATACTACTGCTTTCATCCATGGTGTCCGGTTGAGGACTGGTGACGGATACTTCTTATATGGCGGAGCGAGGTTTCATCATGACTCAGAGGGGTGTTGCTAAATATACTTCACATGTCGTGTAGCGAACACATCACCTTCCATGTAGTCTTTCCCTGGTTCATGATGGTCGTGTGCTGATAGCCATCACAGTACTCAACCTATATTGTAATATTTTCACTGCAGGGTCTACGTAGCTCATAGCAGATGCGCTGTTGAAACCATTTTTGCAGCAACTGTTCTTGATTTGCTTGAGAAATAAGCAAAGTTGTAGATGCAGGCAACTCGGTGTACGGATGTAGGTGGTAGACAACACACAATATGGTACTGCAAGGCACTGGAAATAGCGATATGCACTCTTCTTCGTTACATAGTATCAAGTGATCAAGTCCATTGCAGGACTCTACTTGCTGGCACAAGACAGTCGGCTTGAAACTCACTTTAAGGTAGCCTATGGTCACATCTTCATACTTCTGAATGTCCAGGGGATTGTAAGCTACATATATGATGATGGAATGGTGGACAAAGAGCAACTGATAGTTTTTAGCAATTGTTAGCTTATATGCACTCAAAGAATTTTTTTATACCACCATGTCCAACATGCCAAATGAAAATTCTACCATGCGAATTGTTTTGCTATTTGCTATTGGTTTTAGTCCTCCATATATCAAGTTAACCTCTGCAGAATCATTAAGTTTATTCAGATCCTCGTCGTTAATGAGATGTGCATACTTTTATGGCAGATTAATTTTAAACTCATCATCCAACACACAGGTGATGCTCCGCCCATAAGTTGTTTTGACTGGCTGGAAATCTGTTCCTCTGTACTCCTTGTCTATTTCCACATTGCTGAGTTTTCGGAACAACGCACCTTGGTCAAGCTTCTCGAAAAGCGATAGCATGACTGTTGAAGTGGTTGGAGCACTGGCGATAATCTTGGTAGATAACAATGTTGCGAGACCCTCTCCTTTATACTCACATATAATTGACGTCATCACGCCAAGGCTCCACCCCCACAGCAGCAAAGTGTTCTCGCGAGGACAAGCCCAGTCCTGTTCAGACTTGCAGAGTTCTGAATCACAGCTGTGGTCGGTATACATCTTCTTTAGATTTTCCAGAGATGGGCAGCCATACTCTGTTTGTAAGGCAATAATTTCTATTTTACCATTGCAGTAAATACTCAGCCACTTCTTCTGCTTAGGACCAGCCATGAAGATTATGTCATCACCATCAGCCAACATTTCCATATGTACACTGTTTATTTTTTCATATTATGCATCACCATCATATAGCACAGACCATGTAAATGATTCTTAAGCCATTTATTCGTAATCTTGCTTTTATAGTCTAGCAGGCAATGTGGAAATGGAGGTAACAATTCGCAATGTGGACATGGAGGTAGCAATTCATGACTTCTTGTGCTGCTATCAGAGTAAGCAATGTAAATTTCCTTTATAATGAATCCCATTCGAGACACGAAGCCCTGCATGTTAGCGAACATGACAGAAATCGGTAGACAACTGCGCTGGGTCCATAAATTATACCAGCATTTTAACCACTTTATATCTCACATTGTACGTTGCCAACTGATCATGGCTTATGAGTGCATAAGCCTGAGTGTTGGCAGTTATTATGTCTGTGGCGGAAATTTCAATCCTGCAGTCCACCACACCTGTTTTTATGTGGTCAACTTGTTTACTAACATCGAATACCAGGATAGGAGCATTATTCATGAACTCGTTTGGTTCGAGCATCGTCGAAGCTTCGCGACCATAATACGATCGTTGAAAATCATCAAACAAGTGATATGCTAACATATATCCATTAATAAAATCAGCATTTAGGCCCACGTATGGAAAGCTTCCAGCATTAAAAAACACTTTGGCACACTTTATATTGATGTGAACGAACTTTGAGCGATCTGAACCAATAGCATTTTGTCTTCCTGTTTGAAATTCCAGAATTATGTATCTCGATTTTTCTGCAATAAAACTTGATTTAACATTCCAATTTATATTTTGAGACTGCATAAGGCTAGGATATGTTTCCAAGCTGCATGAGCGAAATGCAACATCGATATTTTTACCTTTCTCGACAAATTTCAGCAGTTTTATCAGTTCTTCCAATTTTACTTGTACATGGGGCAGAAGCCACTCCATCGAATTAATAGAGACACGAAGCCCTGCATGTTAGCGAACATGACAGAAGTCGGTAGACAACTGCGCTGGGTCCATAAATAAAGCCTCTTCGGGATTTTCTGCAGTATCTACAATAGCATTAGTTTGCATGTTTGGCAGCAGTATTACAAGCTCTTGCTTGGAATTCATGACTATATGCTTGTAGTCCTCAGCGAAACTTAGAAGTAAGGAGAGGGACATTCATATTTCGAATCTTCCACCTTGGTACACTGGCACTTTATAATCCGGTTCGATTGTCCATCCTGCCATATCGGCTGCAGGTAGCTAGTTTCTTGTAAGAGAGATGTAGTTCTTCATGTTAGAGGTTATCCCCACATCTCTTGTCTGATCGACCTTAACACCATTAAGTTCGTACGAAATTTTATTAATCATGTTAAGTACACCATTTCTGATTATCTTGGTAGTTATAGGTACAACATCTCTGGGCTTCGTAAGCATACCTCTAAATCTCAAGTATGAGTTGCACAGCAGGATATATATGTCTTGGTTTTGTACAGGTATCCTAACCTCAGACGACAACATGTAGGGCCCAGGCAAATATGTGGAACTCTGTCTTCGTAATATAATCCTCGTAACTGGCGGGCTCGTCCACATTCAGTATTTCTGCTTGAATCTTTGTTAATTAATTTTAACGCATCACTTTGAAGCCGAGACTCTTCAAGAACTTTATATTTTTACGTGTTAACACACCGGCAGTCCGTGTCGTACTGAATTTCAGTCTGCTGTGGTGCCCCACTTTTATATTTTTCTTCTTAAAACTCAAGCCCATCTTTCTTCAGGTGTAGGCAAAGTGTTATTTCTTCCCCACAGAAATTTATCAACGTCCTTTCCTGATAGACTATGCAAACAATGATTTCTTGCACTCTCTTTCCCAATATTAGTACGTAGATTGGCACTTTGGGAACCTCCACAAGTTTGAAACCAGGTGGGACGGTAACTGCAAATTCGTGTAATGTATGATTCGATTTCCCATTGAGATATGAACCTGTTGCCAGATTGCAGTTCACTCTTATAACATTTACAGGCATCACTTTTACTAGCAGCATAGATTCGTGCACTTTACCACTTTCGTACATTTTGTGTTCGATTACCAGCATGGATGCCAGTGTATTATGCTCTGTAAACTCAATATTTTCGCTCCATATCATCTCACTTTTCAGGGTGTTTGAGTTTCCATGCAGAAGAAATGTTACATCGGGCATCAGTTTGTGCTTTAGGTATGTTGCAATGACATCGATCTCGTACGAGCCTGTGGGTATGGTTATTTCTTCCAGAACATTATTTTTTACATAGCGAAACTTACAGTTGCAGCTGTCCACATTCGACACGAAGAAAAATGTTTGAAAATCGACAAGCACCATAGACCATGAGCCTTCTAAATTTAGTTCTGGAATATGAATATAGCGCAGTTCCGAGCTCTTGTCTGTCAAGATCAGCGTTATAAACATGACTGAGCAAAATGTACAATTGTAAGTAATTTTTTTAAACATTGACTAAAAAGCGAAGGCAAAGGTGTCCACAGTTCCACTGGCTTGGTAACTGCTCTGTAAAGTAATTATAGCTTAGTTTCTCTCCGTGATGGTAATTTGAATACTTATTTTGGTGGGCAGCGATTTCCAAAACTGTCGCAGTATTTAGCACTATTTCCCAACTTTTGGTCCAGAGCTATTGTCTAAATTTATGATTCTTGATTCATTACATTTAGGCTTGTGCGGTAATTTGTCTCACATGAACACTCCCTGGAAATGTGGTACTTTAAGTTTTTTGGCAAACATTTTCAAGTCTACATTTGTAAGTGGTCGATTAGGTAATTTCTTTTACCTTGCTTCTTTCCTTTCCTTCGCCTGGTTATTTTTTTCCAACTGCCACCACCTGCAGCATAGGGTCTGAGATAGAGTCCTTTGCCGTTTTTTGCTTCCTGTGCAATAGCGTCCATCATCTTCTTGTGACGTGCGTCTTCGACGAACTGTTGTCCTTGATTTTTCGATGTATTTACTGCATGTGCAATTCTGCTTACTCCACCAATAAAACCACCTAGTGCCGCAAGTCCTGGTAGGAGAAATGGCAGGAAGTCTCCTTGCTTCTTCCCTTTGCAGTATTTCTTCTGTGTCTTCCTTTTATTTTTCTTCTGGTTGAGTTTCATACCCATTCCACGTTTAACTTTTGCCTTCATTATCTTGGACACACCCCAAGCAGCTACTCGCTGTCCAAACTTTGTTCAGGTGACTTGGCTATTTTCTTGGCTTTGTTTGCAAGGATAGCATCAGCTGCATGCCTGTCTCCTAATTTGTTACTGGATGAATAGACGATATCGTGTTCATTGCAGGCGTTATCAAGATCGTTCACACCAACATCGCCACGCACCAAACGTTTTGCATGCGTCGTAACTGGCCCACAGAACTTGTACCGAGAAATATTTGCTTTAAAAGGTAAATTGTTTATAAACATGCTCACTAGTACGCATCCGATCTTACCTCTACCAGGCATCACAGTGTACTGAATGCAAATTATATAAAAACAATAATTTATATACTTTTTGAGTCAGTATCATTCTAGAGTTTGAATAGTGCACCCCCATTGTCGCTTCTGTGGTAAAGTGTTTACAGCCATGCGTAATGTGCTACGACATGAAGCAACTACCTGCAGAATGAGGACATCGAGTTTGAGATTTCAGTGTAGACTCTGTCAACGAGAGTTTACTCAAAGAGATATTTTGAAAAGACATTCTCAGATCTGCAGCACTAGCTCTGGACTAATACAGTCTCTCTGCACCGCATGATCTGCAACTATCTCCGCACCCTCCGCAACTGTCTCCGCAATTGGCTCCTCACTCTCCGCAATTAACTCCCCATGCATTGCATTTGCCTTTGCAATTAGTACCGCACGCTCCGCAATCGTCTCTGCAACTATTTCCCATACGCCGCAGTTAGCACCGCAATCAGTGCATCAGTATAGTGGTTAAATACAGATTACTAAGCATGAACTGAGTTTCCCGTGCACATCACATCAGCAGATAAATCAATTTCTCGTGAGTTACATCATGGCCCTCTGTTTCCAGATGTTGTGCATTGTATTATTGCAGGACCATCCAACTGTGGTAAGACTTGCGTCATGATGAGTATACTGGAAGAGACAAATGGTATTCGATTCGAGAATGTATAACTGTACTCCAAATTGCTTCAGCAGCCAAAGTACCAGCGACTGCCCCTGGTTCTAAGTGCTATAGATGGATTAGGATATTTTCCTAATAGCGATAATGTTGATGTGTTGCTTCCAGCTAAGGCCATACCGAACTCTATATTATTTTCGATGATGTGGCATGTGATAAACAGTGATGTATTCAAGAATATTTATGTATGGGGAGGCATATGGAACTGGATACATTTTATTTGTGTCAGGCATATTCATGCATACCCAAACAATTACTATGAGACAATGTCAATATGTTGGTTTTGTTTCGCATGGATAACTTGAACCTGCGACCCGTTTATTCCGATCATGTTAATACAGACATGCCATTTGAAAAATTTAAATCAGTGTGTGCATTTGGCTGGCATGCACCATATGACTTCCTTGTAATAACTAAAGAATTTCTCCTACTTAAAGGGAGACACAGGCAAGGATTTGATCAGTTCATTACTAATCTTCAGTGAGGGATGAGCTACATCATTTCAAAGTTTGGTCAGAGCAGCCTCAAACGCAAGACTGAAAGCTGCCTTATACCTACATGAGGTGGTAATTGCAATGTGAAGGGGAAGCAAATTAAAATTGTTGCTGGTCAAAAATATGGAAAAGAGGCTGTTAACATGTCATTTGTTCAGTCTCTCAATGCAAACTTGATTACTTTAATACAGAATGTGCTGGAAAAAATAAGTAGTTATGTTGCATTCAGTTCGAGGTTATTCCTGCTGAAGATGAATATTTGCTAGACAGGAAACTCTGAGTGATAGGCGATCTATCTAAAATGCCTCATGATGATAATGCATGGGCTCATCTGTTGTTATTGGTCGAACATATGGTGTATACAAACAAAATAAAAAGTGGTATTTGGGTAATAAAGAATTTCTTTTCTTGTCTAATGATGATCTACACGTTGGAAATAACGTGGTCCATCCGGCTACAGGACTTAATGAACTACTGTTTAAACTAAACCCTGTCGGATACTTTCGCAGTGCTCTAAAGCAATATAAACGACTACTGAAACTTACGAGCGCACACTTGAAGGACAACGATCTTGCCAGCTATGAATATAAGAATGAAACACATCCAAAATTTGGCATTATTTGGCAGTTGTTTCCTGATGTTGGATATGCAGTTGATTCCGGTCTCTATCCAAGTAAAAAAACTAGAAGATTGTCATCATCCAGAGTACATTTGTTGGAATGATGTTAAAGAAATTGTTGTTAGATAATGTCTGCTAATTGCTTCTCAGCAAGCAGAGAATAATTCGCACACTAATGAAATATCCAGCGTCATCGAAGAATTAAGGGAAGATCGATACCTAAAATGAATAGTGCAAGAAAGATTTATCCACGCCGCAAAATGCTAGTGTTAGAGGCCTGCGAAATTTGTATCAAGCAGATCTGGTTGAAATGATACCTTATGCATGTGCGAATAAGGGATTCAAATATCTATTGACTGTCATTGACTGTTACAGCAAGTATACTTGGGCAGTGTGTGTAAAGACTAAAAATGCGAGAGATGTGTCAAATGCAGTTAACTTTATTATGCAAGACAAAGGGTTACCTAGGAATTTACATACAGACATTGGAAGAGAATTCTAGAACCCCTCATTCCACAAGCTGATGGTGAAAAATAAAATAAACCACTACTCTATACATAGTGGTATGGAGGCGAACATGGTGGAACACTTTAATCGAACTGCGAAGAATGAAATGTGGAAGAAATTCTAATCACAGGGAAGTTACAAGTGGTTGCACCTGTTGCCCCATCTGGTATCGAACTATAATCGCAAAGTACATCGGACCACGAAAATGAGACCTGTGGATGTCAAGGACAACTCAGTAATATTCAAGAATGAGAAGAAAGTGGACACTCGCAAGCCTAAGGCGAAGATCAGAGACCATGTAACGCTATATCGAGTAAAGGATTCATTTACAGAAGGCTACACTCCAAACTGGAGCACTAAAATATACAAAATCATCAAGATTCGACATTACGAACCAAGGACATTCTATCTCGAGGACATGGAAGGAAGACCTATCAGAGAAGGTTTCTACAGCGAAGAAATTCAAGTTACCAAGTATCCGCACACATATTTGATCGACAAAGTGTTGAAGGGCAAAGGAAATAACTTGTTGGTGAGGTGGCTCGGCTTCGATTCCAGTCAAGACAGTTGGATTCCCAAATCATCAATTATCGATAAATAATAGTGCATATGTATGTATATATTTTTTCTTCATGTCTGTATAAAGGAATTAATTTATAAATTTTTTTTGAACATATACTTTAGTTATGATTTAAAACAATCCTTTATTCTACAAGTAGGCAGAAAGATTCCTACAGCTCATGTCGCAGCGGTGGAGTGCAGAAAGGCCCGTCATGACCTGCTGGGGACTGGTTACCTTCCTGGCGCTTGACTCAGTGGCAAGAAACAGGCGAGGTAGTGGCCTGTCGCAACGCGCTAGGGTTTGCCCCGCCTTCCCTGGCGCCTCTCTCTCATCCTCGCGGTCGAGACCTGCAGGCTGTCTACATCATCGGCCGAGCACCTGGCCCTTGTGACACACACACGTGTAGTATCCTGCTCGCCTTGCGGCCTGCTCACATACTCCCCTCTACCGGAACCACCCTGATTCTTGCTTGGGATGTCGTAGAAGATGGCTGCATTACATGCCACGCTGGAGGAGGACAACCGGACCTTCGAGGAATACGTAGGGCAGCTACCAGTCTCCTACAGCGTCACGACACCAAGGAGACATATGCCTCCTACTCCACCGCTCATTCCAGCATGCTTTTATCGTGAGAGGGAGCGCATCACATCGCCTGATCGCAAGCCATACCGACAATGGATGTCTCCCTCGCTTTCGAGGGAGAACATCGCATGGACGCCGCCTCTGTCTTCTTCTCCTCCGCTGCCTCCAGCAGAGGCATTTCCAGAACATGTACTGACTCCGGTGCCTTGGCGTGAGTACACACCAGGCTCAATAGCGTTAGTAGGGCGTCTCGAGGACCTGGACGAGGTATATGAAGAGGAAGAGGATGTTACTCTGCGGGACCTGCATGCAGAGGTTCGACTCTTCCGGGAGGAGATGGCAGCAGCAACACATACCAGCCGCCTTCTTTGTGACAGAAACTATGCTCTCCTTCTGGAGGAGGTACGAAGCCTATGTGCAAGTGTGCGGTGTCTGTGCGATGTAATTCGGCCTTCTGAAGTTTAATTGTAAATATGTAAATAATTTTATTTTATTTTTTTTTAATTCTAGTGTTTGTGAGATATTGTTTTATTATCGATCTCGTCTACAGGCTAAACCATGAGTAATGTGTTAACCAATATTTATGGATTTTGTTTGTTTCGCATATGTAAATATTGCTCAATATTTTCAATATTTTTTTCACTTGTTTGTCTTTGATGGTCTACGTGGAGAAAGATACGTGCAAAATGAATATTTATTATTGATGCGTACTAAATGATTTGCGGTACACTACATATTAACTAGCCGCGAAACTTCACATCACATAATGAAAATATCACAAACTAATTCCTCGAAAATATGTGAACTAAGAGCAAATTCCGTACTTAAAAATATACAAGGAAAAATAAACACTTTGATACAGAAATAATATTTATGCAAAATAATTTAAATATACTTGAAAAACAAAAAATAGCAGCCTAGCTTTTAGTAGCATAAAACTGACATAGCCAAGACGGTCGATACTCATAAAATAAGAATTCATAATAAAAATAGCAGCCTAGCTGTCAGTACCATAAACTGATTTCGTCTCTTGCCCTCCCTAAGATAGAACTAACAGCAGAAGTCCGAGGGCAGATGCCTACCTACTCCCCGCATCGCCAAGTTGCAATCAGTATGCACGACTGACAGCAATCAGCTTACTTCATCGCTGACGTCAGTACAGGCGTGTCATACCTTGCCGGAGACCCCCTGCCCTGCACTAGGGGGCTCCCCAAACTCCTGCACCAGACGGTTCCCCCGGCTCCCCCGGCTTTGTTCCAGAACCTACTATTATCCCCTACTAGCGAGTGTCCATCCCCCATTCTTATAATACGTCCTATACTCCCACCACAGCATGCTTCCCCTTCAGGATGTGCCTGTTTGCTCGCGAATACAAAAACATTACCGTCTTATTCAACTTTATTCTAGGTAGGCTGGACCCTCGAATAAATTGACATAATAGTTCGTCTTTTTAAACGGTATACGTATTGTTTACCATTAAAGTATTGATATTTTATCGACAAAACTCTGCCAATAGTCAATAGCAACGTAACAGATTTGGGGGGGGGGGGCGGTCACATGCAGCTACATGTAGTGGGAGGAATTC
This sequence comes from Dryococelus australis, assembly GCA_029891345.1. NCBI lineage: Eukaryota > Metazoa > Arthropoda > Insecta > Phasmatodea > Phasmatidae > Dryococelus > Dryococelus australis. Next base: position 177,841,307 of record CM056995.1, on the reverse strand, counting down.
CCTGTCTTAATAGCCATCTTGCAGTTCCCAGGAGAGGATAAGGACAAAACTGCTGATCACGCATAAGAGCGAAAACGCGGCTAGCCGCCAGGAAGCACATTTTGATTCTAGCATGGCAATATTTTTTGGATTGGCTTGCAGTGCATGCGTTACAGGGTATGGCCGAGAGGATGACGAATAATTACTTCGCGCAAACTTATGTCTTGTTTCCTGCAGGCCATCCAACGCCTGTTGGCAAGAGGAACTCCTTCTGTTCCCACGGGCCAATCCCTTAAATAATATTCCCACACACTTAATGTATTTAGAAAAAAAACTCTATTGTAGAAAAAAAGGGTTTAAAAATTAACAAACGCCACTAATTCAGTTCTGTTATACATGTACGTTTTATTTACACAAACTTAAAAAAATAGAAATGCGAGACCTTTAAAAATGCAATGTGTGAATGAAAACAATTTCGTAGAAAATTATTAACAGTCTTTGTTGTTCTATCCGACGCAGTGGAACTTATTTCTTCGAAGCATATTTCAAGTTGAGGTCGGTCATGTACTAACCCGTGTCGGCGGCGGCAGCAGGTAACCTCAGGGACGAACGTTTGCAGGGGCGCACGTCACAGTTCGATACTGGTGCCCTGGAATTATTTTTAATGCATCTCAGAGTCTACACGACGGCACGACCTTCGAAATTAAGTGTTGCAGTTTGAGTTGACATCTCGCTGGTATTATTGTGCGAAATTAAGAAGTTCTAGGTGGAACAGTCCTGGGTGGAGTAGTCAAGGGCGTGAATTTCGATGTTTGTAGAGTCGCCTCGGCTCGAAGTTGCTGTAAATTCTATACCTTGGCCCACGATTGCCGGAAGAGGCGTATCCCGTTTCATGTTTAATATCAAGCAGTTCCCAGGAGGGCAGCAAGTTATTAACTATTGAGTAGGTTTGTCCAAAGTCACCGAATATAGCCAGTGGTCCTATCCATCACATTTTTATTCATAGGTGGCAATCCAGACTCCCAGAACGAATATGTGATTTTAGATTCGTCCGGGTATGACAAGACTTACATGTTCTCTTGATGAAGTGGAGCCATCTTGCTCCTATCGTGCCTTATACTCGACTTACGACTAATTGTTTTCAGGGATCTCTTTATTTAACTTACATAATTTTTTTTCGCATCCTGGATTGACGTAATAATTCATACTACCAAAGATGTAACTATGTTGCATCACCGAGCATGCCACTCCTATAGTAACTGCGCATTTTTCGAAGCACTCATCAAAGAACACGGATCTATTTATTTCTAATTTTACAAAGGGAATGACAGCCATGATCGCGCTGTAAGTCGATAATCTCCACTTTTAATTTACACAAACTGCGCAGTAATTTTTTCTGTTCGGGTCCAGTCACGTAAATCGGTTTATAAGTCGCGCATCACAACGAGGTGGTACGGAATCTCGACTTCATCCCATTTCAGTCCGTGGTGATACTTGGTAAACAACGCATTCGTTTTCGTGCTCTTCGTATTCAACAGTTTCTACAGATGCGGAGGGTCGAACGGAAGTAAGTGAATGGAAATGGTTGGTTCGAGTCATGCCACGACAGTCAATGACTGCGATTTCCTTGAGCACAGAGCTGCTTGAAAACCTTGGCAAGTTACAGTATTTTATTACGACTGAAATGTATTTTCCCACACCATGCACATTTACGCCCGTAATTAACTGATGACATTTACCATGCCAGAAAAACAATCATACTGAACGATCCTCTCATGGAGTATCAGGCTGTAGGCGACGGTGTTTGCAGGCACGTTTCCCTTGGTAATTATTTCAATACGGTTGTCGACCGTGCCATTTTGCACGCTCTTTTTTTGCTTCTATGTATTGAATTCTAGCAAATATGCCATGTCTTGGGAATTTTCGGGACTCAGGATGGGATGTGCCTCGCGTCCATAATACTAAAATTAGAATTGCAAAGCGAATACTTATAATATGCCGGCAGGTACTGTCCATTTTCAAAGGTCGCATTCAAATTCACGTATGGGTAACTTTCGCTATTCAAAAATATCTTTATGTTTTCGACCTTGCTGTGGTCAAACATAGACTTGTTGGCTCTGGTATTATGCTGTTTGTTGAAGTTCCAGTATGATGAGACATGATTTTCCATGCTGGAAGAAGTCTTCACGATCCAGTTATTTCGCGTGGTGGCAGGCACGGCCGTAAAGTTACTAGGTTGCAACTTCTGAATGCTATTTAGATCACTCCTGCCTCGCTTCTATTATTATTTTCTTATAGTCTTTCCGAATCCCAGTAGTGAAGAGAGCGGGAAGCAAAATTTGTACCTGCCTTCTTAGTAAATGGGTATGTTACAGGCAGATTTGATTCCGAAGCCTGCCATCATGGATGCGGAGTGATGGTCGAACGTAAGCGATAGATCATTTTTTATCGACGAGGTTATGGAAGCATCTCGTGACTGTTCGACTGCAATGCCATAAATCTCGTTCATTACTCGTAAGAAAATGTGCAGAATCCAATTTTATACTAACTTGGTGGAGATCAGGTAGGTCCGCTCCCCCTTCGTTAGCCTTGCTGTTATGTACACAAAAACCTGGCTAGGCAGGATGTAAATACCTTGTCGCTGTAAAGGTATTCAAAACTCCCTTCCGAGAGCGAAATGTCCTGCAAGATAGAGCTCGTAACAGTGTATTTCGATTTTATCGAGTTTATTGTCGAATTCTATGCGTTGATCCACGTCGAGAATTTCGTCTGCCACTGCGATTTATTTTAAACCGAGGATGAGGAGAAACTTTGGGTTTCCAAGTGTTAAGCCACCGTTTCCTTGCAGCCTATGTGTTGCAGGCGTTTGTAGGTTTTTGTCTTCATGGCGGAATTTTGTCCAATCGTTTCAGGTGTAAATTTAGTGTAATGTCTTCATTTGGGATATTTGCCAGTTTCCCTTTTTCGTCCACGATCGAAAGGGCTACTTCATCGATGGTCTTTGCTACGATCGGAATGTAAATGAGAATTCTTGGAGGTTCTAAGATTTTATATCCAGGGCATATGGTGGGAACAAACTCGAAAATAGTAGCTCGGATTACCATTAATCTAACTACAAATTTCCAAGTTAGAGTTTATGCTTATGAGATTGACCGTGGACTGCCACGACTCGTGTGTCTTTCCTGCTTCGTGCACTTTAGCATCGAACCCCAGCGTGGTCCCCATCGTTCTCAGTTATGTACAGACTACTTCTGCAACGCAAAGCATTTCGGCCTCCAGGGTATTCGGATTCCTGTGCTGTTCGGATTCGATGTCGTGTGGCAGTGATTTATTTTTGAAGTACACTATATCCTTCAGCTCGTATAGCCCAGTGGGAATAGAGATTTTTTTCACTATGTACCGGAATGTGGAATTCACATTTTCTTCTATGTTGGATATGGAGTTGTAAGTTTGAAAGTCCACTAACTCCACACACCATTCTCCCTCCTGGTCCAAGGGAGCGTAAAACCTTACCCTCCTCTCAATATTCATCTCATCTACAGCACAGCATACTTAAGAAAGTGTCACTGTGTAAATACCTGCATATTCACCTCGTCTACAGCACAGAATACACAAACAAGTTTCACTGTGTAAACACCTCAATATTTATCTCATCTAAACCGTAGCACACACAAGCTAGTGTCACTGTGTAAATACGAGTATTTTCAACTCATCTACAGCATAATCAAGCAAGTTTCACTGTGTAGACACCTCAATATTCATCTCATCTACAGTGCAGCATAGACAAGTAATTGTCACTGTCTAAACACCAACATATTTATCTCATCAACAGTGCAGCATACACAAGCAAGTGTCACAGTGTAAACATCTGCATAGTCATCTCATATAAAACGCAGCACACACAAGCGTCATTGTGTAATCACATGTATATTCATCTCATCTACAGCACAGCATACACGAGCAAGTGTCATTTTGTAATCACCTCAATATTAATCTCATCTACAGTGCAGCATACACGAGAAAGTGTCACTGTGTAAAAATCAGCATACTGATCGTATCTACAGCGCAGCATACTAACCAAGTGTCACTGTGCAACACCTCAATATTTATCTCATCTGAAGCACAGCACGCACAAGAAGTGTCACTGTTGTACAGATGTGTGCTGTACTTATTATTGGGTCTAAATATATTCAAAATTAAATATATATGTAATATGCATGTGATGTGTGCCATGAGAGAATTAGTAAACGATTTTTAGGTAAGTTTGTCTGAGGAATGATAAACTTCATTAATTAACCAGACATACACTGGACACAGCAATCGCATCTATATATCACAACAGTAAAAATATTTATTTAACAAACACCTACACAACACCGATCAAGCGACACGAATAAGCATAGACAATGCAATTTAAAGGAATACATTTAAATAAATCAATTATCACACATGGCTGTCTTAACAAACAATTGATACGCCTAAATTATGTTAATGAAGAATAGAAAAGACCAAAACAAACATTTGAAGTTAAAGGAAAACACAAAAAACCGGCTGTCAGCACAACCAAATTATAACTTGGTCCTGCCAACAACAGATACAATATCATGGCCTAGAGAAGTAAATTAGGTGATTTTTTATCTGGTTGCCTCAATTTCATTTTTAAAAAATTTATTTAAATGTGTTATGCTAGCTGTAGTCGGAGGCACTCGGGACCTCTAGTTGTTCAAAGCGAGATTCAACATAAAATATAATAAAACTTTTATTTTTAAATTCTTTTGGCACTGTATCCGTCTAAGGACTTCTTCATTAACTGATATACAATTAAACTGGCAGAAAATAATTAGACTGTAGAAGCAAATTCACTTTGACGCTGTCTTACTTCATTGTTCTAAGGGGCGATGCAGGAATCCCAGTTTTTTTGGCACCTCGGATTCAGAATACCTCGAGCAGTTTGAGCCGCCTTCGGTTCACCAAATCAAGCACTCCGCCGTCGCACATCCCCGTTGGCAGCTCTCGGTTCCCCGTATATCTCCATCTCCTCGGAGTTCTGCAAAAATCATTTCCTGGGGCTCCAAATCTCATTTAGGCGTTGTCGTGGAGTTTTTTTTTGTTCCGAAGTCCTTCCTTAAACGTTCCATTCAACATTCTTTTTCAACAGATCTCACATTCCAAGTATGTTTTTCCAGCACTTGTCTTTATCGAAGTTGTACACATAGAGGAAGTTGTAATAAAACTTTTAATTTTTCCTTTAGACAAGATAGCTATTACATTTACTATGGAAACAGTTTTGAAATGACAAACTTATTCAAAATTATCGTTACCACCTGGAGAGCAAATAGGAAACTGTATCTCATGCAAATTATGTATTATAAGTGCATAAAATGGCATGCAAGATTAGAGATTTGAATGTCAGCAAACATATGCAAAACATTTCGTAACTTTACAGATGCCTCTAGATGTAACAACAATTTTCATTAACTGGAAACTTTGAGTTACATCTCCAAATAATAAAGGACCAATGAATTGTAAGAAGTCTGACATCAGGCAAAATGTTAACACATGATAATACTCTAATTAAAATTTTGATTTCTGATAGCTGAGACTATTTATACATACGGCACTCAAGATTAAAGTACATGGATATGACCAATTATAAACATTATTAGCAACCTATAAATTACCCTTAGACATAAAAAAGCTCATCAATAAGTCACATAAAACAAAATTTATAACAATAATTATAGGGGACACAAGACATTAAACATTAATCAATACAATTTTTCTCTATTTCAACATCTTCCATAAAATTCCCGTCTTATAATTTTTTTTTCGTTTATTCTCAACGCAGCTGAAAAATAAAATAGTTCAATGTTCACCTGAATCAACTTAAGTAGGTGCAATGTCACATGCAGTGATCCCACTTGCGTCGTCACAAACAAAATCACCCTTGAATAGACTCCTTCTGGCAGATGGCGATCTCTGTCATAGCATCTTTTCGTAAATGCCACAGGATAATCCACTGGGTCCGATACTTCTACGAATATACTTAAAAGTGTTTAGCATAATTATTATTTGGCATGTTTACACTGTCTCTTTCCATCACAACACACTCGATTAAAGAGAGTATTTCCTTATGCTAGCAGAAAGTTTATAAATAATAGTATTTTTGGTACGTTTACGTTAACACTGTTCGTAGTAAACTAGTTCATTCTTTTAGTTCATTTCGCTGTTCATTCAGACAGTTCGTTTTTTTTTTATATTCACACAATAATTAGTTCGTTGATCACTCGTTGCAATCAGTTAAGCTTATCGAGTCATACATTGCATCTAGCGATGACAAGGACAAGATTTATAGACAATAAAACTTATGCTCACAAGTAATTCTAAATACAATAAATTTTAACATTGTAAAAATTCAGAAGACCTTAGCGTCTATATAGGATGTGACTTTTCCAGAGGAAATGTATCCTCACACCCTATCCGATGTTGATCCTAACTTATGTCAAAACCATAACAACAACTTTCATATAAGTATTCCATTAAATGAGCAACTTAAGATTGATAAAATACATAGACTGATGAAGAGAAAAATAATATTATTTACACTGACATCACAAACCTTATCACAATACAATAATCAATAAATCAATATTATATTATATATGTGTATTAATGAAACAAATGGAAAACTCAGCATGTGTACAGGCTGAAATGAGAAGATAACAAGGTACGAAGATATAATGTACGAAGACTGGCTGGTTTATCAAACCAAGGACAAATAAATAGTTAAATCTCTTCTGCTTAGCACAGTGTTAGCTGTGAGAGTACTGGTAACATCCAAGCAACGAATAACTACCGACATATGGTATGAAGGATGTCACTTTAAAGTAGTGTTTAGGCCCTTACAATATATTTTCTTTCTTCTTTAAGCTGATATTATTGGAACATACAACGCAAATTATATCCACGTGGCATTTCGACATAAAATACAAGTTGTATTACTTTACCGCTTTCTCCTTTGGTCGCTCATCTTTTTCTTTTACCTGTCACAACATATAAGGTTCCGGCTACTTCTTCCAATTGGTATTCATAATTACATTTTCGGCGACTGACTATATGAGATGGTACAGTGACTGGTATCAATTTCTACAGGTTAGGTGAGCATACGTAGCGGTGCGGCGAAAATAAAATAAAAATAAATTACAAGGCCCTCTTAAAACTAGACATATACATGAGACACTAAATACATGGACAATTACAAATGCCTTAACACCCTACTCAAGGCTCTGCGTCGATTTTTCTCTGGTAGGAGTTACTATTTTGCATATTTCTCATCCATTATCACACACACATTATATATATATATATATAGAGTCTAGCCAGAGATAGACATACTGTGGGCCGTACTATTATTTAGTGGCCATCTACTTCGACAGACTTCTGTATCTGCGGAGTATAATACGGTTTTAGTTGAGTGATATTATACTTGCGTGCGGGACTTCCTTGCAAATCGACAAGTTCGTTACAATTGTGTTTTACTATGTTCATTACTCTAAATGGGAATTCAAATAGAATAAACAGCTTCTTCGTAATAAATTCCCAATAGTTGCTTTCAGAACTTGCTTGACGTAGTACCAGATCATTGATATTAAATTGGTTCAACTTGCTGGTCTTGTAATATCGTTTTCGACTTTCAGCAGCTCTAAATAACCGTCTTAGTACCAAATAAATTAATTCGCGGTGGACCTTCTCCGGATCATCTTCGGCTGTATACACGCCAAGTTTGGGTGTGGTGTTCAACCCTTCCACTAAGCTCACCATTCACTGCCCTGTAAGTACCTCTACCGGAGCTACACCTGTGGTCATATGAATAGTGTAATTCATGACGAATTCTACTAACTCAATTTAGTCTCGCCAACTCTGCTGACAATTGAAACAGAATATTCTTAACATAGTTCCAATGGTTCGCTTGCTTCATTCCACTGGGTTACTCTGTGAATGGCGTATAAAAATAGTAGTCTAGCTGTTTTAGCCCTCCTGTCATACTTCGCCGGTAAATTGGCTTCCTTTATCTGATAATATGCATTTTGGTTTTCCGACTTCAGAGATGGATAGTTTCAATTTCTCTAACAATGTCTTCGCATTAGCTTGTACCACTCCATATAATTCTATAAATTTTGAAAACAAATCTAACATAACAAAAATATATTTCACACCAGCTTTCGATTTAGGTATTGGTTCAAAAATGTCTACTGATACCAAGGACAATGGTTCTCTTGGCAAAATAGACTGGATTTCACCTTGCAACTTTTCTGTGGAGTGCTTCGTCTTCTGACAAAGTTCGCAATTGTTAATACTCTCTCTAATGGTGTTTAACATGCACGACTAATAAACTAATCGTTTCAGACTTGTGTACAGTTTGTTCATTCCTACATGACCAAATATAGCATGTACTTAGATTGCAATCATATTTTGCAAGCAATTAGGGATTATCGGTTTCCACTCAGCCTCAAAATGACTTATCTTTTCGCTTCGAAAAAATAAGATTCCATCTTCGGATAAACAATAGTACCTTTGTAATCTGCTTTTTGGAGGTAACTGATTTAATTTGTACAGAACTTTTTGACAAAACGTGTCCTCTGACTGTTGTTTGGTTAATGGTTTCAAAATTTATTTTAGTCGTTTGTTAGACTGCACCGTGGACATATTTATGTGTTCAACTACGAACTCTTTCAATATTCTCGGAGGATGAGCTACATCAGGTTCGCGATCCGGAATTCTGCTCAAATAGTCGGCAGCGTCGTTGGCTGACCCTACAATGTATTTGATGTCAATGTCATATTCTTGTAGGAATAGTATCCATCTTGTTAGTCTATCTCCGAATACTCTGCCGGTTTTCAGACAAGTCAGGGCTTGGTGGTCCGTAAGTAGTTTCATCTTCTCCCCAAGGAGTAAATCACGGAACTTCTGTAGAGTCCAAACTATCGCTCATGCTTCGCGTTCGGTGACTGTGTAATTTCGTTCAGCGCAGTTTAACGTGTGACTCGTCATAGCTACAGTTCTCTCCAAGCCCTACTCATCTTTATGTGATAGTTTTACGCCTAAAGCATACGCTGATGCGTCAGTATACAAATAAAACTGTTGACCCTGCACCGGATGATAGATTAAATTATCTTTCAGGAAAATCTCTTTCAGTTTGGTAAATGTTTTCTGGTGCTCCTCGGTCCATCTCCAAATAACACCTTTCTTCAATAAGGTAAACAGTGGTACAGCAACTTTTGAAATACAGTCTGAATAGTTCCGATAAAAACCTAGAACTCCAATAAATGCTCTAAGTTGTCTTACATTTCGTGGGGTAGGAAACTGAGTGTTTACCTGCAGTTTTTCTGCTGCGGTACGAATGCCTTCTTGTGTCAGAACATGACCAAGAAAAGGTAGTTCTGAACGACAAAAGAGTGACTTTCGAATATTTACCATCTGAAGCTTCTCTGGGACAATGTGTACGTGTTGGGTGTGATCTTCAAACATTGTGGAGGTGACTCGAATGTCATCCACATGCACTCATGTAAATTCCCGTCATTCTTTGCCCAGAATAATGTCTAAACAACTGGTGAATTCTGCTACGGCGTTACATAAACCAAATGGCATTACCGTGAAAACCTATTGATAATTCCTAAACAGGAAAGCTGTATACTTCTTAGACTTGGCAATAGACACAGGTAATGTCTAATGTAGTCCAAAACTTAAGTACCTGAAAAAAATGCAGAATGTCTCTCGTCTGCACAGGAAATTCTCTATCCTTTACAGTTATTCGATTAATGTTACGCGTATCTAAACATAATCTCACTGTTCCATCTTTCCTTCGTACACAAAGTAAAGTACTTGCATATGGGTTAGCTTCTAGACTAATAATTCGCCAATCGATAGTTAATTTCAAGTTGTCCTCAGCTTCAGTTAAATATTTAAATGGAATGGGATAAGATTTCCTTTGGAAAGCATTATCGTCAGTAACCTCGATGTTTACTTCATAGAGTATGTTCCTTTCCGGAACTTCTGACATGCAGTTTCGATGTTGTACTAACATATCCATTAGCTGATTTCTCTGTGCTTTGGAAATCGTATTTACAGCAAAGACTGCCTTGGAAATTTCTTCGGATATTTTGTCAATTTCCATGTGAGCTGGTTCTGTGGCTAATTGCAAAACATGTGCTTCCTTTCTCAACAATGTTGACACGTCGTTGGACGTACACCGTTTATCCGGAATGGGAATATTTACATGATTACCTGAGGTTGTAATCAGCCAACCTCCAAAATTCAGTACAATTATGTAGAGCGTCATAAAATCCGTACCTACAGTTAATGGTTTGACCAATCCCTTTACAATCAGTATGATGGCAAGTTTCGTTTCACCTAATCCATCAATGGGCAACTCGGTTTGCCGGTTCACGATGGGGCTTGCCCTTCACGTAACGCCTACTATTTTAAATCTCGGTACTGGCAATATAGGTCATTTAATACCTAAACCATCAATTGTTTGAGACAAATCTTCGCTGGCACAACTGATCTCAGTCCCCCTATCTAACAGCTTTGGTACTACTTGATCCCCCACTTTTAAAATTAATTTCCGGACATAGTGGTCCCTTTGCTGTGGTAACATTGTTTTCGTCTTCACGCAAAAAAAAAAAAAAAAAAACACATTCTGTATCGTTCATTAACAACGTTAGGACTTGAGAACCATTAGTATTGTTCTTGGCTACAACCAAATTTTCATTATCAAAATTACATGAATTTAAGTGACACACACTATTCTCGGTATAGGTCCCCACTCGGTCTATTTGGGTCAGCGAAGGGAGACAATTGTCGCCAACCCACGTCAATTTAACTTGGTTTGAGCGTCTGAATTTCCACCTCCGGAGCTGTTTTTTGCATGTTCCGTGGGAACGCAGGAACTAACGGTTTAAACCATCATTTCTCTGGAAATATCCCTGCAGAACATTGATGGCTTAGTTCGTCACTGGAAAATAAGTATTTGAAAAGATACATTAGAACCTCAGGTGTACTGCCACGTCGGTACTACATGAGAACTTCGAAAATGTTCACATTGTGCTGGCCGGAAATTATGCCGTCACTAATTATTCGTTTCCGAAGGCCAGTTCATAGACCTCGCGGGTACCATTTTACTACTGGTCGGAGAATCCGGTTGATTCCTTTTATCCCGTTGCTCGTGTTGGCAGGTAAAACATAGATGTCCCCGTTTGGGTGTACATGCGCGTTTGGTTGAGGATAAGTGGATGTATTTGTTATATAGTGATTTCATTCTCGATTTGTTCTACGATAATCTGGGAGAATCTTTTTCTTCGCTTGCGATTATCGTAACCAAAATGTCTGCCACCTGTATTAAAATTCCGAAAGTTATCGTAATCCTGATTTATGTCAATCATATTAACTCTAGGAATACGGTACCCTTCATGTGAAACATGGTTGTGTGAACTAGATTTTGGTCCGGTTCCAGAATACAGTGGAGGCGGTCGAGGATGTGAAGTTTTATCAAAGTCTCGCACCACAAAAGTTCTTTGACGCTCATTCTGGTCAATTTTTAAGATTTGTGTACGAAATTCGTTCAAATTCGTAAAATTATGATCGATCTTGATATCCAGCTGGAAGTTGTGAAATAATTTTTTTAGCGAATTCTTTATCGCTCATCGGGGCGGTTAAGTGTCATGTCCTCTCAAACACCTCTCCGAAATGTTGTTGTAACGTTTTTTCTTTCTTGTGATCGTATTTATCTAGATGGAGTCTAGCTCTATATTTCCTTGTATGTTAGTACTCCAGTATTCTTTCAAGAAAATCTAGTAAAATTGTTCAATTGTGTTTATTCCATTCTTCTCTATCTCCCACCAATAGAAGACAGTGGATTTTAAGCTTAACCCTAAGCACGTAAGTTCTTCGCGTTCACTAAGGCCAAACAATTTACGTACTCTTCCAGTTTCTTTAAGAAAATAACTTAATTTTACTTTCCACAACCGGAGAAAGTCGGCATACCCTCCGACCATTGATTCGCCGAATGGAGTAAGAGTGCAGCAGTGGGATGACACAGTGCGGTGTTAGTTGATAAATTTACAGGGCTCTCCGGAATTTCACTAGGTTCATTGCCGACTGCAGACGTGTGTCTCAGATTATCAGTGGTATGTGTATTTGAGATATTTAAATTGTCAACACGAAACTGTTTTAGTTTCGCTTCGATTTCTTCTATCCGAACTCTTAGTTCTTGGCTTGTAGGATACTCTCAAAATTACGTTTGTATACTAAACATTCAGAAGCAGTTTTGTCAAGTTTGGCATCAATATGTCGCTCAAAATTGATTAATTGGCGATCTACATTTTTCATAATCCCACTTTCGTTATTACAGTTCGTAACAGGTGCTCTCTCCTCAACAACTGTAATTCTGTGACCTAAAATAACGATCTGTCCCTCCAAGCATGTTTTAGTTTACTCGATGTTCTGTGGAAATTCACGTTCCATAGAAGCAACTCGGGTTTGTACATTATCAATTTTATGCTGCACTACCGCAAAACCTTCTTCTATGGTTTCTTTGCTCCGTTCGAATCGTGTATTTATCTGTGACTCGAATTATGTTAAATTTTCCTGTACGACTTCTACCTGTGTTGCCTGAGCTGTGTGCTCTTCAGTCAGCTTAGTTACGTCAATATTTAATGTGGATAAAGTATGTTGAGTTTCCACTACCTTGCTACTGAGAGTAACCAAATTCTGGATAATGCCCAACAAATGTTCTTCTAATCCTTCCAGTCTACAATTTTGTTCATCAAACTTTCTTATTTTGTGTGTCAAGCTTTCCCTCCAGTTTCTCGAACTTGGTGTTCTTCTGCGCAGCAGTGGCCTGTAAATTTATATTAGTCGCATAGATTCTCCCGTCTATGCTTGCCTCCAAATTGTCAAATTATGTCTTCATATTGTCAAATTTTGCATCCAAATCTACGCTTAATTGGGCAGAATTTGTGTTTATCGTTCGCATCATATTAGCTAACATAGCCATTAGGTCATTCTGGCAGTTCGTGCTAATATGAGAACTAGTTGCCACTTCCGCGACCGCAGTATCAAATATTACATGTTGTAAAAATTCACTCATCTCATGTCTGTGTTCGTAACCATCTTCACCCATGACGCTGGGCCTGGCACTTACTATGGGTGTTCCCTCTAAGTCAACAGTATCGGATTTGTCATCAGTCATTTCTCTTTCGGTGGTTTACCGCAACAAACTTCTTAAGAAATATGGGTCTCTACTGAAACGTTTATTCATTCCCAATTTCTCGGTGTCTCAATATCTATAGACTGATTTCTATGAAAATTACCGTCGTAATGTATTACTCTATGTATCACACCTACGAATGGTTTCGTTATTTTGAATTAAATACATTAATATCGCTTTTGGCCACCACGTTGATGCACCATCTGTACATGTATGTTCTGTACATATTAGTGTGTCAAATTAATTCAAAAATAAATATATAAGATGTGTGTGTGATGCGTGCCGCGAGAGAATTTGCTAACCATTTTTAGGTAAGTGTGTCTGAGGAACGATAAACTTAATTAATTAACCAGACATACACTGGACACTGCAATCATAACTATATATCACTACAATAAAAATATTAGTTTCACAAGCACCTACACGGCACTGAAAAAGCGACACGAATAAGCATAGATAATGCAATTTTAATGAAGACATTTTAATAAAACAATTATCACACATGGCTCTTCTAACAAACAAACAACTGATACATCTAAATTATATTAATTAAGAATAGAAAAGACCTAAACAAACATTTGAAGTTAAAGGAAAACAACGAAAAACCGGCTGTCAGCTCAATAAAACTATAACTTGTTCCTGCCAACACCATATACAATATCACGACCTCGAGGACTTAATTAGGTAAGTTTTCATTTGGTTGCCTCAGTTACATGGAGAAAAAAATGAGTCCTTCTAACGTACGTCGTAGGCACTCGGCACCTCTAGTTGTTCAAAGCTAGATTTAACAAAAAATAAAAATAAAACTTTTATTTTCAAGTTCTTTGACGCTGGCTTACTTCATTCTTCTAGGTAGCATATGCAGGATTCAGAGTACCTCGATCAGTTTGAGCCATCCTCGGGTCACCAAATCAAGCACTCTTCCGTCTCACATTCCTGTTGGCAGCTCTCGGTTCTCCGTACATCTCCATCTCTTCGGTGATCGGTGAAAATCAATTCCTGTAGCTCAAAAACTCATTTATGCGTCATCGTGGAGTTTTTTTGTTCCGAAGTCCTTCCTTAAACGTTCGATCCAACATTCTTTTTCACTAACTAATTTTCTTTTTTAACAGCTCTCACATTCCAAGTATGTTTTTACGAACACTTGTCTTTACCAACGTTTTTCATATAGAAGAAGTTGTAATAAAACTTTTCAATTTTTACTTTTGACAAGATAGCCATTACGTTTACTATGGAAACCGTTTTAAATTACAAACTTATTCAAAATTATGGAGTGCAAATAAGAATCTGTATCTCATGCAAATTAACTATTATAAATACATAAAATAGTATGCAAATTCAGAGCTTTGAATGTCAGCAAAGATATGTAACATTTCATAACTTTACACTCTGCAAATACCAGCATATTCATCTCATCTAAAGTGCACCACACACAAGAAAAAGTCACAGTGTAAACACCCACATATTCATCTCATTTGAAGCACAGTGTACACAGGCAAGTGTCCTTTGTGTAAACACCTGCATATTTATCTCATTAACTGCGCAGCATACACAAGCAAGTGTCTATGTGTAAACACCTACATGTTCATCTCATCTACAGTGCAGCGTACACAAGCAAGTGTCACTGTGTAAACACATGTATATTCATCTAATCTGAATCACAACACACACAAGCAAGTGTCACTGTGTAAACACTTCCATATTCATGTAATCTAAAGTGCAGCACGCACAAGCAAGTGTAAAGTGCTGGTTTAGTGTAGCTGTATATCACATTTTCTTCTCTGCCCAACACGGTTACAGTGTTGTTAACAAAATGAATCTTTATATTTCAATTACTACGTGCGTAAAATTGTAGTCATGTATAAATAAATATAAAACTATTTGCGTTGTTTTAGAAGAATATGTGTAAATAAAGTTACTTTAAAATAC
This sequence comes from Dryococelus australis, assembly GCA_029891345.1. Lineage (NCBI taxonomy): Eukaryota > Metazoa > Arthropoda > Insecta > Phasmatodea > Phasmatidae > Dryococelus > Dryococelus australis. Next base: position 177,826,132 of record CM056995.1, on the reverse strand, counting down.
ATGGACTCTTAAGAAACCAATAATAATGTTTATTTTCTACCTATGCCTTTAATTTCCACTGAATACTTTAAAATTAATAGGTGGACCAATGCAAGATCAGTCCTAGGGCCACAACCGCAAAGTATTTAATTTAACGTCCATGTATAACACTGGAGTGTAAGACAGAGTGTGTGTTTTGTGTGTTGCAGCAACTGGGGAACGTGTTCGGGTGGGGAGAGTTCATGACGAGCCACTCTATACTGGCGCAGTGGGGGCAGCAGTACTGCGAGGCGAACCCTATCTACCAGGACGTCTGTTCTCACGCAGTCGTCCTCGTCACTGGCTATAACTCCCCGCAGTTCAACAAGGTACATACGTCTGCACTATTACCACGCCTGTGCTCCCACTTACTGCACTCAAGAGAAAACAAACCCGCCACATCAAGTGTATTGATTTGAACAAAATAATCTCTAACGCCTTACACAGTGTCCCATTAGGGATGTTCATATGCAAGAAAGCCGGCTGCTTACTTGTGGAAGATATTACACTCCAGCCAGTTGGCGGAATGAATGATGTGTACTATAAATGGAGACCTGACAGATCACAAATGCAAGTAGTACCACGAGGAAACTGACAATATCTTCCATATGAGGAAATCCTGCAGCCACAACATGGACCCAGCCCAAGTAATTATGTAGGGATGCCCCCAGATCCCCAATAATTGCATAAATTAAAATATTTATAAACAGAAAATTCGTGTTCCTAAATGTACCAAATGTATCTGACTGGAACTTGTAACCTTATCGGGACTTCTGTTCATCAAAAATGAGAAAAAAATTACATTTTCTCCCATAAATTAAATGATGAATCGTATGAAGCGTACATGTAACTTTGTAGGCTAATGTGTGATTTTAACTACGTAATACAATTTATATTTACTTGATAACATCCATCCTTTGTATTGAGTGAACAGTGCGACCTGTCTGGCATTATTGTGATGTAGGCCCACTTTTCTCTAATAACTTAGATAAAGAGTACTTCAATTTAGAGTATCTGTCTACATAATGTTATTCTATTCATGATTAAATATTGGTAGCTCTCCTGTGTGTTATGTTGGTGGTTTGTTCTACATTTTGATTAACACATTGGTATTTTCAAAGATGTTCCTTGTGGGTGAAATCAGAACTTGTGGCAGGCTACTGGAGTTAACACATTACCATGCCATAAAATCAGTCGGTCAAAAACTTTCCTTTATGAACGATTACACGGTCTCAAAAAATAATTTGACTAATTCAAAATTGTTGCCACAGGAGGATAGTGATTGTTTTTTTACAATTGCTTCATATTACTTGATATGACATATTTCATATACTAAAATCAATTTACAAAGACATGTGATGAAAAATAGGATCACGCCATAATCCTCTTTCTTACGAAATGCATAGTTAGATCAATAAAGTATGTAAAGGATGTTTGTTACCGCACTCTCCACAGTATACTTACTCGTCCATCATACAATCACATGGTTTGGTTCTTCGTTCCACACTGTTCAGTAGTGTTCGCACCACTAAAACGCAGTGCTATTTCAATACTAACTGCTTACGCAATTCTAGCGGAACTATTTCTTTACAGCATTTTCCTATGCTTATGCACACACTTGTCAAATAATCCAAGTCCTTTACAGGAGTTTGAAGTATGCGGAAGTGTGACGGGTGAGGATTGTGTGACGAGGTTGGTGTTGATGTTAGTGGTTGTAGCACACATGATCGCTCTTGTTTGCTTGCAGACTCTCTTGCCGATCGTTCTGGGCCATATCCCAGCTGGAGCCTCGACCAAGACAATGATGCACTTCATCCAGGGCATCTCTTCAGTTACACGACTCTCGGCTTTTTTGGCTGACTTTACATCTGGCAGCTTTGCACGACTCCTTTCTTAGTACTTGCAGTCCTTCAGCATTGCATGAGAGAAACACCAATTTGACAGAATAGGGTATACACTCTCTTCCATTTAACTGATAAAGATGAAAGTCTGCTGAAATAGAACAAAAGTGTTCAAACTGTACTTTGTATAATATATTTATTATATCGTAATGACACACCTGCATACCTGAAATAAATCACAACTTCATGGTTAGTGCTATAAAATAACTTAATTCCAAACAAATTGGTTTCAGTCAAAATAATTTTAGTGATGTGTAGTAGAACTTACGAGATGTTAGAGATATATGCATAATCGTAATGAAGGTAGAAAAGAAGAAGATAAATTATTGAATGTAAATATGTGCCATGTGTTAAATGACCAGTTTAAAACGACTTGCATACATCAAACACGATCAATAGGTATTCCTTTTGATCCACATGGTTGCTCTTCCAAAATTTAGTAAGCTATATTGTTTTATCATTACCTAAAATTAAATCAATTTTCGTACGACTACCTTCCATTCTTGAGCACAAAATGAAATGTCGAAAACATTGTCGACACTTATTTCTCAATATAGAAGTATCATTTCTAGATCGACTCACTCACATTCCTAGAGCACTCGGAGATCTCTGTATGGTATATGGGGATTCGTGATCTTAAATTAAATTAGTTTATCATTAGTTTGAAAGGTCTGCTTCGAAATATGCTTATCTTCTCACAGCCATGAACTAAAAGCTTTGGGTTTAATCTCCAGTAGTCTCATCTTCCTAGCAAGGATGTTCTTATTTCAGGCGACGAGAAATTTTAAGACGGTTGTACGAAGGATCTTTCATCTACCACTTTCATTAAATCTACCCATTAATTATGCATATTTGGATTGACAGTACCATGAGAGTTTGTAGAGAGAGAATTCTGTCCCGTAGTAAGCAACCACACGTAATTCAGACAGGTTGAATAAAATAAACATCCATATATATTTAGTGCTTAAGAGCGTCCCATGTAAAGCTTGGTAGCTTTGCGATGAAGTTACTTGTGTTATTTCCCATTGAGTTTGCGACAATTCTGTTTGATAGACAACTTATTGTCTTAATAGAACCTTAAGTACTTTTGGTGGTGCCATGTTCAAATTTTACTCTCCCACGAACCATATTTTGGCTTTTACATTCTGAACATTTAAAGCACAAAATTGAGTATTACTAAGTTTTGACATTTATGTAATAGTTTGACGATACTTTGCTTGACTATATGTGTTATGTGTGGGTTTCCAGTTACTTCTTCAAAATTGTATATTTAAGCATAAGTAGTACGGAAATAGTTGTTTAAATGTTTTTTTAAGTATTAATTAATAACAAATTATAATATCGGCATGCATACATCGATCTCTAACAATGACTATACATTTGCGTTAAAAAATAAATGACAACTGTGTTGCCACGCATGATAATGGTATTTTTCCGATTTTTAATAGAAATAATAAAACATCTTTATTTTTGTTACAAAGTTAAGGCAGTATCAGCTTCTCTTACATTTAACCACTTTACATAATAAATCATAACACTTATTTGGTATTGGTATTTATAAAATAAAAAATTTAATTGAGTTTTATCGTCACGATGTTTGTGGCGCACGACAACATTGGTGCATACTGATCCTCTCAACCGACATGGAGCCAGTCTTGGCGGCTTGGTCTTTGGTGGACTCGGTCTTGGTTGGAGTAAGTCTTCGGTGGAGTTATTCTTAGGTGTAATCAGTCTTGTGTAGCATATTTATTGGGTGGATCTAGTCTTAGGTAAAGTCAGTCTTGGATGGAGTCAGACTTTTGGAGCCAGTCTTACATGGCATTAGTCTTGGGAGGTGTTTGTCTAAGCTGAGTTAGTCATGGGTGGAGTTAGTCCTGGGTGGAATTAGTTTTGGGTGGAATAAGTATTTGGTGTAGTTCGTCTAAGGTGGGGTTAGTCCTGGTTAGAGTTTATAATGTGTAAAGTTAGTTTGGGGGGAGTCAATCTTAGGCGGGATCAGTCTTCGTTAGTATCAATCTTGGGTGGGAAGTCCTGGGTGGAATTAGTCCTGGGTGGAATTAGTCCTGGATGGAATTAGTCCTGGATGGAGTTAGTCTTGGGTGGAGTTAGTTTTGGATAGTGTCAGTCTTGTTGGAATCATTCTTTTGTGTGCACATGTGTTGTTTCTGTAACTGATGTTTAATTGCATGAACTGTGCATGGGCGAATATAAATATTTTCTAGTGATTTTTTTAGTGATGTAGTTTAATATAGATAAAAACAAAATGATTCAATATTTTACTACTTATTTAAATAATAATTCGTAAGCTCCTTGTTCGAAACAGATTGTGTCAAAAATATTTCAAAGCAAATTCTAATTATATATATATAATCATTATAGTTAGAAAGGGTTTAGGGGATAGTATTCGAATGAGTACCGCCTCATAAATCGTACCACCTCCGTATTTCGGGAAATGTGAATATCACTGTGCTCTTGTGGCTACAAGATAAACCCGTTGTAGTTCCCGGCCAGTCCAAAGAATAATGTAAGTGTGGAAACACGTTTAGCGATGCTATTGGAGTTTATGATCATCTGCACTTCAGGATGTAGTTTCTGAACCTCAGTTGTAAGCCTGTACGAAATTGAAAAGTAAGTAATTATTGTTTAAATATATCTATTACTGTAAAGACAACTCTTCTTCACATTTGAACTAATTTATATCTGACATCAAACAAAACAAACCTCAAATTGTTTGCCAACGAGTTGCCCAAGTTGTACCATGTCGTAGTTTCGCACATCGTACCGGTACGATTTAGGATACTACTACAAGACAAGTTACAATGAAACCCGTTTATTGCTGACTGTATGTGTAAACACTGTGAACAATCTAAATAACCTTTGGATAGTTTAATTCAGTGATCTAATTTTATTACAAACTTTAGTACAGGTTCCGCATTAAACCTGTGCATTTATTCACGGAACATTTTTCTAAATGGTCTACATCAACATCCGAGGGCAATGGGTTTCAGTTGTACGGGCCTTACATTTGCCAAGTTCCATATTTACCATGTGCAAAAGTATTTAATAGTTACCGTAAATAAAAGATTGCTAAAACATATGCCCGCTGTGTGTTACAGAATGACGAAAAGGAAATATGGAGCTTGGACTGAAATGGAGATGGCAATGGCTCTTGCGTCGTATAGAAACGGGGACATGGGTTTTATGAATGCTGTCAACAATACATTCCAAAGCCAACATTGAAAAGGCACTTCGACAGGAAGAATGTTGTAGCTAAGGAATCCGTAAAGGCCATAGGCCGTACCACCACCCTTCCACCCGAAGTAGAGCAACAACTCGATCATATTTTAAGATTAGAAGAGCTTCTGTTTGGGGTAACATTAACTGATGTCAGGAAGTTGGTATTCCAAATTGCAGAGCGCAATTAAATACCACACAGCTCCAAAATATTGACAGAAATGGCAGGGAATGAATGGTTTTATGCCTTTAAAGCCCGTCATAAGGAATTAGCGCTAGGTGAGCCCAAGTCCACTTCCGTGGCACGTGCAAAGGGGTTCAACAAGAAGAAGAACGTGTTCGGATTTTTTTATATCCTGGAAAGAGTTAAAGATGAAAAACAAATTTGATTATACTCGTGTGATCAATGTGGATGAGACGGGTTTCAGCACTGTACAAAAAATATGCCAGAAAATGATGGCTATGAAAGAAAATAGTCATGTAGGAGCTATTGAAAGTGGGGAAAGAGGTACCAATCCAACAATAGTGTGTCGTACTAGTGCGTCGGGTATGTATGTTCTACCTATGATAATCTTTAAACGCAAGAGATTGGTGCATGAGCTGCAGGTTGGTGCCCCTCCTGGAGGTATTGCTGACATATCGGAAACAGGGTACATTAACAGTGATCTTTTTGTAAAATGGTTACAACATTTTATTGCTGTCATCAAACCAAACATCGACAAGAAGGTTCTCTTTATTTTAGATGATCATTCGACACATTCGAAGAATGTAGAAGCTTTGGAACTTGCAATTACCAATCGCGTCCTAATGTTGTAGTTACCTGCCCACACAACTCATCGGCTACAACCTCTGGATACGTCCTTCTTCAAGCCATTAGAAACTTATTACACCCAGGCAGTTGAAAAATGGCTTCGAACAAATCCCTGTTTGTGTGTTATCCAACTTGTAGCAGAGACCTATGCAAGGGCAGCAACTATTCAGAACGCCACATTAAAGGATTTTGTGCTTGTGGAATCTGGCCAGTAGATCGTAATATTTTAAACGATCCCGACATTTAGCAGCTGCAAATATTGAAGAAAACGAATGCCACTTCGGTGAAAATGAGACGTATTGCAAGCCAACAGAAAACATCAACGATACAACAGGTACTGAAATAATTAGCCCTAATTATAGACCTACTCAGCAGGAGATGATCTCGAATTTGAATGTTTCTATTAAAGCTATTTCTCCTAATCCAACATGCTCCAAACATGAGTCCACGCCAGCAAGGTGGGGAGCTCAACGGGCTGTTGTACTGACAATCAGTCCGTACAAACGTGATTTGATAGCTGCAAATGATAGAATATGGAAGACGACCAGCAATGTAGATAATAAATCTACAAAAGGGAAGGGACGTTCTGCATGTGCAAACAAGCGTTTAAGAGCAACTCCAGACAACAATGCACCTTCTACTTCGTTTGCATCCAATGTAACCATATAACATGTGCTCAGTATTTGAGAAAAATGTCGTAGAAAATATGGTGCAATGTTTACTGTGTCACACCTGGGTACATGCAACCTGCGCAGGGGTTAAATATGGCCTGAAACGTTTTATCTGTGTTGCACGTAAATTATTTGTTTGTTTTGTTTTATTTTGGGTGAAACATGTACTTGTATACACGTAAAATATCATCATAGCTGTTTCCATGGACAACATTTAGTATTAGACTATTTCTGTTTGTAGCGGTACGATTTACGGTACTGGTGGTACGATTTTGGATACCGGTTTCCTATATCGTACCGATTGCAGTCTTATAATAAGAAATTTTTGTGGGTTGTTATTTCAGCTAACTAGACATGTTAATATAGATATGTATACATATATATATATATTGCTTCGTACATTGAAGATTGGCCAAAATTAATGCAATAATGTAAAAAATGGCACGCCTTAGGCAACCTTCCCTTATGCACGCAGTCATACCATCATAGCCATAGAAATGATGCATGCAAACTGAATTCCCCGAGCCTACTTACCTGTGAATATTCTCTTACTTACATGCCGAATTGCGAAAATGTGGTTTGCTGCATTTATTATGTTAAATGAATATAAATAATTTAAAAGGTGCATAGGCACATAATCAAATTTAATATTCACACCCAACTGAAAAAAAAAGTTATTAGATCTTTAATACCTTGCTTGCTATTAAAAAGTACGTAAAATACTAAACATGACAAATGATATAACACAGGTCCCTAATAGCTGCATGCATGACCCTTAAATGCAATGCTTGCAAATAAATATAGAAATTATATAACAGCGTTTTTAATTAATTAATAATATATTTAATATGAGGGTATGGATTGACTATAACCAAAAACAAACAATACGATTAACTTTAATTAGTATTGAGATAGACATTAATTACTGTGCTCAATGATAAATAAAATCAACAATAGTGGAAATAGATGAATGCTTTCAACTAGAGTTGTGTCCATACATTTAATTAAATTTATTTCTTTCAGTTTTATTAAGGTCTCTATCCGCCACAAACACGGATATGTCCCTCTAGCATCTTGTAACACTGGTGTCAGATATGGGTTGGAGGAAATTGTTTATTAATCGATTTAAAATAAAGTTAGGCAATAGGCAAATAATCACAGCAATTTTAATAACTGTAGTTCGAGAAATTAAGACTGTGCTGTACAACCCTCGCAGTGAATAACAACGAGAAAAATGTTTATAGACCTGGAAGCGCTGTGAGCTTTAACTGAGGGATTACTTAGCATAATGAGCGTAAATGTAAATGGCTTTGATAGCAAAATTATTAGTGTAAAATAAAGTGTGGATGAATCTTTAATACTCAAATTAGTGTAAATAGACATATAAATAATATAAGGGAATTGGTAGATAAAATAGGTAATGTATTTAGAAAAAAGAACACTGTAAGTAAATGTATACAGTGAAATAGACTCTGACGATTAAAATATATACAGGAATTTAGAGGGCAGTAGCGGGTTAGTGAATATGAGAATTGACTTTGTAGACGAAAAAAATGTCTCTGTAATCGAAAGAATGGACAGCAGTAGTAGGGAAAAGTGTGTTGATGCAAAACTGCGTCTGACATAGGATGGCAGGATTAGGCCACCACCATGTTGTTACGTTACCATCCACCATATTTTACCTGCATGACCTTGACCTTTGAACCTTGATCTTGACTCTGGTAACCTCTGGCCCGTAAACCCCAAAAACTGCAAAAAATCTTTAACAAATTATAAAAATTTGTTTACAAAGATTAACATTAAAAACCATTAAAGAATTTATAAAAAAAATTATAAAAATTTTTGTTAAAAAGTTATTTAATGATTATTAAATAATTATTTAAAAATTACTTAACATAAAAAAATAACCTCTAAAAATCAACTGACACATTCTATTCCCTTCGGCAGCCATTTCCCATAACGATTTCCCTTTTACCTTAAAATTTCCCTTTTTCCCATATAATTTCCCTCTTTCCTATACAAAATTTAAAAAAAAAAAAATCACGAAATAATTTTTAGAAACTGGTGTAAAAATTTTTAAAATGTTAAATTTCCGAAGGGCTTTCGAACAACACGTCCAGCAAACGACTAAATCCCTCACCCGCACTTACGTTATGAACTTATGAATACTCATTCTCCAATCTTGATTTTTTCGTTGGTCATTTGGTTAGACGTTACGGGAGGCCGCCATATTTTTAGGCAACCACCAC